>JAQLOL010000006.1:10912517-10955133 GCA_029783665.1 Naso thynnoides
CTTCCTTGTTACTGCACACACAGTCCAAAGAATGGGATCTATCTTCTTGTCTGGAACTCAGGAGGGAGGCAAATAACTAAAAAGAAAAAAAAGCAATTACCTTTGCCTAAATCAACATGAACGCTAGTCAGAAAAAATGTGTGTTGAAATTGCACTCGTGGACTCTACTGTACTAACCTTTAACAACAAAAATGTTGATTGTTTCTATAAAGGAAACCAAGAAACTTCTTTTTCATTCCTTTATTTCTGCTGTTGTTCTTTAACAAAGCAAAAGTCATTCTAAATCAGCTACTTTATAAGTTGTTTGAATAATTAGAGTTCCTTGATTACAGAAATAAATGACAGCTGCAGCTCTGGTCCAAATGTGGCCTTCGTCTGACCCTTGACCTGACACCAGTTTGTGTTGCGATTTCTCCATTTGAAGCCTCTGCTTCAGGCAAACTGCTTCCATGAGTTCAGGCAAACCTCTTCAGCACCACTGAGGCTGTGTTTAGTCTGACATAAACTCTGCCATGGCACAGCGGCATTAGCAGAGAGAGATATCACTTAAAAACGTAGGGTCGGTTATCAAAACGTGAAATCTGCATCAGTGTTTGATTTCATTCTGCTCACTGCTGCAGCCAGTAAAGTACAAGCGAGCGGTCATTCCTGGGATGTTTTGAGTTCAAACAGATGTTTCTCATGTTTACCAGGTGATGGAGATTTAAATTAAAGTCACCCATGTCCATGAGGGTCTCCTCTGGTCTGTGCAGACCCCTCTGTGGACGTACGCGTACAGCCCAAAATTTTTTATCGCTCGGACTGTCTGCGTTGGAAGCGTGCCAACTGCGCATGCTCTTTCACGTGTGAATAGAGCAGTGTTTTCACTCAACTTGTTTTAATGTAGAAAAGACTGATTCACAGCAACATTTCAAGCTGAAAGATCTTTCTTCTTGTTCAACAACGACGACGACAACAACAACAAAAATAATATATACATAACGTATCCAATTCAGGTAAGAATGTGCTCTCCATGTCTGCGGAAACGTAATTTTTTCCTCCTCTTGTCTCTGCCTGGGCGACATGGATTTAGTTGCAGCTGCAACATTAGTGACGTCAGAAAAGAAAAGAAAAGAAAAGAAAAGAAAAGAAGTGCAGCAACTAAAACTTCTTCTGTTTCGTTAATTCTGCTGCAATCTGCGCTCTGCACATTACATATGGCCAGACTGACGCGAACAGTTTTAGTAAGAATGAAACCGGTTCTAGTCTGCATGAGCGGACGAGTCTGCAGCCTTAATTAAACGTAACTGGAGCAACACGCCTCCACCAACACAGACCCGTATTTTTCTGCTTTTGTTTGAACACAGCACTTTTCTGTTTGAACACCCAGTCAGGGGCCAATCAAAGCTATGTATCTAATAGTACTGATTTCGTTTACAACAAAACACTGGATACCGAATTATTTTTTTCTGACTGAGTCTTGTAACTGTTTTGGATTTTGGAGCGAGTGACACATTTAAAGAACTTGTCATCTTACAGTAAGATTAACTGTTCAGTAAGAATGTCACAAAAAACAGGCATTAAAGAGCTACAGTGAGACTACACGCAGCGTCTGCACAACGTCACTGTCATGTGCTGCCCTTTATTCAAAACGTGTTTTCCCAGAACCGAGATGAAACCTATGTGCTTGGTTACACAATACAAACGTCCTAACAAACACCTACACATGGGCTCTTTCGGGCCTTAAGGAATCCTTAAATGTTTTCGTATCAAAAAGCTCCAGTGTTGTGGTTTTATTCCCCATGAGAATCCCCATCCCACAGGAGCAGGGACTCTGATTTAACTCTCACCGTGCAGGGAGGCTGCATCCAGGGCTCGCCATCGATCTGCATGGGCAGTCGTCGGGACGTCCTGAGAAGAGAATGAGAGAGAGAGAGAGAGAGAGAGAGAGATAGAGAGAGGGAGAGAGAGAGGTTGGAGGTTGTGAAGGTCAGATCACATCACACACACCTCTGAGGCACGAGAGGCCTGTTCACACTGTCCCAGCACAGGGTCAAACACTGCACCCTTTGTTCCCATGAGAGCCATTCCCAGACAGGCCCCCACTCTTTAAACTCACAGAGCCTCTGTACACACACACACACACACACACACACACACACACATATACAAATATACAAATATGTCTGTGTGTATCTGTCTTAAATGCTATGCTAATAATTTGCAAGCCTGTTACAGATACCCTTGTGTATTATTTGGATGTAAAGAAATTCTCCTGTTAATACTCCCTTCTCAGTATTCCATGTCACATGACACCTTATCCTTGTTTCTTTTCCCCATTGACAGTATTGTTTTTCCCCAAAGAGTCCAGTAGTGGGCAGTAATGCGTCGACAACAGCCACAAATGTCATAACAACGACGTAGAAGAAGAGGAGCGCCTGTGCCCCGCCCTTTGACTCACCTCGCTAGATGTATTTTTTGTGTTACTGGTTTGTTTATGACGCGGTTCGCTGGCTACGTTAGTTTGACAGTTGGTCAACTGTGTGTTGTTTTTAAAACGCGCTTTTGGGCGGGTGCTCTCATGGCACATGTTGTGCCGTGAGCGATTCAGAAGAGTGTAGAGAGCTAGTTAGCGTTAGGCGTTGGTCAGGCGTAGGACCAAATTACATTTGTTAGCCTAATGTTAGCATTTGGCTAGCATACTGTAACGTTATGACGTGACGCTAGACAGGAAAGTGGTTGTTTAAAGACGCCTGGGCCAAGTATTTGCAATTATACGATAAATCTCGAGAGGACAGTTTATAAAGAGACAAACGCATGTGTGTTATACTTCCACTCGCAGGTTAGGCTTTTGGACAGCTGCCTGGCGACTAACTTTGACGAGCTAGCGAACTGAATTCATGTTAGCATGGCGTCAGATACAAGTGACACCGAGGAATTCTATGATGCTCCTGAGGACGTTAATTTTACTCCATCTCCAAAAGTGTAAGGAAGCATATTTGTGTACCATTATTACATGATTATTACTGCATGGCTACGCACCTTTTTTGCTTGTTTAATCTCATTTGCCAGAAGTTTTATGTTCTCTATAACTAACTTAGTAATGGCTGCTAACGCATTTAGCATTGAGTTAATTAGCAGGAAGCTCATTTTGTGGACAATGTCAACTGTGATACTTTAAAGTCTTGAGGTGGCTGCAAATTAATATCCAATCAGTGTTGTCTTTAGTCTGTTATAATGTGTTACAACGTTATAGTGTCATACAGTGATTCTGTTCACTAGCTGTTCAGTTTTTCTCCAGCTGGTCAGTGGAGGAAGAGTCTACCCATAAACACAAGTCACATGATGTTATTTCTCAGCTCAAATCGACGGTTTTGATTCAAATGCATTATTTTAATACAAAAAGATATTGCTAATTGTCTTTGTGGGACCAGCGACTGAACTGATTTTAAAACAGTGCCATGTTTTCAAAGTGTTGTCAGGAGCTGCTACAGGTTATGAGAGATTTGGCTAAAGTATACAACAAGACGAAAATCACAACCATTACTCTGTCTCTTGAACTTCATTATGTCTGTTTTCCATTCGGGAAAGTTGCTCATGGAGAATGTCTCACAGTAGGCTACATGAAAACTGTGGAGACTGTTGTGTAAATATCTATGTAGTGCATCAGTCACTTCACTAGCCATTTGCGTCTTTTAGAAACCACATTTCTAAACATAAAGGCTGTGTCGGTCACTCTTCTTGTTATAAATCAAGTGTAAAATCCAATTCCTGAACATTTTGGAATTGTCTTTGGGCGCTTTCTGTAGTATTGATCTAGTTAAATCTACTAAACAAAACACAGCACACCACAGAATCAAAGGCCATCCTTGCCTGTATCGAGCATTTGATAGCTACCACATCTGAAAAGATTTGTTAAATGATGTAAAAGATCTAAAACTCTGTATTTAAACTCACATACTAAACTTATTATCTGTATATAAACTTATTGTATAAATAAACTTCTTTCTTTACTTTTATATTACCTATACTTTTTGTGATTGTTGGAAATTTTATTTCCAATATTGATTTTTACTGCATTTTTTAAACTTTACCCCTTTGTGTTTGCTTAGGTCACCTGCAAAGTTCTTCATTCCTTCACCACAGGTATGTTTGTCTAAACCCAGACACTGTTATTTAGGTTATATCTGCTGAGTCATTATTGTAATAAATTTTCTGACTTATGTGTTACTTACAAAGGTTTGAAAATAAAATGTAGGTGGCTAATACATGGGGTTAGAGTTCAGTTCTATTTGATCATGTCTGTATCCCTTTAAATCCTTAATTGATTCTGTTGAGATAGTTTGTTATTATAACTTATTTTTGCCAGATGTGTGTAGTATTTTGGTCTTTGTTGGCTTAAAAGAAGAGTCGGTCAGAGTTGAACCTTAATTAAGGTAGCAGGGACCCACTCTACTAAAATAGTCCATTGTGCTAACATGAAATGTTAAACTATCTAGAGGTGACTGCAGTGTTTATAGTAGTTCTCCTTGAAGTTGCACCCACCTTAAGTGACTTCAAGGTAAGATATTAGAACTGTGTGAAAACATTAACACAGCCTGTTTAGCAATGAATCATTGACTGCACATATTCAACCCTTTGCCGTGATGTCTGCCTCTTAGTGATTATCAGGTGCCTCCTTCCTGACAGCTTGGAAAATGCAAATGGAATGGAAATGAATCATCTGGCTCTGGCTGCCCTTCCCACACAAACAGTTACAACTGAAATTTGAATTATGCTTGCTCACAAGAGACTGCAAAAGAAGAACTGCTGCAGCACAATACTGAACTGACATTGGAACAGACACACGAGTGAACCTTGCCCACAGAGCACCATTAGCCTTTTGCCTTAAATCAACAAAGTTAACTGAAAATATTGATTTTTCTGCAAAAGGAAATTGCGGCATGCAACTTTATTTCATGCATAGATAAAATCACCACAGAAACACTAGAATTGAATTTGGAGTCTTAGTTTTTACCCTCTTCTCAAGTCACCTGTAACAATTCAATTCAGAGGGCCAATTAAAAGTTATTTGGTTGAGGGAAGAAACATGCTCATTAATCACATATGTCCTCCAATAGGTACACATGCTCCAAACAGGTTTCCCTCAGTCTATTAGCTTTTGTGTGAATCAAAGCTGCTGTTTGACTCGTTATGTTTGATGTTTATCCCCTCTAGATTAAATAATTATTTTTGTTTGCTGGACAGCTTTCGCAGAAATCAGAAAATGCTGCACAAGATGTGAGCTGCGGAGTGGTCACATCTGAGACTCAGCAAGATGATTCCCTGCAGGTATTGTTTTTTCCATTATTGCACACACTGTGTCCCACACGATGACTCTGATAAATTGACAGAGAGGAAAATCTCTATTAAAAAAATGGGGTGTTGTCATATTTTAAGATTTCTTTATTGTGTAACCATGGCTCTAGATGTAAAATTTAACCAATGTCTATGATTGCCTGTTTTAGAAATGGCGTATCCTGCAGCGCTTCCTTTGTGGGTATCACTCCAGCTGTGACTGTTTGTTTTGTGTTAGCTACTGTGAAAAGAAAGAGAAAATAAACTTCATGCACAGACAATAATATTTGTGTTGCAGTTAAGCAGGATTTAGGAAATTCCCTTAATTTTTTGTGCTTTTAATTAGCCATTTGTATTAAACTACCTGTTATTTTTTTCTTCCTCATAGATCATTGACAGCATCATTGAAGAGAGTCAAAAGGGTAGTGTTGGTGATGTTGGTGAGGTGGCGCAGCTGTTAGATCAGCTCAGTGTTGATGGAAGAGCAGAGCCCGAGCCACAGGAAGATAATAGTGCTGAGGAAGTTCCTGTGGAGTCAGCAGTACCAGCTCTTAAACCTCAGCATGTGGAGAGGCCGGAGGAACAACAGGAAAGTGCAGCAACAAACGAAGCATGTTCTCTACCTGCTCCCGAACCCACAGATTCCCAAGCGCCATCACTTGGGTCACAAGAAGGTGTCCAGCCCCCAGACATTACCAGCACTGTGGGACAGAGTCAGCCTGTTGGGGCTGTCGTGGGTGCAGAGGGGGAGCAGGAGCAGAGACCTGCAGATATCTTAGATCAGGTCCCATTCACAGACAGTCAGGCTGACTCGGACTCCTCTGGGCCTCTGAAACCCCCGCGGCAATTTACAGTGGAACCAGACATTGTTGCCAGCACCAAGAGGCCCCCTCCCTCACGCCCACCTCCTCCCAGCGGAGGTCCTCCACCGAGACCGCCTCCACCGTCTTGGCATAGTCTACCATCCAAGAAGTCTCAGGAGAGCCTGAGGCTGAGCGGACTGGAAGGTAGAGAATACATGCAAAGTTAATAACAGTGAAGTGTTACACTGATGAAACGTTCTATTCAACCTCAAAAACATCACTGAATAAGTTAACATTGACAAGTACAGCATTTAGAGGAATAGCTTTTTCTGTTGCTGTTTTGCTGTTTTGACAATGAACCATTAAACATAAAGAAAAATGTGTTCAGTATACACAAGTTGACATAAATAGGTGTTCCAGTGACTGGAAGAACAGCTCATGGACTAAGGTAGGAGGAGATGAGTTATACAGCTTTTGTTACATATGCAGTTCAACTCTTTGAGTGATTATGTACAGAGTGTAAAGTTAGTAACTTTCGTGGTATTTCTGTTTAGGTAATGGAAAATTGCAAGTTGGCACTGTTTGGGAAATGGACAACATCTACCTTAGTGCAGACATTGAAGAATGTCGATTTTAACTTGTCAAACAAATCCCTTTTCACCTGATTTGGCACCGTCAGGCTACTTCCCTTTCCCAAAGATGAAGAAGGAGCTCACTGATCTCCATTTTGACGATGACAATGACGTTCTTACTGGCCCACAACACAGAGTTCTACAATGAAGCGATCCGCATGCTTCACAGCTGCTAGACTAAGTGTGTTCATGTCGAATGGGACTATGCTGAAAAATTAATGTGCAGGGTTTTTCTAAAGTTATCTCCTTCTGCCTTTGGCCTTATCAGTCATTTCAGTTCAATTCAATAAATCTTTAATATCCCCACAGGGCAATTCAGGATGTAGCATAAAAGCAAAGACATACATAAAACAGCAACAAGGCTCACATACAACAGCCAGCAATAAATAAAACATCAATTTTAAAAACCTCTGGTTTACAAAAGTGCCATAGATGAAGTGCTTATCATAAAAAGTGCAGCCAGAATTTGCCGAAGATGATTCCTTTTGAATAAAGGAGCTTAGAGCTCTGGAGGTCCTGAGACTAGGAGCCTTATACCCCCAACCAGAGGGTATCAGGTGGAACTCCTGGTGCAGAGAGTGGGATGTAGGATAGAGGTGGCCTTTCTGACCAGGTGTCTGTGATACAGAGAGGAGACACTGAGCTGGGATACTCCTGTAATCTTGCACCAGGTGTTCACCTCTCTGTGGCTTGGTCTTGCTCCTCAACTTCAGGTTCCCAGACCAACAGATCATGGCAAAAATTAAAATAGATTCAATGAAAGATCTGTAAAACAAAGACAGTCACTCTTTGTGCAGTGGCAAACTGCTGCAGACGCATGCAAAGCAGACAGAACAGTTGACCAGTATTTCAAAGGAAGTGCTCTGTCATGTGATTGTCTGTTTGCTGTCTGTCTAGTCAGCAGCGATGCTCTCGAGTCCTCCGGCCTGTTGTCCCCAAGCAGCACAGTGAGGAGTCTAACCAAAGAGCTGCAGCATTCCTTGGATCTGGCCAGTGCCACCAGTGGGGACAAGGTGGTGACAGCACAGGTTAGTGAGGCTGCAGACCCAAACCTTTCTTTGGTGCTCAGTAAGTTCAGCTTTAAAATAAAAATGCAGTCCTGCTTACTATTGCACATTGCATGCTTTGTTTTCTTTCAGGAAATTGAGGATGAACAGGCCTCATCTCAGAGCGGAGGACAAACTACAGGCCCTCAGCGTCCACGTTCCAATTCTGGTAGAGAACTTACTGATGAAGTAAGACTCGTTCTGTGTTTGTTTATTGACTCTGTTCAGCTTGAATTGAGGATAAACCCAGCCCTCTTGCACGTTCCTTCCACTAACATTTTTTGCACCAAATTTATCTTAAAACAGGAAATCCTGGCCAGTGTGATGATCAAGAATCTGGACACTGGGGAAGAGATCCCCCTAATCCAGGCAGAGGAGAAGCTTCCTGCAGGGATTAACCCTCTCACTCTGCACATCATGAGACGGACCAAGGAGTACATAACGTAAGCAGAGAAAGTTACTTCTGTATAAGCTGCAGTATTATTAAATGTGATTTTCACATCTGTGCATCGTTCTCAACATCACCCTACAAGTCAAATACTCTGTGAGAGACCCAATGTAATGCAAAGGTCTCGTTGCAAACATGCTACAACAGTTCTGATTAACACAATGAAAACAAAAGTAATTAACAGAAACACCTACAAGTTAAAATAATTGAATTAAATAATGACCATGCCAAACGACTTGCATTTTGGAGTAGGGTTGCAGTGGTATACCATTTTTGCAGTATACTACGGAATGAAATTGAGGGTAGTATGGTATTAAATTTTACTGTATTATTGTAATTTAAAAATATTCTGTCTTGTGGCTCCAAAAAATAGGGCCCAACCGATATGGTGTTTTTGGGACCGATGGCGATACTAATAATCGGGAGCTAGAAAATTCTGATACCCAATATATATTAGCTGATATTGTAATATCAGCTGAGTGTGGTTATCAAGCACTTGTGACAAAAACATTGGAGGCAGGATAGATTACATCTTAATAAACTTTATTCCAAACATAAGTGCACTGAACAGTAAACACCTCACTTCTTAGTTACTAAATAACAAGCTGCAAACTACGTTATTACACCATTTTAAATCACTAGTTCAGGCATTTTTTTTTTGCCTTAAAAATGGTTTTATATACATGGCAGATATATTGGTGAACCTCATACAGATACCAATATATCTGCCATGGTCCAATACTGGCCAATAATATTGGCCAACCAATATATCCGTTGAACCCCACCAAAAACCTAAGACTGTAACAGGAAAAATGCAGAACACAAGGCTTTAAATCAGTGGTCCACAACCCGATGGCTCTGTCCACTTTCTAATGCACTGTCCATGGTAACCTTAGGATTCCACTGGATGTGTGTGTGTTCCAGAATTTCACCTTCAGCATCTACTGGCTACGTTCAGGCTGTGTTTCAAGGCGCAGCACAGCCAGATAGTTGGAGTCACAAGACTATGAGATTTTGCAGTAATTACAGAATCAAGTGCAACCACAGCCTCTGAAAACCTCTGATCTGTTGATGTCAGGCCTGGCTCTGCACAGAATGACTGTTTATTTATAAAATTTAGTGAAATGTGAGCTGATGTCAACACGGAGTGCTTTATTCTGAAATTAAACAAATGTTTTAATGTTGGATCTGTGTCTCACTTCCTGTCCCGTGCGATATGCTTTCTGCTGAATTGCTGTGTTGCGCTTCATCATCCGGCAAAAATAGAAGCCTTGCATATCTGCTGTGGAGGGCTCCGGATCACTGGAGCTGCAACGGAGTGGAATTGCAACGCAGCTGCAGTCAGTGGAAGCACACACATGGACTAGAATTGAAACGTATCAGCTCTGCTGCTGTTCTGACGCCGAGACGCACCGCACACGTATCCGGTGGATTTTAATACTGTGAAAATCTCCCACTGTTGCTACAACATTTTTTTGGACAAATATAAAAAGTATCAAGTGTTGGTTTGTCCGGTATAACAACAGAGTAAACAAACAAAAAGTCTAAGGTTTATAAAATGCACTGAATCCAGACGCTACCATTTAATCAAGCGTCTGGCAGGAGAAAGGCTTTTCTGTGGGCAGCATCACCAGTACCAGGAATGTTCTTTTCTTTGAAGAATTGCCCATGTACATTTTCACAGTTTTCCCTAAGGCCCAATCCTGTAGAAAGAAATGGTACATTTTTAAGAGGAAGTCAATCTGTTATTTTTCCTCTCAGGAATGACGCAGCACAATCAGATGATGATGACAAGTCTCAGGCTCTGCTGACAGAAACAGACGGAGGAAAACTGAAGCAGAGAACGTGAGGATTGGTGACTTCTTGTAGCCTGTTGCTGAAAAAGATTTTTCTTTTCACCACATGATTAGAATGTAATCACCTGTTGTCTTTCCATGTCTAATCAGAACCCAGTTTAAGAAGTTCCTGGGCAAGTCTGTGAGGAAAGCCAAGCATCTCGCCGAGGAATATGGAGAGAAGGCCGTGAACAAAGTGAAAAGCGTGCGTGATGAAGGTACAAGAATTGTTTAATTCAAAGCATTTGTGAGATGTTTAGATGTCAGGAAAACTCTTCAAATGTAATGTGTTTTTTATGTGGTAAGGCTCCCAGTTGTTATTGCTTTAGACTGCATTTAACAGTGATTTTTAATATATATGTGTGTGTGTGTGTGTGTGTGTGTGTGTGTATATATATATATATATATATATATATATATATATAAAAATATATATATAAAAATATATAATGCTTTTCCATAGGTACTGTCTCGACAGGGTGGTTAGTTTGTTTTGATGAGTGAATGTATAAAAAAATAGAGAGCACAGATAAGTGCAGACAGGAGACTGTAAATGGATGTGGGCGCAGAGGTCATTACAAGACAAATGTCTTGACTCTGAACTCTCACTCTCATAACCTTAAATGGCAGCAGTCGTACTGAATCATCAAAGCTCACAAGTCGATAACATCAACGACCTTTGTTCCATTAATAGTGCAGCTAATTTATTTTTGTTTGATAAGTGAACTCTTTTCTTGTCTGTGTATCCACACCTATTCATTTGTTGGGTATTCATCAAACTGCTATTAACGTGTACTTGACGTGCTCAAGGACTCAACAGCAGCAGCAGCACCTATCTATGAAGTATTAGCTCTCCTGCTGCTGCAAATATTTTGATAAAATCAGTTATGCTGTTTGTTTTGGGTGGGCTCAGTGTTCCATACAGATCCAGATGATCCGTCATCGAGTGACGATGAGGGCATGCCGTACACCAGACCTGCCAAGTTCAAGGCAGCACACAGCTTCAAGGGTCCCTTTGACTTCGATCAGATCAAGGTTGTGCAGGACCTGAGTGGAGAGCACATGGTAAGAGGGTCGTAGTTTTTGTTTATGTTTGAGAGAATCAGTGAATGTTCGTGAGTCAGCATCTTTTCGTCTTTTTGTCAGGGGGCCGTTTGGACAATGAAGTTCTCTCACTGCGGGAGGCTGCTGGCAACAGCAGGCCAAGATAATGTGGTTCGCATTTGGGTCTTGAAAACTGCTTTTGACTACTTCAACAACATGAGATTGAAGTACAACACTGAAGGTAACCTCATCAGCAGCTCTGATTTTTTTTTTAATTATTTCAATTCAGATGCTTAGCTTTGGCTGCAGTAAGATTATTTTTGTTTCGGTTTCTCCAGGTCGGGTTTCACCTTCTCCCTCTCAGGAAAGTTTATGCTCCTCTAAATCTGATGATCCTGGAGTGAGTGAAAATAAAAACACCTTTTGATTTGTGGGTTGTCCAGTGTTTTCAGGACATTTTGTAAGAAGTGGATAGTTTAAAGCTATTGTAGTACTACTGTGAGTATTGCAATGTTGTATATTTCACAGTTTTTAGATTCCTTGATTTTCTAACAAATTATGCTCCGATTTTAGGCAAGTTGTGTTCCCGAGGACCCAGAGACAGAAGATAGAAATGCCCCTTTTCGTCAGGTCCCTTTCTGCAAGTATAAAGGTCATACAGCTGATCTGCTGGACTTGTCCTGGTCAAAGGTGATGCCCTACTTGCCTTTCTTTATCTTTTTATCCTGCAAAGTACCAGTTTCAACTCTCCTCTTACTTTTTCCATTTTTGTGTCACTGTAGAACTTTTTCCTGCTCTCCTCCTCCATGGATAAAACCGTCCGATTGTGGCACATATCCAGGCGAGAGTGTCTCTGCTGCTTTCAGCACATTGATTTTGTCACAGCCATCGCCTTCCATCCCAGAGTAAGTCGAGTCACCTTGCATGACTTCTCTCAGCACAAATTATACGTCTATTCATTTTGGCTCACAGACTCTATTTATAGTAACACTTGCTTCTTTTCTCCCCAGGATGACAGATATTTCTTAAGCGGCTCTTTGGATGGAAAGCTGCGGCTGTGGAACATTCCGGACAAGAAGGTGGCGCTGTGGAATGAGGTGGATGGCCAAACACGCCTCATCACTGCGGCTAACTTCTGCCAAAATGGGAAGTACGCCGTCATCGGCACCTACGATGGTCGTTGCATCTTCTATGATACAGAGGTAACCAACTGAGCTACTTCTGCTGATACCTATTTTTTTTATCATGTCATTACTATTTACAGGTTTAACCAAATGTATTATTACTGTTTGTCTTTCTGTAGCGCCTGAAATACCACACTCAAATCCATGTGAGGTCCACGAGAGGCAGGAACAAAGTTGGACGCAAAATCACTGGCATTGAACCTCTTCCTGGAGAGAACAAGGTAACATCTGTTCTTGCTACAAACGAATCTTCAGTCTGTTTGAAGCCTGTTTAATGAAGCTGTCAGACTCCCTGAATAACACATTTCTCTCTTTATCCTCCGCTGATAGATTTTGGTGACCTCAAATGATTCCCGCATTCGCCTTTATGACCTGAGGGACTTGTCTTTATCCATGAAATACAAAGGTTATGTTAACAGCAGCAGCCAGATCAAGGCGAGCTTCAGGTGAGGATGGTTCCCTTTCATGTGGATTTGAATTGAGCCTTTTGAAGCAGCATCAGCTGTTAATGAGCAACAAATCTGTAAAGAAGCAGCAGTGAGTTTTACCTGCAAGCCTCTGCTGTAAAAACTGCCCAGCCAACATGGAGCAAAGTGTCTCTTTTATGTTGAACTACACTTTTAAAGCAAAAACTGACTCAGCTGTGGGATTATTCTCCTACAGTCATGACTACGCCTTCATAGTCAGCGGCTCAGAGGATAATTACGTGTACATCTGGAGCACTTACCACGACTTGAGCAAATTCACATCCGTAAGACGGGACCGCAATGACTTCTGGGAAGGGATTAAAGGTACTCTATCTGTGTTGAATGACAAACAGAATTTTAACATATCTGTTTAATTAATTTGTTTCTCCTTTACTGAACGGACACTGAAGCTTTGCTTGCATTTCAGCACACAACGCAGTGGTCACCTCAGCAGTTTTTGCACCGCACCCCAGCCTTATTGTCCCACAAGAAACTTTAGCAGAGAAGCCAGAAGCAGAGTGTAAGAGCCTGGACTCCACAGACTCTGAAACGATACCCTCAGGTATGTTTGCTCAATTGCATTCATGGACCAGTGTCGTGATGTCAAGGCTTTCATGTCAGTGCTGTAAATATTTTTCTTCTACAGGAGCCCTGAAGACTGATCACACAGAGGTACTTCTATCTGCTGACTTCACTGGAGCCATCAAGGTTTTCATCAATGTCAAGAAGTATTGAGCACTTACGAGGGTGTCAGCTCCTCACATTCGGGCGTGTCTGTTGAGGATCAGTCTTAAAGATGAAGGACAGCCCGTTAGGGGCCTTCTGATGTCACCCAGCTACCTAATGGTGAATTCTCTGAGACGAAGAGCTGTCTGTAGCGTTTGCAGTAGAACAGGGACCCTTACATGGAAGATCAGGGAATTGGTGAATAACGGTAAAAAACAGACAAGGTGTGATTCTCTTTCACGTTTCTTATTTTTTATCTTCAATACCAAGCAACTGTGAAGAGTTTGGCATCAAGTAAACGAGCCGGAAATGCCATGTGTGTATGGTTTGGGCAGAAACTAAATCTGCTCAGATTTGTATGTGTGTAAATCTACAGCTGTGTAATCGAGATGGAGTTTAGCTAAAGGCTTTTTGTAAGCGTACGGGCACCTTACTAGTTCCTCGCTCCCACATTTCAGATAAATTAACTGTAAAGAAGTGCAAGACACTGTCCTAATGTCAGTCGCAGATTTTAATGTGTCACTTGTCAACAGATGTTCCCATTTATATTGAAAGCAGTGGTTTGAAATGTTATTTACAAAGTATCTGTGCCTACAAACTCCAGGCTGCTTTTCTTAACTCAACTTCTCAAGCTTTCTTCTAAAATATATCAAACATTTCAGCAGATGACAAAATCCAGACTACAGGACATCTGTATACAGTTACTGATGATTATAATGAGGGCTGGGTATCTTTAATTTTTTCAGAAACAGAACTGTCTCTTTAGTACTTTGATAATCTTTTTTTTTTGTTCAATAAAAGCACATTTCATTATATAAAATAATACTGTAAATTTAGTGTGTAACATTGCGTACTTACTGCTTTTGTAAACTGAAACAAATGATGCTCTTTTAATTTCCTCAATAAAACCCCCCACAAACCTGATAAAGCTTGTTGATCAACTTCTTAACCAGAAGTGGAACCATGTTGATACTGGCTCTACTAATCATGTCCTCCACAGACACTTTCAGTACCAACAGATTTATTTAGTGTTTACACTTTGCAGCAACATTTCTGGTTATCATTTTAAAAACAAACAAAAAACAAAAATATATATAATTAGTTACAGTGTTCAAACTTCATCATACAAAAGAGTGCTGAATCTTGCATGAAAAGTGTAAGTTGGGATCAAGAGCACAGACGTGTCCGTCTGTTTAAAGAGCACTGCAGGAATGCAGTGTGTGTAACCATGGACGCCAGCGGGCTAATGAATGACAAGGTCCAGAGTTGAAAGTCAGTGTTTGCTCTTCTTCCGCTTTTTGTGGGAGCGAAGTGGTGACCGTGACCTGGACTTTCTTGCCCTCCGGTCTGGAGATGGTGATCGGGAACGTTTGGACCTTTTGGGAGACTTGGTTCTGTTAAATAAGCAGAAGATGTGATAAAAAGCTGACTTTGAGAATAATGAGCTTGTATACTACAAGAACATCTTACAGCACTTGCTTTATAGGAGAGATGCTCTTCGATTTCCGGCTGTGGTCATCAGAATCTCGACTGTGTCGCCTTCTGTCGCTGTCCTCACTTCTTTTGCTCCTTTCTTTGTCTCTTCTGTCCTCCTTTGATTTGTCTTTGGACTTGGATGTCTGTGTCTCATTCCTGTCTTCATCCTTTTCAAACTCCTGCAGAAGATAGGTTAAAACATCCCAACAGTGTCAGATGTATTTTACCTTGAGCCTAGCTTTCAAATCTGCTCATTTACACCGCAGTCTGCAAATTCCCCCACAAGGGGGAGCTGTTTGGCCAATGTCAGACCAGTTCGCCACCTTCTACATTGTTCCTCCTACAGTAATGGGATAATTTCAGACTTGCAGACATGTTAATGCTAACACCTACAGATAGAAAAGAAAAAAATGTTGCTGTTATCTCTATGTATGGCTAAAAAGGCGAATGTGCCAAATATGTTGCATAAAACTTCAGTGCATTTGCAAAGTAAAGATGTTAGTCCTGACTATCTCTACTAGTTTCTTTAGAGGTTCTCCACACAATGAAGGAACATATACTGTAATAATACTCTGTGTAAACTCTTCTTCAGTGTTGAACTTGTGAAACACCAACATGACACACAAACAATAGCTAAAAATACCGTAGCTAGACGTTCCCTCCCTGTAGATGATACACATTCAACCACATCTGCAGATCTGAAACTGACAGCCCTGTGACTCAGTAGTTGCAAGTTGGCTCTCTGGCTCTGAATGCATGTTTTTTCTTTACTTTGCAAATAGACTTATTTCATCGTCAAATTTTAATGAAGAAAAAAAAAAGCACTTTTGTACATTTTGCCCCATACTGCTCGTGTTAAAAGAAATATTTTTTATTACTCATCAGTGGCAGCTGCATATTTGCTTTTGCACCCTCACTATCCAGGAAACCACCGATTATCTAAAGGCGAAATTAAACGCAGTATGAAAAAAGGCTACTGAATAAAACACTGCAGTAGCTAACCTTCTGTAGCAGTTTGTTCCTGTAGTGCTCCACTTGTTGTTGGATGCTCATTCCAGACTTCCTCGGCCTCTTGCCAGATTCCAACTCATCTAGGACCTTCATAATCTTTACCTGCATCAGATAAATCTAATCAGTTCTGCATATTTATTAACTACAATTTGACATATTTTCAAACAGCTTGAGATGCTACAAGAGGGAAGTGGCTAACTATAGAATCAAATGTAAAATGTGCAAAGGAATTAGAAAATGCAGTTGCAGCTATGTCTTTAATTGTTCGATGCAACATCTGTTCACAAATAATCACATGAAAACTACATTTACATAGAATCTTTCTTGCTAAATTAAATAAGGTTCACCTCTTTGACAGGATACTGAGGTGGACAGGAGGTGGCTTTCAGAGCTGATGGGTTGAACCACAGCAAGTATTGCAGGAAGACAACCACATTTCAGCATATCTAACGACTTAAAAAAGAAATGCACTCGCCTCCAGCTCTCGCAACCTTTTCCTTTTGCTCTCAGACATTTGAAAATTTCTGAGGGAGTTCTGGAAATCCACACTTTCATATTTGGACAAACTGCAGGAGTCATTGCTACTGTTACTCTCTGAGTCCTCGATGCCATCCTGTGAGTTGACACTGTTGCCAGGACGGAGGGGAGAACAGATAATCTCTGAATCATTTTACACATTAAGGAGCCTGCGTAAGCTTTTCACAAATGTGGACAAATTCTGTGTTTCTAACACACCTGACATTCACTTCATCTTCACTGTCTTGCTCCACCACCATGTCCCACTTCGACTCAGTCTTGGCTTGGTGAGAAAGGAGAAAGATAAGCAGGGTTACAGGGTGAGGACTGACATGACACCGAGAGCATCTTAACCTGATCTCACTAGGCCATAACCTAAGGGCCTCTCCCCACATGTTGCATTAGAGGTTAAATGTGATCTAATCCTCCGTGCGTGAGTGTAACATTCCCTATCTGGAGGGATGCGTGTGGGTATCTCACCAGCTTAACCAGGTCACGGTTATTCCTTCTTCCTATCAGCTATGTCTGCAGGTACGCTCTGTTCACGTTCCTTAGGAGCTGCATGCAACTCTTCATTTCGCTTGCCAGCGCTTCGGTGTTGTTCAGGTTTGAACAGTAAATATTTACAATTTGTGGTATCTGGTGAAACAACACTCTCTTTATCGGTCTCATCACAGACGGTGTGGCGTCCTGCATTTTTGCATGTCTCTCTCTTCTCTGTTTCCGAGTAAAACTCATTTGCCGAGCCAAAACAAGGTCCCCTTGCGTAATGTTAGTAGGGCCTTGCTTCTCTTTGCTTGAATAATTCCAAACATACTTACTTCTACAAATAATTTGTAATCAGAGATGTTCTGGTACTATTTTTGCCTTCCCGATACAGATTCCAATACCCAAACTTGTGGATCAGCCAATACTGGGTACCCAACTGATACCAGCGCATAAAAAACACTTCCTTACACATCTCCTTTGACTTTCCAGTGTAAAATACTGCTGACTGCAAAAATTTTGCTAGTTCTGTCAGCTCTCTCCACCCATCTTCGTCGCTCTTAAAAACAGTAGTTACCAGAGGCAGGACAGCCCAGCTTCCATGAGTACTGCTTTAGGACGGCAAAAAAAAATGGTTTCATGTATGTAATGACGTTCAGAGCTAATTGAGCTAACTGTGAAGTAGCTGGGTACCTTCTCTTACCGCTAATAAATAATGTGGTAAATTATCTGATTAGTGCACAGACTGGTGTACTTGCCGATACCAATACCAGCATTTTCGGTGGTATTGGCAGCATTTTCTGATACTGGTATTGGTATCGGGACAACTCTACTTATAATTACAGTCTGTGTTACCTTGAGAAAATGTCCCAGTATCACCTGTCTTCTCCCACTTAGACAAAGGCACGCCGGAGAGAGGAACACTGCTGTCATCCACTAAGGAACAGAACAGACGGACTGGTCAGGACAAGAACAGTCACCCCAGCATTACAGTTTACGTAAGCTATTCAACGGTATGGATGACTTTGTGTCTTCGCTGTAAGAAAAAATTTGCATTTGCATGCCTAATTCCAATACAGATCAGAGTGCAAACTCAGCACACAACCCATGAGAGGGTGGATTACCGTATTGATCCAAGACACTTGAATTGGGCAGATACTTGACAACAGGACCAGGAAACTGTGGACTTCTGGTTAACAGATGTGCTTTTCAATATGCTTTTGACTCACTGGGCGTTCCATCAATGTCATCAATGGCAGCTCCCAATGGAACACCGTCTATGTCATCAGCAGGGACTCCATCCAGAGGGTCCCAGCCCATGGGGCAGCCGTCCAGGTCATCCACAGTGGCTCGGTCCAAGGGTATCCCGTCTATAGGCGTGCCGTCCATTGGTGCACCATCAAGATCAGAAGAATCTTTCTATGAGAAGACACAAGAGTGAACACATTTGGATCACCGTCATCCTCAAATACTTTGTAAAATGAAGGGCTGTTCAATTTGTTGAATTGCCTTTAGTGACTATAATGTAGACGCAAATATTCAGCTCACCTCCACTGTCTCTGTCTGCTCCTCCACTGGTTTGGTGAAGCCCAGAAAGATGTTTTGAAGGTGGATTAGGTAAGGCTCTGGGTATATGGCCCAGTCTTCCCATGCTCTAAAACAACTCATGACCTTTTGCTGCAGAAATGGGAAACAAAAGTGTTTTCTATTGCTCTATTTTTAGAAAATGTCTTTTAGTGAGGTGACAAAAAAAAAAGACTAGATTACCTTAAACTGTTCAGCCTGCAGCCTGGCCTGGATGTTTTTATGTGCTGCCTTAATGTCTCCAAATATCTGCGTTAGCTTTGGTTCAAAACTGACAAATGGAGACAGACTGTCAGATGGAAAAGAAATAATATAGGATCAAAGTGTTCAGGCTGAAACTGAGCGATAGTCTCTTACTATTTACGATAATATGATGCACCGGCTACTTTGGCACATGAGTTGTGCAAGATATCCGACACGAGATACAATTTGGCAATCTGTGAGAATGAGACCAAAAATATGTCAGTGAGATCACCTGTGGATTACGTGTAACCTTGTTTAAGTACATTAAGATGGTAAACTAGCCTTCTTCTGAAGGGGGGTCTCAAGCGGGGAAAAAGATTCCGTGATGTGTCCCACCACTTCCTCAGCTGCGTCCGCTCGTTCCAGACAGAACAACATGGCACTGGCGATATCTTCTCTGCTTGGCGTGAGATCTTTAAGCAAAATCTCCAGTCTCTGTCTGTGTCTGAATGGTATTTACAGAGGAATAACAAAGGTCTGCATTTAAAATCAACTGAAGTCACAAGTATAAAAATCATTATGCAGCGCTACACAAACCTACTCTGCTCTGAGCTGCCCTTTCTTAACCTCCTCCTCAGGGAGGGCGTCCTCCTCCACCTCTGCCCCATCTTCACTTCTCTGAGAGTAGTCGTTTAGGACAGGGGGTCTCCATATGGAGCCTCCTCGGAACATCCGAAAATCTGCGGTCCTCCACTCTGTCGGGGACTCTCCCTGAAGTAAGGATGAAGGTCAGGGACATGGGAACACACATACAAATACACACATTTTCATGGAGTAATGGCATTTGGAAAGAATTAGGCAGTAAAATCAGTAAATACCCCAATTCTTCCAAATACTACATCAAGTTCAACAGGTGTCATCCATGAAATGAGGCTAACAGGCAGTATTGGGGAGTGGTAACTACATGTTATGAAATTTGTAGTCATTTTGCAGTAGCTTGCTGCTTGTTCAACTGCATTCATGTTTAGATGTTTTGTGGTTAACTAATGAATTACAATACAACAGCAAAAAAGAGAAAAGAATAGCTTTTCATTGTTTAATACTATTCTTGCACTTTTCCATGATAGTGGGGTATTAAATATTTTGGGTATATGTATGACCTGTGAACAAGTGGGAGCTTTTTGCCATAAACTTATTTCAGTGGAGTTTTTCTTGCTAACCTTTTTCTTACAGAGCTTTAGGTCAATTAGATTTCTCTCTTGGGTAGCTTCTGTAGTTCGACTTCTTTGAGTTTACAGAGGTATTCTACCACAAAATCCTGTTTTGCCATTCAATGACTCACCCTGTGATGTCTTGAATTAAAGATTTTTTTTTTCTCTTCCAGCGTTCCTCCATGGTAAACAGGTGATTTCAAAAATGTGCGCTCACTTTTGCTGGTAGTCTATTTGAGCTGGAGTTCACTGATGTTTAGAGTAATAGTAACTTGTGACTCAAAACACCAGATTGGATGTGTTGGATTTAGTGGCATTTTAGCCATAATAACAATGTTTTGGAAGTATTGAGCCTACAACATGATAAAAGAGGCTTGGTTTTTACCACACAGAGCTGGTGAGAGTTTTGGATGGACGTTTTTAGATGGTTTTGATGTCCATCATGACTGCAAACAAAAAGGGAGCGTGCATTTTTTAAATTGACTGTTTACCTTGGATGAACGCTTGAAGAAAAAAAAAATCTTCAATTCAAAACATTTAAGGGTGAGTAACTGATTGACCAGACAGAATTTTGCAATGAAATATCCCTTTTAAGTAAATGGTAGCTTTCAATAGAGCTTCTTTAATACTGTTAACAAGCAATTGACTAACATAGAACTTTCAGTTTTTCCAAATAAGTTCCTGGATGTGGCAGCTTTTGTTCAAAACAAGACTTTGCAATAAAAATATACCTGGAGGATGGAGAACAGTTTCCAGCGATAATACACGTGATCTTGGCTTTTGTTGTCAAAAAGGAACCTAAAACAAAAAGATTAGCAAATTAAATATGTAAAGTACAAGGACACTTAGAAGACCAACACATGGCCAGGCACAGCAACACTCACCTGTAATCTGGATTGTTTTTCTCCTTGTCCATTATTATGGCTTCAAACACATGGCCTTCACGCACCACAAACTCTATCATCCTGTGAATGAGGAATAATAGATTCCTGTGGGAACACAAGAGTTTGTCAGAGCAAAGTCAGTCAAATCTCTAAATGCTTCTCAACTCTCTGTATGTCAGTTACAGCCTGGAATCTAAAAAAAAAAAAAAAAACTCTTCACACTCAACTAGTGGCTCATGCAAAATGCAGGCTGACCATCATAGCATTCATTATTTTTAAAATGTTGAACATAACATGGTGACAGCCCATGGGACACTGCACTGCATTAAACTGCACAGTCACTGTGGGACAGACACTGCGTCAGCATATTTTAATACTCCTGGGTCACTGCCTCCATGAAAGGCGAGAAAGTCATCACAATATCTATTCATAAACACTGACTCAGGTTTTAGGCACTGAAAGCTCCAATCCAAAGTTTACATTTAACCATTTTCAGCCTCAGCTGCCAGGCCAACAAATGTGGGACACTTACTTTAGGTCGAACGGTTTAAAAAAGCAAACTTTAAGACTATATGATATAATAAACACATAATAAATCAGCATCAGGGTAACGACATCTCTGCAGGCGGCTACTTACTGTTGTGTTATTACTGTGGATTGGGATGTCAGACCTGCACCTTCAGTTCTTTCATGCAGTGTCAGTTATTTTTACCAGATTTATCAATGCAGTTAAGAATTTCATGTTACTCACTACTCTGACCTTCGGAAATACCTCGTTTGATTTATGGCACTCGCACTAGAACGAATCTACTGTTCTTCTGGCATCATCTGACTTGGGTTAATGTTATATCTATCTGCCTTCTAGCTGTATTGGTCTGCAGTGTCTCAGCCAACCCTCGCAAAGCTCAGGGCTGAAGGATGTGGGTACAAATCAATGGCTTTAACAGTCATTTACACAGACTACCCCTATTCATTTTTCACAGCAACACATATTAATATAATGATGGAAACAACAGGAATTATCTGAGATATTTAAGCAAACTACAATGAGAAATTACAAAACAACACTAGTTACATTCACTGTTTGTAAATCTGAGGCCATGGGGACCTTTGACATCTGCAACAAGAGTCTGAAGTCCTAAGCTGCAGATGTCAAAAATGTGCACGGACAGCGGAAAGTGTTGCAACATTCCAAGGAGCTGTTTTTGTTTTTTACAATGTCCTACATGTCAAACGCATTAACAGCTCTTAGGACTGGAACTTCCTGTCTCAACCCATCAGTATGGACACAAGAACAGTGCAGCACAGCCTCTGTCCTACAACACTTGTGTTACAACAGCTGGTCAGTCGTAGTAAGAAGAGTGTGTGTACCTTTCGGTTGGGATAACCACTTTGACTACGGCTTCGGACAGAGTCTGTTTGTGAAGTCAAACCAAATAGTGAAAATATTAAAAAGTGAGCACGTGTACAGATGAAACACTGCAGGATACATACAGCATAGAAAACGACGATAGCATTCACAGTCAGTGAAATGGGGGGAAGGGAACACAGCTTTAGTGCTCAAGTAAAAGTGCTAAACAATCTAAACTACAAGCTAAGCTCATTTATCTCAAAGATTTAAGACCTACAAGTTATAGTAACAGTTTGTATACACGGTCAGCTGTGTGCTGCAATAACCCTGTGTCCTGTGATGGCATTACATGGACAAGGTAATTCATTAAATAAATGAAAAAGCATGCAACATAGTAATAACTCAACTAAAATGATTGGCGACATAGAACACTTTGGCATCTTTGAGTAGATATTTTCTAAACCACCTGCAGAACTAGCTTCAGTTTTAAATGACTTTATTTTACTTTAACATAGAGGCCAAATGATGAATTTTCATTGTGTACAGTTTTCTAAAAAGAGGCAAAGACTGGACACACTACATCTTATACAAGAACACAGGAAAGTCTCATTAGACTCATCTGCCCTAAATTTTCACATTGTTTGGAAGCTGGCATCCCAATGCAGGTAATACTAGGCTTGGGCTGTTACCAGATACTATAGAATACTGTGATATTTGCCATCATTTGCGATATTTCTCACAAAATCAAACAGCTGTTATGGCATTTGCGGGCTTTTATTTTGAAAAGAAAATGCACGCAGCACTGCTGCGGTGGCGGAGGAGGCAATGTGTGCGGCTATTTGACGGGGATGGAGAGCTTATCACAAGTTAATTTGCACGATGTAGGCATGCAGCGCTTGAACATACAGACATGGAGGACTTAGTTTCAAGAGGAACCCTAGGTCACTAATTTTGCAATATTTCTGGTTTAAAGCAGGAGAAAATTATGAGCCAAAGCATTCGAATGAGGCCATATGCTTTGCTTGTGGCACTCTGGATGATAATATAATATACTAAGATATTGGGATGGGGCGTGATTGTAATATTCAATTTTGGATATCGCCCAAGCCTAAGTAATACCATTACTTATCATTTGTATACAGGAGACTCTGGTGCCTAGTCAAACTTCACAATACAGAGAAATCATGATCATGCAGACCCATGCAACAGTGATAATTTTACCTTCTCGAGATCCCCTTTGGACATGCCCAACGGCTTGGTGAAGTCATTGCGGAAGCGATCCCTTGGCTGAGCATTGAAAGGCAGACCAGATGGAGGTGGCGGCGTGGCCCTCACCCCTACCGGTGTGTAGAGAGGCTGAGGTGGAATGCGAGCTGGTTTACCCCATCCCAGCTTCATCTCGAACCCCATAACCTTTTTACCTACAGTACAAAACGTAACCACATGATCCCGGTCAGTGTCAGTAACCATGCAAGCAGAGTGCAGCTATTGCAGCCTGCAAATCAAACCATTGTAGGAGTCAACTGTACCGTCAAGTGCAGCCAAGGCTCTCTCTGCATCTTTGCGTGTCATGAAAGCCACAAAGGCTCTGTTGGAGGTCCTGCAGCGCTCTTCGTCTGTTCGGGGCCACATGATCTTCACACTGGCCAGGGGACCATACTTACCAAACTCTTTGCAGAGCATCTCCTCATTCATCTAGAAAACATACACATGAGAAATGTGCATTCATGCTGTACTCAGCCATTCACAGTCAGTGCACTCTGTTACCTTTGGGCTAATGCAGTTAATGTAGAGGTTAGTGGTGGTTGGCACAGTCAGGTCATCATATAACGCTGTCGGGAACAACAAGATTGAGGTTAGTATAATTTAGAGTTCTGCCATTTCAAACTCATAAACACTTGTTTTGAAGAGGGCCTCTCACTTGATCGTCCTGATAATGGTACGTCCAGATCTCCATAACCTCCTCCTCCTGCTGCTGCTGCTCCTCCTCCTCCGCCAGGTTCATTTTTCTTCCTTTTATGTCTTTCCTCACGCTCTTCTTGTATTCTGCATTTTTTTCAAACATTAAAAATAACCCCTTGCGTCTACCACAAAGATGTCAATGGATTGAAATGCATCAGGCACATTGGCAAAATGACTCACAGCTTAAGTTCTTCTTTGAAGAGTTCGAGGTTACTCTTCTTCTTTTCTTCTGTTTTTCTTTTAAATGACTGTTAATCAAACAGGCATTAAGATCACCATTACATTTGAATGATTGTGAAATTAAACTAATTAAACATTAGTATAAATAGTAAAACATCATTTAATCTGAATTCAGCGATTATGCCCTCAAACAGAGATCAGAGCACAAACTTACAGATTTTTTACTCTCAGCAGACGATACTGGTGGGACATGCAGAGACACAGGCACAAACTTTGTGGGCGGTCGATAGAGCTTACTTTTCTTGACCTCTGCTGCTTCCTCGTCTGCAAAAAACACAGTGATCCCTGAGCACTAGCTCTTCAACAATGCATTACGTAACAGTAATTTAGCTCTGTAAAAACAGGACGAGGCTCTGTTCGCCCAATGTTCCTTTGTCGGTCAGCAGGATATCTGAACTGCTTCCTGTAGAATAAGGCAGGCGGACTGTCCAAGGTTTCAAGAACAACTAATATGAATTTATTGAATCTCAGTCCTGCTGCTGTGTTTGCAGTTAAGTTGTAAGTTAAAACCATATCTTTCTGCGTAAAAACAATTTGGACTACTGCTTAATGTTTGACAAGCTTTATGTCTTTAATTAAAGTGACAATGGACTGCTGACTTTGGGTTCTTAAGAGTGGATATATTTTATTAAACCATTTAAGAGCTATGGGGCATGAAAAATTAAGATGGTGAACTACTGCACTGCAGAGTCAGCCTGACATCCTTCGTCTCTTCTAATGTTTTCAGTTCTCCAGGTAATTTAACTTATTTGGAACAGATAACTCATGACTCATCATCTGTCCAGATAAAAAAGTGGAACAGAATTGCAATGCAGTTGCATCCTATCGTAAAACGTCATGAAGTCCAGACTGCTGACCTTTAGTTGCATTTACGATCCCTCCATGGACAAAAGTTTTCACTCCACTTTTCTCATTGGTCTCAAATGATGCCACAAATTCTTCAAAAACCTCTGCTGCCTTCTCTTCCTCCTGGAACATCCCACAAAAACATATGTACACTAACAGTATATATATATATATTATCCATTACATAAGTGTAACTTGAAAGAAATGTTCTAGTCTTTGGGTGATATTTTTATTGAAAAACATGTCTGCCATCATATAAATCCAAAGAACACCATCCTGACCTCCTTACCTTTTTCTTACGCTCTTCTTTTTCTTTCCTTGAGAGTGTTTTGACTGGAGTGACAGGTTTCCCCTTTCTGTCAGCCATACTCAAACTGCAAATAATTAAAGAAATTAAATGAAAAGATTACTGGTTACCAAAATGAATAATAAAAAAACAAAAGTGTCATCTTTGTTCAATCTGTAACACATTCTTCTATTATTTTACCTCAAACTGCTTCTCTACTGGTAATTAAAAATTAAGGATATAAACCCTTCAGCCCAAATTGGTGTTAAAAGTCCTACAGACAACTTCAAACCATCACCACTGAGAAACTTGATCACTCATGACACACAGATGACACCACATGGTTCCAACATTGTTATACTATGGGCTCACAAGCTTTTGGCCACCTTAGACAGAGGTAAACAATTATTTTGGTCGAGTCAAAATTTTTAAGATAATTAACTCACAACCATAATAATTTTGGGGGGGAAGAAGCATTATTTTTATTCAGCACTTTTCTAAAAATTATGTGGATGTATAATTTTTTTAAAATTGCACATCTCCATAAACGCATACATTTTACCAATATAACCTTCAAAATTATTCCATTGATGCGATATATAAAATTGTGTCAAACAAGTCAGACATCCTTTTTAAATATTCTTATATTTAAGGTTTTTTCTTTTTTATCCACACAACACATATATACTCCCCCCTTCCAAAAAACAGGACAGAAAATAAGGAAACGACAACAAAGACAAAAACTGAATATTACACAGTAAAGGGAAAACAACTAACAGTCGGGCAAGTAAAGGTGGAGACAGTAGCATTTGTAAACACAACAGCCGTTTGTAAAACGCAAACTGGACCCCTCCTCCCAGGTCAATGCACCAGAAGTATCATAACTTAGCGTGTACTGCACGTACTGCTGTACTGCTTACCTAACGTTAAACAGCAAGCTACACTGGAATATTACATTTGTTTAATGGAGAAGTCGATAATTTAGTAAGCTAAAAAGCTAACCGCCAGTGTTTAGCACCTACCTGTCCATCACAAAGTAGCCCAACTCTGTATCGCTCCTTCCAGCCTCTCCTTCAGTGCTCCCAAATGGCTGAAAGCCAAACCGTGACTCACTCTCTCTCTGGAACAAGTTTAATCCACTTGCTCACCAGTACTACATTTCCCTTTCTTTGCACTACGTCCATATTCATAACTTTCTCCGGTATGGACAGCGTCCAGTCGCTGTGCTCCACGGTGCTCTCAAGCTATCGGTACTTAAAAACTGATTGCGCGTCTACATCGCTCTTTACGGTATCTCGTCCCGAGCAGGTCCCGAGTCAGCCAAAACATCAAAATACAGGCAGTATCAAAATACTGACTCCACCTTTAAGGGGAGAGCTATTATGCTTTTCTGCCCTTTCTGACCTATAAATGTTGTCACAATGTTGGATACTTATGTTAAACGATGCCATAGCGTCACATAATAAGGTACATGCATTTGGAAGTGAGCCCTGAAAGCTGTTTCAGTTGGCTTTGTAAGCTCTGTTTTTTTTAACAGCGTTTTTCCAGTGACGTTAATGTGTGCTGGCCTTCCTTATGTGGGCACTCTGCTCTCTGCTTCAGGGATTACTGTCAGCACCTTGTTTAAGATGGTTCCAATAAAGTGTTTTTTCAAGTGAATGAAGAAGGTTAACTTTGTCAAATTTTCCTAAAGAGGCAAGCACCAGACAGAGGTTGATAGTGTTCCTGTTTCTTGTGGATTTATTCCCTGTGGATTTATTTACTTTCTCAAAGAGCACATGAGCTTGATTAACAGCTAAACTGCTGCTAAAGGACCACTTTGTCATGTTGAAGAGAATGCAGAAAATACAGGGAAGACAGAGGGCACAGGTCAGTTTTCTGAAGATCTACAGACTTTACTGTTTGGTCAGTGTTTAGCTGCTCTATAGAAGTCAAAAATCGAAATGAAAGATCTGAAAATGGGTATAACAGCCAACTGGGCCCCAAGTACTCTCAAATTTTTCATGACAGACCTGCGTGCTGCGTCGAAGCTCCAGCAGTATCCCTGAAACCATCTCTCTAAGGTGAGTTTGCCCTTAAGTCACCTGGAGAAACAAGGACACTAACAATCTTCCATCTATTCCTCAAGGATTTTCCTCTTTGTAATCAACAAGCCAGACATCTGCTGTACAGTACAGGTCGGATCAAGGGAGGCATCAGAACAACCAAACAAGGCAATCAATGCATCAAGTTCAACCCACTGATCATACATTTCACAATAAGTCTGACATCCTTTATATTGTGTGTACAGCCTGCACATTAATTTCACTGTCAGCGGAGACAATAAATAGTAAGACACCTCCCTGGTCCTCTGGGGTACAGGGCAGAGCCCACAGCAGACAGGCAAAGGAAGACAAAAAAAAAAAAAAAAAGCCTGAACTGGGTTTTCTGTTGAGTCACTTTAATTCATTTGTATCATCTGTGGCATCCCTTCTTTGGTCAGATAATAGATGGAGGCAACGTGGGAGGGACGCAAACAGAAAGAATGAAACTTTGCACACTTGAACAACACACAAAGCAAAATGAAATCCTGTGCATACCCCTCATACAATGCAAACTGCTAAAAACATATGTTTAGAGAGGATAAAAACTTGGGGTATGAAACAGTCTGGTTGTGAGGTAACTACAGCAAAGCAGATATTAACTTATATAATTTAATGCGGCTGTAGCATCTAACAAATATCCTGAACGTCTTGTAGAGGAAACAAACACTCATGTTGTTTCTGTCAGTTTGTAGCACAAACGTTGTTTTAAAGGCCTGAACTAACTAGGAGCTATCACCCCACTTTGCTAACGTTAGCTAACATTATTGTTAGCTTAGCTACGACTCAAGTGGGATAGTAAGCTAACCAAGCACTAACCTTTACACGAGTAATGCTCATATGTCCTTGTCGATCGTTATCCCGATTATCCCACAACCCATACAGATGCAAAAAGACCGCTAACATCTGCTAACCCTGCATGTCACAGTTACAATTATTTTAGCTTGCTAACAGTCTCATAACGTTATTTTCTTCTTTAGCACTGACTGTTTGCACAAGAAGAGACTATTAAGGCATACTGCATGCACATAGCTTTACACTTGAGCTAAAACTGTAACTTACAGCGTGTCATGCTCATGCTATTGCTTCACCATTTTGGTTGCGACGACTATTTCTATCACAACATGCTCTCAAGAGGCGAGATATCCGACTGGAGCTGGAGTGAGGGACGCCTGCTTGCTTTGCTCGGTCCAGCGCACGTTAAGAAATAATGAGTGTCTGAGCTGCTGGTTCATATTCATGAAGCTGCATTCACTCATTCTCATAGAAATGTCACTCTTGTAGCTTAGTAGGTAAAGTAAAAGTATTAATGTTTGCTTACTGCTACAGATCATGTCCATGTGTGTTTTGGCAGGATTTGTGCCCATGGTCTTTAAATGACCCCCACCATTGATTATTTCACTAATTAGGCTACAGAAACAAAATGGTGAATACAAGAGATGATACAAAAACAATAATATCAACCATAACACATCTTATCAGCAATAATAGTACATTCCTCATTATATCATTAGCCTATGTGGACAAAAAGTGTAATGACAGAATTTTTGACACATTCTTCCTTGTTTCGTAGTTTACACTGTTGCCATTACAAATGATGAAATTTAACTTATAAAAAATATCAATCAAAATGCAATTACAAAAAGAGTATGAAACAAATATCCAAAATCCAAATATACAAGATTAACCGTTATGTTTCTAGGAGAATTGTTGTGAATTGTTATGTTTGAACAGTCATCAATGTCAGCTACAGCTAAGCATATAGGTAATTTACCATAAGCAGGGTTGGAGGGTACTTTGAAAGTGTAATTTGTTAAAGATTACTACTTACCCTGTTTAAAATGTAATAAGTACTGTAACTATTTCAATTACTCTATCAAAGTAATGTAACTTATTACATTTGATTACTTTTCTAAATTTCTGACTAAAGTATTCTACTGTTAACCATTTTCAGTTGTTTAAACCTGGCAGCGTTAATGGCAGACACGTGGCGCTGCAAATTCAAACAAGAGAACCAATAAAAAGCATCAGAATAGCATCAAACTTTACTAAACGGCCTTGACTGGAAATGACAAAAGAAGACATCGCCCACATCAAAAACACGCAAAGTGACAGAATGAATATAATTCAATATACAGCCCAAGCTTTTTACAAAAAAGTTTAAGATGTAGTTTAATAGCACTTCCTCAGTAACTGTAACTCTTAACAGTTACATTTATTTTGTAATTAAATTACATGATTGTGTTACATGTAACTAATTACTCCCCAACATGGATAATAAATGAGAGTAATCAAGGCTTAGCTTATGTTTTTATCCATAATATTGCATTATTGGATGTAATGTCCTTACAATGACTCTTAAGTTGTATTCTGACAATAAAACAACAAAAATTGCACATGGGGTGTGTTATTTATCTCAGAGATTTATTTGCCTTAAGATTTTAACTTATCAAGTTCAAATTTTCGAAACAACAGATTTTTTGCAAATTTCATCAAAACAGTCCCAGAGAAAAAGGCATTGCCATAGCCTATCTAATATTGTATTTTAATCACCATAGTGCACCTGTTTCAGTTAACTAGGTGTGTTTGAGGCAACTAAAGGGCAAACCTGGGCTGACCAGAGGGGCCTGTGGGCTACTTAAGTTCTTCTGTGGTTCCACATCAGGAAGTTATTTGGACCCATAAATATCCCACTTAATTATTTTTGCTCAGCTTCCCACTCTTAAGTCTGCCAGTAGCTTTTCTCTAACCAGGACTGGCAGTAAGCACTAACCATGATCGATGCTCAGTGAACAATATTAGTCCAGTAATGACCTTAAACTGCAATATTTAAAAAATGACTGATGCATTATTTTGTTAGGCTATGTTGTGTTAGTACTTTAAATGGTACTGCATTGTTTAAAATATCTGTAGGTATATCTGATTTTTGGCCTATCATAGTGATTAAGAATAATTTGTCAATATCTGTTCTCTGTCCCCCAGGCAGGAAATCTGTGATTACATGAGGGGCCCCTGCTCCCTGTCTGCTGCTCTTTAACCAGCAGGGGCCCCGATGGGAGTTAGATATTATAAGGTGAAGAAAGAATAAAAGCCTAAAATGGCCACCATACCCCTCTCACCACCATCACCATCATCATCAGCAGCAGCAGCACCACCACCTCAGAAGCCCATCCCCTAGCGTCCGTCCCGGGTATGTGCCGCGTATGCGCATGGGCGGAGAATCTGCCGCTGTGCGCTGTTATTATTGTAAGAGTAATTTCTTTTTTACGAAAATGGCGTCTAGTCAGGGAGGTGTGGGAGCTGTCACGGCTCTACAAAGCCATCACTATAGCGGACCTCACTGGAGCCCGGGCATCAGCCAGTACCAGCACCAGCAGCAGCACCACACGGCCCGCAGCCTGGACCGGGCTCTGGAGGATGCCGTGTGCTCGGGGATCCTGAACCTGAGCGGCAGGAAGCTGAGGGAGTACCCGGGATTGAGCTACGATCTGACCGATACGACACAAGCAGGTGGGTCGCTGAGCATGCTTGGACTGTAGGAAACCACGAGAGTCCGTCCCAGTGTGCTTCCTGTAAAAAGCGCCCACGGATTTATGTGTTTGTGAGCGCAGCGTGGCCGCATTGTGTTTGGATTTGGGTCTGATTTTCGGGATAGAGGCGCGTCAACGTGTTGGGTGACAGGATTTTTAGGGATATTCCGCCAACTGGGCTGGCCTCCTCACATTGCTACACCATACATCCTGTTTGTAATTACTGCTCTCTCGGTCTTAGACACTGCACCTCTCCGCCGAACAAGGGTCTCTGCTGCTGTTGTGTGGTTGTTTTGGTCGACGCCAACAGCTTTCAGAAGCCCCCCCAGAGACACATGAATGAGACGGCAGGCGCACCCAAGCCAGGCGCTGTGCAGCGCTTCGCGCACCGAGCTGCAGTTCATTTGGCACCGGGCTGCTGGAGCAGAATATGAATGAGCCGCGAGGCCAGTTGTAAATTCTTGTTCGCGGACTATCATTTGTAGTACGCATGTGATACACGTACAAGCTTTTTTTCCCTCATTTTTTCCGTCATTTTCAGCATCACAAGACAAAAGATGGAGTACTTGCAGCCTCACCCCCCTGCCTGCTTGCCTGGGTGTAATTATATGTATGCCCTTAAAGCTTATAGCCCATAATCTGTCAGACAGGAGGGAGACTGGTCTGCTTTCACTTTCATGTACAAGCTGATAACTGTTTCTTTTTTCTTTGGTTTTATTAGGATCCAGCAAGAGGTTGCCCTAGATAGAGTAATGCAGTCAAGTCAGTCAGTAGGTCAGTATTAGACTCACGTTTTCTAAAGGCTATTAAATCAGGGTCAGGTCATACTAGTTATTTATATTAGACAGGGTGATTTAGGGAAGCGTTTGTCTGACTTAAACACACGACACACCCCATGATAGACAATACAGCGGGTAAGATTTTTGTCCTGTCAGTGATTAAATTTGTGCTGATGAGAGAGCATTGAGATACATGAATGAATAATAGTGGAATTGAATTGTGTGAGTCATTTTCAGTCATTGTCTTGGACACGCAGATCAAGCTGCATCTCGTGATAGTTTCCTCCTCGGAAACGGTCACATATGGTGTTACTCTGTCACGTCACATGCCGCTCATGGCAAGTGGAGACCATGTTGGAGCGCCATCACCCCCAGGGATTTCAATTTTATGCTCAAAAGAGTTTGCTTCCTCTTCATATGCTGACCGCTTTCTGAAAAATCCCAACATGTTAATGCACTAGAATTAAAAAGGCAAATACATTTTTGTATAGTTCATAAAATATATTCATTAGACACTGATTAACCTGGATTGTGCCTTAGGCTCTTAGGTTTGTTTAACATTAACCAGATATAAAAAAAAAGATTGCTTTTCCATGTCAGTGATCCAGACGTGTAACCTCGACAGCGTTAGACACAAGTATTTTACTTTTATTTTTTAAGTAGGTCAGTGATATGACGTGTTATGTCATTTGCTTGTGCCAAAAAAGTGTGAAAAATGCTCCGTATTATGCACAGGCTGCTGCTTAGGAGGAAGACGGACACAACAGGAAGTTAATATGCACTATTTCTGGACTGCTGGGCTCAAGCACACACACAATATTCTACTGCTAAACATCAGCGTGTCTCTCTCCAAAGCAACGCTTTCCATATTTATCAAGATTGTTGCATACAGGATTTTAAAATAACTGCTGTAATCATGAGGAGTGCACGTTATATAAGACTCATGATGATCAAAGGAGATGTGAGAGTATACATTTCTCACAAACCTTTGATTTCTTGCCCACTCCGAGACTAATCCTGTCACTGGGCTCGCTGTTTCGCTGTTTTTTTTTTTTGTTTTTTTTTTTGCATCTTCATTTCAATCCTTCGCAATAAAGGTGTGCCAGAGGGAAGTCTCACTTTCAAATGTGCAAAGAGAGATCAACACCTCGCCGTTAAGGGTGGTTTACGTCAAGTACAGTCTCTGCTGTGAAAAGAAGCAGCTTATTCAGATTTAAAAAGGCATTTTCTTCTGGGATGAGAAGACAAAACCAATAATTGTAATCAGTTCTTTTTTTAAAATCTCTTTCAATTTGGTATTTGAAGGTTTTGAAATGGAAGGCAACAGCTGTAGCCTCTACATTTTTAAACATACTTGTTAGATAAGATCCACTTTATTGATCCTGCACCAGGGAAATATGCAGGTAGTAGTAAAAGAAACTGTAGCCTGAGCGATATATCAGTTTTCCGATATTACTGACTAATATCAGCCTGTTGCAAATGGTATCAGTGTATCTGTTCACCAGTATGAGCCAATATTTAAACTGTTGTACAAGGCTGGAAAAAAGGCTTGGACTAGTGATTTAAAAGGTGTAAATATGTTGTTTGTCTATCCAGCATCCAGATTATTTATTTAATGACTAATAAGTGAAGTGTTTACCATTCAGTGCACTGATGTTTACAATAAAGTTTGTCAAAATGTGAGATATCCTCCTCCATTACATGTCTTTGTCAGAAGTATTTGATAATCACAGTCATTGAATATTTTATATATAATATTGGCCAAGATATCCAATTTTTTTGCTCTAGAGCGCCCTAAAGAAATGACTGATTCCTCTTAAAATGTCTTTGCACATAAAAAAAGTGTACAGTATGTCTGTGGAGTATTTAGATCCCAACCCGTCACTGAAGCAACAGCATGGCACCCTGCCTCCGTTAATTGCCGGTTCTCAAAGTTAAATTTTTTTTTTTTTTTTAATACAGATCAGGGTCTAATCGAGTGGCCCCCATCTGACTAATGAGCAGCAGAAGGCTCCAGTGTGTGTGGACAGAGAAAGAGAGAGCCCTGCTGCTCACACAGGGGTGTCTGTTTGCAGTGTGCTCCTGACAGTTTGTCTCCAGTCCGTTTGTTTTCCCATGGGAAAGTGCAGGAGCACCGAGCTGCTGGTCCTGACCTTGCAGAGGGGGCTGAGGAGCAGCACATAAACCTGGGCAGATGTTCAGATTCATATCCTGGCACGCCCTTTCCTGCCATTACTCTGCCCCTGAGGGTACAAATACACTGACGTTAGACAGCACAAGGTGCTCTCACTACAGCACAGTGCATTGTGTTTACACGTGTGCAGCGCTGTGAGGCACAACACAAAGTGTAGACAGCAGGAGGATCAGCTGCAGTGCTGTATGTGTGTTAGCTCAGGGGGGCTCATAATAAACAAATGTATTTTTAAACCCACAACTTTGTTTGGTTTCTGGGAGAGCATAACTTATTTACAGTATGCTTAAGAATGTAGGTCATGAAGCAGATTGAGCTTTTATTCCCTTGTTTTATACTTTGCTGCTAAAAATCGAGGGCTGCACGCAATCTGTCGTTACACTAAAAATCTATCATGTCCTTGGGCTTTTTCTTATCCTCTATGAAGGATTTTGTGTAATATTTGACAGCCAACTAAAGCTCCAAATATTAGAATACAAGGTCAGAGAAGAGCTGAAGAGGGTGTGATTTCTGTTGCCTTCTGAGGATGTGTACCGTAGTGAATTTCGAGCCAAGAGTAAACCAAAAGCTCCAATATTTCCTTTGCATCATGTCCAAACTTCTGCGGTGGACTGGTCAAAACAGGTGGCAATATGAGTATTCAGTTCGGTTGTGTGTGACTGGAAGCATTCAGTAAATCTCACATTGTAAGAATGCTTCTTTGTTGCAACTTTCCCGAAAAGTTTAGTCCTTCAAGACATTCTGTGAAGGAGAATCTCTACAAGAAACCAAGCACCAGTCCAGCATTCTTTGGTTCATCAGTGAACTTGTGTAAATAACTCAAGTGTCACTGCTCATGTTGGCCAACTTCCTTGGAGAGGCTTCAAGAGCCTCAGCAATTAAAAACACAACACAGCATCTCACTGTGGTACTCAGACTTGATGGTCTGGTTTAGTTGATGTCAAATCAAACACTGTGACTAACTCATTAAAACCAGCCCTGTCTTTGTTAGTGTCAAAGCTGCTCTGCACAGACAAACAGGTGCTGCTGTGAGGCACCTCATAAGAACTGCCCCCCAAAACTGACTTCTACACATCACACTAGGGATGCACGATATTGGATTTTTTGCCGATATCTGATATGCCGATATTTTCCAACTCATTTGACTGATAATTTATACTGATACAGATATATATGTATATTTTTCCGCACACCCGATTTCAGAGGTCACCCAGTCTCGTCTGTAGTGGAATTTACCTACAGTATTATTGTGCATACTCTTAAAATGAAATAAGCTTAAATTATGTAATATTCATTCCTTGTGCAAAAGAAGAATAATACTTGAACTTACATTATGTAAAACTTCATATTTTTTGTAACAATTCCTTTCAAACATAACAAGATACATCCTACTTAAAACTGGATGATGCTCTCCCTGAGAGAATCAAAACAATACCCACAACCAGACAAATTTGGCCTGTTTCGCAAATGACAAAGGAAACGTGAAACATGGCATGAACTCGGTTAATTAAGGAAAACAGCAGCCTATTATTGTATCGGTTATTATATCAGTGGATATCAGCATGCTGGCCGATATCCGATATTTAATTTTAAAGCCAATGTCGGCCGATACCGATAAGGTGCTAATAATGTTGTGCATCCTTACATCACACACAATTAAGAACACAGGAAGTGCATTCGTGCTGGTTTTGCTTTCTTCTAAGTTTTGAGCTATCATTTAAATGTGTGTAATCTAAAAAAAATCCACTTTCTCAACTGATGCTTCTTCACTCTTGCTTTTTCTTGATGGGAGTTTGCATATCTAGATGAGACATATGCATACCTTTAGCAAAAGCACCATAAAATATCACATTAATGATGCCACTGATAATAGTATTGTGCTTATTACACGCTGTGTAAGAAAAAGGAGTTTGGCTGCTCTGTAACTACCGGTTTTAATTATACAGTGTCCATTAATATACTGACTCCAGCATATTGAATGATTGAGGGAGGTTTCTTATGAAGTGCTTACTGGATGAATCCCTGCAGATGAATATGAAAGAGATCTTTTTTTAGGATATGTCTGATAAGCTGACTTTACTCCACATAACTTTAGATTCTTATGAAGTTAAAAATAGATTTTAAAAATACTGTCGTTCAAGAGCTGCACAGTCTTTTCCTCGCAAGCCCAGAATTGAAAGAACCTTTTTAATAAATAAGGTCCATGAACAATTTATTGTGGGACTAAATCTTGATTAGGCAATGTTTTTGTCTATATAATGTCAAAATTAATTATCATTGCATAGTTACAGCGATGTGAAATAGAGATAATCTGCATATTGGAGGTGTAGTAGTTTTGCACAGCCAGCCTTGACTCCACAGTGCCATGTTAGTGCTGAAGTAAGATCCCACTGCACCCATTATCCTTCTGCTAGAGGAGAAAACACTCTAGCTGGTTTGTTTCTTCAAACCAATCACAATTATCTTGGGTGACACAAAGTCCAGGATGCAGCGACTTGGATTCTGAAAACGGTAACATGCAGATAGTAGAGGGGGAGCAGAATGCCAACTGGAACAGTCATCGAAATACAGGTTTATACCCACAGTCTTCATCCATTATGGCCACCTGGGAACATATGAACCCCCCAAGCTTTTCTCACTTCTTACATTTTCAGCTGACAAACAATTTAGATAATTATTCAAAATAACATTCAACTACAACTACATTATGATCCTTGTGTTTTGTGCAATGTCAGCTGTGTAATTCTTTAATTGTATTTCATAGCAGTTACCTCCTCTACTTGTGACATTTGTTTAATCAGCTGGTAGGTACATGTGTCAAGCTACGTGTAAATGGCTTCTGCTTCTCCAATTACAGTGTGGAATGTGGGTCAAGTTTTCAATGTTTTTTCACTCAGTCAGCAAATGTAAAGGTCAAAGACAGCAGGAAAAACAGGACCTCTATAGGTTCAAAGATGGAACACAAAATATGTAAATATGGGAAACCAGAATTCATTACTGAACACTTTGGAGGACAGTTTTATTTTCACAATCATATGTTGTTTGTACTAGTGACTGTTGGGGAGGTGTATAAACAGCAAGACTGGTGACCCAAAAATAATAGAGTGTGTGTGTGTGTGTGTGTGTGTGTGTGTGTGTGTGTGTGTGTGTGTCACCTTGGACTGGCAGCAAGCACGAAGCAAAGTCAAGCATTATGTGAACATTAATATTTTACATGGTAAAGTGCTTATAATGGTGTATCTGTGTATGTTAAGGTGCAACTGTATGAATGATTGTCTATAAATGTCTGTATGTTGTCATTGTGGGGCTGCTGGATGTGGATTGATGAAGCATTTATGTTAGAAAACATATCTGGTAAAGAAAGTGTAGATTCTGTGTGACTGTATTGCATGAACTCCACATGTGAGTAAAATGAAATGCTCCAGGAAAGCACCCACGCACAATCCCCCATGATGTGACTGAGCAAACACAGCTGATCCAGAGACGGCCTGATCCCTCAGGCCAAACCTCACAAAGAGCAATCTGCATAGCCCAGCTACTCTGTCACCATCTGACAGCTCACCCACAGGGGACACACCCCTGGACTGTCCCTCTCCAAAAAACACTGCCAGTGATTAGGTGATGCCCAAAATGGTCCTGAACCATCCTGTACACTAGTAGATAGCAGCACACACCCAGACTTTTAACTCTGCCACAGAAGCTACCTGCCCACACTGAACATCCAGCAGCACCCCATAAAACACCCCCAATACCTGCAAGCCAGACACTGTGGTCACATCTGCTGCAGAGTACAAATAAATTACCCCAATTAATCATGTTTATGTCATGTTTCCTTTGTGTTATCATTTAATTGGACCTTGTAGTGAAGATGCTCAGGTGTTAGAGTACAGACCTTTGGGGTTTTGGTATCTTGCCATCTGATCTCTGCAGATTTCTTGTAGCCCATCAGTGGTTTTTTCCTGTATTGAGATGATCACAGGTTTAAGATTGCACTCTTAAATATTTCCTGTGTAGAGCATCATCTAAGAGTAGAAAGAGAGACTCTGGTCTGTTTTCTCCAGCACTCAGCAGGATGTCTATTATAGAGCATTGAGTTTGCTGTGTCATGGGAAGACAAAGCCAGACTTAATCTGCACTAACAGCATAAATGTATAGATTGATGGTTTGGCTCAAGGGTGCAGCATAGTGGAGCCTCGGGTGGAGGGGCTCGTCTGCTTGGCAGGCCTTGTCCAGCGGGGGCTTTGGGCGACCAGCAGGTGGAAAAAAGGCCCACTGTGGGCTGCAGATGGTGCATGGCCTGGACTGGAAGAGGGAGAAGGGGATGGAGATGGACAGGCTCACAAAGACCGCCTCCACCCACCCCCATCTCTCATCTCCAATCGACCCACATGATTCCACTGCTACAGAAGAATCCCCCAGGTGTGTTGGGCAGGAGGGAGGGAGGTGGTGGAGTCATCCATGTACAGCTGGGCTACAACATCAAGGTCCGAGCCTCAGGGAGAAGCCAGATTTACACTTAATGGAAAACAAGTATAACCTGTGACCTCGACTTTGGTCTGTCCCCATGTGGTAATTTCTGTTTCCCTTAACCTCTCGGCTTGTTCCTTTGTGCTGCTGACTGTCTCATGCTCTGCTTCTCACTTCTGCTTACAGAGCTCAGCTACAGAGTGAGGCTTGTCTGCTCTTTTGCTGGTCTTTCAAGGAAGCTTGTCAGAAATGAGTCTATTTAAAGACACGGATACGACTCACACACTCGTCATGATGCCTTGTAACTCCAGGAGTGGGGACTAAAGGTTGCCATATCTGCATTAACATAAAAGCTACCGATGGGCCATTTTGCGTACTCTTAATAAGAATCCATCCACAGTAAACAGAAACCTCTTAACAGGAAGTCAGGGAGTGTTTGGCCATGTGGCTTAATTGTTTAATAAAGGATGGCAGTGATATGTAATTGCCTGCATTAAGGGAATGGCCTTGCAGCAGTGTTTGCCTTTCTAGCAGTATGGATGTGGTACTTCAGTGGGTGGGCCCGAATAATTTAAAGCTGTTTCTATCTGTGGCTGGCTGTGCAGCTTCTCACATTGGTCTCTAATTATCGTGTCAGCCATATAGTGTCGCCTAGAGATAATTCAGGAGACAGGATCGTTCACACATGCATACACACGCGCGTGCATGCCAGTTTGCAGATGCTGAATCAATTTGTGTCTGAAGGTGAAGTCCACTCAATGTAAAGGTGTCAATATGTGGGATCTTTTAAGTTGCTCCTATGTATCCTTATTTTTTTCTCTTTAAAAGGAAACTGTATGTGTTTATGTATAGACGTTTTATGCCATTGAAGACACAAAGAGATAGAGCGAAATTAGTGATTTGTGTGCATGCATGTCTGTGGATGTCTGAAGGTGAAGTCTACACAATGTAAGGTAGTCTTTATATAGCTTGTTCTTACAGCTCCTAATGTTTTTCTCTTTAGAAGGAAACTGTATGTATGTATGGACGATTTTTTCATGGAAGACTGAGAGAGAGAGAGAAAGAGCGAAAGATTCTGTGGATTTGTGTGCATGCGTGTGTGTGAGTGTGCAGGAAATGTCTCGGGCTGTGGGAGTGAATCAGCAGCCTTGAGGGATAATGTGACTTAACTGAGGCTTTGTGCGTAACATGTAGACCTCCGGAGCGAGCATGAGTCGGGTCAATTTAGTACTTGATGTATGTGTATGGGAAAGTGTTGAATAACGAATGACAGTTGAGTGATGAGCTTAATGAGTGTCTGCCCGAGCGTTCTTCCTCTACAGTAGAATTCTCAGGCAAGAGAGTCTGTATCTACAGTGAATATTTAATCACAAGAGGGAGCAGCAGATGAGGGGTTGTGCTCATTAATTAACTGGAGCAGGGATTACATTCCAGTTCTTGTTACACAATAGAAGCACCCAAATTTTAGCTGATCAGTGCAGCATTGTGACTTGGTAGCAAATTGACTTTAGTAGCAAAGCAAACGCTGATGTGGGGTCAGATCTGTGATATCTGTGTCGCATTTGCTAATGAAATCAACACATTAAAATAGTTACGTGATGTTATTTAAAAAGAGTCTTTGTATACATACCAATGCTTTTTATTTTGAGAACAGTCTAAAAATGCCATAACTATATGTCAATATGAAAAATATATGCTAATACTTTTAGCTTCTCAAGGGATGCTAATGTTGGTTTGTTGATCAATAGGTCCCCTGCTTTGGTCCAGACTGAAATATCTCAATAACTAGGCTACAGGATGGATTGCCCGGAAATTTGGTGCAGACATTGATTCTTCCCAGAGGAAAAATTCTGCTGACTTTGTTGATGGCCTCACTCTTCTCTTAGCACCATCATGAGGGTAACATCCAGAATTTTAATAAAAAAGTATGAAAATTGGTACAGATATATTATTGTCCCACTCATGATGGATTTTAATAGTTTTTCTAGCAGCCTCAGTTCTTTGTGTTTAGAGCTGATGAGTAGAGCCCGACCAGTATATCTCTTTACCAATAATATTGGCTGCAATTGGCCTATTGCAGGTATATCGGTATATATTGGTATCGGCATATTTGTTCTCTGATTGGTGCCAATATTAAAACTGTTTTTTAGGGCTGAAAAAAATACTTGGACTAGTGATTTAAAATGATGTAATGATGCAATTTGTCCAGCAGAGGGTGGTCAATACATTTTAGTTTTACAGGCTAAGAATTACTCAATTGTCAAACTCAGAAAGATAAATCTATACAAGAGCTAAATGCTAAGCTTTTTTACATATTAGCCTACACCAAACTCTCAAGCAGCATAGAAAACATAAAAAAACAACTGACTTTTAAACTGAAAGATTTAGAATGAGTTCTAGCACTTTCCATCCATTCATACAAATCCAAAAGCATTACTGTGCCACTCCCAGTGAGATCAATATTGGAAATACTGAGACATCACACCGCCATCATAGCACTCAAACCTTTGATGCCTGAGACCTGGTGTAATCTTAGAGCAGTGGTTGATGAAGACTCCCACCGCCTATCACTCTGTCATGGAGACAGATTGATTAGTCTTTCAAGCCTATAGCCTCATGCCTAATGCAAACATAATGAGCAGTGGCCAGACCTTGAAAAGATTACAGTGTATGTGGATGTTCAGAGAGAACATATCTAACACATCTTCCTCCCTCTTGCAGATTTGTCCAAGAATCGCCTCACAGAAATCCCCCCAGAAGTGTGTCTGTTCGCCCCCCTCGAGTCGCTCAACCTTTACCACAACTGCATCAAGTGCATCCCTGAAGCCATCATCAATCTGCAGATGCTGACTTATCTTGACATCAGGTGGGTGACTGCTAACACTGTGCTTTCAGTTTTGTTTCTGCATCTCATTATATACATTCAACATGAAGGAACATGAATGTGTTCAGCTGTATGTCTCTCAGGAAGTGCTTGTTCCCTTTTCAGAACACTAACAGGGCAGGCTCGCATGAAAGAGAGGCATTTCCTCTTTTGCTGAAAATTCCCAGTGACCATATACTCCCTGTTACATGCGTCTGTGTGCTGTTTCTAATGTAGGTCAGTGTTTTATCTTTCTCCTCAGCCGAAATCTCCTGTCAGTTTTGCCAAAATACTTGTTCAACCTCCCCCTCAAAGTTCTGCTTGTGAGCAACAACAAGCTGGTTTCCATCCCCGATGAGATCGGAAAGGCCAAAGAGTTGATGGAACTGGTAAGCAGTGTGTGTGCGCGCAAGCGTGTGTGTGTGTGTATGTGTGTTGCCCTGTGTGTATGTGTGTATTTCAATTACCTGCACTTTGTCTCCCCTTGCAGGACGTGAGCTGTAATGAGATCCAGGTGCTGCCAGCTCAGATGGGGAGGCTTCAGGCCTTACGAGAACTCAACATCAGGAAGAACTGTCTTCACATGCTGCCTGAGGGTCTGTCTGTCATCCATGATGATCTGTTTTGTTTTGTTTTTTTAATCCTTGTGTTCTTTAGAAATGTCCCATCGCTGACTTAGATAGCTATTTTTGGCAAACACATCAGTCTCCTCTTAGCCAAAACAAACACTGATACCATGTTTTTTGATTTGGTTGTCATGTTAGCAAATTGGGAAACTCCATTTAAAACAGCTTTGACCAGAATATGAACAATATGCAGCAAGTAATGCTGTCACAATGTGAGCTAACGATCCTTGAAATACAAAATGCAACTTGTTTAAACAACTCTTAGCCAGAATACACAGGCTCAGATTTTGTTTGTGCTTTCTCAAGTTAAAAGACTGAAGTGTGTGTGTGTGGCATAGTGTGGGTGTATGCGTTAGTTAAAATGTTTGGAGGTCACATGACTCCACCAAGCCAAAGTTTTGGAAACCTCCTTTTAGTTTCTGCAAACACTTGAATTGAAGCAAAATAAATTATAGCCTGAATCACAGCCACACTCTTAAGTTGGAATTTAAATTGTAAACTGAAAAACCTGAAAACAAATTTTTTTAAAGAAAAATCTCTTT
>JAQLOL010000006.1:10957760-10976170 GCA_029783665.1 Naso thynnoides
ACTGAGGAGCCTAAGGGCCCGTCATAATAGCCAGCACTGGGGCCTGGAATGACTAATTTATGCCACTAACTTCACGAGTTAATTTTGAAGTCAGCAAATGCCAAGATGCTCAGATTCTGTAAAAGCCTATTAAAGTTTCATTATTTACATGTATCTTACCAAAACCAGTAGCCTACAGCTAATGAGATTTTCTTTAGAATGACTGTATAGTTTGATCTCCACTGTGCTCTTAACTCTACACATATGTCTCTCTGTAACTCGGATTAGTAAATAGTTACACCGAGTCACATACCTTGAACCAGAGAAGGGAATCAGTCAGTGATAAGTGTAGCTTTTGGCCTGCAAAGCTGGTTTTCAAACAGTACTTTACCTTTTAACCAGGGTGATTAAAGAATATTGTAATGTTAAATTGTAGACTATATCAAAGATAGCATTGTTACTTGAGCAGCGAAACAAAATCACTATGTTTTTGAGGATATATAAATATTTAAACTAAAACTCTGATAATCTAAGATTTTTTTAACACTTATTGGCACCTGCTCAGTGAACACTGAAGTATAAATATATAAATATAAAATATAAAATTTCAGAAAACTGCAAATCATTGACACAATTGAGAAGCACTGATGATGATCATACCCAGATCATAGCAATGTTAAGACTAATTTTAGTGGTACTGAAAGCAAAGGGAAGGTCTGCGGAAAGATGCTGGCTCGTTACTGCAGCTGGCTGAGGAAGCAGTGCAGTGTGGGCATGAGGAAACGGATGTTTCTGAAAATGGCAGCGGTCCATGAGCAAGCTAAGGTTCAGGCATGAGACTTGCTGCTGTGCTCCACCACAGATTTAAACACATTTGATACACAACTGCATTTTAGACAATGCAAAACTTCAAACTTTTGTGACATCACGTTGGGGAAAGGTCGTCTCCCCTGGTCTACAAAGCAAGCTCCATTGTACTGTGGCTTTTCCTGTTTGGTGCAAAAGAACTAAAGGAATTTCGACCTAATCCAACATTTTTAGGAGTTAGGTTATGAGTTAGATAACCGGCTATGAGTAAGACCTCATCATCCAGTTTCAGTATTGAACTCACTGGCCCATGTGCTATATTTTCTGCTCAGTATTATATTAAATTTGCTTATTCGACATGAGTTACACAGGCATCTGTAAACTGCAGATCTAACTGCACTAAGAACAACATAAAGGCAAACAGACGTGTCAGCATTCATCTCATGTATGGAAACATGTACTGGTAGTTGCACTTCTTTGTCTAATTAAAGGTCAAAATAAAGGTTTTTAAGTGCTTCATTATATATGTAACATCCACATATTAGAGATGCACCGATCGAGTTTTTTTCCGATCCAATCCAACACCGATACCTGGGCTGAGCGTATCGGCTGATATCCGATACCGATCCGATACTACTGTTGAATGAATGAACTGTATACTTTGTCCTGTGAGTGAAGGCATCAGGGTTGATATTAGCCTGGTTAAATAAAAGGTAACAAATTAACACAGATATAAATTTACTTAGTATTATTTATTAACAAATAACAAATTGTACATTAGCACACAGCAAAAAGCGGCGCTGCAGACATAGAATTGAAGCGAATAGAATCGCTGTGTTGCTGTGTATGATATTAATTAAAAGAAAAAAAAGACTGGATCGGAAGGCTGGATCGGCGTCATTCATCAGATATCCGATCCAGCTAATTAGTCAATATCGGAGCGGATATCCGATGCATCCCTAGACGTCAGTATGACTGGCAACAGGTTATTTCTCTGTCTAATTTAGCGGAGGACCGTGCGCACATCTCACGGGAAAAATCAGCAAGCCTCCTGAGCTGAAGTGTTGCTTCGCCGCCAGCTGCGTGGCTGCTCTAATCTGTTTTAACGGAAAACGAACAGGTAACGTAGAAGCAGGATGTGCGTCCCAGGCGTAGCTGTCTCAGCCATAGAGCCAATGTTGGCACAGGTTAAAGTTTGATTTTTATGGATCGATCGGTCCTCACAGGGGGGCGAGCCGGCCTCCCTCAGCAGACGTGTAGTAGAGTCTCCAGCAGTGCTGTCTGCACATGTTGTACTGCAGGGCCAGAAGGCACAGCTCTGCTCGCAGAGCACGTTGGAAACAGCCACATTCCTCTGTTGATTTACAGCCCAAACTGGAGGAATATATAAAGTACATATCATTCAATATATTATTCCAACTGCAATAGAAATTCCACGGGGACAAGTGGAAGTGTTGTTGCTGACACATTACCTTTTGCTTTTCGCTTTTTGCTCCCTCAGTTCCTTTCTAGCCACCCTAAGCTTGATAAATTCCTGAAATGTTGCAGAAAGTCACTTTTTGTTGAAGCAACTAGAACTGTTTCTTTTCATTTATTTATATTTAACATGCTATGGAGCGCAAACAGTACATACAAAAATTGTTTGCTCTCTGGTTCTGACCTTACCTCAGCCAGATAGTCCAGATCTGCCATGTGGACTTCAGTGTTCACATGCTTGTCGGATGCTCCCGGATCCTCAGTGCCGACTTTGATGTCACAGGTGGTGACGCAGGGCATGGGGGAGCTGCACTTTTCTGTAGTGCTTTTCTTCATGACAGACTCGCTGCTGGCTGTCACTGCTTCATTACCAGCGATGACCAGACCTGAGTGACGTGCTTTCACATCTTCACTGGGCAGACAGACAAGTATGCTCGCGTCGTCCTCCATGATGCTTTGAAAGCTGTCACTCTGATTTTCAAAGCGCATGTCAGCCTTGGTATCATCTGCGGCGTCTTCAGAAGGAGACTCTCTCTCCACTGTCAGCCATCCTGACCTGAAACAAAACAATGTCTCTCTTATTAACATGAATCTCGTACACTGAGAGAAAACAAACGAAAACTAGAAACTAAAGCTGCGTGATAAAGCATCTTAATCGGAGGTGTAAGAGGTTTGCACATTTTTACTCCACCTAAGCCCCGAGAAATGTCCCGACTAAACCTAAACATCCAAATCCAGGCGAAGGGTGGGCCTAAGACACACGTGTCGAGGGCGAATAAGTGCTGACTGAGCAAGATTAATTTTGTATAAGTCTATATTTAGTTTTTTAGAAAAATGCTGCTGACTCGATGTGCGAGGGGTGGATGTGCGTGATTTCTTTTGCTTTTGTTTACCCACCAGAGGAAAGTGAACTCTCTTCCTTTGTTGGGTTTTGGTTTGTGCCCGTTTATCTCAGTTAGACTACAGACTAGATCCCTCACTGATGAATTCCAACGTCAAATTTCCACATATGTTATGTGTAAATTTAAATTAAAAAAGAGCTTAGACTGGCACATCTGAACTGCATGAAACAGATGGCATCATGTGTTGGTCATAACATGCATACTCACTGTAATGGACCGACTGCAGCAGATGTGAAGTTGGCGCTCTTCTTGTGCGTCGGCAGCTCAGGCTTTCCCCCCCGTCTCTGCAGCTCCACGTCCACAGAGAGGCTCGCCCGGGCTGCCGGGTCTTTGCACACAGCTGCAGCGCTTCCACCGCCATCCGGCGGCAGCAATGGCCTTTCTTCACTCAGCTGCTGCAGACATGAAAATTATATTACTCTTCTTTTTGCCAACAAAGGGAACTGCACATTCACAACAACAGTTGAAGATGAAACTAGCGCTCAAACTTGAGCTGTTTCATGTACATACAGAAAATTGCGTCACTCTGTGGACCCTGTGATGGTTTGGCTCCTGTTTGGTTGGCTGGAGGTTGTCGTGCAGGTGGGGCGGCTGTTTGGGGCAGTAGATGTCCTCACGAATGGATGGATGTCCCTCTGATGTGTCCCTACAGTCGTGACAGTCGAGCAGAGTTAAAGGCTCCGTCCCGTAACTGAACATCTCCAAGTCGTGTGTGTGGGGCATTCCTTAGGAGAGAAGCAAAACAGGGTCAGAGGGTGTATGTCTGGCGTGTTGTGGCTTAACGCTATCTTGCGTTTTTTTGTTGTTGTCGTTTGTACTTTTTTTTTTCTTTACTAATTCTTAAAGCTTTGCTTTATCATACCTGTTTTATTCATTACCGTGTTTTTATCATTTTACTGATTTCCTGGTTTTGCTGCTTTTATTAGTTTTGGACAACTCTGTGTTTTAATACTGTGTGTGTGTGTGTGTGTGCGTCATTTGCCAAGAGACTAATGCACGCACTTGGACGGGCACAAGACAGGGAGCCTTGTACCGGCTGTTCTAGATTTAGAAGCTTTTTAGCTGAAATCAAAGTGTTTTGGAAGTACTGAGCCTACGACACGATGAGGAAGACTTGGATTAAACCACACGAAGCTGATGGGATTTTTGGATGGACATTTTTAGGTGGTTTTGATGTTTTTGAAACTGTATCTCCGTAGGCTGCCAGCAAAAGCAGTTAGCAGTTTGTTGAGGAACGCTGGAAGGGAAAAAACACTCGTTGTTCAGTTCCAGACATCTAAAGGTGAGTAACTGACGCACAAAAAATAGTTATGATGTTTAATATCGCTGTAAATTCTTAGTTCACTTTTAGGAGACAAAGTTTACATCCTGAACCTTTAACATGATGTTTCCAAATGTTTCCACAGGTGAGATATAAAGCCAGGTAGTGAAGTGTCAGCACAACGATTTAATTGGATTAATCTGGAAAACTGGCTCCACAGAAAAATCAGCAAACTGAATTTTTTAACCACAACAAGGGCTGCAACTAACGATCATTTTCATTATTGATGAATGTGCCAGTTATTTTCACGATTAATCATTTATTCCACGAAATGTCAAAAAAGTGTGAAAAACGCTTATCTTAATTTCCCTGATCCCAGCGTGACGCCTTTAAATCGCTCCTTTTGTCCAAACAACAGCCGAAAACACAAAAAAAATTTATTGTTATAAAAACGAAGAAAAGCAGCAAATTCTCACAACAATTCTTACTTTTTTTCGTACTTTTTTGTAAAACAAACAAAAAAAGGACTAAAACGATTAATAGATTATCAAAATACTTGGCGACTAATTTTCTAATGATCGATTAATTGATTAATCGTGGCAACTCTGTGGCCGTGACTCACTATTAACGTCAGACTTACGTCGGACGAACACGTAGCAGACGAAGCGTCTGCTGTAATCTGAGGGGTTTTCGGGAGGCGGCCTCATTTTCATTTGACAAGCTGATGACTCACGTGCCTCCAAACGCAGGACGTGTCACCTGAGCTACAGACTCTGCTCCTCCATCACTAAGACCACCACCGCTGACAAACGCATGTAAAACCTGGATCCAAGATTTTTAGTGTTTTTCTGGGAAAAAATCGTAATTAAAGCTCAAGTAAAAAAACAAACAGCATCAGTGGCAGTGTATGAGATTTGTATTTTACCACAGCCGCACGTCTTTGCTCCCTGCACCCTCGATCTGAGGACAGAGTTTCAACCAGTGAATCACTGCTGGATCATCAAGCTTCAGCTTATCAGTGTGCGTCAGTTTCACTGTGACCGCGCTGCGATCATACGTACGTATGGCTGTTGAATCCTACGGCGGGCTGGACACAGTGGGCACATCCACTGCTACCTGCATTGTCTGATTTAAAAACAAAACTGTTACTGTTTGACTCGTACATGGTTTTAGAAGACAACAGGAGCTTAACAAACTTACACTTCACATAAACATGATACGGAGACAGTTCTAGAGCCGGATGTCTCAGCAGGAACTGGTGAAAGCCCCCTTCATCTGAAAAAAAAACAAAAAAAAAACAATTACAACCTGACAATTTTAAATGTTTTTTCACTTATGCCCAAAATGAAGGTGTGCAGAGCAGACGCTGAAACACACCTTGAATGAGCTTCCTGTCCTCTGGAGACAAACTGAGGTACCAACCCAGCAGCTGAGGGTCCGTCAAGGCCAGGTACGAATGATCGGCCACTAAATCAAACACAGACCTAAAATTACAGAACAGAGGCTTTTGCTTAGTCAAACTTACCAAAGGTCATTTTTACACACACACACACCGAGTGAGGATTATAGATTTTGCACAACGTTACCTTTCCAGAAGGGATTTTCTGTAGTTAAAGTCATCTGTTGATGAAGAAGGAAGTGATGAGTCAATCTGAATTCAGTTAAGACTATTGTGTGGGAACATTAATGTTAACGTTGACGTACATTCCAGGTAACCTGCAGGTAAACCACCGTCACGTCGTAGCTCACCTAAAACTGAGTGACAGTAACAAGCATGGTTTTATTTTTTTTTTTTAACGATTCCTAATCGCGCCAATTGTTTTAAAAAATGAACCCATAGCCTATTAGAGTCCCCTCCCAGGCTCCGTAGATATCTTTGACACAGCTAAAACACCACTGGCAGACATCTTGTTTCTTAATATGTTCGGGAACTTACTTGCAGGTGGCTTTTCATTTAGCGTGTAGTAAAAATGAGGCGCCACCACACGACCACCTGCGTCTGATGGCCTGTGAACAGCCTCGTCCAGCGGACAGGTGGGCCACACGGTCTGCTGGTAGACGGTACTCGGCTGATGGTCCGAAATATTCGTCCAGAAATAAAAAGGAGGAGTCGTTAACATCGACATAGTAAGAACAACTTCACTGGAGTTAACTAACTCAGGGGGGGGTGAAAAGGCGGCTAACGTAAGCTAGCTAGCACTAGCTAGCGCCACATCAATACTGGGGACACACCTATAAAACAGTGATAGACCCGCTGTGTTTAAAATAATAATGATAAAAAAAGGCTTTAAGAATTATTCACTATGCCAAATACAGAGCACACACAAACCAGTTATTCATTAATGCAAAAATTCTCAAATTACACAACATAATTGACTATAAAACCCTGCAGATGACTTACAAGGCTGCTAAGAAACTTCTCCCACAAAATATACAAGAGCTATTTATAGAAAGAGAGGTGGCAAACTGAGAGGAAACATGATTTTCAGACAAAAGAAAGTAAGAACTACACTGAAATCATTCTCTATGTCAGTGAATGGTGTTAAAATGTGGAACAAACTAGATAATGAGGTTAAAAACGCAAAGAACTCGGGGGCCTTCAAAATGAAATAATAAACTCTACTATTAACAAATATAAAAATGAGTCACTGTGACCCAAGAAACGAAAATAATGTCACTGTGTACAATAACAATGAAAGATGCTTAGAAAACATTTCTGATGACAATGCAGGCAGTTACGTAAGGAAGGTTATTTGGAAAGCAATCATATATAACCGTTTGGTGTTTAAAACGCGCAGAGGAAAACTCTGTGACAGACTCAGACAAGTCAAAAACCGGTTTATGATAGAACTGTCGGTCTAAGATACAGACCGCAGCTCTGCTGTTGTATTATAAAATGAATGATGAAATCGATGTATGAAATGAGTGAGTGAGTGAGTGAATCGATGGATTTTGTGGGAAATAAGGGCGGGACTCTGATAAGCTATTAGCTTTTCCCATACCCTTTTCGGCCATGTGCTGTATTGTAAATAGGCCTACTGAAATTGTGTGTGATGAAGTCTGATTATATGAACATGCCCGAAATAAATTAAAAAAAAAAAATTGACTTCAGTCAAAATTAAATTCAAACTAGTTTACTTATTTTTTACTTCTACTGTAATGCTATGCTGCCGTAAAATGTTTGATTTTTTATCAAAGTAGGCTACGTACATGTGTGAGCGGGTTGCCTGTGTTCTCTCTAATGTCCAGGACAGATTTCTCCCAAGGGATACAATAAAGATTTGTTTTAAATTTTATTTTATCGTATAATAACTTTATTTATTTTTACAAATACAAGGATTCAAAAAGATTTGTTCAAAATTCAAGTACTACTAAGCATAAATAACCCACTGGAAAAAATTAATAAGTGATCATTTCAGCCCATTAAAAATTATGAGGGCTAATTTAGATTTTTAAAGTTGTGTACCTTACTTATGAAGATTAAATATGTTTTGTGGCTCCAGACAGATTTTCATAGCAAGGAAAGGGGCAAAATACTTTTTATAGTAAAGGTTGCTGACCCCTGCTCCAGGTGATGAGCTCCCAGTGTAAGCACACAGATGTGTTCCTCGGCTTGAAGACTGATTTCATGTTAGTTGCAGTCCAGCTGTTTGATTGACAGTTCTGTACCATGTACAAGGGCTGATTGTTAAGTTCATGGCCCAAGGTGAAAGGAGTCAATATAAGAAAAACCTTTGTTAATTTGTTATCTGTTGGACCTCCAGAACGAAGTCCACTGCACAGGTGGTGTCATCATCTTTGTCAAAATAGCAACCGCTGAGTTTTTTCTGTATTTTGACAAAGAGTTGGTAGTCTGAGAAGGTCTAAACAGCAGATGCATCCCTGGATGACTGTGCAAAGGCAAATGTTTTCCATCATCTGAAACAGTGCTGACTTGCAAGTTGTGGTTATCGGAAACAGAAACATCCCAAAAGTTATTACCTTTAAACTTTCTGCAATCACTCAAAAAGTTGGACTGCAGGTACATGTACTGAGAGTTGTAATTTCCTTTTACCATAGCCCACAAAACTGTCAATTACCGCTCGAATGTAATCACAAGAAAATCTTCTGGGCATGGAAAGAAGCTTTTCCCAAAACTTATTTTGCAGGTTGCATGTCGGTTTCAAATGTCTGCAGATACTACTGGAGATTGAGACTGTATTGTTTGCCAGTCATGTGTAGCCTTTTAGCGTCTTAACAACACATACCTTGAGTTTAGATTGCATAATGTAGTTTATGTAAGATCCTGCGTCAAACAGGCTTTCGCACCCATGTTGTTGTGGTGATAAAAGGAGCGCCGATTACGTTGTGGAAAATTATGTTGTTTTCAGAAATGTGACCTTTAAACCTGTGTATCCAAATGGTAAACTTTTGATCCTAATTTTTTCCCAGTTCTGATAAGGAGCAGCTAGTTGAGGAAGAGGATGATGAGCTGAAGGAAGTGCTGGATCTGAGGAAGATTGCTGTTCAGCTTTTGCAGCAGGAGCAGCAGAACCGGTATGTTTTTCTTCTATTAACTTGTAATAAATTCCGGTGCTTGCAGAAAACCTTGCAGTGCCATTAGTTTCTATTTGCTGCACTGATAAAATCCACCTTTTCTTCTGCTTCTCCCTCCTCCTCATCATTCGACATGTGTGCCATCACATTGGGTAGATTGTTTCTGGGTATCTGATATGCGCTTTTTTAGAGGAATCCCTCTGTGTTTCTCAATATCCCGATAGTTTTTCCTTCAACGCCCAAATACCATCACCATTGTCACCATTTTACCTCGTTCACCTCTGCGTGCTTCACTTCACTTACTCTCTTCTTCCCTACTTTCTCTCCTACTGCTGCGCTTTTGATGTACGGCTTCTAGACGACGGTCCTTAATTTGCAGAGCAGAGAGTCTTATTCACCGACGGAGAGTGACTGGCCGAGCTCACAGGTTGATGGACTTTGTTTATAATCACTTACATATAGTTTATATGTCACACTGTTCAAATAAACGCTCATCATGTCCAACACACCGACGCCGCAGGCCTCTGGAGTGTGTCTGTGTCTTAACAAGTACAGCATGCAACAATTTTTTCCTTGTCCATTAATCACCGTTAACAAAACTATCTGTTTGTATGTTATAATCTATGAAAAAGTTTCCACCTTAGAAGTGTAACTAATTTAGTTTTCTTATGAGTGGATTCGTGCAAACTTGAAGATTAACCCCAACAAAAAAAGCACATGTGAAGTGCAACCTTTCACGTGAAAAAGATTATTTTGCATACATTTCACATGTGAAATCAAATATTTCACGTCTATTGTAATTTCACATGTGAAATGTCAGAAAAGCACATGTGGAACATTTGAAAACCATTCCTGCACCAAATGCATCAAATGTGAAATCTCTGAAACCTCATCAGTGTGACTGATTTGCATGTGAAATATCTCAAAAGCACATGAGCATTGTACTTCAATTCATCACAAATAAAATAATGATTCATATATGGTCGCAGGTCAAGTCACGTTCTTTTTATGTAAGTCAACATTCTGAAATACGAACTCATTCATCGTGCGGATGATTTTTCTCTTTGTTTCCTTTGTTCTTGTTTAGTGACTTCCACTGAATTGGACTCAGCCCAGTTGTGTCTTCCTTTTTGTTTTGTTTTTTTTCAGGTCCTCTTTATTTGTGAACATGTGACTGTGAATGCATGAATCATGTAACATGACTCGACACATTGTAAATGACGAACTTCAGGACAATCCTCATGGGTTAGGTAATATGAGTCAGGGCTGTTGTAACCGGCTGCGTCTGTTTGTGCAGGTTCCTGAGTCACTCCGGAAGCTCCAGCAGCAAACCAAGGCCCCCGCCTCAGACCGCTCGCAGGTATGTGCTGCTCAGTCCCGCTTGCTAAAAGCACACATTTAAAAGGGGGTCCTTTTGAAGAGGCAATGTGATTATGATTACCACATGCTAAAATATAATTACTCTAATAGTTGTAAATAACCTCTGCTGTCAAATGAATAATAAGTAATTGTAGTTTATTTACATCAGTTTCCTCCCATTACATTTAAAATTTTAATACAATATGATACAGGGCCCTATCCAGGGTTTAGGTATGAGTCAGGTCCAAAATTGTTTCTTTTAATAGAGCATACACAAACATAATTCATGCGAAAATGACACCTACAAACACAACCAAAGTTATATGCAACACACTTTCTATGATTAATGCTGGGCTTACACCAAACGATTTTCACAGTCCCAGACTAAAAACTGACAGTCTTTGGTAAATCTTAAGGAGTCTTGCTGGAGTCTCGGCGTGCTCCCGTCATCTCGATCGTTAAATTTAAGGTGGTAATCTGCTGTGTTTCATACCAGTCTTTCCCTACTCTTGGGCTTGTGATAATATCAAATGTGTTTGATATTATCGCAAGTCGCAGTGACGTACCACGATCAACAACCAATAGATTAGCACTGACAAAAGCAGAAACAGGAAACCAGACAGTCAATAACAAACATGGACATAGAAGAACGAGCGACGGCAAGACACTTGTTCGCTACCGCGACTTGCCGTCACTCGTAGCGAATGAGCGACGGCAAGTCAAGTCAAGACGGCAAGCCCTTGAACGAGCGACAGCAAGTCACTTTCACTACAAATCACTGCACAGACAAGACCAGTTCTAGCTAAAAGCTGCTTCCCCTCCATTTTTGTAAAATTTCTGCTGTGCATGATGGGAAAAAATTGCATGGTGGGAAAAAAAAACCTAAAATAATCTAGTTGTAGTGTTGTAAATAGTGACCCTACAAGATTCACAGTCTTTGTAAATCTTTAGTCTGAGACTAGTCTGGGTCTAAAAACGCTAAACACTAGTCTTTAGATGTAAGCTGATAGTCTTTTAATGTCTTTTCTAAATCTTTTCAGTCTTCTGGTGTGTGGGTAGCATTAGCGTACTTTCAAGAACAGATTTTTAGACCTGTAAAGTGAGTACAACTCTTGCAATTAGAGATAAATAGCCAATGTCTTCAGTTGTAAAATATCATATTTTAGGGTCAGAGGTTCATGGTGGCCATGGTAAGATCAAGGGTAATGTCTAGTTCAGACTACGAGATTTTAGCCCTGATTTTCTGCTATGGTGGTGTTGTTTTTTAAGTGTTCTTTTTAGATATTTTGGGGGGTTTTGTGCCCTTATTTTATAGACAAGCCAGCTGAAGAGTAGACAGGAAACAGGAGAGAGAGAGAGGGGGAACAACAAGCAGCAGAGGGCCACAAAGTGGAATCAAACCCGTGGCCACTGCGACAAGGACACAGCCTCTGCTCTACTAACTGAGTCACCAGGCGCCCCCACTATGGTGGTTTCTGGACATGGCTGACAAAAGTCAAAGATCAGAAGTGAATGGGTGCTCGCTTTCATTTTGTTTGCTAAAGCTGGGTGAACCCTACAAGATAATCTGGTCGATTTGGGGACTGATTCCCTCCTTCTGACCAAAGTTAGCAAAGGCTGATTAACTGCTGGTCCTAAAGATTAAAAAGATCTTGCCAGATTTTCCCGTGGTGTGAGGTGTGTTAAGAGTGATTTTACTCTCCCATGTTTGCTTGGAAGACGATAGAGGCCGCTCTGATTTGAAATCACAAATATTTAACACAATATTATTTACATTTTTTTCAAAAATGTAATTATGAAAAACATGCCGGACAGCGGAACGATAGATAGCCAATTGGGAAGTGAGCTGTTTGATGACGGAAACACAACAACCATAGCCATGTAGTCCACAATCCAGTCACCAAAAATTTGAGAGAACCTGACATGGCATGCTATACTTTTTGTTTGTGTTTTTTCTATTAAATTGGACTTTAAGGTCCACTGAATGAGAGGTCTGCCCTGATGGAAAACCTTGCAAAAAGTAAAAAAAAAAAAAAAATAGGGCCATTATTGTTTATGCATCGTTTACTTTTTGACTGAAAAATGTGAAAGATGTTTTTTTTTTTTTCACAAAATTCTTAATGGGTTGTGTAGGCTCTTAAAAAATGCATCCCAGGAACACAGAACACATGTATTGACAAAAACGCACCTATTTTTTCTTTTATTTTTTTCATTATTTTGATCTTTACTTGAATAGTAATCAACTATGCCCTGAGTTATGACATCAGTCAATGTGTCACTCTTTTCAGCATTCATTATTCTGAAAATCAAGCCAAAATCAATGGATCTGTGGTGATTGTTAGTGCCCTTACACTCTGATAAACATCCTTGCCATGGCATCTTTTTAATTTGAACAGAACCCTGTCCCCCAAAGAAAATACTTGTAACACAACAAATGCAAAACAGCAAAAAGATTTTTATTACAAAATGCACACAGCATGAAAAGCCAACAAAGCAATGATCATTACACAGCTGAATTTGGATATATCAGTAACCAGTATCTAGAAAACATGAAATTAAACTTTTAACTGAATAAAATAATCGAGCACACACACACACACACACACAAAAAAACCCATTACTGGCAACAATGTCTGTCTATCACATGAAATAATTGAACACAACAAAATGTATATAATTACTGGCAACAATGTCTGTAATATTGCATGAAGTAAACTTTGCACTGAACAAAATAGCTTATACTATGTAATGCATGCCACTGTCTTCAAGTGTGAGTTCAATCCTTGAACATTTGTTGGGGTTCCCGGTGCAGAGACACGCAATGACGCACTTCACACAGCAAATCTAGGCTTCGAAAAATAAATTCTCTGAGTTAAAAACAACTCAGTCTGAGTGTACATGTGAGACCATGGAATAAACTCTTGGGTTGTGTTAAAGTAACTCTTTTCTGAGAGTTGATCTTTTACCTCCTATCAGGAGTTAAAACTGAACACGTACAGGAGTTAAAATATGACTCCCATTCAGAATACAATCAACTCTCATCTTTAGTTAAATTTATGTTAACTCTTTTTCAGTGTTAACAGTCAACTCTTAACATGTGTTGAATTTTACACTAATGGAGTTAATATTTCAAGACACTAAAATGTTTTTTTTTAGGTAAAATAAATATGAAATACACCAAATAAATTACTTTAATGCCTCTCTTTATTTAAAACATTGAGACATTAGGTTAGCAACACTTTGCTGCATGAATACATACTTGTGAACCAAGTTACACTTCAGTAAAATCATTTATCTAACAATGAGCGTTGTTAAACATTGTTCTTCAAGTAGAAAATAAGGTAAAACCTCAAATCAAAAGACACTGTTACAATGGCAGCTTAAAAGTTGTAAAACAGTGTTATAAAATGTAAGTCAAACAAAAAAATAGGTTCTACAAAAGCATTTTTCAATGTTTCAACAAATAATGTCAGCCAGATTTCTACAAATTCTTCGGAGAAAATACATCCAGTGCAAACACTGTTAAAAACCTTTGACATATTTAACAGATTTAACTAATGTGACTTACTTGTAATGCAGGATTACAGACATAATGTCAACACTTCAACTTGTCATTAGGCACAACACTTGTATATACAAGTACAGATAAGTGCAGTTGACCATATTTTAGAGGGTTTAATTATTGCATAATTTTGTTACATGTAACTAGTTACTTCCCAATACTGTATATACACCGGACAGATATAGCATTGCTAAATATCTGAACCTGCCTGCAAATCAGAATCATGTAGTTAAAAAATGTTTCGACTGCAAGTGAGAGCAGTGAGGAGCTACAGCCAGTGGGAGCGCAGATCATGGGGTGACTCGGGAGGGTTTGAACACATGCCAAACAACAAACAACCACAACTACAAGGAAGGCTGCACGATCTGCTTGGACTCAGGAGATGGAAGAAAGCACAAAGAACATCAAAAAACAAAGTCTTTTCCATCTTGCGTATGGTATCGTGTTATTGCCTGTGTCACCTCTCATGTGTGTTTTTGTGACAAAATGTAGTTTGGAGACCAGACAGAGCTGTTAGAGGTGCATCCAGGGAAAAGATCTATAAAATGTGACCCCCATCCCCGATTATTCGTGTACTTGCATGCAAACAATGACAAAGACACCAAATTACAAGACACAAAGTTGTGTACCGTGAAACGCACCTATGACAGGGTTGTGGTGTAAGCCTGCTATAAGTCTCGCAAAAAAATGAAAATAAAGCTTTGTAATTTCTCCACAGATGTCACAACTACTTTGTGTTTTTGAGACTTTTTATGTTCATCTCACTGTCATCTCATTTATACTTTAAACTCTCCTCTGCCTCTCAGTTACAGATCTCACCACTGCTGGAGTCATTTTTTTACACATTTGCTTTGGCTGAGTGGAAAATAAATGATGTAATGCTAGATGGAGATGATCTACAGCCAGATAGAAAAATATGTGTATGTGTTCCACAGTAAAGGTGGAAAAAAGAGAAGTACAAAAGAGGAAGCATGCCTGATGTAAAATATAGCTAGTTTATTAAGTATATGTGCAGTTTAACCACAAAACTTTCCACTTGTCACTTCCAATCAAGCTATAATTTCTAACACAAGCGCCTCACATGCCACCTTGTTAACTGCGACAATTAGCCATAAATAGTTAATGAAACGCCCTTCATAAATACCAAACTGCATATAAATTTGCTTGTCAGTCTGTGCGAGGGGAAACTACACAGATGAAGCACAAGACTAAAAACAAAAATGGTGTGAAAATGAAACAGAGGTCAGAGAGAGGCCTCGAGTTTTGTTCGGTGCTTTTATTTTGCATGTAAGCAACAGAAAAGAAAATCATGGAACTTTGTCAAGACTAAATGCTGCAGCTTTCGGAGACTGGACCTTTTTTGGAAGCGTAAAGGGGAATTGGGTGCCACAGTGACGGCTAAAAGGAAGCAGCAGCAGATATATATAAGGCAGCAGCTGCATGCAGTGAGGCAAAACCACCAAACCAAACTTGTGGCCTCTACCAGACCTCTTCATTTTGACACCACTTCTGTTTTCAGTCCTGTGCTTCATCTTTCATGCTGTTTTTCTCTCATACAGAGTGACAGGCAGATTTATATGCACTTTGGTATTTATGAAGGCCGTTTCATTAACTATTAAAGGCCAACTGTCTGAGTTAGCAAGGTGATGTGCTTGTGTTAAGAATTACTTGATTGGAAGTGACAAGTGGAAGCGTATGTGATTAAAGTTTACAGTTAGCAAACATGCAAACAAGCAGCTTTTAATAAATCTCAATTTTTCTCCGAAGAGAAGTCGACTCTTTTCTAAGTGCAAATTTCTTAACATGAGGCCAAGGCCAATTACATGAAGTCAAGAGAAGATGATTTATTTATTTATTTATTTTTTAGAGTTCTGTGATTACAGTATAAAGATAAAATTACTCATGATAGCAAAATTTGGACAGTCGCTTCCATTGTAGTGCTTGGCCAACCGATGAGTGAAGCAGGTGGTCTGGCCGTCTGACAGAGCACTTCCTCTAACATGGACACTCAAACACTTTGAACACCTTCTGCAACTCCCAAAGTGCTAAAACCTAATGGATTTGTTTCCTGCTGAAAACGGATCAGAGCCGGCATAGTTGGATGCAAGCGATTTCCACCCTGCTCTTTCAAAAAGACAATTAGAATCAGTGTCGCCTTGATGTGCCAACTACAATGGGTGCAAACAGGAACTGGCTTGGTTAATTGCCGATGATGCATTACAGGGAACATCAGAGTTGACACAGAGAGTGCAGGACAGACTGTTACAGGACTTCACACTTATCGCAGACAAGATGTGAGGAGTGTCACTAAGCTAATCATACACACAAAACAAGTTAAAGTCAAACAGCTGCTGCATTGAAGCAGCAGCTGCAGCTGACAGGGAAAGTGATTCTGTTGAGAGAAACATGGAGAGAACATTTTTTACTTTTTCATCACAAAAAAAAACGTTTTTGCAGCAACTACAACAAATGCCTTTAAAATGTTTCATGTTGGATTTTTTAAACAAAGACTCATTGTTAATTGTGGCTAGACCGATGTATCGGTTTGCTGATATTGGCCTATAGCAGATATATCGGTATCAGTGTATTTCTAAAATCTGCCGATATATCACATATCGGAATTTGTTGCTCCTTAATACTGGTATCTAGCCTGGCACAGCCAAACTAATTCTCAAGTGAGAATTAGTCTGGAACCTCTCAATTTACCGTTTATTTTCAAGGGGCAGTACTAGTGGGCGCAGTCAAAACTGCCTCTGGATGCAGCTGGATATATATACGGACATACAACCAATCAGAGCTGTTTACCTTGTTGTTCTCCTTTCAGTCCAGGTTGTTAGGGAGGAAAGTGGAGTGATGCTGGAGAAGGAAAAGAAGAAGTACCAGAGTCCTGCATGTCTTATGCTGAATTTATTTACTTGATATCAAGGAGAACAGAGGAGTCATCAACACAACATAAGTGCGTGATGCCACCTTAATTCTGAGGGTCAAACAGCAAAGCAGGGATTCTTATACTAGAAAGGTGGACAGAGCCTGCAAAGGGGCAGATGTATTAACATCCTATTGGCTATTGTGCATAAACATTAAGATAAGGATTCACACAAGCTAGGTGTTATCCAGTTACGGTGGCTGTTACCATCTAACTCTACAGCTGTGTCTGCAACCCGCCAAAGAGTGATCATGACATTGGCGTGTTCCTCAGAGAGAAAGTAAACAGATAACTGTCTCCTGCAGTAATCTAACAGAAACACAGAGGGATTGAGCCTTAACCTATAGACAAGTGAAATTATTCTCTAACACTTTTCAAAGAAACTAATTTCGCAAGAGATACAAGCCATTCACACACACAGTATGTATAATTTCTTTATTTACTCATTTGATAATGACATGTAGAAGTGTTACATTTCCAATTTCAGGCAGTTGTGCTTCCTGTTGATTGTGAGTAACAGTCAGCATTTCCTTTTTGGAAGCTGATAAGGAATCACTTCTCTATTTTTTTTTAAAATTTTCATCCTTACAGACTGCTCAGTCAAAATGCTGCATAACCAGAAACTGGACATAGTTCAGTTGTGTTGCTCTTTTTATGCACTATGTATTCACATGCCTTCCAGTCAAACATTCTAACACAGTCATCAGGGAAATTCATGGGGATATGATACCTGCAATCACAGAGTGAACACATAATTAACAGTGAATACAAAGATAGATTTGATCTCATTTGAAAAATAAAGCAGATGAAATCAGTGAACTTACATAATGCAACATCCAGCACAAGTACAGTCCTCACATCTACTGTTTCTCCAGTGAGATCCCACAGCGTGCCATGTGTTATCCACCTCATCCTGACAATGGGTCATTCCTAGGGTTGAAAATAAAAAGCAGGTGTGAATTTTGATATTGGACTAATGAAAGAAATTTGTGTGTAAGGAGCCAAAAATATTTGTGTGTCTCTGCATGTATGTGTAGGTTTTTCTCTTCCTCACTCATATCAATGGGTTGTGGCATGTAGCCGGCATCTGACAGGGACAGCAGAGCTGACAGCAGCAAAGTCAACGCCAAATATTTCTTCATGGGAAAAAAAGGAAACAAACATTGATATCTTAATATTTAACAAAAGATGTTAATCCCACCACACATTTGGCATCAAGCAGAAAAACAGCATAGATAAGTTAACAATGTAAATCTCTCCAGCAACTTACCATCACTGCAGAAAAACTGATCTGGTTTTAAATGTGTTAAAGCAAGAGGCAAAAATAGTTTTTGATGTTGAATCTCTGGTGAAGAGCTGCAGATCTTTTAAACAGTGTGTTTGCATGGACCTTTGGAATTCAATAATAAAGTGTAGGGGACAGGGCCAGCTCTACCCAATTTGGTGCCCGAGTCAAGATTACACCCTGGTGCCTCCCCCCCACCGGACACACACACTTATACAATTCAATGACAACTGCCAACTGAGCAATCCGCACCCAATAACCACACACGTCGTGACCACACACAATTTAGGAACATCTTTGTCATTGTTTATTTATTT
>JAQLOL010000006.1:10976270-10986773 GCA_029783665.1 Naso thynnoides
TATGCGTTTAGGTATTATGCCTTTTTAGAATGTATTTATCATATTAAATCCCAGTTTTGTCAATGAGTACACGTTTCTTTCAAAAGTCTTCAATATTTAAATAAAAACTCTCACAAATAAAGTTTTTAATCACAACATTTAATAATATTTTTAACAGTTCAATATGTTCACAAAGACAAATAAAATGTTTTGGTTTTAGGTTTTGTCACCCCATTTTCCAGAATTTGTCTTTCTCCTCCGTAATACACATTCAACAGCCCAAATGTGCTTCACAGTACCTCAGCGGTACGAGCACAGCATCTCGTGGGTGAGCTTGCTTAGCTGTTTAGATGGGGACAGGGCTAGGGGGAAACCAGATCTGAATGGGGAAGTTGAATTCAGCACTGATCTGTATGAGTCTTTCCAGATTAAAAGCCACCTCACATTTTTTTCTTGTCTAATTTGGGGAAATAAATACCAAGGTCTGGATCTTGGTAACCTTGTAGCTGGTTACAGCCATGGATACAAATATAATATCGCCAAATACAGTTAGAAGGCAATTTCTTTAGCTTTAACGATGTGTTCTTTGGTCCAGAAAAGTTAATATTTGTAACACTTTTGCACCAACTACTTTACTTACAGTGATGTTAGTAATTACAGAGTTTATGATGTTCAACAGGTTAAACTTCCAGTATGGAAACAGTTTTATGTCAACATCTATTATACTGCCATTCAGTGTTGTACATCTGCAGCACAATTTAAAAGTGGAGTCAGTAGGATTTGATGAAAAAATTACATATACACACGTATACAAAAGTAATGCTGCTCGATCATCCCCTCTGGGCTTCTGTATATGTGTGTTGGTGACTGTGTAGACACACCTCTGCCTATTATAATATTTTGGCTGAAACCAACAGATTGTCACATTTCAGGTGATAAAGCCAGGAATTTTTCTGGCATTCCTGTTTGGTGCATGACTTCACAGGTTATTCATTTCAGTCTTAATGGTGAACTTGCGTTCTAAGAATAGGCTCAGGTCAATCACAGGGCAGATCTGTGGTGTTCTGATTATAAGATATTGAGCTTCATGCAAGAACCACTCATTCAAACTGTTAACAGAGGGAGACCCAGAAAAGGTTCCTGCATAAAGATGTAAGGAAGTTATCTGGATATAAAACAATGGATTCAGACGTGTTATGTCACTTGTGTTTTCATTGTAGCGCTTCTCTGGATGAGGGGAGTAGTGGCGCATCAGTGCTGAGCGGACAGGTACAAACCTTTTTACTTTGAAACAAACATCAGTGATTTTTCACATTTCTCATTGCACCCCTCCAGCTCTTTATGTGATGTTTTCTCTCTGGAGGTTGCAGACGCTGTTCTAATCTTAGATATCTGCTTTTCAGCCCACGTCTTCCTGCTCTTTTGATAGCAGCCTGAAGGCAGATCAGTCAGATTCGGAGCCAAAGTGGCCTGAAGTCCCACCAGTCCTCAATCAGAATGAAGATCGCAGGCGGAACAAGTACCTGAGAAAAGACTATCTGAAGGTACAGCAACCACACATCTTGTAATTTATGGTTGGTTGAAATAGATTTTCTGCAGAACATACTCACTGGTTGGTTTAGTTTTGATAACTTATGAGATATTCATCTGTAAAAGTTCCTGCCACCGCCAAAGTTTATGGGAGTAAACAGATTTTTGTTTCTGGTGCTCCCAGAAGTGAAAGGAAAAACAGCAGCATGAATCGAGACAATGTGGACCAGAATCAGTACAGTTTTTTGTTTTCTACTGTCATTTTTAAATTATTATTATTATCATTATTTTTAATCTATATTTGTACTTATATTTAAATTTTTTTCTTTTCTTTTTTTTAAATTACACAATATGAGGGTATTTGTCAGGGGCAAGATTTAGTTCAGAGTAGGTATTACAATATAAACACCAGTTGTTACAGTGTGAAGGCAGTTCATGTCATGTGGAAAGCCCATTCTCTATGGATATTATGCATCAATTATGCCTCTCGTGCTTATTTTGTTGACAAATTTGACCAAATTAAACAAGACTAAGACCAATCCTGCACGTTTATTTTAGTCTAATTTTGTGAATCCACAATATTTTTTCAGTTGTTCTTTCCTAAAACCTAGTCTTTATTTTTATTCAAAATGGGTAGTAATCGATTACAAGTAACACATAGGAGTAAAAAAGTACTTTTTCATGAATGAGTACATTTCATTTTAGATTTTTAGAACAGTACTTATGCTCTTACTTGAGTATATTTCTGAGGCACCCTACCCATCAATGTTTTTATTTCAGTAAAAATATCCAGTGTGTAGGATTTAGTGGCATCTAGTGGTGAAATTGCAAATTGCACCTGACTTTAATATCCTTCCACTCACCCTCTACTTCCAAACATGCAGATGAACCAATGATGGCTGTGAGCCCACTCAGGGCTGCTGTAAGAAAATAATAATAATTATTTTTAGGTAATGAAAACATACTTAGCAATATTAGTTTTAATTTCTTCCATATTCTATGAACAAATCCAATGAAGAACCACACACTGGACCTGAAACTAAAATATTTTTTTCTCACCTATTTTTAGCTTTAGTTTCCTGTAAAAACCTCACTGTGGACCCAGTGTTTATTGAGTCTACGTTTTTTGTTCCAATAACATTTGTTTGAGGTCTCTGCTTTGTGCACAGTAACTATGTTTCTGGAAATTTCTATTTATTTATTTTTTATTGTCGGAGCACCACGGATTCCATTTTCCATTTTCCTCTGATGTGTTGCTGTTAAAGTACTAGTTGTTACACTTGTGTCAACAAAACCAAAACTGGTCCCTTGAAGATACAATTAGTGGTTTGCCAAAAAACACGGTGTGTGCCTCATTTAAGAAGTGATAAGAAAACATGTGGAATACCTCAGAAATTGGCATAGGTAACTACAAAGATTCTTGACAAAAGTGAAGAGGGTTTGATGGTACAGTTTTTTTTATTAAAGATATCATATTTAAAGAATGCATAGAGGTAATAAGTCATTCTTTTTTATTTTATGAATGCAAAGTAAGGCACCTGTCCAATGGGAGACCAAGAATAAAAATAAATTCAAAATCTGTGTTTTTTCTTGTCCTGACAGTACAAGTGTCAGAGCGCCCGGAAAAACTCCAGTGGAAATGACGACTGTGAGGTTGGTGTGACAACAACCCTTGTGAATAAAATTCTTAATATTTTATCATCTCCAAACATCTTTAAGAGCTTCAACAAAGCTTCAATCTGATTGTAATGAATGTTTTTCCTCTCTAGGAGGGCCTGCGCAGCGCTGACTTCAGCACCACTCTGACAGTGTTTGGACTGAAGCCAAGATCAGGTAAGGCATAAGGGTTTGTTCTTCAATTGTTTGGCTCAATGTTTTTTGTTGTCAGTGCAGTAATAATAAAGACATTTAAAAATCGCCTAACAAATGGTTATTATCTGTAGAAGGTGTGATGTATGATGTAACCCATCACATGTGACACCAGCCCAGTGTGTGAGATAAATAAATAGATTCTGTTTTATTTATACTTAAGCTTAAGCTTAAGTATAAATAAAATAACACACAAAGCAAACACGAAGAGTATAAATAGAGCCTTGTAATAGTAAAGTTGGCTTGAGGCCTGTTTAAACACTGCGACATTGCTCTGGTGTGCCCTCGGGTTGTGATGTGAACATGTCTTTCCTTTCTCATCTTTCTCACATGAAGCCAAAAGTTTTAGGTGGAGTCTTTTCTCTGGAAGTGGGGAAGGTTTCGTAAGAACTGTTGTTCTGTTCTCTACCAGTGCATTAGCAGTCAAGACAAGGCATGACACGACCAACAAATCGTCCTCTTTTCTGGCTTTATTTATCCGCAGCCCTAACAAACAAGTAAAATCAAAGCTAATGCCAGAACTGTCGATACCACACCTCCAACAATTTCTTAGAATAAAGTATTCAAGAAGAAATAATATTCAGAGATATAATATAACCACTCATACTACTTTGGGTTTTTTTTGCTCCGTAAGAGCCCTTTCTTTTCTTTGACAGACATTTCTGCACAGCAAGAGTGCAATTGGCGGATCTGTTGTCATGCTAAATTGAAGTAGATGTGAACTGGTTAACCTGCAATGGCCAGTTACTGTTGTTGTTTCTCAGATTTTCTTCGTATCTCACTGTGTTACATGAAACTCAAAACAATGCACTTCATTTATTCTTCCAGCCTTCACCAGAGGAAGCCGTCAGGAATACACCTCCACCGACCCCAGTTTCACCATGAGGAGGAAGATGGAGCACTTGAGAGAGGAAATGGAGCAGATAGGACTCTTACGGCAGGTCAGAGGCCACACTGCTTGTTTACGCCTTTGCATTATGTGCAAAACACACGTCATGTGCAGGCCAAAACCTGCAAGATCCTGCTTTTGTCCCAGTGTTTATACCTTTAAGTGAAAAGTTGACTACCAAAACAAATGTCTGGCAGATTATGTATGTCTTACTGAGTTGCACAGAACTGCACCTGGTTTCCAGCACATTGAGGTGCACTGTAGTGTTTGTGTCAGCAATGTATCTGACTCATTTCATAAAGTTAGGCCCATGCACGGCAAATTGCATGTAAAGTTGCATTTTTCTCTACTTTGACTTGCTGACCATGACATGACATCACCGTGGTGCAGTTGCTTAACAAGGAGTCACTAAACTATGTCCTCTCTAGCAGTTTAACCTGCTACTCATAATGTAACACTACCAAAAAAGGCCAGGGTCCCAAGGAGGAAGAAGGATGCGTTTCAAAAGCAGGCTCTATTTTTGAACGATGTGTTTAAAAAAAAAATTCATAGCCCAGGTGAATGATTCAGCCTGTTGGGGCAAATACCAATCTTTAACCAGCGGTAATCCAGACAATGGATATCCAGACCAGGACTTCTTCTTTAGTGAGCCAGTCATTGTTTACAGCCCATTTAGCATCAGAGTTTAGGTACAGACCACATTTAAACTAATCTCTGGAAACAGGCTTCTGCAGATGCAGATACATTTTTAAAAAGCTAAGTAGAAGGCTAAATTGTCACCCCTATACTGTAACTGATGACACCATCCTTTCTCTTACAAGAAAAATTACAAAGAAAACAATATGTAAACAACAAAGAATAAGTAAGGGGGGCCCTGATAGCTCTGTTAAGCAGGCATCCCATGTACAGAGCCTGTGTCCTCGCAGCATTCTAAGCACACATTTAAAATTTCAGACAAATCGGATAACGCAAAGTGAAGTTACAACAACTTCCTGTCCACGGTGAATAACGCCGTCATCGTGGTGCTTGCGTTTGATGAAACCTCCCAGGGTTTATTGTTCAGCATCGTGAACCACTTCAAGTTTTAGCCAGATTGGCCAGTTTATATGTAAATTAAGGGACTTCCTGTGTCATTGCGACTTCCCTGAGTTCATGGGGCTTCTGTCGCCATGCCCTTTGACAAAAAGCCACCAAATTCGTAAAATCATGTCTACGTGAGTGTAAGACTTACCAAACCAAATTTGAGGGTGATATGATCATTATACTATGAGTTATGCATTAAAGTATAAAAATGTATTATGTCCTGCTGCCAGTAGGTGGTGCTATGGGCAAAACTGAATATTGTCACGTAAATGTGCTCAGGGAGAGAGTCTCATGAAACCCTTTGGAGTTTGGTGCTGATTGGCCAATATTGGTGGGAGTGATAAAGATTTGTTTGTTCATGATGGCACATCGAAATTTTGTCACGCCGCCACAGATATGAAACTCACCATATTCACCAGATATCATCAACAAGGCCTTAAGCCTTTCCTTACCAAATTTGAAGCGGAAGGGATCAACCATCTCAGAGAAATCCCTCAAAGTATACACATGACATACCCTCTTCCATATCTCCATATGGATGTGTTCAGGGCTGGACCCTCATGAAACCTGTACAGTTTGGTGAAGATCAGACCATGTACTGCAATGTTACAGCTGTTTTTGTTCAATTTCATGTGTTCGGGCAAAACATTGAAATCGGTCGCCCCACCATGACCACACCCTTTGACGAATACTCACTATTTGTACATCTTTTAATCATCAGTGACTTAAGATGATCTACACCAAATTTCAGGTTGAGCGGATGAAATCCCTAGGACAGTTAGTTAAATTCTGATGCCTGCAAATTGCCAAAAATGATCTTATTTTGAAAATTCAACTCAAATAGTGGGCTTCCTGTCGACCTGACAAAATAGTCCAAGCGCACAAATCTGTTTGTCTTGGCTTGCTCTACATGCCTACCAAAATTCATCTTCCTAGGTCAAGCCACTGATTTTTCATTAGTTTCTTAAAGTTTATGGGGGCGCTGTGGAACCATTTTGCCCCGCCCATAAAAGAAGACCCATAAAATCCAAATTTTTTTTACAGGCCTGAGGCGGCTGCCAATTTTGGTAATTTTTTGAATATGATAAGGCCCCCCAAAAGGCGATTCATTTGTCGTGCGAAACAATGAAAGGATAATTCCTTTAATTCCAATACAGTCCCTGCACTGCTGGTGCTCGAGCCCGTAATTAGGGTATCAGAGATTGTGTCAATTATATCAATGTTGGCCTCCAAACATGATAACAAGAAAACATCAGTGTTTCACATAAAGCACATAAAGCTGCACTATTGAGGTATGTACGGTTTAGCTTAAAGACTGACTGACGCCAGATGTTACATGGAATGTTCATGCAGCCTACTGCACCAATATCACTGCCAAAGGACACAAAGTCATGGCAGATACACTGAAAGCAGCAATACCACACAACACTCATCAGCCCCTTTCAAACAGCCGTATTTTCAATGGGCACTGCACTAGTATCTCAAAAAGAAAAGAAAAGACAGAATGATATAAATTAACACGCTGAGCTGGAGCTTCTAAAAAAAAAAAACAGGTTTGGTAAAAAAGTGGAGTGCCAGTACAGAAATAAGAGAGAATTAAACTCTTGGCAGCATAGTCCTTGGCTTAAAACCATGAATTACGAGAAAAGATTGGAGATAGATAGTAGATTTCAAGATAAGAGTCAAAGGTGAAGCAAATTGCCTAGAACAAGGGTGGGACATGCGGTCATATGCCGAAAGAGAGCAAGGATTACAGACTCTTTGATAATGAGGCTGAGAAAGCAGGATGTCTGGAAGAAACAAATCAAATATGTGTCTGTCCCACATAGATACAAAACAGCCGCATAATGTCATACCTATGACAGATGTTACTTCATGCCAGCATAATTGTGATATGACTGAAGGAGAATTACACTGATCTGTTTAACTTTCTGCGACAGTCGTTACTAAGAAGACGGGAAAGAAAAACAGGGGACTCTAGTGAGTAATCAGACCGTGGGATCAGACACAAAGTGCAAGTCTGTCACAGCTGGTTAGAGATTGCTGCATTTTTTATTTCCAGGAAACCGTTCTGGTTGTAAACTAGTTGCGATTAGACAAAAGCAGGCAGGTGATAGAAAAGAAACAGCATGCATGGACAGAGTGTCCAGTTTACAGAAAGACTGTTAGGCAATTCTGAGCACAACAGCCCTTTGTTCCTCAGCTTCATGGAGAAAGCATGAGGCATTTTAACAAGAACAAGAAACACAGATACACGGATCTAAAATTTTAGTCTTGCTGTTATCAGCAACACCAATGATAAAAATGACTTCTTCTACTTTGGGAACATGACTTTCAAGAACCTTTGGCCGCTAAAGGATCTTAAGCACATAGCCAAATTCATGAAACTCATTAAAACTCATGAAAATCCCTCAATACTGAATATTTGCTTCATTTTGTGCGTCCCAGTCAGGAAATTGTAGAGGGCATCCAAGGTACATTTGATGTATCTTTAGGTTAAACCAGGTAGCAGAGCAAAAAATAATAATATGACACTGTTTTGTCAGATGTACATGGAGGGAGTAGACAGAGATTATAGATAGAGAGAGAGTGAAATGGTCAGTGAAGATGACTTTTTTAAGGGTTTAAACAAAGAAAATTGGCGTCAGTAGAGAATTTAGCATATGATGTGACTTTACAGGAGCTCTCCCCTCAGCACCACAGTGACACAAGACTAAGTCACAACTCATTGGCCTCCTGCCTGAATACACGTTTCCTGAAGATGGTTTACAGCAGATTTGGTACAATGCAATATGCTGTGATCAAAAACCTCTGAGACTGTTCTGGTTGCATGTAAAAATGTGGGATACACAGTAAGGTGCATGTAGCAGGTGAGAGCAGTCACCTAAATGCTCCAAGTTTTATCGTTTGATCATCATCAGCTCCATAGTTTCACCTGCTTTTGTGACCGCTGGTATGTGTGCATTTTGACCATGGACTTGAAACTTTGTTCTATAGCTAAGAACCAGACACAAAACTATATTTTGGGGAATGTAATGAAGTCATGGCTAACCAAATTCAATGAGTAGAGGGGTGGGGAGCAACGACTGTAATAATGTGCATGTTTCCATTACATTCTGAACACGTGTGCTTATCATGTTGGAGAGCTCAGTTATCAGTGTGTGGCAGTTCAGGTCGTTTGTGCTGAATGCTCTCCATCAGACAGCTCAGAACGTCACAGTTGTTCTTGACATTACCCTGAGAGATGATTGCAAAACTTGGCAAATGCCAAAGAAAGCAAACAGCATTCTCTTGGCTGCACTCCAGACCTGACGCGCCTTCTTCAGTCTTGGGGACTGTAGGCTTTTCCACTGAAATGACTACTGTTTAGTTAATGGATAGTATGAATGCTTCTCACCTGACAAAGATCTAAGTGGGATCGAAACATTTTTCCAGTAAAGTTTGTGGCTTGGAGAAAGTGTGCAGGCTTTACCTCTCTTCAATGAAGTTGGCCTGTGTGTGATGGCAGCTGTAGTTTAGGACTTTGAGAGAAGAAAAGTGGAGCGGTGTTTGACATCACATGCGACAGCTGTAGTGATCACTACCTTAGTGAAATTACAAGTTTGCTGGATGTAAGACTGGGTTAGCACTGGAGCATGGGTCAACATGAGCAAATAAGGTTGCAGCATTGACTCTGAACGGGTCCGTTTTCATTAACCAGGAGTAAGTGAAGGGCCAGAGAGAGACTAAGGAAACCAGCCATGTTTAATGACGGAGATCATCTTTGAACAAAAGCAGGGGCTACCTTTTCCCCAATATATGATTACCTGTGACCAAACTCCATACTCAGGTCAATTAAATAGTAAATATAAAGGCCATACATGTCTCATCTTGTGCAGTTGCAATAATGCAGTACGAAGATTGCTCAAGTCTTGCATGTTGATTGAGTCATTGGCTTTTTTTGTTTGTTTGAGCTGACAACATTGAATTCTAGGTCAATAAGTCTGTTTCAAACACCTTCAAGACACGCATAAGAGGTGTCTTTTAATCCAATATCATTGCACAACACAGCACAGCAATTGACATCTGCAGCCCAAGAGAAAACCAGGTAAATACCAGAACTGTGGGCCAAAAATAGCAGATCCTCAGGTGTATTTGAAGCCATCACTTAAAAACCACAAGACTAACACCAAACCTCATTTTCCCAGGAAAATCTAAATAATATTTCCTTTTGTAGGAACACGATCATTATCAGAAGCACACCTCATACCTTAAACAACCTAAGCAGCTCTTCTCAAAGTAGTTACTTTCGAGACGTTAATCTGTAAATGTGCCCAAATATGACTGACTTCCACTGAGCAGTGCAGGCCTGGACGCTCTCCTTAACACCACCCTTCAACACCCACATTTCTTTATGCTTATACCTGCTCTATTTAAAATAGAGTCTTATGCTGTGTCTTAGTGAGGCCTTGCTGGTTAATCAAGAACAGAAACGTGTCCACAGAGGAGAGCAAACACATTGCTAAAATGAATAAATAAATAAAATACGCACATAAATAAATTTTTAATTCAAAATATGTATTTTTTGAGAGGACCGTGATGTAGATGTCCAGTAGATCATTGTTATTAATGGTTTTGCAGAACATTGAATCCAGACTGAAGGTGCTGCTTCCAGACGATGTCGGAGCTGCTTTGATGGACGGGGTTGTCCTTTGTCATTTAGCCAATCACATTTGTCCTCGGTCTGTCGCCAGCATCCATGTACCATCTCCTGCTGTGGTAAGCACACCGAAACTCCAATGAGAGTCTTTTTATTTGAAACCACAAATGCCATGATTATAATGACTCTTTTTTTCATTCTACATAGAGATGACCAGTTTGACTATCAAAACCACTGGTTGACACTATGGGCCCTAGTTTCGTAGACTGGGCACAGTCTAGGTACAGCGTAGGTGCGCCTCGCCAACGGGGTGTGTCCAGGTGCATTTTGCAAGTTTCGTGCACACCGCAGTCCGGTGAAGCCCGGCACAGGCACTCCACCTGTCCCTCCTACCGGCGCAAGTGGGAAGGAGGGAGGAGAGAAGGCATGAGTGAGAGAGGAGGAGGAGAGAAAGGCGTGAAGTGGGATTAACACAGCCGATTCAGATCTTCACCAATCAAAGGAGCTCCTCTCC
>JAQLOL010000006.1:10986873-11003615 GCA_029783665.1 Naso thynnoides
AACTGAGTGAAAGATGGACCTTGGAATGAAGGTAAGTATGGTTGTGGATGCCACAGGCCAGCAGAAGGCACAATGTAAGCATTTACAGTATTTACAGTGGGACATGACTGGTAGGTTGGATGGCCCAGAGATGAGTAGGTGAGCATCTGGCCTGGTCGTCTCTGCCAGGTGGACTGCCTCAAGGGTGTAGGTGATCTAGACTGAGGGTCTGTTATTGGCTCTTTACCACATCTGTGCTGAGAAAACTCAGACTCTGACTGAAGTAAGTCAAAGGCTGCAGGACTGTCACTCCTCTCCAACTCATCCTGGTTCACTTCTTCCATTATCACATCCTCTACCTGTAACATGGGGCCAATCTCAGGCACAGCCCGACTCTCTCTCCCTAGCTGACCTCCCTCATGAACCCTAGCAGGATTCAGCCGGTCCTCAGCAATGTCTTGGGTGCCATTACCAGTGCCCTTTGCACTGACCCATCTTGACCCCTCAGGACCCTAGTTTGGTAGACCGGGTGCAGTCTAGGCACAGTGCAGGTGTGCTGTGCCAACAGGGTGTGTCCAGGGGCATTTTGCCCGGCGCAGTCCGGCGCAGTCCGGCGGAGCCTGGCGCAGGCACCTGTCCCTCCTACTGGCACAAGTGGGAAGGACGGAGGAGAGAAGGCTTGAGTGAGAAAGGAGGAAGAGTGAAAGGCGTGAAGTGGGATTAATGCAGCCGATTCAGATCTTCACCAATTAAAGGAGCTCCTCTCCTCACCTTTAAATGCGTTGTGAGGCAAGGTGCACTGCAAGTTTCATCACTTCACCATCCTGGACAGCAGCGGCAGCAGCAGCAGTGCGAGTTGCCCAAACTTTTCCCAGGAGGAAACTGATATTCTGGTCCAGGAGGTCCAAGCTCGCAGTGTCCGAATATATGGAACTGCTAGACGACCTCCACGGGCTGATGATGCAAAAGTTGCCTGGGAGGAGGTTAAAAAAATATTATAAATCAACTTGGCTCTGGTGCACTGAGAACCGTTTCCCAGTGTAAAAAACAGTTCAATGATGTTAGAAGGATACCTCCTCCTCCTTCTCCTTCTCCTCCTCCTCATCGCAACAGTATACTCCATCTTTGTAGATTACGTTAAGCAAGAAAATTATAACATTTGTATTGATCATCACAAGCACGTTAATCCTGAAGACACCGACCATAACTTACAATTTGTTGCAGCGCGCTCTTGCTCTCTCTCGGTTTTTCCCTCTCTCCATCTGTCTCTCTGTCTGCCTCTCTTTGTTTGTTTTCTTTTTAATTTGAGACGAGATGCAGAATTTATACGCTCTCTGATGGCGAGGGTGTTTGTGGTTTGCTGAGAGAGATGTGAACTCCTTAGTTTTTGTCACCGTTTCAACGGTGTTAATTAGTCAGGTCGAGTTTCATTATGTGTGCCAAAAGCCTTTGATTGGACAAAGGATGTGACGGGACACATAGATAAACATTTATGTGCTGACTCAGATGCGGTCACTTGCCCACAAATAAATAATTAAGTAAATAAATAAATAAAGCAATCATCACAGTGTAGTGTCAAGACAGCAGCAACATGCAGTCATGCACCGAAACCTGTCTGTGACGTCTTGGTGACGTGTGCGCGCTGCGCCAGTCAGCCAAGCTTCCACTGCACCGGTTGCGCGCGTCTTGCGCTGAGAGTAGACCAGGTTTGAGGTGGTGAGCTTTTGGGGCACCCTCGGCGGGGCATTTTCGCACGAAACTTTGACTGCGCCATGATGAATATATGACACCTCCCCCTGCCGCACCGCCACACCCATCTTGGAGCAGCACAGTCTACCAAACTGCCAAACTGACCGCGCTCCGGGCTGCGCTGCTTGAAACTTGCACTGCACCGGCTTCGTCACCCTGCGTCACCCTGCGCCGCGCCACAAAACTAGGGCCCTATGTATTGTATAGCCTTATCACTTTTCTAAGGTGTAATCATGGTGCAGTAATGAAGCAGTGGCGATGAAGTTACAGTGCTGCAGGTGCTGTGGGTACTTGCTGTTGGCACATCATAGTTACGGTGCTAAAACTTACTCTGTGCAACTAATTTTTGAAAGTAACTGATGATACAGTAGTCATCAAAATCTCAGTTGTGAGTCGTGGCTGTATGTAAACATAACCTGAAAGCCGTGTGAAATGTTTTCCTTCATTCTGCTTTTTTTTTTGTTTTGTTTCTCCAGCCAAAGCTTAGCATGGCAAAATGCCGAAGGAATGTGGAGAACTTCTTGGATGCTTGTAAGAAGATAGGTGTCCCACAGGTAATACTTTATGAATTTTACAACAACAAGGCATCATTCTCAGTCATGCGTTACTTTCTTGTTTAAGTTTATGATATTAACAGATGAGCTCTCAACATAAATAACAAACTGACAGTTCCACTTGGTGACTCTACTCAGTCTCTGCAAGTTCTGTCGTGCACACTTTCACGCATTCATTAACTTTTGTATTTGTCAAGACTATTTGGATGCTTCCATGACACTATCCTAACCATGACACAACAACTGTCATGAACATAAAGGGGTCTTTATGAATGTTTGTTACTGATGTCATTAAACAATAGTTGGCCAGTTACGCTATAGCTAAAGCAAAGTTGAAATTGTTTCAATGTGACATTATACAATAATAAAATACAATTGACATTAACAAACAAAAAAATGTTTTGTTATGATAACTTGATCTTAAGTAAGACAACAATGTACTGGTTATAACAACTTGACATTAACAAATACAATAAAATTGTCACCATGAAAGCAACTCAAGAAGGGTGGAACCAGATACACAAAGGCAGCTAGTGAAAGGATGTATATCTGGCTATTAATAGACTTTAAAAAGTTTTCAGGATGAGGAACAGGCAGGCAAGTCAATTGCGTGAGCAGTCAAACAAGCAGGAACAGGTATCAGAAAAACAGGAAAACATAACTAAACAGCCAATATAGAACAACTGACAACTGAAAATACCTGGACTGAATGACAGCTAATTAACTAATCAAACACAGGTGACACACACTCGCAAAAAAAGACCGGAAATAAAACAAAGACAGGAAGTGAAGTTAAAAAAATGACCGCTGAACTTAAGTGTAAACCATGACTGTATTCCGATGTAAGAGGTGGTCCCAGAAGATCCTTTAATAACAAGTCCAAAGAGCCAAAGCTAAAGCAGGGGGGTTGGAGGGGGTCTGAGTGACCCATGGGCAATAGACCTGGGACCTGACCGGCAACAGGACAGCAGGAATAGAGGCCAACATAAGGGCTGATGGCTGGAGTAATAGGGAAGCTGGACTTGACTCCAGTTCCGTCCCTGTCCAGCTCCTGGACTGTCAGCCTGAGGTCTTCTGCTCAACATCTGCTCTGTTCCCAGGCTATCCACTTGAGATTTTATTTTTGTGTTTATTTGAACCTTTATTTTAACTCGTCGGTCCCGGAGGTTTCTCTCATTTACATGGACAACGAGTGTACATACAGAACAACAAAAAAAAGAAAAATTAAAATGAATAACGATTGCAAGTAGACACGCAGTAGTCAGACATCATATGTTTAAACCATGGATGTATTATAAGACCTGGATATGGCGCTGCCTCTGAGCAGGCATGCCAATTTTTCCCAGTGGCCACTTGTGGTACTACAACAAAAAATCCCATGCGGCCCAAAAAGCATTTTTCTCATAGACAGCAATACTAAAACAGAAGCCTGTAAAACTGTTCGCCGGACACCCCCAGCTATAACCCCTGTTAATTACTGATCTTTGTATTCTATATTTTTAATTCACGGACTTTTTATCCGTCAAAAACTGTTCTAACGGCCAGAAAAGCTCTGGAAAAGTCTCTTTTCCTAGTGTGATGTCACAGCTGTTCGCATGCGCTCCCAAGGCGCTGTCGTGCTGTGTCTCGGGAGCGTGGATGCCTGCCTGTTGACTTAATGGGAGTTTCGAACGGTGCTTATTGTGGTCAGTAAAGTGAATTAAATGACTCAAAGGGGAGTTTTTTTGCGATTTGCACGTTCTCTTTGCCCCAAGGCATGATGGGAGGCCCCAGAGCACCATAGGGGTGACTCTACTGCGCAGTCTCTATGGGCTGCATAACGCAGAAGAAAACCCGGAAGTTAGGAACTTTTTCGGCGTGTGCGCCAGGTGAGCAACTTTCATTGAAATGAACGGTGGCCATTTTCCGGTCCGGTATCCAGTTCTTATAATACATCCATGGTTTAAACCTGACCCTATCCTCCTTCCCCGAAGCCACTTGCCCCTGAGTCCTTCTTCTGGACTCCCCTTCACCCACCCAACCAGATTTGGACTTTTTGGACTTCAGTGACATCTTGAAGGGTTGTCTAGGAGCTGCCCCTAAAGAGTCAGTCATTTTGTGTTCTGTGTGCTAGTTTCTCCCTCTTTTGGTTAGGGTTAGGGTTAGCCTTCCCTGTGTCATTCCCTCTCTCTGGACAATTGGTCTGCAGTCATTCGCCAGTCCTGCATTTGCACCTTGTGTCTTGTAAGCGTCCCTGCCTGTCCTCCTCATATCATCCCATCTTGTTGATAGGTTAGTTTCTGTATGCATCTGTCTGTGCGTATATCCTTTCCTGTGATAGCTATATCCCAAAAAAAGTTTCTTCAAATAAGGACAAAGATTCACTTGGACTCAAGGATGGACTGACTAGATGGCCACAGGGCAAAAGTCAAGGTCACTGTGACCTTTTGTCTGCCCCATTCTTGTGAATGCGATATCTCAACAGTGCCTTAAGGGAAATGGGACATTTGGCAGAGGTGAACACACAAATTCAGTAATTCTAGTGTTTTTTGTTCTGGTATTTTCTTCTGACTTCGCCCTCAGGTTTTTTTTTAACTTCCTTATTGATTTTTGTTATTACTAGCTTTTTTCCTTTTATCGTATTTTGTTTTATTAAAGCTTGCTTTTGTGACTTCTATCTGCCAGTCTTGATGGTTTGCTTTTGGTTTACCTAACCTGCTACAGAGCAGGTTATTTTTGAGATAAGAGATCAGCATGTAAAAAAAAACAAATCACTACCGACAGACCAACATAACCTTGTTTTGTCTTTGTTGTAATTTTAAGATATGAAAGTCAAGTGCACTTGCTGATTCAAATTATTTTTACATTTATTTTTTATTTGCTCCAAAGTCCTTTTAACCATATAAGGAGTGTAAAAAAAAATGTTCTTCCACCTGTTCTAAGAAATCTCAATTATGAAGTTGTAAATGTATTGTAATTGTTATTTGACGTCTCCGCTAACAGGACAAGCTGTGTCTGCCTCATCACATCCTAGAAGAGCGCGGCTTGGTCAAGGTGGGCGTGACTGTCCAGGCTCTGCTGGATCTGCCTCCATCGAAGGCAACCCAACTGTCGGCTGTTTGACGCAAGCCTGAATGTTGCATCCGCCCTGCAGTCATTCAAACAACCCCTCTACCCATCCCAAACCCACACCCCTTTACCAGGGACCAGAGAGCCCCTCGGGGTGAGGACCCAGTGGGCAGTGGTTCTTTGGGAGTCTCCTTCTGCCTGACTGAAACAAGGGACAGGAGGGGGAAATACCTCTGTCTCTTTAAATGATGTCAGCTGCCGCCGCTTCCTGTCCATCACATTCTCACTTGTATCCTGTTTCTAGTTACTGGGGTCATCCCGTGTGTGTGTGTGTGTGTGGACTGTGTGTTTCCTGTGTGAGCTGCACAGTTTGGACTTGCCAAGGAGAGACAGACAGGACAATGGGTCTATTGGAAGACCTTTGAACTCTCAATTTGCTCAGTGATTATTGAGCCTGCAAGTGCTGCAGTACTGATGACATTTCCACGCTGGTGTTCCTGATGTTGGCATTGAGGAGATGACAGACATGGAACTCAGTCTTTCACTAAAGAGACTTGTGCTGCTCGCCAGCCTCCAAAAAACAAACCACTGACTGACCTCAAGGGGTTCTTGCTCTTGGGTTCCTCTTGTTTTTGTGGAATTTATTTTTCCCATGAAAATCAATTTTTTAATATATTGTATAGTGTTGTATTTCATTTTGTTTTTTACATGGTTTGCATCAGGTCCCTACTATCCTAAGCAGCCAAACCTGATCCATAAGTAGTTATGACTTCATTTTTAAAGTATTGCATTAAAACAATCACATCTTCCACTGTTTCTTGTTGGGGGGAATATGAGGCATGAAACCTAGATGCCATGCTGTAGTACACATTCTGTTTTCCCCCTAACTATGTGGTTTTGACAGGTTTTTGAATTACTTTTAAAGTTGTGTGCGATCTGCAGTGATGTTCTTTCTCAATACAGACCTGCATGCACCAGGGGGAGGTGACATTCGACCACTGTGAGAACAGGTGCTCGACCGTGGCCAAAAGCACAACGGTCCGGTTTTGTAGCGTATTTTTACTGTACATGCAAGGTTTCTGTTTTTGAATAATATTCTGCATTCTAACTTTTCTGAAGCTTTTATACTTTCTTCCCAGTCATTGCCAACTATCACTTGCCATTCTGTGGAATTCAGGACATGGGATTTGCTGTGTTTAACACAAAGCAGTTAGACTTTAATTGTTTTATGTAGCCTCAGATAAGAAATGTTTCTATCGTATGTGTTTATGAGTGGAGAGTTCGTAGCGAAGGGCCTGCGGGTCAGAAAGGGGTTCAGTGCTGCTTATTTAGAGGCAATCACTCCTGCAAACCTTCCACATGGTCTTACTAACTGCCACACCACCCTACTGTATCTGCTTTCTGATTTTCTTTTTTTCAGGGAAATGAAATTATTTATGTATTTATTCATTTGTTTTATATTTATATGTTGTTGCTTTGCGTGTCCTAGTCCTGACTACCCATTCAGATGCCATGCAGCAGAGTTAACTTAATGACTCTACAACCAGAAACAAGAAAAGCAAAAATGTAACACTGAAAGTCTAAGTTAAGTTGTAAAGCTGTCAGCTGTTGTTTTGTTTATTCTGTATTTAAGGTTTGTTGTCAATGTTGTAACAGAAAATTAGTCAAGCATGGAAATTAAGAAAATTTTTACACTATTCATCAGTGGAGGTGACACCAGGGTTGGCAGCATACACGATACCTGCATAATAAGTTCGAGGTTCTTGTTCTGCAGTAACCATTACGCAAGAGCACATCATGTTCTCTTAGGCCGACTCTTGGGGGCCAAGTTCAGATTATGTTACCGCATAATAGAATTGTTGTCTCCTCATAAATTTCCTCGTAAACATTTTCTGCTTCAATGTTTTAGGATTATTTATTCAAGGCCTCATAAGTCTTCTTGTCAGGTGGCTGGCATGTTACTCTTGACTTTTTTTGAATAAGACAGAATTCCCTAAGGCAGCTGCAGTGCACTATTCATTTTAAAAAACAAGTCACCGACGTGAAAAAAGTAATTACAGTAAAGCACATTATGGGTTGCTTATAGATATCAGAAGTCATATACACAGACCATTAGTTGTGCTCGGAGAACTTGCGAAGTATTTAAATCTTTCACTACATTGACTTGTTGACAACATCAGCAGACAACATCAACTGTCCACTGTCCACTGTGTTTGAAAACATGACTTTCAAGTGAAGCTGAGGATTTCACAACTTGTATTGACCTCTACCACTGACCCATTGATATGATATGAATTAAATGAGCTGTTGCTATGGCAAACGCTTTGCCAGTTCAGGCTGTACCTGACAGAGAGTCCAGTGTTTACAGCAAGTGAAGTAGGAACGGTGGTAGTAAAGCAGACAAATGTCTTCATGTTAAACAGCATTCTAACGTCTAAAAATATGACATAGTGTGCCTTAACGAATGGGTATTCTTTCTTTTTTCAAACTAATGTTATTACACTAAGTTTGTGAAATGCACCTGCAATATTTTTTTATTTTTCTACGTTTATATTTTGACCATTTCACTTTTTGTTTTTGCAGTTGATGCTTTAGATTTTGTGTAATATGATCAACTTCTCTTGATTGGTTTCCATTCTAGAGTCAAATTAACATTCGAGCTCAATGATCAATGTAAAACAACTCCAAGGTCTACCATGCAAAGACAACCAAAATTGGATACTTATACCTGATGTTTAGTTCACTGGCACAACCAGCATGAATCTGATTCTCATTGTCTCATTCAAACATCCCTTATGCACCTCATGTCCTACTTTGAATATTGTTCCTGAGAAACTCAGAATGGGATATTTTGATCTACTTTGCCATTATTTTCTTAAGAATAGATGCCTCAGAGATCTAAAATAAAAAAAGGGTGTTTAGCAGGTTTTGAGTGTAAAGTATGCAAGGATCCTCTCGTGTTACACCTTTTGTATACAGAAAATTCCATTGAATTTCTGTGAATGCCATCATTGTACTGTAGTGTAGCAGCTTTTGCTCCCTGATCTGTTGCTGGGCTACTTGCAATAACTAAATACCCTCATGCATTACATTCTTTACTGCTGCTGCAGACAGGTTATCCTTCACGCTCCTGAGTGCCGTACATTTGTCAAACAAGCAGCTTTTTGAAAGGGTAGAGGTAATGGCCTTAGTATTTTAAGTAGTAATACAATAAAGGGTGCAGTTGTCAGCTGCATCATAAGACAGAATCTATTAAATGTGTTGACTACATTTATAAGATGTGAAATATTCATTTGTTAGGAAAGATGATGTAAAATCTGAAAAAGAAAATCTCACAATGTAGCACACAGCGCTGTTATGAAGATAGGCGATTTTCATGTGTCTTTATTTACAGATTAAGTGACCATTAGGGAACTGAACTGATGTGTAACCAGGTGGCAACCTCTGAAAAATGCCAAAAGCTGTTGAGGCTGACTCTGAAAGCCAGTCAACCCCATAGAGCCCCATAATGAAATGTTCCAAATTACAGCAGAAAGAAATGTGTATACAGAGTGATTAAAAAAACTGTTTCAGTTCCTACAGCTAATTCACCTCTTCATCACAACTGTATAGGGGATGTATGTTTACATAACTCACTCATTCAAGTCATACAATTTTAATGCTGCGAGTGATAGCAGCCTCTAGCTGTCTGTTAGGTGTCATGCAGTTACTCCGCGGCTCCACCTTGGCTTGCCTCAGGTCTGCTGTGTCTTTTATTGGGGGTTGCATAAAAAATGTTTTGCTAACAATATTTGGCCATAACTTCTGTATGTATGCATTGCTATATAATATGTTTCTGCACATATTTCATTGTCCTGAGTTTTTCACATGACTCACAGTTACTCTATGTTTCATTGAACTGGCACTGAATGAAAGATGCAAACGGGACAGAAAGTTAGTAACACAAAGGGTATATTTTGTGGCTTATTCATCATGTGTGGTGACTGCAGTAGCAGTAATTGGAATTGAAGTTGTTTTTTAGATGAATTGTAAGACTGAGAGATGTGCACGCACTGCTTGAAATTCTCCCCCCCAAGGAAAGAGGCTGAACCATCTGAACCAAGTATTACCATGTGTTAAAGTCGAAATGACTCTGAACCTGCATACATGTAGCTGGTATTATCTTCATTACCTGAGACAAACTGTAGGATAATAACATTATACACCTTTTCCGCCGGATGTGGCAACGTGACCAGAAAAAATTTTAACCATCAGACACAACGATGTTCATTTTCCTGTAAGGTTGGAAATTCAAAGTCGGTCGGTAATTGTGTTGCTGGTAGATGTGGTAGACATGACTCACACCTTTCGTGTGTGTGTGTGTTGTTTTTTAAGGGTGTCCATGTTAACACGCACTGCTTGCCTGGACATGTGTTTTTTCATTCAGGGGAAAATCGTATAGTACTGTCTGATTTTTAATCCCGATCTTATCTTTTAAATTACCGTTTAAATTTAATTCACAATTATGCTGGCTTATGCTCACTGAAGGTGAACACATGCTCAAATTCTTTTAAGCTGTAATTTTCTCACCAATATAAACTCTAAGGCAGTGCAATTTAACCATCAGTCTTCCTCATACCTCTTTGATGTGTCTGCTGCTGGCATTGGTGTGGTTTCCTTTCTCAGTTCACACCCAAGAGTGTGAGATGACATGTTTATCCATTGGCTAAGGAGAGCAGAACCACTGTGATTTTTGTTTGGTGTCCCACATCAAGAAGCAAACTCTGCAGTGCAGCCTTAAATGTTTTTTAGTGGAATTAGTATTATTACTGTGGCCACTGTGAGCACTGTGGACGGGATATTTACTATGTAGCTCCCTTGAAGCTTGAGTGAGGCTTTACCAGTCTGATACAGACATATCAGTCTGGTATCTTCTAGATTCTGAAAGTTCCTCCTGTAAGTTTGTTGATCTGTGGCAGAGGAATGTTAAAACAAAGAGGGAATTGCATGCAAAAAAAAGGGGAGGCCTGGAAGGTACTGACATGATTGGTTGGACTCTGAGCTTCGTATAACCTTTGGCTGAACTTTTTGTTTTTTTTACACAGAATGAGGTCAATGGATTTTGTCACGCATTTCTTTAACTGGAATCCGATCAAAAAAGGATTTCTTCAGGGCCAGTACATGGACTGGAGAAACGGTTTTTGGGACTGAAATTTCTTAACGTCCATACTGGCAAAAGAAGGACTCGAAAAAATGTGAACTCGTCCTTTAAAATGTTTGCTCTGTTTGGAGGAGATGAGAATCATACAGTTAGTGAAACTTCTGATGGTTGGTTTTGATTTCTAACATTAATGTGTGTGAAAATAGTGTTTTACCTCGAGCAATTTTATCAAGTTATAATTATTTTGGTGCTTTTCCTCTTACCTAATTACTAGCTTAACAGAAGATAATTTACGAGGCCCGGTAGCAAAGTGATTTGTTGCTGCCGAGTGGCGCACCTTTACCACACATTCAGCCTGATACATCTATATTTGCAATTGGTTTATCTTACACAGCGACGACCTGAAGGTGGCTTGATTTATCACCTGTCAAATCATCCAAAGTAAAGTGGAACAGTGAGTCATGTCCAAATACTATACTGCCAAGAAAATTCAGACTTGTGTACATAAGCTTTTTGTATTTTAAAACAAGTCAAATGCATGCGAGAATATGGAATGACTGAAGATGAACCTCTGTACATATCATCTGTATAAACTCCAGGGATTTCTTAATTAAAAACAAACGTGGTCAATATTAAATAAAGTGAAATTCTTTGTAGCTCAGTCTGTCTCGTCTTTATTGCGTACATCTTCAGCTGTGACCAGTGGAACATCTTGCTTTGTCTACTGACACATGCAGGTATTTCTGTTGGCAATGTACAAGCATTATTTAGGTATCTGTAAGTATCCTTGATTTTCTCAGAAGTGCAATCAGGTCAGTGTGCAAGATTAAACAAACTGGGAGAACGTGCTAACCATATTTGTAATGAGCAAGTTATAGTAATGGGTGAGGTGTAATGAACAGTAATTACTGCCAAAATATAAAAATAAGGTCAACAGGTGTTCAGCCATTGGCTTGCTTTTAATGCTTTTAAACACTGACGGAACCATTTTGAGCCATAGGGTCAGTATATTTACATCATCTACAGAGAGGGTTGCATAACGCATGACAACCTGAAGAATCTGACACACCCTCTTGTGTTTGTTGACCCGAACTAATATGTCGTGTCCCGAAATAATTTCTTGTATGTTGGAAATTCTTCAAATGATTCAATCTTTAGGGAACCTTTTCAAAGCAGGTGGAAATCACGTGGCAATATTGCTCATCGCTATCTTAGCAATAGAGAACACTGCCAAAATCTGCCAAAAATGGGCAAAAAGGTGGAGCTTGGGTGGGGTTGAGGTGGACTGAATGAAACTTGTATGTTGAAACACACAACCCTAGCTTGAACCCTAGTGCTAAGTGCTGCTAACATATAAATAAAATGAGACTAAATTTTAATTCACCAAAAAAAGCTATGGCACAGATATCTTCAAGCGTCTATTAGTACAATTAATTGATCATGTTGCACATCTTTAAGCTTTAATTTAGTGGATTTATTTTGCTTAATTAAAGCTTACTTAACTTAATAACACTTTATTTAAGCTTTAAGTGTTTTTGCTAAGCATTATTTTTATTTATTGTGGAAATGTTTTAACTGTGTGTTCTTGTATGTCTTGACATCATGAAAATGAGGGAAACCTCAATTATCTTTGAGGCCTGAATAAGGGTTTGAAATGAAATGAATGAATTATATAAAAATAAGTTCTCTGATACATTTATCATGACAGAGGAAATTTAAAACCAACATCACGTTTTGTATGCCCACAGACCACCAAGTCGCACCACCTGGCGCTATTGGGGCTGACTCACTTTTGGAGCTGCCAAAAGAGGCCATTTGAGGAATTTCAGTTTTTGGCATTTCACCACTGGATTCTTTTTCAGTCCCAGAGGTTGCCATGTGGTCACTGTCTCACCAGCTCTTCCTCCAGTGTTTCAGTCTCTCTGCTGTCAAGCTCTTATGTGTCCATTTCTGAACCTGTCCCAGTTTCCCTGTCAGAACTGATTCATGTCACCCCGTCAGAGTCCTTTTATGTCCTTGTTTTTTGCACTGTGCTCCTCAAAGCCTGATTAGATCTTTTGCTGCTCTGTTGGACTTGATGCTGTATCCAGTTTCTGTTTTCAGGCTTGTTTTTCAGTGATTTATAAACATTTCTTGAAAATCTCTCCTTGTATTCTCAGAGAAAACATTATTTCTTATACACACAAGACCAGAGACATTATTCTTAAAGGGCTTTATACTGTAATTTCTAGAGTTATTCTTGCTATTTGTTTATTGTTCTGAATCAGCAATTCCTTTAATGCATTTAGGGTACGAGTGCATTATGCTAACTTAAGGCTATTATGCATATGCAGCAGCAGAACTGAAAGATACATTGAGGCATGGAAGCATTGCTCTGAGACATTTTGTTGTAAGCTAAGGCCTAGTTGTGCATTGGATACAGTTTACATATTTTGCTGTCAGTTTAGTCAATGCTTATTCTAAGATATTTTGCCACACAGCTGAGCCATACGCTACAATTTAAGACTGACAAAACAATTAGAAGAAGAAGAAATCATTACAGTGGAGAAATTCACACATGAACACACATGCCAGAAGTCCTGGGTTCCCCCCAGGTATCATTCCTGGGAAAGTGAAGCACTGATTCCTGTTAAATGCAACATGTGATTATACAAGCCCAGTCTATTTCTGTCTCTTCTTAGTTTTTTTCCTTTTTTTTTATCCGTTTCTTTCTCACTAATACAGTGAACCTCTGTTCCTCTGCCTGCCTTTCTTGAGTATTCCCCCTCATCTCTCCAGTCAATTTTCTTTCTCTGTCATCCTTAGTGTTATAGTCTCTGTACCATTGTAACAATCACTTTCTACACTTCGACTACACTTGTAGTCCCTGAGCCCAGTCCTCCTGCACCAGTTACCTCGGAGCTGCATCACACTAAGTTCTGTTGTGTGTTGAGCTTCATGGGCTTCCCCTCCTGATCCAATCTGTTTCCACTGCCACAAGGGCTTCTTCCCAAGCTGTTTTACTCATCTCTTAAGCTTCTGACCTGCCTAACCTGTGTCTGCAGCCCATGCTGTTACTTCTGACTCATTTCCAAGTGGATCTGGCAGTCACTTCTAACTCCTGGCATTGTTCCTGTGCAGTCCTGTCTTGTTTTCTGCACTCAACACCTGCATGACGGTAACATGGTTTCTGAATGATACATAACTTTAAAATTAGCCTGTATCGTACTGTCTTTATGTTTTCTGTGTGTATGTATGTGTGTGTTGTTCTGTCTGTATTATATTCAAAATTATTAGTTAATGCCTGTGATCTCCAAGACCAAAGAAGGCATGTCAGGTCAGAAGTGCAACCAATGCTGATGGTTCTCTTCTCTTCGTCCCCCATGATAGGACCATTTATGTCTAGTATTGATATTTTGAGATGTCTGAGGAAGAAAATCTTGCTTCAGCCCACAAGTCCACTTTCCCCAACCAGAAAGCCTGGATGAATTGAGAGGTGAAAGTTTTATCCCAAACCAAAGAAAGTGCTTTTTTAGTTACGTGACAAGGATATATATGATACGACCTGAGCAAGACTGAAAGTTGGCATCTTTTTAACATAACACTGTCACAGGAGAGTGTCCCACCTGCTTTAAAACAGCCACCATCATATCTGTACCTAAAAAGCCTGCAGTGTTTGGTCTAAATGACTTCTGCCCTGTGGCAATCATCCTAGAGCCCTGCCGGGGTCCATTTTTTAAAACCTGCACCTGCCTATACCTGCAAAGCTCCATACCAGAACTGACCTACTACCCATCATTATGTCCAAGATGAATCCACCTGTACCCATTAATAAAATCCCAATGACCTGACCCCTATCCGTGATTAAACACACACGCGCACGTACACACAGACAGACACAGGCTACAGTCATTCACAACGGAGTGGAACAAGATGAAGTCCTCTCCCTCAATGCTGGCATAGTGCTTGTCACTGACCCTGATGTACTTCCATTCATTGCCCAGCCATCTCTTATCACAGAGGCTCCACTAAGTCACAGCTTGCTATGTGTAGCTCAGCACGTGTTCAGGGTTAAAACTTCTGCTCTACAGCACTCTTTTTTCACACCAGACTGACAACCAGTCACCGCCTGATGATAGTTCTTGTCAGGAGGAAATCAACATTCTCTTACAGTGATACACAGAGAACAACCCTTCTGCTTAATTGTAGCAAAACCAAGGCCCTGATTGTTAGTTTTAGTAAAAAAAAAGAAGGCAACTCCCCCCAACAACTCTTATCTACATCAGAGGAGCTGAGGTGGAGCAGATGAACAATTTTTGGTTTCTCGGAATCAACCACAAAAATAACTGTTTCATAAGAAACCTTATGAGAGAATAATTCCAGTGTAAGTTCTTGTGAACTTTTTCAGGGGAGGGATAGAGAGAACTACCACTGGAAACATGACAAACTGTAATGTAGTGTGCATGGCCCAGGACAAAAAACACTCTGCAAGGGGTAAGAACATCATCATTATCAACCAGTACATCACCGTTATCAATTTATCAAAGCATAAGTGAGATCTGTCACGAGAGGTGTCTGCACAGAGCCCAAAGGATATTAAAAGACGGTATCCACCCCAGCAAGTCAAAGCTGCTGTCTGGCAAGAGATGTAGAAATATCCACTGCTGCACCACCAAACTGAAGGACAGTTTATATCATGAAGTTGTGAGTCTTCTCAACCTGTTCTCAGCTCTCAAATGAAAAAGGTATTTTTTATTTTCGCAAATGTATTTTTTATCCTTTGCATACATTAGCATACACTTCTGGTTTAATCAAACCTCTCTGCCATAAGTCCTCTTGTCACAAAAATAATAAACCTCTCTCTACAATCTGGCCATGTTCCATCTGCGCTTGAAGCTGCTGTCATTAAACCACTTCTCAAAAGACTCACCCTTGAAAGTCCTTGCCAAATACAGGCCCATTTCAAACCTCCCATTTCTCTCGAAGGTGCCAGAAAAGGCTTTTGCTGCTCAGCTTCAGGACCATCTACAACTACACATCCTGTATGAAAAATTCAAGTCAGACTTCCGCTCTGTCCACAGCACGGAAACAGCTCTGGTCAGAGTCACAAATGACCTTTTGATGGCAGCTGATGCTGGCACTCTTTCACTTCATATCTTCCTCGACCTGACTGCTGTGTTTGACATTGTTGATCACCACATCCTCCTCAACCCCCTTCACTGCAACACTGGACTCGTCAACTCCGCCTTGTACTGGTTTGCATCCTATTTCTCTGGGAGGACTGAGTATGTCAGACTAGGAGGTGCTAAGTCCCAGACACTTCATGTCACCTGTGGTATCCCTCAAGGATCTGTCCTCGGTCTGATCCTGTTTATTCTATACATGCTCCCCCTTGGCCATGTCATCCGGCGGCAGGGGATCTTGTTGCACTGCTATACTGATGACGCGCAGCTTTATCTGCTGCCCTGGCATCTTCATCATCATCACCACTGTTCACTCTTAACACCTGCTTGGAGGTGATAAAGGTCTGGATTAGTCAAAACTTCCTCTGGTTAAACAGCTTCAAAACCGAAGCCATACTTGTTGGCATCCCACATCAAGTCCAGTCATCCCCCATTACCACCATCACCTTTTTTGGACAGGACATTACTCTCTCATCTATAGTTACTAATGCTGGAGTGAGACTGAACCCTCACCTGACATTCGACAAACACATCAAACATCTCTGCAAGTCACGCTTTTTCCATCTCAAGAACATACTCCAAACTCCATCCCAACCTCACCCTACCTGATGCCACAAAACTCGTCCACGCCTTTGTCTCCTCCAGGCTGGACTACTGCAATGCACTTCTCATTGGAATCCCTAGCAAGAGTCTTCAAAAGTTCCAATAGGCTATATCCAAAACAGCACTGCCAGGATTCTGATGAGAGTGCGAAAACAGGAACACAACACACTGATACTCTGCACACTTTACTGGCTCCCTGTCTCCTCCAGAATTCACTTCAAAATCGTCCTCATCACCCATCAGTGCATCCATGGCAAGGCCCTGGCCTACCTCAACAAACTACTTGCTCAGCAAATGTCAACTTCAAGAACCAAGCTCCGGACCGTGGGAGATCAGGCATTTTGCTCATGTAACAGCCATTTATTCATGTGTTTGTTTATTTGTTTATTTGTTACAATATTTGTTACAATACACGTTTGTACCGCGGGTAGCACTGGCAGCTTCCGGTGGAGGTGTATTTATACATCCAGGTTAATGAAGCCAGGTGTGCATGATTGAGGCAAACAG
>JAQLOL010000006.1:11013207-11025081 GCA_029783665.1 Naso thynnoides
CGTCGAGACAGGACTCAGTACATTGCATCTTCGTATATGTCCGTCCGCAGACAGAAGAGGATCCCCCCGCCCAACATGAAGATGGTGGCCCCCCAGCCGAGCCCGTAGCCCCAGTTGAATTCATGATAGGTCTGAAGAACTGTTCCGTCGATGAACTTGATCGGGTAGAGGACCAGAGCGCAGGCCTGCAGAACCACTACAACCAAAAGAGAGTTAAACATGAGATTTTACTAAGAAAAAACAATTGCTAACATCTTCTACTACTCGAACAAAAAGTCATTTCATTCGAGTTAAGCAGTCTGTGAGAGCAACTACTTGATCATTGTGAAGCCATATATTATTCCGAACTTTCAATTTCTCAATTGTAAAGATGTGCTGCTTTTGTTTGTTTTATGTGACTGCAGATTAAATATATTTGTGGTTTGGACTGATGACTAGAAAAGGAAGCAATAAATAGACTTTTTTTACAACCCTGCATCCAAAAAAAGTCAACTCCTAACTCTTCATTTGGTAAGTAAAGTCGTTATCCAGAAAAAGGTACACAAAAATGGAAACAGGGGCCAAGCAGAAGTAAAAAAAAACACGAGCAAATTGCTATAACATGAGGACACTGGATCACTTGACATGAGAGAAGATGAACTGGCACAGGGGAGTGGGAGCACACACACTAAATACACAAGGGAGGCAGTGATAATTGAACACAGGTGGAGTGCATCAGGGTGGGACAAACAATCACAGACGTGGGAACACATGAGAACAGAAAGTGGGGATTTGAAACAAGAGAAGAGTGACATACCAAAAAATATAGAATATAAAACAATTAAAACACCAAGGACGCTTAGTGAAACATGACAGCAGGGTGCATCCTTGAAAAGCAAGCAAGGATGGGAAGAGGTTCACCACTTACTGAAATGTATATAAAGACATTACTACATAGACTTGGCAACACTTCATAAAAATATTGTCAGTAAACACAGTTTGTTTGCAAATGACTGCATACAGTTTTAATTCCCAACTTTTTTTGGTATTGGGCTTTACATTTACCGGGTAAACAACATTTAATCAAGAAAATAGTCTGCAAATTGATCAATACTAAAAAACAATCACCAGTTGCAGTCCCACTAATCACCATCAGTACCACACTGTGGTATTCCAGGACTGTGTTGAGTACTACAGTTGTTATACTATTGCTTACAATAGCTACGAAACAGCACAAATGTACTAACAGCTTAAATACTTCTACTACAGAACCTGTATTACAGGTATCACACAAAGTATTTACAAAACATTCACACAACAGTACAACTACTGAAACTACTACTACTACCATTACTGTTACTGCTACTGGTACTAACATCATGACCAGTGCACCCATATTCTAACACTGTTGCACGAGGTTGATCAGTAAAAATAATGCATGTTCTTCTTTAACCTGATGTTTAACAGCACTTGAGTTTCCCTGCACTTTTTAAAATTTTAACATTTTCCACAACATTCTCTTTTCTCATTCTGTTACAGTGAATACCTTTGCTTTTTTCTTCATCTTTATACATTTTAAAATTTCAATGTCTTCTTTTCTTTCTGCCCTCTTTACTGCCTTTGACCAACTCTAAATTAAATCTTTCTTTTCGAGATTGAGCCTTCTTTTTATATCATCTGAGAATTTCATCTGACTCGTTTTCTTTCAGGCCTTAACAAGGGGAGTGTTTGTCCTTTCAGCAATTGCAAGCATTAAGTCCATAAAAAAAACCCTATTCAAGGAAAAAAACGTGATGTTTTATGGCCTTACTCAAGTTCAAAGACAGATCTAACTGCGTAAAAGGCATAAATGTGACTGGTTTTAAAAAGGGAGATTTTCAGTGTCTGCAAAGAGAACTGAATGTAACCTAAGAATGGTTACATAAAGTGATTACGCAGGATGTATATATATTAGTGTTGCTGCCGCTTCAGATGATCTAATCAAAATGAGCCTTTTAAAAGATCTTCCATGACAGGAATAACATTGAAAATTCTCAGGAATAAGACTCTTTCTCCACCTGATACTATTTACATTTAGTGAGACGCTTAAATAACAAACGTTCATCACTTTACGGCACCTCTAAACAAATACAAACACTTGTCGGAGCTATAAAACAATATGAGACATGAGCAGCAAATGCATTGATTTATGAATCTTTATTCATGCGATGTGAGTAAAAGTAGCAGCAGTAGAATATGAGGATGATGGAGAAATGAGTCACACAGCTTTCATAACATGCAAGCCCAGTTCAATTCTTTGAGTGATTATGCAGAAACTTTGAAAGTAATAATCTGATGTGGTATTTTTATTTTGGGTAATTAAAAAAATTGCTGATTGTCCATTTTCTCGTCAAGTCATTGCTGACTTGAAAAACACTAATACCAAATTAAGTTATTAACTTCAAATTTTCTGCATGAACACTTAAAAGACTTAAACTGTGCACGTTTGTAATGAGAGCTGTAGAACTCATGACCTTCTTCTGTAGGCCCTAAATTTATCAATTGCCTCTTTGTTTATGCATTTTGTTATGGATTTAATCTTTATAGCACTTTTCAAGAAAGGGAAAAAAAGTGCTCTTTAGTGTAAAAAAGATAATTTTTCAGAATTCAGCTTTTTTTTTTTTTGGTCTTCATAAAAAGAAAACTGTTCAAGCAATACACTGCATGACACACACCACTGACTGACTTAAAGCCTATGCATTTCCTTTATTTTGTGGAACAATTCTCCAACAATGTTTTTTTTTTTTTTACCTTGACATCACTGAAAGAAAATTACTTTAATGTCTCCATCATTGTGAATCATTTTCCCATTAAACCACTCTACACCGCGAGTTACCGGTAATAAACATGTGCATGTAGCCCTCAAAGGCTCCACTGTGTCACCAGTTACTTCAGCTCCTTTCCGTGCATGCTAGGTGACTCTTGAGGAAGGGACTTTGTGCAGCTGTGACTCCGCCTTTCCTTCCTATGGGATGGATCTGTGGGCGTGCAGGGGGAACAACGGCAGCCCAAGAATGTGGCAGCATTGATGGAGCCCAGACTGAGCTGGCAGCCTGCTGAGGTCATATTTCCGGACAGAAAATAAATACCACACAGTTACACTCCTGCCAAGGGGCATTTAACAATCCAACCCCTCTGCTGCTGCTGCTGCTGCTCCGTTAAGGACTGTGAGGCTGTTAGGAGACTTTATTCTCACAAGGCTCTTAAAGCAATTACACACAGGAAAGGATAACACTGCATTCCCATGCTGTTCGCTAAATGGCTAACAGTCAAAGCACAGACATGAAGTTGACTGCACACACTGGTCTTTTGTGACGGATGTTTTCAGAAACAGAACAAGACAAAAATCCCCCACATTCAGAGTTAAACATTTTTCTGCACTGTTTGACATTATATATTAATATTTATGTGCTTGTTCCAGCGACTCAGTATAATCTACAAAATGGGCCACAACAATAAATCAAATGGAAATACTTCAGTGTAGAATGTATGGGCCATTATTTTTTGCAGATGTTTACAGTAATTTGTACTCTTCCAACTGACATTTGGTATCAACAAAGAGCTTAAAGGTCTTTTCTTAGAATAGACTTGTATCACAGTGAATGAGGGAATCTCAAAATTTGAAGAAATACTTTGACACTGGAAAATACTTATTTGCTTTCTGGGCAAGACTTAGATGAGATGATGAATACAAAGCTTATGTCTGTATGTTAAAAATAAAGCTACAGCTGGCAGATGGTTAGCTTAGCTTAGCATTGACGTGATAGAAAACAGCTAGTCTGGCCCTGTCTTAAGGTAACAAAATCTGCTTACAGGCTGCTTTAACGCTCACAAAGAAACACATTAAATGACATTTTTATTTAGTTATGAGCCAGACCATTTGTAAGCCAGGAGCAGTGATTGGGGTTTTTTTAGGAATTCTTTTGCTTTTGGACAGAGCCGTGCTAGCTCTTTCTCCATTTCCAGTCTTCATCATTAAGCAAAGCTAACCTGCTGCCTGTGGCTTCCTATGATAACAAATTTCAGAAAGGTGTCAATCGTCTCATCTATGGAAACTCTTATTAAGACAGAAAATAAATGTATATATTTCCATAAACGTCAGATTATTCATTCTTGCCTACAGGCACAAAAGAAGGAAGGTTCTGGGTGAAATTTAACATGATGTCTCTTTCTTATGTAATCCAATTTTATTTTGGAAACTGACAAAACTGGAACTGGGCATGAGTGAAGTGGCGATAAGTGGTAAATGTTTCATTGCCATAGTTAAAGTAAAATAAGCACAAACTGTGATTCAGTCACACCTCTTGTATGGAAGAATATGTCTTGATAGCTAAATTTTACCTTTACAACGAGATCCTCCAACACAAAATATGCAGGAGTGGTGAAACCCAAGTACGAGGCAGTGCTGTGTGAGGAGTCTGTGGTGTCTTTGTTTTTCCTCTCAGTGACTTCACTTTGTTGGTAAGTCTGAAAATTCTGCGGCTGCTTTTTCTTGGCCCGGGAGCCGGCAGCTCCCCAGACTCCACACCACAGAAAAAATGAGCTCAACCAGAAGCCTCATTCAGCTGCTTCTTTCCCTGTGCAAACCCTCTATTTAAAAAGAGCGCTGGAACAGAAAACCCTGTCTATATGGAAATTGTTGTGGTGGTGGTTAACGTGTATGTGTCTTGTTTCTGTTTCCAAATCTGTGTGAGCATGATGTCTTGGAACATTTGATAGACAGGAAGTGCAAATTATTTCAAAACTTTTGGTAGAAAAGTTAAAGATAGGAGGAGAAAGATGTACCTGCAGTGAAGAGGAACACGGCCACTGTGCGGTAGTGCTGTCTCTGCGTCCCCCGGCAGAGGGATATCAGGGCTACCAAGAAGGCCACCAGAGTTGCTACGGCACCGGCGACCAGCAGCACCAGGGTGGCAATCTGCCAGTCTGCAGGAACGAGACACACACAGGTTAGAGAGAAGCATCCCAACAAAAGCCACGGTTCACAGGAGAGCACTGCTGAATTGAAGCGCTGTGTTGACAAACACAAAACAAGAGCTAATCCCACTGAGTGCACAGAGTGAAGCGGAATGACTCAGGCCTGCACCAGAGAGCCACTGCATCAGGAATAAACTGATTAATAACTCTGTAGTCACAGTAATCCGATTAGATACACAAAATGTACCTGAATCACACATTATTATTTCATTGTAAATAAAAGACACAAGTATGGAGGGGTAACATTTGTATTTTAAACTGGAAGAAACATTATTTTAGTTGTGTGGGTACTGCATAGCACCTTTAAGAACAATGTTACCAAGTGTTCATAGAGTTTTTTCCTGAGGGTTGAGGCTGTAAAGGAGAATGCAGTCTCCTTTGGGAGTCTGCATGGGGAGTCAGTGAAGCGATGCAAGGATTCAAGTGATGTGAGATCTACGCTTGGTGTCAGTTATGAGCAGAGCTGCAGCATTTTGAACAAGTATTCTCCTTACAGCATTTCTTCTCTCACATTCAAAAAACATAAATGATGTTTTTTTTTTTACTTAATCTTTTTTTCTGTTCTCAATTGCTGCATTTTTCTTTAGTTTTAGCAATAATTTGTAAAACCCCATCCACTGCCTGTGCATTTCCAACAAGGTTTAAGAAACAGAGAGGGCTTCTGATAGAGAAATTCAATTTTTGTTTTTAGATTTATATGAACTGTACTTTGCATGTGTTTTTTGCTCATCGAACCGTGAAAAGCCTCACTTTGTGTGATCAAGATTTAAGGTCATTTTCTTCACTATTTCTCACAAAGACCGTTTATTATTTTTAACAACAGCCTTTTCAGTGAGGGTGGAAGTCTGTTTTCATGTGTTCTTGCGTTATCAGCAGGTGCGAGATGTAACCTTGGCTACAGTATAAAGTATCTAGTGTAGGGTTGTTCTGTGCTTTTTCACTCCGCAGACTGCAACATAACACTCTGTAAGACTGAGGCCTCTTTGCAAAGATATTAAACAAAGAGAAACGACTACTTGTGAGTCCATCTTTTATAACAAGAATTTCCAAGACAGCTTCCAAACTGTTTTTGTAATGAAATATCTATAGATTTTTTTCTTGAAACTGAAGTTAGTAATCACGTTTTTCTCTTTGATGTGGTAATCTTGAAGATTTGAGTTACATTGTTTTTAGCAGCACCTTTGGCAAAGAGCTGTAATTGCAGGCACTTCTGGACGTCATCTCCCAGAGTTCATGTCGAAGCCAAACAGTGTTGATTGTACGACGCTGGTAGTTTACCTGTCTCCCTTCTTCAGATCATTGAGTTTTCTTTTTCTCTGAACCTGTACTTGCCCTTGAACTGTCGTTGGCTGGATGCTGTATGTTCTTTGCGCGTGCATTGGCCATTGTGACTCACAGGAAATTTAACTACATACGCCAGTCAGACACAATTAAGAGCAAGCCTGTGGCGTTACCTTCGCCTGCCCTGTGGTGCGGCTGTGCACTGGCAAGAATCTGGTGAAATGATACGTATCATGATACAAGGGTCACAAGACGATATATTATGATATATTGCAATACTGTAAGCAAGGCGATGTATTGCATTTTTTCCAATCTTATGTTAGGAAAACTCTCATAGTATAAACACCACAATATCCATAAAATCTGAGTTAAAACAAGTTTTTCTCTTCTGTGCACTCTAAATATCATAGCAATAGTTTTTGTGCAGTAGCTGTTGGAGGTTAAAATTCATTAACTATTAATAAAAAAAAACAATAGTGTTTTTAGAATCAATATGATATTGTGAAACATAATATTGCAATATCTACATGTATCGATATTTTTTGCACCAACATCCTCTGGGGAGACCAACCTCTGCTGACTGACGTAACAAGGTGTCACTTACTGTGCGCTGCTACTAATTTTAGTGAGAGACTGTCATCACAGACACCCAGATCGCAGTACTCGGCAATGCTGCAAATAGAAGTACTTTCATCATCGGGCCTCAGGCTCTATCAATATTGTGCTGCGTCACTCTGTGATGGACAGTGACTTGACAGACATTAACTAAATGAAAATCTTCAAGATGACCACTTGTTGTGAATGAATCCTGACGCTCTGTGTCTGAAAACAAATATCACATGCAGGTCAGCGTGTTCATCACTGTGACGTCTCTTGGAGCTTTTGGTTTGTGAAGCTGGAGTTTCTGCTCGTGGCTGCCAGTTCTTTCCACGGCGGCTCAGCCTTGGTGGCTTTTTCACAGCACATTTATTCTGTTTATATCAAACAAAATCCAGTCCATCATGCTGGAAAAGTAAAAACTCATCACTTCCTCTGCGTCAGAGGATTCGTCCTTGGAAAGACCTGAACAACACCAGGTTGTTTAAACGGCCAGTTCTGAAGCATTTCTGGACTGAGTGTTGGTAATGTTCCCATTCAGAGTGTGAAACCAGACATTGAGTCAAAAAAGAAATGTTTTTCATTCCTGCCTTCATTGTGCGTTTGGTCTTTGATAGCCACTCGCCACAAAAAAGCCTCACCTCAAAAGGCTCGACTCAAAAGGAGAATTTGCATCGGCACAGTGAACAATCTTCTCTGGGTGTGTCTCCGTCTCTGTCTGAGCTCCTGATACATTCTGCTTCGGGAAGATTTCCCCAAAGGCACATCTGAACTCCATTTGAATCAGCTTTCAAACATCTTTGCTTCATTATGCGGTTGCAATTATGGTTTTGAGAAAAAAATCTTTCTCTTCAAAGAATATTAATCACGTCGCAAAAATATTTTTCTATGGCTCACTGAGGCTTTTAGTCATAATACTGCTTTCATCTCCATTACTTCAGTCACGTGCCTCTGATTCTGCATTGGCCAGATTATATCACAGCAAACAAGGACTGAAACTTCAGACCCTTGGGATAGGCATGTGAATATGAGCATAACACACTGCCACTTAAAAAATAAGTGTGTTTTTTTTCACTTGTAAAAGTAAAAAAAATCTGCCACCGGAACAAACGAAAATTCACTTAAAGTAACATCTGATGTCTAAAAACAAGCACTTTTATCTCGCTGAATGCTACTTGTTTGATGACTTCAGCTTCAAATAAGGGTAATGAGATATTTCAAAAAGAATTAGACAAATATAATTTGGAAGATTTTGAGTTTTTGCAGCATAAATTTGCTTTGTATGCTGGTGAACTGCCCCTTTAACCTCAACACGCCCCTCCACTGTTGCTTTAATGAGCTCTGCAGACACTCAAAGCGAAAAGCCCGCCTCCTATTCACCCCAACACATTCCACAATATCAGAGAGCGGTCAGTCACCCCAAGGCTGAGCATGTTTGTGTCTCTACTGGTGGTCAAACTGCACCAAAAGTCTGTAACAATAGTTAAAATCCTAAATGTCTTGCATACTTCTGGCAACCACAGAGTTCAAAACTACAACATGTTCACTATATTTAAATGTAATTTTATATGGTTTATTGCTATTCTAACAGTCAGCTGCTGCAGGTTTAATAGAGATGAAGCTCAAGCTTAGAACAAGTCAACGTGCTGCAGCATTTATCCATCAAACGTTGGTAAATCGGCTCCATTTAATGCAGATTTCCTCTGCTGGTGAGGAGAAGAAGGGGGTTGGAGGCATAAGCACTCCTGTCATGTGGCTTCTGTGCCTGACAAAAGGCAACCTGGTGGGTCCAGGCCTTTTGAGGTAGAAGATGGGGAAGATGCTCCATGTGTCTCTTGAAACCTACTCAAAGCCTTCTGGTGGTTAGTGGGGGTTAACTCTTTGTGTGCCAAAGAGCTTATATGTATGTTGCTACAGCGTTGGATCATTTTTTTGTCTTAATTTTGTGTTTTAAACATGGAAGCTGACATTGAATCTCCCAAGAAACACTGTTGAAAGCATCAGCGTCAACAGTTAACTCTTTCAACTTATTGTTTGCTTGAGGATTAGTCATTCCTTGCTGGCTGAGCCGAGCATCACAATGTGTTCGTCATTGTGACACCACGTCACTGCTTTGGTATGAGCAGAGGAAATATATCAGCCGCACAAGAAGCCCTGAATGCTTCAGCTGCTGGACAGAGACCAAAGAGCCACCTATAACAAACTCAGCCTGGGAGATGATGGCCAGAGCTGCCAAACAAATAGTCCTCTTTGTTTTTCTTTCAGACATAGGATGTGCAGCCTTTGTGTGGCCCTAAAAACAGATCCTGAAAAAAGCCACTGATAACATACCAGTTTAAAACCATCTCCACAACTTACAAAGTGACCACACATTACATAATTACTGGTGCATTACGCATTGTATACCATATAACAAGCAAAATGAGAGTTTTCTCTGAAAAAGTGCTCTAGCCTTGAGGACCCAGCTTTGTAAACAAGGCAGTACATTTTACAAAATTATTTTACTCTTTACAATAACAGCTTGAAATCAACTGTTGTTTCCCTCTCCAACAAAATGGCAACATCCTCACAAAGAGCACAGGAAGTTATAAACAACAAAGCGATGCAAAACAAACCGAAAGGTGCAAAAACAAACACGGACTCCTACCAGATGCGAGGGTGGAGAAGCAGCTCCACTGAGCCTCCTCGTCCGGGTCCCGAGCCTCGGACTGGGAGCAGGACTGCCACAGAGACAGGGAGAAGTGCTCCGCGGTGACCCAGGCTGGACTCAGCAGTGCCACCACGTCTAAGCAGAGCGCCAGAAAGACGCACAGCAGCGCGATGAGCTTGAAGGGCCGGAACACGTACACTTCGTTCACAGACATCTTCTCCGGAAAGGATACACCGCTGCAGGTCAGTCACGGGCTGATCGACTCGCTGGAGGTCCGTGCGTGCGCGTCTTCACCCACCATAGCCTTCAGCGCTTTGAGCTTGTCCAGCTGGAAAAGTTTAACGGTAGACTTCCGCCTGGATCGGCTTTTCAAAATAATCGTTTTATGTTGGCCCACGTTAAGCCTATGTCTGCGATTAGAAACATTTATTATCACCGTCCTCTTTCTTGACACAGTCTTAAGAATTATATATATTTTTAGATTTACATTGTATGCGCTTTTTAGAAGCCAAATTTATTCAATATGTCTATTGCCGTCACGTTGTGTTATGAATCGAGTACTCCTCATTAATACCAGGCCCATCTGTGGTCAAGCCACTTTGTGTGATTTTATTTGACTGCCAAAAAATGTTTTTATTTTATTTTATTTTTTTAAAGATCCAGAATAAAAGATATATGTTTAACATAATTTAATCAGACGTTAACTCATCATCAGTTCTGATTCAAATCATGAGCCTATAAACGGTTTTGACTTCATATGCTAGCCTACAACAAAAATTGAAAAATATAAATGAGAGAAAAAGAAAAGTACAGCAAAAAAGACGAAATGAACATCCAATTTATTCAAATGAAGATGTCTTTAAACCTAATCCCAATCGAAATTATTTTTGTTTTATGATTTAGTCGCTGTCTGAGGATAGTGGTCATATGTCCAGAGGAGAATAGACCTGTTTTCTCTTTGTTTTTACACACGTAATTTCATGTAATATAATCTTTGAACTGTTTTTGTGGTAGTTTCTGTCTAACTACAGCAAAAGCAGCACTGCTCACCCGGCCCCCGATTTCTGTGCTTTTATTTTGAAAACAATGTCAGAAAAACAACTTGTTTACGCTCCTTACAGGCGGCAGCATCTTTTCAGAGGGTCAGCAAGTTACAGTCTAACAAAAGAAAACTGTCTCTGAGAGGAAAAACGTCAAATGAAATTAAAGCTGCAAGCAGCGTTGTTTGGGACCTCACACTCTGGTCTGTCCAATAGACCCAGCCATTAACTCCAGCCCATTTAAATGTAAAAGAAAAATCTGTTTTGTAGGTTTTTAGGGTCATTTTAAAAAAATAAAGGATTTTATTTTGAAAGTGTTTTGGGCTTTTGTTTTGAAGGTCAGAGGCACGGCCCATGTGACCTTACCAAAATTTTGTTGACTTGTACTGTCAGGTAAGTGAGGATTAGAAGGATCTGCAGACAGACACAGTCAAATGTACACTGAATTCAAATGACAGATACACATTCATTTGACCTCAGGTGACCTGGTGTTTGATTGACACGTGTACAGGCAGCTGTGAGGGGATCAGTCATGTAGGCAGACAGACAGAAATATCAATTCATTTTAAAAAGAGAAAGTGATCAAAGCCACTCCTCTTTGAACGTGTACTGCTTCCACGTAGTTTAAGCTACAGACTTAATTCAAAATTCTAAATGAGTCATGATGCCATGACCTATAAATCTTGTATTTACATGTTTTTGCTATCTCTTACCGTTAATGAGATTGGGGCGTTTTCTCTCCCGCTGAGATTTTTCCCATTCATTTAGATTAGAAGAAGCAGACAACGTGATCTTGGACTTGAATTTTGACGTCTTATAAAATCCAAATTATTCGAGTAATGGCAAAGTTGTTCAGAACTTTTCATCGGCAGTGTCTCCTTGGGCATCTATTACCGTTTGAAGCTGATTCGATAAACGCCCTTGAAGGAGATAGCAAATATACGAGGCCAAAATTGAGGCCGAAATCTTAATGTGAAATGCAAATTGCGGACATCCTGTTGGATTTAGGATAGGGGTGTAATTCCTACGGGCCACAGTGCACATTTTAGTGTTTCTAGGTGGCACTAAAGAGCATATTTTGGCACTTTGGGGGTTAATTTTACATTATATAACATTTTTCATCAGACCTGATGTGTGTGCTAATTTTAGTACGTTTTTGAGCATGTTTAGGGGGTTCAATTTGGGTTCGAAGTGGGGGGAGTATAATAATAAGAAACTGAGCAATTACAATAGGGTAGTCTTGCTAGAGGAGTCCTTGACTTACAGACTCGGTCTGTAAAAAATCGTTCACACATAGAAAATTACAGAGAG
>JAQLOL010000006.1:11051780-11074016 GCA_029783665.1 Naso thynnoides
AACCCCCAAATTAACCCTTTCCACAAAGACACAGTCATCTCAAGTTCAGTAAGTTCACATGTCTCGATCCAGTAATTAGAATAAGAGAGAACAAATTCTAATTGGTGCTGAAAGGTAAACTGGAAACGATGCTGAGATGCTTTGTAAGAAAACTTATCTTCACAAGAAAAAAACAATCAAAGAGGAAGCACAGCTTTTAGTTTGAATGGCTCTAATAGGCGTGCCTGAGCTGGTAACAGGGCCTGTATAGTGGAGAGCAGAGGAGAAGGTGTGGCCAAAAGACATCTGTCCACTCAGGCCATATTGTGTCAGCAGCTGCTATTGAGTGACAAGGCCCTGGGGAAGTTCGTTGAATCATTTAAACATTACAGCAAGGGTGTAACATTATACTCTCTGTTTGGGCTTTTTTGTGCCTTTGTGTGTGTGCTTAGTTACATGCACCTACTGTAGCTAAAGGCATGTTAACATGACAAGTAAAGTACAAAGGTGGCCTAATACAACCTGAAGCTAACTAAATCCTTTGGCTGGCAGACAAGAAGACCCCGCTTTTATTCAGAGAATTCATCCACATGAGGCTGTGTGTTTACAGTTTGTCTTTTTTTAATACAATCAGAATTTAATATGTCATCAAATCTGTGAGTACATCATCCATTGTGCTTCCTCTGCACAGTCATTAGTAACACTTCATCATGCTTGAAATACATTAATGGATGAGTTTTTTTAATTAGCCCTGAATCAGCGTTTCAAATGCACGTAAATTACAAAGAACAGCACAGATAAGATCAGATGAATGTGTGCAGATAATCCTCTCTTGGCAATTGCATAGTGTTGGGGTCTGTATCTCTCTCAGAAAGTGTAGTAAAGGCATTGATTAGCATTTGAAACTGATATTTTAACCATGGTGGCAAGATGATGCATAAACATGCTAGCGTATTTGCATGCTGACTTTAGCATTTAGCTTGGAGCACTACTGTGCAATCTAATAGAACCATTTGTGTTGGCTGTAGCTGAAATTTTTCATTATCAATTAATCTGATTATTTTCATGATTGATAGATTAATTGTTTGTCACATGAAATGTCAAAAAAATGTGAAAAAAATGCTCCTCTCAATTTCCCAGAGTCCACTGTGACAGCCCAAAACACAAAGACAACTCATTTATTGTCATAAATGACACAGAAAAATAAAAAATCCTCACATTTAAGAGGCTAAACCAGCATTTTTTCCCACTTTTTTATTCGAAAAATGACTCTCAAAATAGCGGGTAATTACTTTTCTAATGATTCATTAATCGATTATTTGAATAGTCGCTGCGGCTCTAGTTGAAACTCTTTTTTCTGATATGATACCAATAAAAATCACAATGTCAGATTACTCAGTCTGATGTTTTCTGTCTCCACAGGTTACCTGCCTTCAAGATTTCTTTGGTGATGATGATGTCTTCATTGCGTGTGGACCAGAGAAATTCCGCTACGCCCAGGACGACTTTTCTCTGGATGATAATGGTGAGCTTGACCGCAGTCTGTTTATTACATCATAATACACAATAAATACTGTATAGCCTTGCTGCATATTTACTGTACATACAGGTATTATTCTGTCAGACATGATGCTCAGCTTTGTGTCATGGAAAACCCTGCTCAGACTTTCAGTGTCAGCTTTATAACGTGCAGCAGTGTCAGTTTAAAGATACTAATACATGTAGCTGTGAAAAGATTAAGAAATTTGAGACACCTACAAATGTATCCATTTACATTCAGACACACTTGGCAGGGCTTTTACGATATTTATGTCTGTAGTTTGATTTTAAAAAGTCAGTCAGATTGTAGATATGACAGCAGTTAGTGAAGGCATCCAGTTTGATCTTTGTGTTGCACTTTGTATTTCAGAATTTGGTTCCTGCTTTTACTGAGTCACTGCAAGTGTAGACTGTACAGTATAACAAGTGAAATTTATACACTTATGTTACAGTAATAAGTGTTATAAGATTTACTGCAGTCACATAGTTTGTTCTCACAATATTTTATCTCATTGTATCACAGACACATCCTTACTCTGAATCCTATTCCATCTTTTTCTTTCCCCTTCATCCCCTCTCTGTCTAACTCAGGGACCTTTGACCAAATAATCACAGACGTTCTTTTACAAGGATGAATTATCTATACCTAGCAACTTTCATGTGTCATATAGTGTTTCTTTACCTTGTTTCAACATGAATGGCAGTGAGTGGGGTTTAAAAATGCCATCTGAGCTCAACTAAAGGAAATACATGGTCAAGTTTAAACAACAACATTTGTAGAGTCAAGAATAGATGCTACAAATGTTGTTAAAATCCCACCAGCCAAAAAATAAACTCTTGCTCTTTAAAACTACTTGCGGTTGAGCACCTGTGATGTATTATATGTAAATAAGAAAAGCAAATGTTCACATGCAAGTAAAAGCTAGGTAGTTTCTGGAGTGTAAGTTAATATACCGGTTCCTATTGAAGAATGGATTTTTTTCTCTGTAAAAGATATTATATTCACATACAAAGCTGTGTGCTTGTTTATAGTGAGGAGAAAAATTATGTATGTGAGAGGAATGCCACGAAAGAGAGGGAGTCAAAGGGAGAATTTTGTTATCTGCAGCCTGCAGCAGGAAGAGGCAAAGGTAGAGACGAAGAAGAGCCATTAATCTGTCTAGTGACAGGTTTAGGCCAGCTGATCTGTTGGTGCTGATACTGCCGAGAAGTCGAGGGGAGAAAATGTAAAACCGATCCCCTCACTGAGTCTCTCTGCTCCCCACAGACCTGAAAGCCCTATTTTTACAAACCCACTTCCCCCAAAAATCTCCTCCTCAAAACATGCAGTATCTCATAAATGCCTTTTAACCCATCGCAGCACTGATAACAGCGCTGATTTGTCATTATGCTCCTTTCATCCCCTCTCCTCCTCTCAATTTCTTGTCAAATAGGAGGAGATGCATTTGATTTATAGTGATCTGGGTCCTTTCCACTCAGCGTACTTCCCCCATGGAACCAAAGCTAAATTGTTCTTGCAGTCTATAATAACCTTGGGGCAATGCTAAATAAAGTGGCTGAGAGTCTCGAGGATCCAGACATCACTGAGTCGGCCTCAGTGGAGTGTGGGAGGATGGAGGTCTGTCTGATACTTCACAAGGACTGAATGACGCACATGGATCAGTCTGGATGGTTTATAGTCAAATACTGATGTTTTTGATGTTTTAAGTCATGTCTCACTACAGATGTGACTGAAAATAGTTGATTTATGTGTTTTGAAGGAGTTAAGATTCTATGTGCATAAATCAGAGACACAAATGCAGTGAATGTTTCTTCTTTAGTTTTGTCTGCGCTAGGAATGGACCTCAAATGTGTTTTTCTGTTTTCTTTGCTTTTTAAGCCTTGTTTGGTAGAGTTACCAGAATAGATTTAAGTCTCTTGTGGTTATTTTTCACACTCCCTATGTTAAATACAAGACGGACTCACAGACAGACAGATGCACACGTGTACCTGCAGCTCTGTTTATGCAGCGACAGCAGCGGTTGTACCTGAGATCTTTGCAGATAGACTTAGGGGGATTTATTTCGAGACCACTGAGTAGACTAGACAAGCTGCCAGTCTGAGGCATTGTCAAAAAGCATGGTGGCACACCTTGCAAACAATGGCTCACCAGCGTACGTCTGTATCTGCTGGTGTGTGAAGGTTAAGAGAGAGAAGACAGACGTGGTGCGATCCCGAGAGACAAGGGAGGACAGATAGTATAATTAGCATCAAAAGTGGAAGAGAGACGGGAGGGAGGAAAGAGAGAGCCTGACAGTACAAACAGAGGGAAAAATGCAGAGGGAGGGGTAGCCATGTCTGGAGTCTGTCTACCCTGATAAAACAGTAACCCAGAATATTCTGAATTCATTTCTATATGATGTATGTAAACATTCACTGCCATACATCTGCATTCATTCACAAACAGCGGATATCACTTGTGACTAATCACCAGTAAACCTTAATGATGATAGAAATATGCAATTAGAATTTTTACGGTTACATGTGGGTGTTGGTCAGTTTGGTAGTTACTGAATTTTCTTTTCTGAGTTTACAGTAATATTCACATATTAAAGTGAATTCTAGAGAGCTACAGAACTGCTGCTCATTGTCTCTTTTCAGCAGGCTTAGCACACACTAAAGTGCATTATTAAAACACACTGTAGTTGAATGCCTGTACACTTTTTGGCTTTGGTTGATCATTTAAAACAAGCTATGTGGTGTGAATTTCTTAGCGGAAGAAACAGGGTGGTATTCGCAAAAAACAAAAAATTATACAAGTTGTTTTTTTACCCTTTTCTACTTTATTCCTGCTCATTTGTCTACTTTTCGTCTTTGTCGTGTGGGCCCAAACAAACCTGACTTTGTTCAACGATTGTGTATCGTTAGAATCTAGAATATGAGGACAAAAGGGAAGCAACTTAACACTGTTGTTATTAAAAAGTGAAAAGCATTTTTTTTTGTTTAAAAAATTCAAGAGGGAAAACATGGTTTCATAAATGAAAAAACTGATGAAAAAAAGCATTACAGATAAAATGTGCAAGTGGAGTCAAATTAAAGAAACAATTAGGCTAGAAGAAATAAGGGTAAACTTGCTGTCAGCAAAAGTTTGCTTTTGGGCATTAAGGCTATAATCAGGTCAGAGTTCACAGAATGTTTCCTTGTATTACACTTTGCACGCTGCAACCAATATTAATTCATTTTGTTGAAGCATGTCTGTGTGACTGCAGATGCAAAAGATTTAGAGTTTTTGCAATCTATGAATTCAACTTTGTGAAACATTTGACATTTTACATAAAAAGGGTAGCACCATGTGACAGAATTATAATTTAAAAGGTTAATCCAAATAACTCAAAAGAAAAAGACCCCTCCAACATGTAATTTTCACTTTAACTTCTGGTGTTCTGATCAACAGAGCTGCACCAAACGCTGACGCCTGAGCTGCCTCCTTTGGTTTTGGTGGTGAGTGATTTCTAACTCTGCTTGTCTCTGTCTCCACAGAATGCAGAGTGATGAAGGGACCCAAAAGCCAGCGTGGTTCAGCAAAGAGTCCAGGTCAGATCAAGCGCAGCAAGTCCCCTGCTGAGTCGAGTGAGCCCATTATTATCTCTCATTTGCTGTAATGCTTTCTATGGAAAGCACGGCAGAAACTGACCTCCCCTTGTTCTGTAAATCAAAACAAAGGGAGCAGGTGGAAGATAAAAGCGGGTCACTCCTGTCGCTGGAAATGAAATCAGAAATGACATGAGACATGACAGCAGAATGATGTAGTGATCTGCTCCTGAGGTTGTTTTGTAAGAGGCTAAATCTAAACCAATGAAGACATGCTGGTTTGTGGCTGACCTTGACCTTTGACATTACTCTAAAGGGAATAGTGAGCATAAATATGGATTTCTGCTTTAGGATCAATGGAAGAAGGCTAAATATACCAGTTAAGCTTTGCTTTCAACAAGAACATTTTAGAGATGATCAGAGAGAAAATTTGAATATTTTGGTGTTTGACAATCTGCATTTTCATTCCTTGATTTCGACAAAAGGCAGAGAGAGAGTTAAAATCTTGGTTCTTGTTTGTGATGTCTGCTTGTGCCTTGTGAGCTGGAGTGAAACTGTTTTTGCTGGGGGGTCCAAATGACATCAGCTCCTAAATCTCACTACAAAAGCTCATAAAAACACTCTAATACTTGAGAATGGAGACAGTAAAAAATCCAGCTATTGTTTATTTATACTGAATCTTTGTTCAGTACAATAAAGCAGCCTTTGGCTTTATACTAAAGATTAGTATAATGTTGCTAATGCACATTCTTTTTTTTAGTCATGAATAAATCATGAAAAGTAAACAAAGACTGTGTAAACAGCTTTGAGCTGTTTGTTTGACAATTGGGGATTTTAACATTTAATAATAACCAGGAGGCAGTAGAGCAAAATAGACAGTGGTGCATGCTCATGCTTGAATCTTTTATGGTAACAACACTGGAAAAACAGTGCTTTTCCTCTTTGTTCAATGCTGACTGAGTTTATAACGTTGCACCTTTAACAGTTGGTGCTGCGAAATCTGATCAGGTGCAGACACATTGAAAAAAATCTGTTTTCTTTGACACCTTTTGCATAAACACTCTGAAACCTGGCAGTTATTTTCTTTCCCGAGTCTCACAAAACAGGTTCAAAGCACCAAAACTGTTCGATTATATATTTTGCGAAACTGTGAATTCTCCCACTGGTTATTGCTTATACCATGATGGCACACCCACACTCAGCTGAGGTTTTGCAGTGTGCTCTAGTGCTTATTAGAGTAAGAACAAGGGACAGAATCTGGTTAGTTGTGAAATCCCCTGTAGCATAAAAACAGTGAGGTGATGAGTGAGTTGGCAGTGAGGTAGCAGCAGACAGTCAGTGGCTCATGTTTCATGCCACTTTATGCCATAGATGGGTGGGTGGGCAGTCTTAAATATTTTATTGATCACTAATGGGGGAAGCCTGGCCTTTTATGACAGCAGATGGTGGGCCAACGCACTGGGGGGGCAGTAAACTGTTGAGCATTAACCACCTCTGTAATACCTGAGAGGTCAGCAGGGTGATAATGGGGTCAGAGGGAATGTGTGTGATCAGCCTGCGTAAGCTCAGATTAGGATATGTAAACAGTTTGCAGTTACTTAAAGAAGTTATCCAGGAATCTTAAAGAACCACACAAAGTTACTACATGTCCTTGTCCTTGTCAACATTAGCCACGTACGTTGCATAGACCCCACCCATTTTTCTCAAAATAGCTTTGTCTAAGATATTGTTGGTTTAAATTTTGTCCACATTCAATAAATGTTAAAGAAAGTACCTGAAAATGTCGACGTTAGTTAAAAAGAATGTCTGTGTCTAAATCCTTCTTGGTGCTACTATTCGAGCTAGGAAGGCGGCACTTGAAAGAAACTACTTTTCCAGGTGTAATAACTTTTGTTTCAATGGCTCCCAACTCCCCTCTCTCTCTTACTCAACATTTTTTGGCCAGATAAACGCAGACATTCCCTTTAGAGGGGTGGATTACCTATACTTAGCAACTTTCATGTGTCCTATAGTGTTTCTGTACCCTGTTTAAACATGAATGGCAGTGAATGGGGTTCAAGGATGCAGTCTGAGATCTACTAAAGTAAACACACGATTGAATTTTAACAACATTTGTAGAAGATAGGGGTGACCTCTGTTGATGTTGAGAAGTCAGAAGTAGATTGGAATGCTCCTTTAGAAGCAAGAGAAGAGGATTTCATCGACAGGCAGGTTAATTTTAGCACATATGTTGGGATCTCGTGCTCCACATTTGTTGCTTTGAATTTGTGTGAGGCTGAAAGAAAACCTTATATTTTGAACAAATCAATTAAATGTGTGGAAATTAAAACTAAATCGATTCAAATTTATTCATCTAATAATTACATTTTTTAAAAATTAAAACTTTTCTGTCATGAATTTGAAGAATCACCCACACAGAACTGAAACAATATGACAAAAAATGTCATTATTTAATTTAAACTTAGATTACAGATTCAGAGATTAGCCCTGTATACTTTGAGGATATTTAAATTGTACCCTGCTTAAACACTCAGCTGCAATTATAACTGAACATGAAAAACTATAAACTACTTCATGTTGCCATCTGTCTCTTTTGCCTCTGATTGGTTAACAGCTGCTATCCAGGCCTCGTATTGGGCTGCAGCTCAACAATAGGAGTGCATGTGCCTGTGACTGTAGACTCATGTTCTCCAACATGTTACATCAGTAGAAATCTGTCTAACCTACGGCGCAGCCGCTTACACTTTCTTCAGCCTTTGGCATCTAAACTGCAATCTAAACAACTTGTACTTGGGTGCATTGGGTTTAATGAGTTGAAAGTTCGTTGGCATGTGTGGTCCTGGGACTAAAGCCAACAGTGAAACACAGTGAAGGTCAGTCAAACAGCCACACTGGAGTTTTTCCATAGAGGATGAATAAATAACTTGTACAAATCTGGAGATCTAAGTAGGCAACTTTGCTTTTTACAAAGAAGGTGACTTTGCATCTTACTTTGCTGCTCATGTTTAGATTTAATGACTCCAAGATGAAAAGATTTTGGATTCGTCCTTTTCAAGTATCCAAACAGATTGTTAATTCTACATTTGTGTGTAAGCCTGTTTATCTGGCCGAGTGGTTAAATGGAGCCAGTGGCATTAAGTTGGTTAACAATGAAGCTTTATCCACATTGTGTTTTCAGCACTCATTGGCTCAAATTTACACCGGCCATCTGGCTTATAGTTTCCAGAATTCCTTTCATCTCTTATAGACAAAAAAGTCTTTTAAAGCACTTAATACACACAACTACATCACATCGCAGCTCTCTTAGATATAAACACAATGTTCCACACAGAGGGAATCCTAGCAACGTGGCAGAACGCAGAGCGAGTGAATAGAATGTCATCTAACAAATGGAAAAGCTTGTCAGCCACCTAAACCAGAACCAACAGCATCCCACTTTAGCCAAATGAGGCCACGTTGCAGGAATGACTTTTCTCCAGTGCCAAGAAAAGAGGTGCAGGCCTCGCTTACACACTTTCTAATCCTCACTACTGTTTACCTCTTTCTCTCCTGTGTCCCTCCCCCTCCTTCATCCCTCTCCTCTGCTCTGTGGGCTCCCTCAGCCAACGGAACGGGCTCCAGCAGCCAGCTCTCCACCCCAATTTCCAAGCATTCCCCCACCTCCACCCCCAACAGTCCAGGCCTCAACAACAAGCAGAAGGTACCCAACCTCTCTCCCCCTCCTTCTACCCTTTATCTGTCCTTAAATGCATCATTTTGTCCTCCCAAGTGTGGTTTAACAGATGTAATTTTGCTCTCCTGTGTTTGCAGGATCTCTACCTGCCCTTATCTCTGGATGATGACGACTCTCTCGGCGAATCCATGTAAACTTTCCTCCTGCAGCCTGCCTCCTTAATGGCCTGAAACACAGAAGTTTTAATACCTCTGCTGCTTTCCACCTTCACTCACAGTGCCACCTGTTGTCTAGAAGAACCACTCTTTGTCTCTTTTTAAGGCCTTAGCCACCAGGGCTATGACACCATTTGCTGCTTGAGAATAACACAAATCATTTTTTTAATCCGTCCGACAACATTGTGACAACCACTGATGTTCTGACATTTTTTTCTCACATGGAGTTTCGCCACTGTTTCTTCAAAAGGGCACACAGTTCACTTACCAGCAGATGACACAGTGCAAACATTTCACTTTGTTCTCCCACGTTTTGTTAAAGGATGCACTTAATATTTCAGTCACAGTTCCAAGCAGCAAATGGATCTTTTTAGGGGTGTTAGTCTAAGCTGACTCAACTTTTGTATCACTTGTATTTGTGACGTTCCTCCATGTCCTCCAGTCCTTCTGCCCTCTGGTTAAAGGTGTGAAAGGTAATGGTTTCCTGTCAGGGGAAAATCTGCTCAGTCAGATAAAGTCCCTCTACCCCGCTGTAAATACTGTGTATAGCTATCCATCGTAACATCTCTGCCCAGTGTCCATTGCTGTGCTTCCATAAAGTCACTACAACGTCTGTCTAACATTTGCTCAACATGAAACAGGGTATGGTCAAAGTAGAAGAAGAACCAAAACATGAAGTCCCAGCACAGAGGGTGAGCGTGTGTGTGGGATACAGCTCCTGACTGGAGAGGATTATTGGTCAGAAGCAAACGCCTCCTCACTTTAAATTCATATTCTCAACTGAAAGAGACTATAAATAACTACAAACATGGAGGCCTCAAAATCCTCATGGTGGCAATAATTGGCGTTCACCATGTCTAATCAGGGACAAAGAAATAAGTCAAAAAAAGCATCCCACAAGCCCTCAGTGAAGTCTTTATGTTGGTGTTTCCTCTATTTTGACCCTCTACATAGACAGTAGGCTATACTTGGCATATACCCTCTGTGTTTTTAGGATTTCACAAGCTGCAGTGCATGATATTGAATGATTATCAGACTTTGGCCATGTAAAAAGCTCATTTTAAGGACCTCAATGGTGCATAAAAACAACCAAAGGAAAAACTATTAGGCCCCTTTTTAAAACAGAAAGCCAACACACGTTCAGTTTGCAGTTTTTATTGAGCAAGGCTAAATAATTCCCTTTCAAACCAGTTACCTGGTGATGTTTTATTGTACAATGTGTGAAATTCAAAGATAAATAATAAAGGTCTTAAAGCCAAAGTATGATTTTTAGACCAAGAATTATAGAAAAGGGGGAAAGTATGTAATTTTATCTGTCGTAGAACTCTTTAAATGTTCTGGAGGAAGCACACTGAGAGATTTCTGCATGTTACTTTTAACGCATCAAAAATAAAGTCATGGTTCAATCACGCTCATCCAAGGCAATTAGAATTTATCAGGGCGCTAAACAGTAGTGGGATTTCTGCTATTTTGCATGGCTCAGCATAGTTCTCAGATCCAGGGGAGATAAAAACGTAACTGTTGTCTAAATCTATGTGTGGGTTTTAAATTTTTATAAAGTTTATTAATTTATATCAAGGGGTACTCGTCTAGGATTTTCTTTTTCTAGTTTTAACTCGCTCATTTGAGCTCTAACACTAGTGCTTTTTTCAAGCCTCTGTGTGCAACTTTTTAAGGCCATACTTCTTTTTCTATTCTCACGACTGGCATCGTGCGTCTTTACAAATCTACTGCAAAGAGTTTTTCTCAGATTTCTGCAGGGAATCGAGCCTGAGAATCGCTAAATTGGATGAAACTGAAGCACAAAGCAGGGAGCTACTTATTCATCATAGCAACAGACACTTTACTGTCTTGCCAGCATTGCAATGCGTGACCACAATTAACTTCTCAATATATTGAAAAAAAAAAGTGCTGCACATGTAGCATCCTTTAAATTAACATCTATGCATTTGGATTTAAAAATAGTTAAACATTATTTTCACTTGGAGCGGCCTTTTTATACCCAATAGCGTAATGAGAAATGAAATAAAAACTAAAATTTCCATGCAGTTATTCCATTGTGATAATGTGACAGTCTGAAAGTTGTATGTATATGAGTGATCTGGTGCCTGCCCTCTGGATAAGCTTCAAATAGCTGTTATCATTGGCCACTTAATGCTCAAGACAAACCATCACCAATGTTCCGGTGCTGTGAATTACACCTTTTCTCCTGCAGGGAGTGCTGTTTCGCCAGCACAATAGCTAATAAAATCAGCTAATCCAAAAGCAGGGACACCTCACTTTACCCACATTTTGTACAAAAACTCCCATTTGTTGTCGTTTTTCTCATAATATCGGGTTCTGTATAACCTTACATGCTAATAATGTTCTTGTTTCCTTGTTTTTTTTCTACGGCTTATTACAGCGCTACAGCATATAAAACTTTAACAGAAAATGTTGGTTGTCTTGTGTTGACCGGCCCGCCGTCATATAAGATGGACGGTGTGACTTCATCACCTACAGTGGTGCCTTTTTTTTTTTTTTTAGATTGCTGTCTTTTGATAAAAAAAGTAAAATTGGACATCGAGGCTTGTTCTTTGTTAACAGCTGTTTGTAAAACATTTTTAAATGTCTTGAATGAGGAGGCCTCCCAACACACTTTGTTTCGTAGAGTTACAGGACACTTTATCATGGTGTAAATACGCTCCCTTCCTGTGCTCTTTCATATGTATGCCTTTCCGATCGAATGAATGACTTTTCTTTTCTTGGAAATTTACAATGTCCTTTTTAGTGGTATTTTGCAATGTCACAGTGGCTTGTTACAGTGCTTCATTCAGTGTATTAACCGGTATCCTTTTGCAATTAAAACAGTTGTATTTCACTTTTCCTGGCTTAAGTTTATTGCAGTGGTGCTCAGAAAAAGGTAAAATTAGCCACATTTAATCTGTATGTCTAGTCAGCGCCTATGGGTAATGTAGTCATAGCTATAATTCTTCAGTGTTCTTTGTTGACCAGTAGAGTGCTGCCAGTGCCTACATGTAACAGTCTGGATTACACTGAGCAAAGTGAAAACACAAAGAGCAATCTCTTGTTTGAGTTGCAGCACCTAAAAGGCCACCTAAATCTGAATAGCCCAATAATGTATTAAGGAGAACTAGAAATAGTTCTCAGTGGTGCATGAAGCCAAAGAAGTTTGACTTCAGAGTATAGAAATAAACAGATCCTTTGCATAACATTTGCATTATTCAGCTAATAGAATGAACACACTCATGGTAGTCAAGATGCTAACTTCCTGTTAAGCCCTCTACTTACTTGAGTGGGAGTAAAATTACTTAATCTTACAGATGTTTTTGGACCAGATGGATCAAATCAAAAGAGCCATTTTGCACGTTTTGTGATGCTCACAATCAACCAATCACTAATCATCAGTCTGACAGACACTTCTTTCACAACTTTTTCCTTAAAAGCCTGGTGCACTTCCTGGGTTCTTTCTTAACACCAAAGACATTACTGGTGTCAGAAAAAAAAATCTTTTCAGCAAGAGACCTTTCCTGGTCAGTCCAACATCCACTGAGAATTTATTACAATCGCTATCAAAACTAAATGGACATCCATATTTTCCCTGTAAAGCATTTCTTTTCTTAACACACATTTCAGAGGCTTATTATCTCAAATCACTTTGCTGTTCATACCTCTTACCTCTTCTCCTATTAATCCAGAGTTTTCCTGTCAAACTACAAAAAAAATTGGAGCGCGTGTGCAAATTGTATATCTGCATCACTAATGGCCAGTGCTCAACGTGTGTTAAGAATCTATCAAGAGATTTAAAAATAGATAAAAGATTTGAGTTAAAAATAGTGTTGTATTCATGTGGAGATCACTTCATAACCATCTTCGTCACCATGGGAACAGGAAATCTGTCTTTCACATTTATCGAGGTGCTCAGCCAAATATGTCAGACAGGAGCTGAACTGAAAACAGTGTTTCTACATCATAACACTGAATGATAATGTTGACATATGATGTATAATACTATTCTGTTGACATCAACATTTCTAACAAGAAGCAAACTAATTAAAATCATGATTTTAATTTTTTAAGCTGCTTGTTGGGTTGATGTGTGTGTGGGTTATAGTATGTTACCTAGGTTTCATTAATTAATAAAATACAAATGTCTGAAATTAAATATTTGTTAATGAGGTGTGAACCATTAGTAAAAGTCATTTGGCAGATTACAATTCATTGGGTTTCCCCAAAACGGTCCTGTAATGTCTGTATGTTTGTCACTCTTGCAGCCATTCAATAACCACTATACATGTCCATGAATATGAGAGTAATGCACATCTTTAATATTAACATATTGAACATATAAAATTTTCTACTGAGGCAGACCTCAGCTCATCCCATTGCCATTTATACTGTCAAATATATTAAATATGCAACGTGATCATGTAGATTTACTGCTGCACATTATCATCAGGCCACCTTTTAATTCCTGTTGTATTGTGCTGGAAAAAAACTGCCTCTTCCCACTGCTATAAGACACTGACATGCTGAAGTTTGCAGACCTGCTCTGGCGGCCTCTGCTGCAGGGCTCAAGTATGGACACACAACACATATAGAGACATATTTAATTCATGGAAGTCCTGCCATCTGCTGGCTGTGATGTCTGCATAATGAGTGGGCATTTCCTACTGATAGGAAAGCTGACATTTAAACGCCAATGAAACTGACTTTAAGCTTTGGAACCTGCCAAAAATACAGAGTTGACAAGGATTTTAAAATGTTATCAGTTACTATCTATCTCCTACTGCAATTGTAGCCTAGTATAAAGAGACTGTAAATGTTTGACACAGGCACTATAGATTGAATGTCAGCTTTGTTGCAAAATATTCAAGGTCCTAAAGCCTGTTTTTTTTAAAAACTTACAATCTCAAATGGGGACCTTTTAAAGTTTCCATAAAAGTGATGCTTATTTAGTTATTGCATCCTCTGGTTTCCAAAACAGAAAATGTAATTAATTTTAGGTAGAATTAAAGATTAAATATCATACAAACAGACAAGCATGCAGTTTATTACCTATTCTGCCAAAACCCTGATTTATGAGACATGTGGCAGCAAATATGATTGGAAACTGTTAAATTCAGGCCTTTATTTGAAGATAAGCTCAAGTAAAAGCATATTTGTAATCCTTTAGTCTGGAACAGCAAAGCCTACTCAATATCTGTGAACAATCATGTCAGACGACAGAATGATAGAGAATCCTGGGCAGCTCAGATGACATTATGGATTTTTTCCCTGCTATTCGTGTTGTGCCAGAGAATGTACCCTTTATTCCAAATACTCTGTGCTTTTATGGTCAAGTCACTGCTCGTTCTCTGGATGAGTTTCAGATTGTATGTCAAAGTTTACCGCCCTCTGCCTTTGACAGACATTGTTTCATGTTCACAAATATTAACTGGGCAGATATTTCCTGCTGACTTGTCCTGATCTAATTAAAATTCAAACACAGCATCCATAATACATCACCAGCTTGTGCCTCTGGGGTGATGAAGGATTTTTAGGGACATGACAAGGGAGTGAGTTTACTAGTGTGGGACAGATCTCAGCTGTTTCTTTTGTAACAGTATAATCTCTCAGACTAAATCTCTGCTAATAGCCCCAAGAGGCTTTAATGTTCCTTACACAATACCAAAGCGTTGGACTGAGTGTAAGTGATACAATAGTTGTGCAATATGTTGAGCCTTAGAGGTGGGGTTGAAGATGTACAGTTTGTCCTCTGGGTGGCACTAGAGGAAGCAACATGAGGGGAAATAGTCCTTAATTTTGAAGTGCTTTTCAGTTTATGAAATGTTTTGCGTTTAAGTTTATATTTTCACATGAATAGAAGCTTTTGCAGTGGAAAGGTTCATCCTCAAGGGAGCATGAAAATACTTATAAATGTCACAAATTTCTGCACATTATGCTTTGAATTCTCTTGCATGCAAGTAAAGATTTTTGGACAGCAATGACGCAAAATCAAAGAGCTTGAGGTCACCAAACAATTCATCCTCTGGGAATGTGGGGGTTTTTTGCCAGTTAGTGATGAGACATTTTTTCCTTTTCAATTCATTGGAAGAACAGGCTGAATGAATGACGTCATCCTCAGATCTGGCTGATACTGAGCTACAGTGAATAAATGACAAAATATGTATGGAGCCCCAAAGTGTTCAGAAACACACTGGCTTAATTAATAATTGTAAATATTGAGTGTGTAAAAAATACCAACCAATAATTCTGAAAAATGTAAGAATGTAATTTCATTTTAAAAGTTTTATGAATTTAATGATGGATTTTTTCAAGAATAACCTTTTTCTGTGCTGATTTTTGTGAAATGCTGTCTTTTCAAATTACACTTCCTTGTTAGTTTACTCATTATCGTGTTTTTTTTTTGTTTGTTTGTTTTTTTTTTACAATGTCATTTTTACATTGAAGCAATGTAACTGTTACTGCTTTCTCACCTCTTGGCCAGAGAAAACGCATCAGCTCCTACTAAATTTGTTTATTTATTTTATTTAACATGGACATACAGTAACATTGGTGCTGCAGCATTTAACCATGCACAAATCCCAGATGCACTGCACTCAGCGTTTATAGCAAAATACTAATTTGCAACACCTGTCCATGGGAGGCTTTTAAAAGTTAGACATAAGAGAAGGAAATAAAAGAAAATAAGAAAATACAATATAGTTATGAGTACAATGCATTTATAAAGGCAGGTCTGATAAAAATAAAAGTACAAAATAGAGTGCTATATACAATACATAGTAAACCGGCATGTGTTCTTATGTTTCAGGTGTGAGAACAGCGCTGCATCTCTTTCAGCCAGGATTTAATACCTTTTTAAAAAATATTAAAGTTGTGTTGCAGTTTTAGCTCTGATGGCAAACAATTCCAAAGTTTTGGCCCTGTAACAGAGAATACTGCAAGTAAGATGTTTGAATCTTAATGAAATGAGTTGGCTAGCTGGTCAAGACATAATGACAAGTAACAACGAATAAGAAAGTGAAAGACTTCTAGTATCGCTGGATGCAACTGCATTATGAAAATACAAAATACTCTTGAAAAAATTAATCAAACTTTTGATTTTTCAACTTAAAACTATTTCATCTGGGATAAAAAAAATTTTTTTACGGCCACTTGGACGCAGCAGAAACAAGTTATAAACATAACACTGACAATAATTCAATACTGCTGTTCCACAAGAATCTGTGCTGGGTCCAGTCCTGTTTAGCATGTTCATTAGTAATCTGCCTTCTGTATGTGGGAAATGTGACGTCTTAATGTATACTGATGACACAGTTATCTTTGGTCATTGGAAGATGTAAGAGGAAGTTGTCATCAAGCTAACAGATGCAGTGTTGAAGGGTACATCTTGACTTAACTAATGCCGTCTGCAGCTGAAATTATCAAAAACTGTTTCTATATTTTTCTCAAAAAACAAAAGCATTGACAGGAAACCAGATGTTTTCATCTCTGGAGAGAAGTTACAAGTTGTCACAGAATACAAATATCTCGGAGGACGACACATAATTCAAACCTCAGCTTCAAAACCCACATAAAGAAAGTCAGGAATAAAATAAAACTCAATTTATCAAACTTAAGGTTATTTAGAAACTTCCCATCAGCTGAAGCAGTCAAGACATACTTCTTAGTGGTTCTCTCCCACATCACGTAGTGTTTGATAAGTTGGTCTAATGCACACTCCACAGCACTGAAACCACTGGAATCACTATACAAATAAGCACTCAAAATGTTAGACAAGAAACTTTTTAGAGTTCATCACTGCTAGTGAGGGACTGCACAATGCAACTGAGAAAAAATGCAAGCAAGTCATCTTCTTCAGGGCATCACATCAGTGAACTTCAGTACCACAATCAATTAGACAGTCCCCATCATATCACTCATTTAAGTTTAATGCCAAGAAATAGCTTGCTCACACCCAAAGATGTAAACACTGAAGCTGGTACAATCCATTTACATCACTGATATTGGATTTTATCCTCTAATGTCTTTAACTGTATTAAATGGCTTTTTTTTTTTTTTTACTGTAATGTCGTGTGTTTTTACTTGTGTTTACCTGTGCATGTTGATATTCTCTCATTTTGTTTTTACTAAGATGCTCAATAGCATCAGGTAAAGGGGCTGCCAATGAAAATTAGCCTTTCAGTTAACCCAGGTGCATTTACATTTGTTAAAATGTTGTGACTTTTAATCAATGATAATAATTTTTTAAAAAATGGGAACATATGAATATTTAAAGTATTTTTGAAAAATATGTAGAATTTTGACAATAACTCACATAATTACCTTTATCTACCAAGAAGTGGAAATTTTGTGACTGCCTTCAATTCACTTTTGGGTTTTATGTGACAAACTTAATAAAAACTCAGCTCTGAAAGACAGAACATTTTCTGAGGACATATATGTTACCACAGGGAGGTGGTCCTTGGTAACCCTGTGACCCCTCTGTCAAGCAACTGTCAGACCAAACTTTGGCTGCCCTCTAAGAAATGCAGTCTGTCATTTACCCAATGCAATGTTTACAGTGATCTGCACTATTTTACAGAGTCATACACTATGTGAATAGATATTTTTTCTCCTCTTTTCCCCCCACACGACTTTTCTCATGAACTTTTGATCTGAAACCTTGTAATGGTCCTCTCTCATATCACTGCTAATCCAAATGATTTAATTTCATTTAAGGATTTTCCTCAGTTTTTCCCTCAGCCTGTCTTCTTAGCTACTGCATGGATTTACCTTATTACTGTTGGCTCGCTCCAAGCATTCTTCGTCAGCTTCCTCTCTTTTGCCCTCAATTTAAAAGCTGGAATTATCCACGCAAGATGTGCCTGTTTGGGGGAGTTTAAATGCTTCTTGTGCTCCTTTAAAGTTAAGCCTGGACCACTGATTTCATGATAGTGTGTTTTAAGCACAAGTCACTTAGAGTTTGAGGACAGCACACAGCTTAATAGCTTTGTTTGCCCGATGTAACTGACCTTTGGCTAACTTGAAGATTTTTCTTTTTATTGTTCAGGCAAGCACAACAAATGATTCCACAGAGAGCCGTGATTAAACATCCTGTGAGAAAAACATTAAATAAATGCAAAAAACACTGAACAAGGCAAGTTTTTGCTTGTTTCACCTATAAATTGCCGAGAGGAGGGAGTGAAGGTGTTCAGTTTCAATCTCCCCTTCCCTCCCTTCTTGTGATCACCATGTCAGCCTTTGCATAGCACCTCCTGCCACAGAGAGGTGCTCGTCAGACCAGTTTGCACTTAGTGTTTGTGTGCAAACGAACCCCTCGTAGCCAGAGGTTTAGACCTCCGAAGCTGGATATGGTTGTTTAATGGTGTAACTAAAATTCTTTACGTAACAGATTATACAAAAGAAATGTGAGATTGGTTTTAACACATTTCAAAGGAGCTCAAGAGGACGTTGAATGTTTTTAAGCGCATCACTGTGAGAATAAGACGGCTCATAACAGGTGAGTGTTGCTTTTAACCTGTTATACTGCAAGTTACACCTGATGAAATTGTAACTCTTTGCAAGTTCTGGTTCACTATAGGTTAAAGATATTATTACATTATTATTACACGTCCACAATTCCTCTCTTTCTTTATGTCCGTAAACCTGTTCTTCCCTATTTAATGACATGTACTGACTTGTGTCACAGAGTCTACAGGTAATGTTGCACACATCTGTGTGTTTATTTTATCACTTTATAAATAGGTTTTCTCAGCAACCTGTTGATATCTGTTTTCTTATCTGATCAGATATGTTCATTTTCTTGCTGTTCCAGCAGTGAAAAAGACTAAAACAGTTTACACAACGTCTCTAACACTCTTGACAAAAAGACATGACAAAAAGGTCTGGAATGTGAACTGCCATTACACATCTTGCCAAGGTTAAATAGAGAATTTAAGAGCAAATGCTGCAAGCAGACATTCTCGCTGTAAGAAACAAACGTTTTGCAGTCCTTTAATACACTCACGGTCCACTAAACAAGAGCAAATGACTGACCAAAAATAACCTGCCTGACCACATAAGCCAGGAACTCTCAAACAGATAACACTCTCTCACAAGCACAAACACAACCACAACCATGTGTAGCCCCTTTAACCACAGAATGTTTTATTTTTCATTCCAATAGGTGGCATATTTCACTCCTTCTTAATGTTAAAAAATAACAGGATTTATTGACATGACGCAAACACAGCCAGGGTGTGGCTTTAACAATCAACATGCCTAACTAAGGCAGTAGTGAGTGGGCGGGAGTTACATGCAGGTAAAACAGCTGAAAACTTCCTTATTGTGGGACAGGAAGGAATCCTGCTGCTGTCTAAGAGGTACGGTGGGCATTTACTGTTTTTTCTCCTCTCTGTTTCTTTTCTATTTTAGGGTTCATCATCAGTATTCTCAAGTCTCTCATAAAGCCATTTTGGTTCCAGTAAATGAAATTCAGTATCCTGCAACGTGTTATTTTTGGCATATATAAAACATCAAGATTTATCCAAAATGATTACACTGGCAAATCTAGTCCAAATACAGACTTGAGTGGTCAGTGTGAGGGGACCAAAGGATCAAGAGTTAAAACATCATTGGTCTCCGGAGAATACAGCTGTGTTATTCATCACTTCCAGAAATATGATTATTTTCTATAATGTTCAGCTTTAGACACAATTCTTTTTGACAGAACTCAACAGTTATGGACAAAACTGAGCCGTCATGTGTCAGTCACACACACTGTGGCAACCCTTGTTGCCTGTCATGAAAGGCATCAATGTCTTGATAAAAACAAGTTCAATTTAAAAGACATTTGGGAATCCCTTTCTTCCATGAGACAAATACAACACACACAATATTGTTTTTATTTTTATTCTTCTAGCTCTGTGTTTTACATGTGCTTTATTTATTTATCTGTTCATTCATTCATTCATGTACTGTTTGGTTTCATGTAGTTTAATGTCTAGAGTGGGTTCGCTTCTTTTAGTTGAGTTTGTGTTAGTTTTAGTATTCCCTTTTTTTTTATTATAACATGGTGGATCAGGGGTGAACTTTAAGAAGTTTGGTTTATGAATTACAATAAAAGCACTACACTTGTAAAGACAAATGGGTCCAAATTGACAAACACTAAAGCTAAAGACATTTTCTGTTTATTTTTTATATTGTTGTAGTTAATTTCATACATTTATTTCCATCAGATTTCTTTTTTTAAGGGGTCTGAATCTTATTTCGTTGAATTGCAATGTTTTTTCACTGCTCGTTTTAGTTTTAGTTTAGTTTTTGTTCACAATAATGGCCTTGCAGCACAATTTTAGAAATACATTTATAACATTTATAACTTTGTTGAGACACCTCGAAACCTAGATAGACACGCCGTTTTTCATCTGTAAGCTTTTTTCATCACACCCAACAATATGCTATTAAAGCTTAAGGAATATGTTTAAATAATATTTAAATAAATAGCATTTTACACTTTACCATACAAGCCCCGTTTGCTCATTAGTGATTCTAGACTGTCCAGAGGGACTGTGGGTCACAGGCCAGGCTGCTGTTTATCTGGGATTTAACTAGTGCAGAGATTTATAGGATGCATGTCCGCTGGCTTTATCCAAAAAATGTGCAGAGTCAGAGGACAGAGGGAGATCCTGCCCACATAAAATACTACCAAACACTATATAAAGTCAGAACACATCTGGTGTCTATCTTCCATCTGCAGCTGTGAGGCTTCAGCACACTTTGGACCATGTTCTCCTCGGCTGTCCCGTACAAAAACCAGCACTACAGCGAACTGAAGAAGGACTGCATCAGGGACAAGAAACTGTTCGAGGATCCAGAGTTCCCAGCAGTCAATTCATCGGTATATTTTAGGAAACCACCTCCTGGTTTGGTGGAGTGGAAACGACCAGGGGTGAGTGGCACTGGTAGCAGTGATCCTTTACTAAAAATCAGCTATCGCTGCAAAAAAGAATAGTCAATAGTTTTTAGATGTAATGAAATATGTCAGTTTGGCACATTCAGAGCACAGCAGAAGACTGACTTAAAGTTTAAGTAAAAAGATCAGCGAACCAACACCCTACTTTAGAATTATTATTAAGATCAGGGATGAAGGAAGTAACATTAATGGTATAGACTTTGCCCCTGCAGCCATTTACGAACACATAACACGCTTTTTATAACTTTAGGAGGTAAAATAAAAACTATCTAATTGAAAAGGCCTTAGATACCACTTTAAAAAGCTGAGGAGTGTCTTTAGTTTGAATGAAAACAGAATTTTGGAAATCCTTGGTATTATCTCACAGATACACTAGATTAAGCTGAACCAATAAAATTTACATGAAAGATTTCTTTTCCTTTAACAGTAAAATGTTGAAATGTATTAAGTCCGTCATGTTAACTTTTGGGTTGCAGGAGATATGCAATGACCCCCATCTGTTTGTGGAGGGTATCAGCTCCCATGATCTAAACCAGGGACTTGTGGGAAACTGCTGGTTTGTTGCCGCCTGCTCCTGTCTGGCTCTGAAGCCACACCTCTGGCAGAAGGTGAGTTCATTTGGTTCCTTCACTCTGAATGTGTGAGTTGAGGGGCTGGTGGGTTTAATAATATCTGTAGCCGAGTATAAATAAGGGCATGTACTGTAGTTTTCATTAGCATAAATCAAACGGCAAGTATAGCAGAACTGGGGGTGAAACATGAGACCAGCTGACAGCAGAGATCAAATCAGGACAGGAATTTACCTGAGGGGGGTTCACTCATGATCAACAGCTAAACCACATTCCTTTGTCACAATGACTTATAACTCTGATGTATTTGTGGTTGAATTGTTCATACTTCTTGCCTTTGGTGGGCACTACAGAACACTGTATGCGCTACTCAACCGAAAACAAGCTTTGAATTTGCACAATTTAAAATGCTTTGTTTTTTTTTTAACATACATAGCATCATGCACTGTCATTGTATGTATCCTGCATACTGTACAAACTGTACACAAAGCATATAATCAATATACCCCCATATATGCGTATTAATCCATTGCTGATTTCTTTGCACTGCCTTTTTTGCTTTTTTGTACTACTTTCACTGTTCACAACATACAGAGCAGCTGACTTGCTAACCCTAACCCTAACCCACCGCCAGTTTTATTGTTGTTGATTACAGGAAATTATCTATCTATCTATCTATCTATCTATCTATCTATCTATCTATCTATCTATCTATCTATCTATCTATCTATCTAT
>JAQLOL010000006.1:11074116-11099051 GCA_029783665.1 Naso thynnoides
CTGTTGAACCTAATAACAGTTACATAAACACTAAACATCTTATAAAATTGTTGCAGATGCTTAAGAATCAAAGTTAAGTTACAAGCAATAGCAACATGATCTATCCAACAGGATTTATGGAACAGGGAAATAAAGGGAATGTCAGCCAAAAACCCTCTGCTCTGCTTTGTGTGAAAATTTTCATCAGACTAATCTCACAGGGTTCTTCTGCTCTTCTTCAGAGAGATGACAAAATGAAATTTACAGAGCCACTGTGAGTCTTTGGAAGCTTTCCAGTGTGACATATTTTGCTCTTATCTATTAAGAAGAGTTCTCTGGTTAAGAGTTCACAAAATCTTTATTTACTGGAAAAAAATGTTATGTGTTGAATATTTGTTATGTTACAGTGTTATGCGCTTTAATCAATGAGCTGAAAAGCTGCTAAAGCCAGAAATACCCTGGGGATGATTTGAGATAACAAGCATTATTTACAGTAATTTAGTTCTAAGATATTCTTTGTAAAATGCTCCAACAGGAATATTTTCTGGAAAAATAAAGGGAAGTAGCTCACTATAGGCCATGTGCCATTATATCCAGCAACAAAACTCACTGTTTCAGCTGATAATGTTTTGCATATTTGTGTGTTACCAGGTGATTCCTGACCATAAGGAGCAGGAGTGGGATTCAAAACATCCAGAAAACTATACTGGAATCTTCCACTTTCAGTTCTGGGTGTTTGGAGAATGGGTGGATGTGGTGGTTGACGACCGGCTGCCGACAATCAATGGAGAGCTCATTTACTGTCACTCGAAAGAAAACAACGAATTCTGGAGCGCTCTGCTGGAAAAGGCCTACGCAAAGTCAGTCACAACTTCTATCTATCTATCTATCTATCTATCTATCTATCTATCTATCTATCTATCTATCTATCTATCTATCTATCTATCTATGGTAAATGGTAAATTGACTGTATTTATATGGCAGTTGTTGTAGTTTTTCAACCACTCAAAGCACTTTAACGACATAAGTCAGCATTCACCCATTCATACACACATTCTCACACCAGTGGCATGGTCCAAGGACACTCGACGTATAGGGAATTGAACCTTCTACTGACCTTCTGACTGGTAGACGACTACTTAGCAACAGTATCAATTTATCAATCTATCAACTGTATAGATATATGATTCAATATTTTCAGATCAAATCTAATAATAATAATATGAAGAAGAAGAAGAAGAAGAAGAAGAAGAAGAAGAAGAAGAAGAAGAGGAAATTACAACAAAAACTACTACAACTTCTAAAAACATAAATCCTATTAATACAAGATACTACAAGTGCAGCAAGTTAACCTCTCATACAACAACAAATAATATACTTGCAATGCATGATATATATTAAAACAACTATTTCTGCTTGATATCCAGTTTACAAAGCATGAAATGTGTCAAATTAAGTAGTTTTCTACTTACAGATTTAAGTTTAAGAAATAACAAATATGCAGAGTTTGGAAACTGTATTCTTAAACGTTCTTAAATATATTCCAGTAACATTTTCAAAGTCTATGCTGTTTGTGTCCAGGCTTGCTGGCTGCTATGAGTCTCTGGAGGGTGGAAACACTGGAGACGCTGTTGTGGACTTCAGTGGGGCTGTAAATGAAGCCATCAACCTGGAGAAAGAAGCTTACTATAAGGATCAGAAAAAAGAAGACCAGCTGTTTGAGGATCTGCTGAAGGTTTGGGACCGTGGAGGAATTATCAGCAGCTCCATTAAGGTCTGTGCTCCCCCTGAATGTTTGCTCCTTTGTCTCTATACTTCCAACAGACTAGAAATGATGACAATTATTTTTATAACTTCATCAGGCAGAGCCTCATGAAATTGAGCTAAAGATGGCAAATGGGCTGGTGAAAGGCCACGCCTACTCTGTAACTGCAGTGAAGAAGGTGCGTCTGGGTCATGGGCTGCTGGCCTACTTCAAGAATGAGACCATTCCTCTGATCCGCATGAGGAACCCCTGGGGTAGGATAGAGTGGAAAGGACCCTGGAGTGACAGGTGAGAAGTAGTTCAAGCTCTTCACTGTTATGTTGCTAAACTAGCCCAGGCTTGTGATGAAAATCTAAGACTAGCAAACTCTTAACTTTTTTCCCTTTCCTTTAGTGTTGCATATTGATGTGTGCAATATTCACTGTCTGGAGAGGTGTGTGTGTGTGTGTGTGTGTGTGTGTGTGTGTGTGTGTGTAGATGACAGAAATTAGCCAAGTCACGTTTTTTCTTCTGCAGTCAGCAGAAGTCTCTGTAGGCATCTTCATTGTTCAGTTACAGTCAATATGTACAGTGTAGTGGTGCATGAAACAAAACTCCACCTCTTCATCCACCTCTTATCTCTCCTAAATTCTCTTCATTGGTGTCTTGTATTTTTGCATTTTCTTTAACTCAACTACGGGAAATCCTCTCTTAATGGATTCTCATGGTGACCAAAAGAACATCATTCATGCAAAAACAGTAATGCACTTTCCAAACATGTCCTGCAGTATTATTAAATTCCATCTAATGAAACATCTACAGTCTAAACAATAAATCCCAAAAAGCCATATTTTTGCAAAAATATTCTGAGTTTACCAGGATCGTGCACAATAATTGAGATGGAAGTAATTTAACATATTTTTTCACGATGACTTTATGGTGCATATTGAGCATATGGCTGGTGAGACAGCAGAGGTCAATAATGCTTTAAGTAATTTTTTAAAAATCTAAAGTATTTTCTTTACATTTAACCTGACTAGAGCATCCATTCTTTGCAAAAAAGCAAAGGACAAACTTGTTGAAACACAATTTATGACAAAAAGTGCAGATTTTGTGTGAATTTTAACCTTCAAAGTATTTCTATGTATCTAATAGCTAAATGCACTTAGAAACCTTCACTTGCTTTGTATGTTGTGTGTCAGCTCTGAAGAATGGTCAAAGGTTGGAGACATGGAGAGAGGCAACCTCGGCATCACAGTTGCAGATGACGGGGAATTCTGGTGAGCAAAAGTTTCTCTGTTTCCAACATTCCCACACGTGAAGTTTTTCCAGATTGTAATGATTCATCTTCTGCCCGCATTTACAGGATGTCATTCACAGACTGGTGCAAGTTCTTCACAGATGCAGATGTTTGCCGTCTCATTAATACTTCCCTGATTAGCATCCATAAAACATGGCATGAGGTCGTGCATTTTGGGAGCTGGACCAAAAATGCAGAGCCGCTGTTGAACCGCTGCGGCGGCTGTGCAAACCACAAGTCGACTTTCCTGCAAAACCCGCAGGTACTGCACTCTCCTCATTCACATCACCTGTGTTCATGCACCTTTACACATATATATTTACTGCATTTCAACTTCTTTTTCAGTACTTGTTTGATGTTACAAAGGACGTTGACGAGGTCCTCATCTGCTTGCAACAGAGAGACATGAAGATCAACAGAAGAATTGGTGAAGGAGAAAATCTAAGCATTGGCTTCGGTGTCTTCAAGGTAACAGAGGGAAACACTTCAACTATATTTTTAGATAAACATTTGAAAATTGATTTTCAGCTGTATGTTCATGATAAGCACCAAATACCTACAAACCACAGGAAAAAACAGTGAAAGATTTGAAGGATGGGGCGTCTGGTGGCTCAGGTGGTAGAGCAAGCGCCCCATATACAGAGGCTGTGTCCTTACTGCAGCAGCCACGGGTTCGATTCCACCTGTGGCCCTTTGCTGCATGCCATTCTCCTTCTCTCCCCTGTTTCCTGTCTACTCTTCAGCTGTCCTATCCAAGAAATAAAGGCACAAAAAAGACCCAAAAAATCTTTAAAAAGAAAAAAAAAAGATTTGAAGGATTTGTGATACATTACACAAAGTTCGTGGTGAGACTACAGATAAGTTCATCACAGAGGAAATGCTGTTGTCTGGGACAAGAGCTTTACTTAAAGGTCAGTTAGTTTCAGGGGAAAACAGGGTTATTTCATCACAGTTTGGCTCTCATTCTGGTCAAAGATTTTGGCATCATTTGACTTTTCCATTCATTTGTTGAGTAAACAATGACCAGTTGATGCAAGAAAGGCAGACATTGTTTGATAGACTTATCGGAACCAAAACAGACCTTTTCAACAAGAGACTTAATCACACATAATTACACACAAAAACGCACATAGTTTATTTGATTGACTCGAGCTCAAACAAATGGAAACAAACATATTTAATTCTTATGAACTCTCCATAAGGTGCAAAGAGTTCAGACGCCTTTGTTTTGGTACGCTGAATCTGCAGCCATTACAGTAGACCCATGCAATATGAGCGACTTCTGTGTTTGTTAGAGATCAAATAGGCCAGGTATTTACCTTCTCTTGACTGTCAATATAATGTGTAGCTGTTAACTTGTTTCAATAGAGGTCTTAATTGACTTGCAAAGTCATTGCAGTCCTTTCATGCAGCTGTTAAACTTGCCAAACTAGATTTTGAGAGATTGTCACATTCAAATGTGGCCACGTCAACATAGGCAGCAAGCCTGGCTTCACATTTACTGTAATGCCATTCAGTCCAAAGACACACACACACACACACACACACACACACACACACACACACACACACACAGGATACGCTCTTATCATGCTGACAGAAGTGCTGCCAAAGCAACAGGTTCTGGATGGCAATAAATGTTGGAGCCACAGAGAGCGAGTGATTAAAGGGCTACTGAGTGCATGCAGCCTGTTGAACTGCTGTGAGCTTGAACCTGGATTTGATTCTTGTCATCTATAGTCACCATGCAAGTGCTCCTCTTTCATCTGACAGACTCCAGACACAGGCCACATTCTCTCCTTTTATGCTGCCATCCTCTACATGTGTGTGTTTTCCTGTCTGAGAAATATATCACTGGTTAAAGAAGAAGGCAAAGAGTGACATTTGTCTGATCAAATCCTAGTTATGGCGCTTTTCCTTCAAGATTAAAGATATCTTGTATCAGTGGAAGACTGAAAGCATCTCCGCAACTCAGCAAAAGCTTAGAGTTTTAGTTTCATTATTATGGGTGTTAACAGTTCAAACAAGTGTATGCATCAAAAACTTGAAACCGGTCTAACAGGATAGTTTTTGTTTTTTTTTCTTCTTGTTTACCAGACACATCACTCATCTCATCAGCACAAGGATTAGATTAGTCAGTACACTAACAAAACATTAAATAACACATTCACACACTTTGTTAAAATTTGTTCAATTTGCTATTTTACCACCAGGAGGCAGAAAAGACTCTTTAGGCAGTAAATAATAGATGATTACTCCTCTAAGTAGTGTTTTAATCCTTTAAATTTCATTTGAAATCTGCATTGGACCTAACATATGGATTATAATCATATATTTAGTGTATGATGTACATTTTATTCCGCATATGTATTTGGAGAGTGTTTATTTAAGACACCAGTGAACTCACAAAAGTCAAAAAAGTGTGAAGTCATGAGGTGTAGAAGCCAAACACACCTCGTAATGAAACAGTCAACTTAAACTAGTCTGGCAAACTTAAATGTGAGACTTAAAGTAACATGAATGCAGAGGGTGTCTTTAGCTACATGCACACTTTCATATCAGTTTTGAGTTGTTTTGTTTTCCATGTTTAATGAAACATGAGAAGCCAGGTTATTTGTATCCCTGTTTCCAATTCTAACAGGAAAGTTTCTGATCATCTGAGTCTTGGTTTTTCCATTTTGCTCTGCACCATAAGAATGTTCTGACACCTGTGTGAGGAATTTGGTTGCCATACTATCCGGGTTATGTAGCTAGGACAAGGCCATATCTGGGTTACTGAAATCTGGATTAGCACATGTACAGACACATAACCAGGATGCTAGTGCACATGTAAACACCCTCATTATCATCTCATATCCGACCAGTAAATTCAGTTATTTGTTTTTTAAATTTACACTAAATAAAGCACAAATGTTTTTCCTCTCCCAGGTGGAGCTGAACAGGAAGTATCGGATGCACGACATCCTGACCCAACAGTGCGTCCAAACCTCCATGTACATCAACGCTCGGGCAGTGTTTCTGAGATCTATGCTTCCAAAGGGACGCTACGTCATCATCCCCACCACCTTCAAGCCTCTGACTCTGGGTGACTACATGATCCGAGTGTTCACTGATGTGGACTCTGACTGCAGGTACAACTGTGATGGAGGTGTGATGTGAAACCAGTGTGTTGACTGAGTGTAAATCAGCAGCAGGACAGTGTTTCACGTTGTCAGACATGGGTGTAATGTTCATATAACTTATAATTAACAGGTCATGAGAGACAGTGCAGGGAAAGCGAGAACACAGCTGTTCTCTGACTGTTTACTCCAGACACTGGTGGGTGGAAAACATCCAAGGAAAGCACTTAGATGAGTGTTTTGAGGAATGGAGACTGTAAAATCATGTTCACATTAAATCACTTATAAAGTAACACTCCTCTCCCACTGCTTTTCTTGGCTGAAGATTTTGTTTTGCCAGATTTTGGCGTCATCCATGGCAGACAGGTCATCCAAGATGGCTTGTCCACCCAGTGTTGTGTCTGTGAAACATAAAGTCCCTTCAGTGTCATCCATTTTGCTGGGAGTATCAAGTGAGAGGAACTTTTTATTTCTCTCCTGGTCCCTAAATTTTCTCCTTTCTCACAGGGAGTTGACGGAGGACAAGCCAAGAGTTCGATGCTGGAGTTCAATCTTTGGATACCCACAAGTTGTGACTCACGTCTATGTCCACGGAGCTGAGGGGCTGCAGAACCAGGACAGTAATGGAGGTTAGACGACTTTACACATCAGCCCAAAGCTGCTAATCATTGTGACTGTAGCTCGGTAGTCAACCAGTCAGCTGAGATGAATCTTTACATGTTGTCTTGCAGGCGCAGATCCCTATGTGATCATTTCCTGTGAGGGGCGATCGGTAAAATCTACCATCAAGGCCGACACCTTGCAACCAGAGTTTGCAACCAGCGGCATTTTCTACAGGAAGAAGCCCAGAAAGCCCATAACTGTGCAGGTAAGATGGCACCTTTCTGGTGCTAATTATTGTAATTAATCACTGACTGTTGGTAACTCTCCTGTTGAAACCATGTATCTCCAAGAACCAGGCATTTTTCAACAGTCCAGTGTGCCTTCAAATGGTTCAGAGAGCAGCTTTTATAGCCTACTGAGGCACATCAATATCAGTTTATCTAAATCTTATATATATATAATTCTGATTTTGCAGGTTTTGTTGGACATTTTTGCACTGCAAAGCACTAGTATATAATATAACTAGTGTTTAAATATCAATATTTAACAGTAGAAGTTTAATTAGGTGGAAATTCTTTCATTAACAACACAAACATTGAATGAAGACAAAGAAGAAAACCAGAGTTCCTCAGTTTTTAGAGTACATAATTAAAATTAGAATAAAAACATATGAAATGCTTTTGATTGATTATTTACAATTAAAATAATATAATACAATGACAGACAGACTGAATTTATTCACTGGAAAATCTGACATATAACTAACAGATGTAATGGCAGCTTGTAATTGGCTGTAATTGAAGACACAGGACATCATCTTTGCCTAATGATGTTATGTTCCATGTAATCAAATCAGACTCACCAGTCGTTCTGTGAGACAGACGGCCTGGCTGTAAGTTTTGACATCCCCAGTCTTGCATGCATATATTTTAAACTGACTGGTCCTCCGCAGGTGTGGAACAGCAACGCAGTGAAGGACGAGTTCATGGGTCAGGTGGTTCTGTCCGGGTCGGTGAAGGACACCACAGACCCTCAGAGGCTTCAGCTGAGGAAGCGGGGCAGGCAGATGGCTGACGAGATGCCTGGCAACATCAGCCTGAGGATCATCACTTCCACTCAACTGACCGCCATGTGACCTGGCGGCGACCTGAGATAGAGCTGAATGTTTTTCAGTGCTGAACTGTGTAGTGAACGTCCTCCGAAATTTACTAGACATGCCGTATTTTTAAGGAACCAACAGCAGGAGTGGTGCGACCTGATTTTTTTCTGGATGTATCTGCTTGTGTGTGAGCAGAAAAATAACACTGATTACAGAATTATTTGCAAAGCTGAGAAGTGAGCGGGATGATGTTGGATGGACTGAATGTCATTTCTGTTATTTTTATCCAAAATTTTAAACCTTTTTACTTTTTTAGTCCTTTTTGTTCCTTTTTTAATATTGACGTTTTGCAAGTTGATCGCAAAGATATCAGATGTTACACTATGAACACTGTGAGTTATATGGCAATATTTCATCATTCAAGTCTTAACCATTCATTAGCTATCATATTGTCCTCTATATTCACTTTTACGCACAAGAACTTACATGTACGACACATAATTCATGGATCATCAAGTACTTAAATGCTTTTTCTGTTCCTTTATTCCATCATGTTTTATTCTTATGATAATAAAGAAAAAGCACAACCTTGAATAGCAAAGAAAATTTAAAGAAATTCAACATAGCCAACAAGCATTGCCAAAACTCTGGTTTTCTTCCTCTTTTTTATTTCAGTCCAGTTCCCAAACTGCAATATTTTTTGTTTTTTACACTCAAGACACAGCCATGCACGATTCAAAGTTCAAAAAGTCTATTGCTTCAACCACAATTAAAAATAGTTTATCCAAAACCTCACTTCCCCATCACTTGTTTGTCCTTTTCAAAGTTGGGGGGAAAGGCCTGCTGAGGTATGCCAGATGGATCAGCAGTTTTACAAAGCTAGACAATAATAAGAGTAATAATAATAATAATTAATGATGATAATAATAATTTAAAAAGTAACATTTTTTGTCTTTGTTCCATTCTCTTGATACACATTAATAGAGGAATTTTCACACCACGTGTACAGGTTTACACATTCAGAAGATAGGAATGTACAGGAGCAACCACAGAGAAGGGGCACGTCAGCGGTGTCTTTCACCTTTGTGCTCATAGTTCAGACCTGTACATGGGGCAGAGGCCAAGCGTCCCAGGGCCGGCGGAGCTTCCTGACAGGCCCCCCCACACCTACCGCACACACACATACACGTACTAACACTCAGCAGTGGTACTCAGGACAGACTGTGTGGGCCCGCACACAGAGTGCTGCACTTATCAGCTCTCTGTTCTGATGAAGGAGCGTCCAATAAAAGCCCGAACAGGAGAGCCGGATCCAGTAGTGCAGAGACAGCGTGTGTGTGTGTTTTGCTTTTCTCTTTTTTGATTTTGCAGGGTGCAAAACATTTATTTGTTGATACATAGAGCAACCTGAATATTGTCATTTTAAGTTACTTGATTCTGAAAAAAAGGGGGGGGTGGGGGTTCCCATCATATTTACATACATACATACATTTCCTAACAATCTTAACCTATTTGAAGATGAGATACAGTGTATAGTTTGTTTTACATGCATGAATTCTGTTGCATCCTCCTGTCTAACATCGCTCCTTCATCTTCTGTACATTTGCTGTACAATGGAGGTACAATATGACTAAGCAGCTACCCTGCACCTCAGAGTCAAGGTGGACAACACGAGTGAGGCATCTTCTAGTGCAGATTGAGGTAGCCCCCTAACACACATACACACACACACACACACACACACACAGCTTACACATGGAGGGATGCTACACGGGAAATGCCTTACAGACATAGACACAAAGTAGATGACTTCTGTACAGGAACGAGTTAAATGCTAACCAGGTATGGAAGGAATGTAAGCAAACAGTATGAACCTCCACTACAGTTTCTGTGTTAGTGCACATCAGGACAATGTACAATCATAAAATGGCACTCAGTACTTCGCTCAGTAGATAACAATCCTTCTCTCAGTCTCAGTCTGGACTGCCACACGTTCAAAGACGTCGCTACAAAACTTACAAAAGATTTGAAAGAAAAATTCACATAAGACACCATTAATAGACAAAAGCACACAGAAGTACGAATGAGCATCTTAAATGCTAAATGAGAAGACAGGGAGGGGGGCAGGTGAGCGAGGAGGACAGTTGGTAATCAGTGCCTCATAAGACATGAACATTGTCAGTATTTTCATCTAAACAGGTTGCACAGGTTTTTGGCATTTAATCTGAACATATCCAAATATCTACTTACAGTCGTATACTTAGTGATGACTTATAATGCTGATAAAGGAGGAACCATATTCTTTTTCTCGACTGAAATGACTTATTTTCCCAGCGATTTTAGATATCTGCTCATACTCATAAGGACGATGGTGCTCAAACTGTGGGGTGGAACCTCCTGGCTGGGAACGGAGCCACTGCAGAGGAGCTGGACTACAAGAGGAAACATGTTAGGTGAAACTTAGTTGATAGAATACGGTTTGTTCTATTTAGCCATTCTTAATTTTAATAAAATTCACCTTTGATCTTTTTGATTTTCTAATAATTGATAAAGACTACAACAAAAATTGCAATGTATCAGGACTTTTTTCAGCTTCTTACGGCGGTCGTTACAAAAAAAGGTTAGATTAAGTTTGTCATTTCACCACAAATATCTGATAATGTGACAGGTAAATGACATGATTTCTCCCTTTAAATTATGTTGCCAACTGTTGGTGTGACTGATAGAATTGATCATTGTTATCTTTTTGTCAAGTGGCATAATTCCTGCTTAAGGTTTAAGGTCACAGGGATGCTAAGGACATTATGGGAAATGAGAGGCACTAGACCCTCACTAACTGCAGATAAATAATTGGCAATCATTAAAAAAAAAATGCTGATTGGAAAGAATGAAATGCTGGTCCGCTATGCACTAGCACCTTAAAAAGGACAATTCAATAGGCCTACCAAATATACAGTGAAAAGGTTTTCTCCTATTTAGACACATATGTGATGAAGCTTGCATCATTTTATTGTCATTTAAGTAATTTCTGGAGAAATGATTAATTCATTTTTTGTCAGTGCAAAAAAGTGTTTCTAACTACGTCACAAAATGACAACCCCAACAACTGAATATGTAACACTTTGACACAATTCTATGTTTAAGCAGTCTAATTATAGATACTCATGCTGAACTTCAGTTCTGATTGAATTCAGTGTTTCCGGGAAATTGGGTACCAACCATGTTTCTATTAAAGTTGATAACATGTTGACAGTTTTAGAGAAAATTAGTGAATGAACTGCAGCTAACCTGAACTCCAGTGACTCTACGACAGAGGCCCTCTGAGAGAAGTTCAATGCAATACAAGACCCGTATCTCTTTACTGATGTGAAGCAGATTAATGAGGGATGTTTAAAGCTGGCAAAGGTCATGAGAAATTATTCCTGACTGTTTCCCCTGTAGCACACGTACACACACACACACACACACACACACACACACATACATACACACAAACATAAATATGCCACCTTGAGATGAGACAATCTGCAGAGGAGTACCTGTGTTTCTCCACAGAGCCACAGTAATGCAGGCAAATGTTGGACCCCAGAGTCACTCTCTCACATCAGCTGGTCACTGCAGATGCAAGTGTGACCTGATTGTGCTCCATGGAGGGCCAAGAGGAAAGAAAACCACGCCTGGAGCTGGGCAGGGCAGGAATCATGGGCTCTTCAGTTGTGTTAGTTTCTGCTCTGGAAGTTTCTTCCAGAAAATGAGCACATTTTCTTTTCAATTTTTTTCCCCATATTTTCTTAGTTTGGGGAGCGACTGCTGCCAAACAAAACATATGACACAAAGAGATGTGCACAGTTTGTACACATGCACACACACACCCACACACACACATATCCACACACACACTTGTGATGGACTGCTCTACATGTACAGAGTGCTGGAGAAGTAAACGAGGAGGCATGGTCTGTTCAGCAGCATGGGCTGAGAGGCTGCGAGGCCAGGTGTCCGTCCTACATATGAGGCCTGGGGGTCTTTTGTCCTTGTGCTGTCCCTGTTAGTCACACAAACCCCCTCCTTGTGCTGTCGCCGTCACGTCACCCACCGCCCATACACCCAAGCCCCTGCCCCCGTGAGCACACACATCACAGGCAGGGCTCCAGCCTCGGGTGGGGACATATAGGGCTCACCCTAGCGACTGCTGTTCTTTATGGCTTCCTTCGCAGCTACAATCAGAGGCGTCAGGCTGGATAGAGGCTTTGCCAGCTTGAGGAAGGAGTGCTGTAGAGGAGAGAGGGTAAAAAAAGGTAGATATGGAGTTGAAGAGATATGTACGCAAATTTAAATTTAAATACTGTTGACAGTTATTGCTGATTTTGGAAAGCTGCAAAGCTTGAACAAAGTAAGAGACAAACTGTTGGAGTAAAATTTGATAAGCTGCTTGTCTTTCTATTATTATTAATTAGTATTTCCAGGAGAAGTCAATGTAATCTAACAATGGCTGTGCATTTATGCATTATTAAATTCTGTGCATTAACTCAAGTTGTATTCGACAGGATTAGGATAAACTTGCAGTTTCTAAACAAGACAAAAAAGTGGGATTGCATCAGAGTCTCTAACTGAAGAACTAGTCCATTTCCTTCAGTCCTACATTTAGTTTTCAGTCAGAATACAGCCTGGTTAAATCTACATTTCTTGGGTTGAGAAAATATTTGTCATTAAGATGCATAAAATATTGTATTGTATTGTATTGTATTGTATTGTAATCTAGGATAGAGTCTCTCTTTTACCTGTAGCAGCTCCTTGGCTGAGCCTCTGCGGTCCACATCCATCTCTAGACAGCGGTTGAGAAAGTCTCTGAACACAGATGAAAGCCTCTCTGGGTTTTGCAGCTCTGGAGTCCCGTTGGTAGCTATCAGATACAGCGCCTGGAAAGACATCATCAGACAATCTGCATGCAAACTGTATGGCCACTAGAGAGGTAACATCATGAGTACTGTAGCTGATCTCTGTTTCTCACCCTGAGTGGATTCTCATTCAGGTAGGGCGGCTCTCCTTCCACCATCTCTATCGCCATGATTCCCAGAGACCAGATATCCACTTTGGGACCATATGCCTTTCGAGTTACCACCTCTGGTGCCATCCAGTAGGGCGTTCCCACCATCGTGCTGCGCTTGTTTTGCTCTGGAGTGATCTGAGCACAGAAGCCAAAGTCGGCTGCAGAGGGAAGAAGAAGCAGTAGTTTGTTAAATTCTTAGTATTCATTCTGCTTTGGCACATAAAACATGCAGATTTTACTTTGCATTTTCTCATATGTACTTCAAGTTGTCTTTCATTTAATACACTACCATCTCTCCCCTCCTAAATCTCAAACAAATAAATGATGCTTTTTCCTTTAAGCCTAAAGCCAAGGGTAAAATTTAAAGGTGTGATGTGTAAAAATGAAGGGGGGCGGCATCTCACTAGATTACCCCTAATTGTTGCTCAGAATACTCTCTTCATTAGCAGTCTTTGGTTATAGCTAGCAGCTGCCTTTAGCTTGTTAGCTCAGTAAGCAGTGCAACTTGTGGCCCCAATAGCGGATCAGTCTACCAGGACCAGGAACTTGGAGTACTGGATGATAAAAAGTTTGAATGGGTTTACTTTACTTGGACCAAACCAGAGGCGGTGAATCTTGGAACAGTGAACGTCAAATTTCCTTTGTGTCTGCTGAGTCTGAATCAAGTGTTTTAGGGTGAGAACAGTGTAGTTAAGATAGACATAGGACAGGGGATGAGCTAGCCTGTTAGCATGCTAACCTCAGTAGAAATCTTTGCAACAGAGAGGTGTTTGGCATAATGTTAGAACTGTAACTTCCTATTTGTTCTGTTAACAATGTTAGCTCATTTTTGAATGTTTTACACATAAATATGTGACACATCCTCCTTCAAGAGAAGACTTACTGAGCTTGACGGATCCGTCCATACCCAAGAGGATGTTGTCACTTTTTATATCTCTATGGATCACCTGGTTGGAGTGTAGGAAGTCCAGAGCTTGAAGACACTGAGGAGAAAAACAAAAAAAAAACATATTTCACTCTTTCAGCTTTCTCATCTCTTTTCAGCTTATTTTTTCTATTTCACTCAAATGGAACAAATTTGAAGTTTGCACTAAACACACATTTGGACGGACTTTTTCTCTTGGCTGACTGACATGTTACATTTTTTTTATTTAAATGTTTGCATGTGTCCACCTGAGTGAAAGGGTCATATTGTCATAGCTACAGATGCAGAGGGCAGCAATGCTGATGTCTTAACTTGGCGTCTTACCTCTCTGCAGACCGCAGCGATCTGGCCCTCATCCATGCAGGTCTCAGTCACTACATCTGTCAACGAGCCACCGGCCAAGTACTCCATCACCACCCATAGCTCATCTCCTACCAAGTAACTAAAAAAAAGAAAAAGAAAAAAAAAGAGAGAAAGAAAAAGAAAAAGCAACATTTTTAGTTTTTGCTGTGACACACATTTCATGTTACTGTTCACTGTTGTTGCTGTTCTTTTTTGAGTACAGCTGTTGCTTTGATAAGTCAAAAATCAAGGCATACAGCTTGATACTGGCACATATACAAAAGAACAGCACAGAGAAAAATCTCTAGAGTTTAAGATGTATTTCATGATGCAGAGTCAATTACAAACAAAAGCTCTCAACCGCCAACTGTGAACAACAGCAGAGAGACCAATGTATTAAATGTAAAGGCTGAGGGAAACAAATGCAAAACATCAGATAGAAACTGACAGCCTGTATAGTTAAATTCTTTTCTATGTTTTTAAACAGTAGGTGGCAGTAATGTACCTGAGGATGAATGCTACCTACCATTAAAGGGTAAAAGGAAGAAGAAGAAAAAGCTCAAGAAGAAGAAAAAGAAGAAGGCTCTGAAATGAGGCTCAGAGGAGTTTCAATGTCACCACGTTCTAACCACTAATCAGTTGCCACTGGCAAATTAACATCAGATTCAGTCAGAATGCTGCCTTAATTAATCTATTTTAGAACCGTAAACCATCTTACACAAAATACAAAGTTATTTTACTTTTGCTAGAAAAGCAATACTAAAATATCAGTCTTCTAGTTTGCAAAAAATATGAAAAAAATCCTGGTTTGAGCTGCTCAAATATGAGGATTTACTGATTTTCTCTGCATGACAAAATGGGAAATTGAATATCTTGAAAAAAATTCAAAAAATGTCACCTTTGTCTGTGAAATGATGGCCTTAAAATTCATTTCTAAGGTGATTCACAATCTAACAATCTCTTAACAAAAATAACTGTAAACAGACGTTGGCTTCAGGTTTACATTCATTTTTGAGTGGAATGTGACTCTGCATGTGGAAACTCACCTGTCCAGGTAGTTAACAATGTTGGAGTTTTTGTTTTCCCTCATCACCAGGATCTCATTGATGATCAACTCTTTCTTGGGCTGCTGCTGCAGGTTCATCTGCTTAATGGCCACCTGAAAAATAAGCAAAACAAAGCGAAAGGCATCAGAACAAGAGTGAGCCTGATGGCTTGGCGTGGAAAAGAAAAAATAAACTGCGCATGAATGCTGTATAATCACGCTAGAATCTGACTTACCTCTTGGCCAGTTGCTATGTCGATTGCAGTGTACACAGTGCCGGACGCTCTGGTGAAGCACAAGATCAAAATCAAATTTATGATACAATATTTAGGTGTGGTAAAATCAATTAAATACACTGATAATTATAAAAATATTTAATTTCCCCTTAAATTCAACAACTTCACAATGCAGCTAACCTTTGGTGTTATTATATGAAGTTACTATGTTGTCTACAGTGTAAGGTAGCTCTTAAACTTTAATAAATAACTGTAAAATATTTAATAAATTATTTAAAAAGTTTTAGGAGGCTTCAGGTTTGGTCATTGGTCATATGATCATTTTGTGCTGCCACTAAGGAAACAGTGCTACTTGTTTCTCAGAAAACCCTGGGATGACACAGTATGATCTACTCACATTTTCATATTATTCAGCTAAAAGTCCGTTTTTAGTTGCATGCATCTGATTTACTAGTTTACATTCAGAACACCGACAAGTTACAACTTGAAAAACCTCACAAGAAAACCACTATTCAGGGATAACAGGAAAATGTTAGATTTAGAGGATGAGTTAGCTTGTTAGCTTAGCTAAAGGATTCATTCCAGCTTTACTACTGCCTGATGCTACTGAGGCTTAAAGGTCAGGTTCATTATTTATTGTTATTGAGGTTTTTACATCCTTCTGAAGTTTTCCAGTATTATTGTTGTGTCTTATAGATTTTTCTAAACTATGTATGTTTTAACATCAAAATGCTATTTTTTCCAGCCCCTTCGAAACATTTTTCCTCCAATCTGCCCTGATGTAGGTTTCTGCATTATGGATGGAATTAGTAGGCCTACTTTAACCTACGTCACTGCTTTTTGCTAACGGCCAAGTGGGAGTTCATGTTTTAAAAAACTGGAAAAGAACATACTCTTTAAAGAGTTTACGTTCTACTTTTCTGCAGAAACGTAACTGCTATTAAATCACCTTAGCAGTGATGAGCACAAACACTGAATCTAACACAAATTTATTGTTTCCAGTAGTTGGTCAAAGGAATGGTATGCAGCCATTATGTCCTTATTTGGAAGTGCGGCGGATGATCCTAAAAAACTTCAGCTATGAATTCAAGCTTCTGTTCTTTCTCTCTTCTTCGTGCTGCCGACTTCAGCTGCATTCTGTCAGAAGCTCTGAATAATGAAGCACAGTTCCTGGTACTAATAAGTGACAGATAACCCTGCAGAGAGTAAATAGACTGTTATCTGCTGTTCAAGATAGCAGCTTCCTGATCAAATATGGAAATGGTGGGCATGAGCAGATAACAAAGCCACATTTTTTATCGGTACATAAGTGATAGAAAAGCAGCAACCTTGAAAACAAGAGGAGAGAGAGATGCCTGAGCTTATCTTGCCTCTGGCCATTTCAGGATACAGTGTTCATTTCCTCTCAGCTTAGTTTTCCTCCAGTCATCCAATGTGACCCTCCCTCTGCCTCCCTGCAGTGGTCACTGCAGCTCCATCTCTCCCGGCGAGACTGACTGCTCCTGAAATTGCTCTATTTCAATAACTCTGACGACTGGTTTATGAGCGCGGATGGACTTACCCTTGTCCTATTTTCTCGAAACGCGTGTACTTCTTTTTGGGATCCCCCACGCTCACAATACTCCCTGAGTCACAGAGAAAGCAGATATACAATAATGGAGCTTGTGTGGGCGCACACGGCCATGACGGCCTTCACACAAACACACAAATACACAGAAAACATCACTGAAATAGAAAAGGCAGGAAAGATTTCAGCCTTTTCTAATTCAGATATTCCCCACACAGGGCCACATGTCTACTTCATGGTGCATCAGTGAAAAACAGTAACTCTTTGTCTGATATTTGATTAGATTAGTGCATGCGGTTCTGTTTCACAATTTTTTGAAAACACGTGGAATTGGTGAGCCAGAAGTAAAATGTGGAAAACAGCCACTTGAAGTCAAATATCCCAATAATACAGAGGAATTTGACTTTTTTTTTTTTTCTTTTTTTTGCCTTTATGACTTTAGCTAGTATAAGAGATGAACAGAGTCAAAGATTGTGGCTTTTTTTCCACTAAAATAGTTCTTGGCAGTGCGGGGACCATTTTTACAATCGTTTTGGAGATACAGCTTACAGGAAATATAACTAAACAGCAGAAAAGATTAAATAACTGTCTCTGGAGCTTCAGCATATCAAAAGCAGCTCTAAACACACATACTGAGTCTCTCCAGGATCTCCTCATCTGTCATTTTGGACTTCTTCCTCTGGCGGTCAGTGTGGCGGTACATTGTGTTGGATGTGTTCTCCGGCTGAACCTGCGACTCTGGAGGAGTCAGCACTTCTTTCACGGGGGTGGGAGGCTTTGGTGGGTCCATGACGGAGCGCGTGTAGATCTGCGGGGAAGAAACAGTCAAAGACGGGCAGGAGGGGGGCTGCGGTCGTGGCAGAATGATTTCAGCGTATGAACTCACAGATTTGGTGTGCTCGGGCCGAGGCGCGATGACCGGTGGCAGTTCATCGTCATCATCTTCATCCTCCTCCTCCTCCTCCTCTTCCTCTTCTTCCTCATCCTCTTCTTCTGACACAGGTGGAGCGATTGGGGGCTCTGATGATGACGTTTTGGCAGCCTGCAGGGAAGAGATGTAAATGTGTGAGGATGCAGCAAAATGTAGCAGCATGGAATGGAAGAAAAATATGGCAGATGTTCAAATTTTTACTCATATTAAACAAAAATGATTATTTTTTATTGTCTGCCAAAAGTTGCTACCCTTAGAAACTTCTTGCACACCAGCTATGTGCGGAGTCTGAGTTCTTGCCCAATCAATTTCAAAAGAACTTTGTTAACATACAAGCTGTAGTGATTGTGACTTAATTTTTAAATTGCATCAACCATATAAATTATAAATCATCAAAAATGTTATTAAGAGGTGGTGACAAAAAGAGCATGTCATGTAAACAAAATGCAGTTAATCTGTTGTGACACTCTAACCTGTAACAGTACTGTACATGTGACTTTTTTTTTAAAGAAAAACAGAAATGAATGGGGTTAAATTGTTGGGAGCAACTCTGTTAATCATGGACAGAGGTGTTATGAGTCCAGTGAGAGCTAAAGAGACAAATTTTAGAAGAGTGAGGTGCCATTCAGTGCAGTTTATATGAGAGTTTTTAAGTGACAAACTGTAATATATTTATCTGTGCTATAGGAGAAAGACATGCTGCCACGTTGCAGTGATGAGCAGTGTGGTGATGATGAATTGCAGACATCCTCTTCACACAGAAGATACTTTTTAACAAGAGTAATTAATAAGCCTCAGTCATATTTATTATGCCTAACGCTCAGCCTTTACTTCCCCACGTCCAAAACTCTGCTCGCCTTGGATCATCTTCCTCTTATGGAATGGAAACATTTCATCCATTTCCACTCCTGTCATGCATAAATGAAGCAGTGCAGCTTAGTTCTAGTGATTAAAGGGAAAGGGTCGGGCCGGAGGAAAGTCCCAGTCCTTCATTCAGACGTTGTGGGCCTCTAACCTGCTCCACAGAGGCCGGGGCCAAGACCGCAGTGCAGAAATGAGCGTTGAGCTAACTGTAAGCAGTGCCATGTGCTTTTTTCTCAGAGAGCCATGCGGTAATGTCTACAATGGTGATGGAGTTACAGGCACATTATTGGCAATGCGATTAAATTGTAAGAAAATATGAGCTCGTGCATGCAGTTTGACAGTCATCACAACCCTCTGTGGCATGCGCCCCTGCCCTGCCATTCATTTGAATCAGATAAGAGGTGCTCTTGTGGAAGATAGAAACACTTTTCTAACATTACAAACTAACAGATCCAATCAGAACCCCCTGGCGATTTCAATACAGAGAGTGATGATGCCTCTAAAGTCAAATATTTGTATGCATTTTTGCGTGAGCCAGTTGGCATAATCAAAATTAGGAGATCAAATTTAGCTTGAAAGCCAATGCAGAGATACATCATGTGGAAAGTAATATGGAGGAGTTACCTTGTCAAATAATGCGCTGCAGGTTCTAAGGCTGACAGGAGGCCCAGACGACAGCAGTCGGTTCTGAATGTGAAGGTTGAGAATGGGAGGATTTACTCAAAACAAACCCACACAATGTTTAAGAGTATGTGGACTTCAGGGGGAAGGGGGGAGAGGGCAGGGGTATGCTACTGAGGGATGGACGTTAGGTTCGTAAAGTTTCCACCTGACAACCAGCATGAAGAGAGGACATAATCATGCCACCTAAGGACTGTCCTCGCCCCAGCCTAGAACATATTTTCCTCTTCACTTAACAACATTTTAATCAGCTTTTATTGGAAAATGCTAAAAACGAACAATTTCCACTTCTGTTTATGCAAAATATTCTACTTTCAGATTTCCTTATAATACATTAAAGATGCAACTCATTAAGCTACCATAATCATGACATTACACCTCAGTTAATGTCATAGTTAACACAAAAGCACAGCAACACACAGAAAGATGCATAAAAAACCTTTTTCTGCTTCTTTTTCACTGAATTTGTTTGTGTTGAATTGTGAAGCACTTCATGGCACATTTAAAAAAAAAAAAACAACTTAAAGTTGTCAGTTACCTTATTAGCTGGCAGGAGAGTATTGTCATTTACTTTGTTACACTTAAACAGCAAAGTTAAAACTTAAAAAGTTTCCACAAGAGGAGAGTTTGTGGTGTTTACCGTTGTGTTGAATACCTGATTATTATTTTTGCTCAGGCAAGAAATGGTTTCACTTTTGATCATAGGTTGCAGTCCTATTTTGGCTCTGCAACAATCTGATGAAAGTGAAGTGGCTTCTCTAATTGATCAGAATGGACAAATGGTGTTGATCCATTCAAATCAGAATTACAAACACGTACTGAATAAACATTACAGCTTGTGTGACTACTTTACTTGAGTGGTAGCAAGGAAAAGCTCACACTCTCTGAAAAATATCAAGGATTTCCTGTTAAGCTTTATAATTATTATGACCTGGTCACAAATGTGACTGAACTGACAGCTGAATGGGGGAAACTACTCACAGGAAAATCCACAAGTCACTGAAATCCTTTAAAACAGTAACAAAGATGAAACAAAATTGCTCCTGAAATGCTGCTATCTAAAACATTTGCTGTGATTGGAGCTTTTTTCACCATTTTCATCTTCGTTCCCATTTTTATGATAAGAGCAAAGTGTTTCTGATTTCTGATGAACACTGAGAACCATATTCAGTGCATAAAGTGGACAGCGAGAACAGGAAGTAAGATTTAAATTTTCTGACTGAGGTCCTGATTTAATTAGGACTTATTGGTGTGTCCAAAGCTTGGATGCAACAGTGTCCCTTCATATAGTATTATGTACTATGACAAAAGTAGACTGAGCTAAGGTCAAAATAAAGCATGTGATCAACATTAAAACACCAATAATTGGCTCAAATGAGCGAAGGGGGTTGAATTAAAACCATAGATCTTACAATATGATCGGCAGAAACTATTACATTTTCCATTTGACGAAACAGTATTGGGAAATGGCTAAAACAGCTGAATTTCTCAATGTAATCCTTTAAGACAAAACATGAATTTAGCAGGATGGATGTGATAAGTAATAACAAGTTATGCTCAAAGAAAGCAACACACCAGCTCTCAGGTATTTACCTGCATTGCAGATTAGGAGAAGCTGGTGTTCATAATAATCTAACAGAGAGCATCAGGTGGCTCATGATACAGTTGATCTAAGGAGAGTTTGCTTCTGCAGACCAAGCATTGGCACCTCTCCTGTAGTTCTTGCTTGCCTGCAGCCCAGCCCTACAATGAAATCTGTGGCTCCGTAGCCAATAGCTGAGTCACCTCTGCAGACCGTGGACCACTGTGACAGCTCGAGGCTGAGATGCTCTCAATACCGTTCACTGGGCTTGTACAACCTTTTAGACACACTGCCACACCCGCCTGCCCTTCACTGGCAAAGAGCTCTTTGAAGCAATAGCCCTGCATTAAGTGATACCATTGTAGTTCGCCCCAGGGCAGCGATTCCCACTGAACAGACTTGGATTCCACTTCTTCACCCGTTTGAGCGTGTACAGGCCAAGGCATTCAAAGCATAGATTACTCTGGTCAAAGCCAGGAATGAGGTCAACACAGCGGGAGCACTTCTAGATGCAGTTGAGCCTCCAGTAAAGCTCGTCTATGGGTATTTCAAAATCTGGTTAAGTCGATTGGAAAAATAAACAATGAGCAGCATGACTCTCACAGCAGTCAACGTTTCTCTGCAGGAGCTGCAAACTGATTCCATGTATGCAAAATTTAGGACATTTGTCTGCATAGTGTTGGCAGTAGGCCTTTAGCAGGAAAAATTCTGCCCATTAGAAACAATGAAAGTGCTGCAAAGTAACTGCCATTTCAGAAATTCCCGGGCAGAGTAAGTGACAGTAAAGTGAGAAAGATTCACTGCAGTGTAGTCAGAGTGGTTCAAGGCGATGATATAAAGCCACATAGAGTCGGAACTTACCTGTTATATTATCACAGGGTTTCATGTATATATAAATTACAAAGAAATCTGCTGGGCTAAGAACCATAGATCGGGTTGATTTGTACTTGTTATGTTACCCAGACAGTCTAGAGAGGCTGACATATGCAGTGCAGCAATTTAAGTCCTAATAAAACAGACAGAGGAGCCACCTCCAGCAAAAAGGGCCATGTTTAACCTAATTATTCATTCAAAAAGACAATTTAATATTAATGAGGTACAATTTATTGCTTGTTTTCCCCCCAGATAATCATATTATGGTGTTTTCCATTTACAAATATTCATATTGGTCATCAAATGTATTATTAAGGCTTATCACCAACACTAACAAAGGAAAGTTTATATGTAAGAACTCACCAGAGTGTTTGCTGCTATGTACCCATGTGCCGACTTGTCTGAAACAGACAGAAACATTTTTATAGAGCAGCATAGAGAAAATCTTTTGCATTAGATGTAAGTTGATGCATGATGTATGTTATGTTTTTTGATCAGTATACCTCCTGAGGTGAAGCTCATGTATTTCTGGTTGTTGACCGTCTCTTTGGAGTCGTAGAATTTCAAGACGTCCAGCACGGCCTGTGGGTTCTTCTTCTGCTCCAACTTGGTGATATTCGAGGTCTGTAGCAGCCTCGCCCACTGCTCTGGGATACCCTGTGAGAATAGACAGAGGTCAAATGGTTAAAAAAGAATGTTCTGAAGTGAATTGTAACCTTAAGCTCAAGGACAGAGTGTGAGCTGTCCAGCTTACAGGCTTTTAGGAGGCTGGAAACTGAAAAGTGGTCACTACAGCTGAAGGGTCCACAAGTTAAAACAGCTATCAATCAAGCTAAAATAACCCCTGTCATAGGCTACTTAACTTTAATCTCCTATATAGAGAAAATATTTTAACATCCCCACTCACTAGGAAAAGAAAATCTATTTGGTAGCCAAAGTCTTGCATTTCCTGGAATGTATCAACTTGTATTTGCAGAGGCAAGTTGATTTTTCTAAAAATATCACAATAAATGTTTTATCATCATTTCTGAGTTTTCTATGAGTTTTGATTTTTAAGCCATCAGAAGAGAATAAGCTAATTTGCTCTAATCTTTAGCTTAGCATCTTATACATTAAAGACAAAAAACAAAAATTATAGTTAGCATAAACATTAATTCACAACTTAGTTTCCAGATAGATTAAACAAACAAGTCTCGTAGTGAGCTGTAGTTGCTGATAGCTCCATGTTGTGTTAATTTTAGCCAGAGGCAAACTAGCTGTTCCCTCTGCTTATAGCCTTTATGCTAAGCTAAGCTAAGTGTCTGCTGGCTGTAGCTTTACATTTAACATAGAAGAGCAGTATTTCCACATATATATATATATATTTTTTTTTTTACATGTTTTAAAGCAAGTTGACGGTCATTAAGCCTTTTATGTAGCTGAATGTAATTCAACAACAGATTTCATTCATGCCATCATTGTAGACTTGTGGATATTTTTAAACTTGAAGCAGCTGTCTGTTGAGAGAATAGTCTACTGTCTGTTGGTGTTGGGAGGGAAAAGATGACACTTGGAGGGTGATCAAAGGGCAAAGCAACAGTAATAGACTGTATCCTCCCAGCTCTGTGTGTCCCACGCCTACAGTTTATCAAACAAACAAGGAACTATTTGTTCATGATGTAATAGACGTAGTGCTGTTCATTTGAAAGTCGAATAGACTGAAACACACGCATAAGATACTGCCAACTATAAGGGGGTCGATGATGGAAATTTTAATGTCTTGGCTTGCTCATCCATTATTTTATTTGGGAAACAATAAAAGCTCTCAGATCTAAATTACGATGACAATTATATGCATCTTCAGCACAATGACACAACTGATCATTACAAAGCTTCACAAGCTTTGAGATTATTCACTTTACGAGCTTTGTTTTGGGTATTTTATGTTGAAACACTCTCTGGATCATTTCAAACAGATGAATCTAAACTGTTGATGTTGTACTTCTTCCTACTTTACTATAGTATGTGCCTTAAGTATCTAATTGATGAGGTTGGTTTTAAGTTTTAAAACAATATAGAACACTTCTCTACTAACAACTGGAAAACTGGATCTGTTTCAGCCTAAAGAACTATAAAAAGAGAAGATAAAAGAAGAAGGAAACCCTGTGTAATGGTATTAAATATCTTGGCCTTTGTTAGAAATTAACGTGGACTGCAAACAGAAACAGCAGTTAAACATTTAAATAACCAAGAAATGCAGGATTCTTGTGCAGGTTTAAGCTGAGAGGGTAGATGGAGGGATGTCATTCAAGTCACTTGAATTACCAACTTTATGTGGAAGAAAATAAATCATTAGTTTTCTATCATCTCAGTGGATTCTGGTTTCAGAAATGCATGTCTGGGATTTTGCTGCAGGATGGGAAGAGAATTTTAATTTCACATCAGTCAGACTGTTCATGTGCCTGATTGTCGGGCGAAAGAGATACTCACTGTGAATTCTCCTGTTACGGCATCAAAGCCGACATGAATGGTGTGTTCAAAGTCTGAGGGAAGGGATATCTCAGGACGTTCCTTTTCCTTCTTCTTGTTTGCTACAAGAGACGAACAAAAAACTGATTACAGGCTGATTTCTGGCATATTTACATGTAGGTAATGAGATAACAAGGTACATAAATGTAGCGCTGAGTGTGAGGCTGACATGTGGAGGAGGGATACTCACTCTTGTCTCCCCCGGGGAAGATGGAGCGCAGGCGGGCTTTTTTGTTTTTCTCTTCAGGAGCCATTGGAAGCGGTTTAGAGGCGTGATTCAACGATGAAGAGTCTCGGGAACTACTGTTCATTCTCAAGGGGGGGGCTGGTGGTTTCTCTTCAATATCGACACTATCAGACATCTTTAGTAGCACTCACAATGTCCTACATGAGAAAGAGAGAGAGAGAGAGAGAGAGAGAGAGAGAGAGAGAGAGAGGGTCAGTGTTAAAAGGTCTGGACAAGGTCAGAGGAAGCGAATGAAGGTTA
>JAQLOL010000006.1:11099151-11110071 GCA_029783665.1 Naso thynnoides
ATATTATGTAGTTTGTCCAGAAGAGGGCAGTCTGTTATTTAATAACTAAACAAAGTGTTTAATGGTCAGTGTAGTGATGTTTGGAATAAAATTACGTTAAGAGGTAAGATATCCTGTCAATACTATGTATCTTTGTTACAAGTACTTCATAACCACATTCAGCTAATGTTAAATATAATACTGCCGACATATCAAATATCAGAATTTTCTTGCTCCATAATATCGATATCAGCATTGGCCCCAAAAATCCCATATCGATTGGGCTCTACTGTTAAAAATATTTAAAATTTCAGGAAATAATGGGACAATTGCCATCAAATTCCCCACAACCAAATGTTATTTTGGTAATATTTTACTTTAAGCATCTATCTATCAGGGGTCAGCAACCTTTACTATCAAAAGAGCCATTTTCTCCCCCTTCCTGACCATAAAAATCTGTTTGGAGCCACAAAACGTATTTGAGCCTTTTAATAAAGGTGCACAAATGTAAATGTCTAATTTATCTCAGATTGTTTCCTTTGTCTGACTAACATTCCAACATCCAAAGATATGAAACCGATAATGATATAATACAAAGAAAAGGGGCCAAAGTTTGGATTTGATAAGCTGAGACTGGTAATTTTTTTCTGGATGCACAGTTTCACCAATTTCTGATCAATTAATTATCTCAACACTACAGCAGTCACATGAATTTGTACTTGTGACTCAGTAAAAGTCAGTTGTTTGATAAAAAGCTGAGTGGTTGACAGTACTCAACAGTCTATCTGGGACAGCAGTGCACGTTAGGCATTGCAGAGGGTGAGGTACTTTTTTTCCCCTCTGTGGCTGCTTTCTGAAGCAGAAGAACTGGTGTAACGTGAATGTGACAAAGTACCGAGACTTGATAGCTCCTATCAGACAGATCTAGCGCTTACAGATGACTCACAGTTAAAGTTTCAAAGTATTGTATTTCTGAGCGTTGGCCTATTTTAGCATTGCAACATCAAGAATTCTGTTACAGCAACACTGGCTGCAGGTTTGACACATTCTCAAGGATTCATGTATATTTTAAATGCTCTGCTAACACATCTGATACTTCGCACAGTAGATGTAGAGATTAGAAATGAAAAAGGAGACACAACTGTGATAGTTTTTTGTATAATCGGGTTTCCTCTCGCTGTTGGAATGGAGCTTATTTGGATCCGAGGTGGAGTATGACGTCCTGTGGGTATGTTCAGCTGTGAAAACATGGACCAGGACTTGATCTAAGAGAAACTGGCAAGAGCGAACGTCCCAATCACGCACGCTCTCATCCTCCATCTACCCTCTTCCCACTACCATCTTAAACTCCTTCACTGCCTCACCCCGAGGCCAAGCCCATCATGTGATGTGCAGCACGACCGTCCCAGAAAGCGGGACATCCCAGCCACCCCCTTAGTGGAGACCTACATTAGCAAACAAAGACCCCTCTTCGGCTCTTACAAGGCGCTCGCTGCCTTTGACAAACGACACATGTGCCTTCGCAGTGGCCTTTACAATTTTATGTAACCATCTCCTACAAGACAAATTCTGGTGGCTTACACGCTACGCTCTGTTAGCCTCCCAAAAGAACTGGATTAGAATAAAAATGTTACATAGTCAAGAAGCTATAATTTAATCTGATATGTGTGCTGGAACAGAATCATCACACAAGACCTCTCTGTTTTCCCTTGTGCTGCCTCTGCTGTCATTTCCTCATAAACCAGTTGGACAGGACGACCAGAACCCATAAAATCTCACAGACTGTGTTCATAATCTTCGTATCTCTGTGGTAATTCCCTGACTGCCGTGTAGATTTTGATGTTTGACTTGCAAACTCTACCACAAAAACAATCAAATATGAGTATTTCAATTCCAATCCTTTGCCTTTGTATTTTTTAAATTATATATATGACAAATATCATGTGAGAGGAACTCCGTCATTATGTAGGATAAGTGCAGGTTTACATACACACTTAGATTGCATCAGCCAGTATTAATTCAATCCTCACAAGTAACAGTTTCTCATCTAATCTAACAGTTCTTCTCTTGAATAACATTAACTATTCATGTGTGATTAGGCTGATTCTAATGTTTTATTCATACAAACTAGACTACAAAGTATTTGCCAATGCTTATTATATGAAATACTCATAAAGATCAAACATGAAACTCAGAGAAAACACAACCAACAGAGTTTTAATACTTTCCGTTAAACTGGACAGTGTTTTCTACCCCCCATCCCCGCTCATGATGTGATGAGAAGAAGGAGAATTCTCTGTCACTTGGCGAGAGGATGTAACACAGAAACTGCCTTGTGATCCTTTCAATCAACAAATGGTTCTATAATCACTGCAGGAAATGATTTGGTAGATAGATGGCAGCCCGTAGTTTGCCGCTTGATGTCTTATCTGAGGGGACAGGCAAGAAAAGGTGGACAACAATGATGATAAAAAAAACACGACAGCTCTTCACTCTGTACATCGACTATAATCATGAGACACCTCTAAGTTACCCTTTTCAAAAAGAGGTCACCTCCAACGGATCAGTAACTATACAAATGAAAGTAACACGTTGATCCAGATTAGCAGCAGGGTGTCCATTATTACGAATAATCATACAGCTACAGTGAAACACGCATGATTTTAAAGTACTAGTGCATTTTGAGATTATTTTCCTGGTGACTCTGCTGGCTGTTTCTGCCATGCAGAGTGAGTCCAGACAACAGCAGCAAACAGGTTCTCTTAGGTTGGAGGCTGGGTGTGTCACTATCAACAAAACTTTGCTGCTAAAGCAGCAGGGAGTCGCTGACAGTGTCGCTATTATAACATATGAAAGAAAGAAAAGCAACAGGAAGTTGCCAAGACAACAGACACGCTCTGGTGGTATGTCATGGAAGCCTTAAGGCCGTTTCAGGTGAATTAAGGCGCTGCGTTGATCATCTCAGGTTGTGCTGCTGTGTGGGAGTGTCGGCCCTGTTGCCAATTCAAATTAAGTCTTTGTACTCTCTCGTGGCAGCGTTGTTCAGTTGGCCTTGATCTGATTGACCAATCTGTGCCGCCAGGTTGCATTCCTCCAGAAATGGACTCTGCTTCAACTTTTCATCACAGGGCCGCCGCGTTTTTGTTTTTTTCTTTTCCTGAAGGCCCTGCAGCATGACGGCCGCAGCCTAATCAGACCACACTCATTAAAATAATGGCATTTCTGCTGCAATGCCTGATTTGATATGAAACCACCCTTACAGTACAAGCCACTTGAAACACTGAGCCTAAGTTAGGTAAAGTTACAGTGCCTGGGATTTAGTGGAATCTAGCTGAGAAGTTGCAAATTGCATATAGCTGGATATACGTCCGCTAACCCTACCCTTCCAAGCGTGCAGGAGGAAACAAGAATGTCCCTTAACTGGCCAAGAATCTAAAAGTCCCACATTAGAGCCAGAGTTTGTTTTGTTCACTCTGGGCTACTGTAGAAACATGGTGGTGCAACATGGCAGACTCCGTGAAAGAGGACCTGCTTCCTCTGGAGATAAAAAAGGATAATTCTAAGTTATTAAAAATACAATGCTCTGCATTTTAAGTTGGTCATGCACTAATGAAAGTATTCTTACAAATACTGTATTCAGTTTGGGTATTATTCTACAAAATCTAACACACTGGACCTTTACAGGGTCATATTGGCTCCTACCAAGGCTACAAGAGGATAAACTGTATGCAAGTGACCACTAAGATTTACACTGTCCATTATCACCATGTTGGCTAAAAATGGCTTTATAATGCTTTGAAATATATCAGTTAAAATGCAGTTATGGAGCATTTTGGTAGCAAATGGTTTCAGCCTCTCTGGATGGCTGCATGATCACAACCAGACATTCAGTTCTGTTCCAGCTGACCTTTGTTGCATGTCACATTTATTTCTCCTCCCCATTTCTTTTTTTTAACCTCTTTATATGTCACTGTTCAATGAAGGGAAAAAAGTCTATGGACTGATTCTAAATCATCAACAAAATGCACAGAACCAAGCACACAATGAAAGCATTTGAGCCTTCAGAAGCACACGAGCTAGATCCCATTTGCTGCACATCCAAAACAATTACAGTAACTGTTTCAGCTTTGAATCTTACGCAATGTCTCATCCCTGACACATATGTCCACCTTGTTTAGAGATGTTTCCCATTACAAAGACACATATGAGTGCTTCTGTCCTATTGAGACTAATGCAGCTGCGACTGATGCCTCTGTTAATCCATTAACATAATCTTCTGAACACAGTCTTTGCAGCTACAGTTTCTCAGACAGCTTTTATAGTCATGCACAGAAGTGGATTCACTAACATGAGCACATGTGCACGAGCAAGACCCGTCAGCAACAACTGGGATCTAATCAATCAGGTCACTATCTGGTCAGCAAATACAGAGGAAAAAAAATCAATGGCTACAACATCAAATCATGGCTATGTAACAGGAGTTTCTGGATCCTCTAAACATGACATTAATATTTTGTTTAGGTTTATTTGGTGAATCCGACTAAATGCCTTTGCTTCATCGATAATCATGTTCTCCTAAGGAGCATGCGACAGAGAGTACACTTTCATAAAACAGTAAAGGTAAAACGTATGCTCATAAATATGATAATTTTGGTAAAAGTGCCAGTAGAGAGCAGTGTGGATGAATTATGTAGCTGAAAAACACATCAGCATCTGACTGCGGTCATTTCTGTATCAAGGAGCAGTAAGAGCCTGAGCCACCAGCTGAAAAACACAACATTAAACCAGAAGTAACCAATTTGATATATTTCAAATCAATAACTCTCCTCGGTGCTGTGTGGCTATCTGGCTAATCATTTGACCGCCGGCCAGTGCAGCGGCTCTGCTCAGCGGTCAGACGTCTGAAGATGGCAGATTCATGGAGGCCCAGACACGACTGATTCTTCACTCACATAAAACACTGACCTATTTACTGTGCAGACTGACAGGCAGGCAAGCAGTCAGTGAGTGCACTGTCCCTGAAACAAGCAGCTCCTATTTCTGAAACACACATAGGCTTGTCTCTCAACATGATAAATCAACTCTGCGTCTGCGTTTGGCCCGATGCTGAAGATAGTCTTTCATGAGGCTGACGTACTTCAACTGACAAGGAAAGACCGATCATTAACAGAGCAATTTGTCAAAATGTAAAACAGCAAAAAATGGAGCTGCAACACTGATCCGTGATATGCTAACGTGTCAGAAATTACACAAGCAAACCTCATTCTGCTTGGCTTGCTTTGGTGGAATGTGACGTTTTGACAGCGATATATATGAACATCTAAAACACACACACACACACATAGAACCACCACAGACACACCACCTCCACTCAGACATTACTGAAGATGTTTTCACATTTCTCTCCCATAAAATATTAATCTATCCACGAAGAGCAGGCGTTTTCTCCGCTCTTTCAAACATTAATGCTGAATTTGAATGGCTAACACAGGAAGAGGCTCTAATCTTGAGCCCATGGCGGCCCAGTAATGGCCCCCGCAGTGGGGGGAGGGCTCCATAAGCTCGGCTCTTCATGCCCCTGATTAGGAAACGCTCTCTCTGTTTGACTTGGCTTTAGCTTTGGCTGTGCTTCTTTGAAGGATGCTGATTACTTGGATGGGATGGACAGCTAGAGGACGTTCAAAGGATAAGGAGGAGGAAGGGGGAGGACACTCCATTGCTGCAGTTTAGCATTGTTATCTCTTTATCTTTGTAACGTCCATACAGAGCTTCTACTGGCCACCAGAGAGAGTTTTAATAAACACTACGTTGGAGAAGTTGGACTATTTTAATGTTGCTAAGAGCAGAAAAAGAGCAGTTTACTTGACAACCCTCAAGTGATACGAATACACACACTATAACAAAGACAGCCTCAACACACCTTACCCAGACGTTAAAGCACTGGAGGCCCATGACACACAGATGTCAACACGTTACTACACAAACGCCAAGGTCAGAATAAAACCTTAAAGTGACAGTGTAGATTCAATGCGATGCCATTCCCCTTTACTTTCATATGAAAGGTGGGGGGAGGACGAGGAGGAGTTTGGTGCTGTAGTTTAATATGGTTTGAAAGGATCTCCTCTGAAAGGGACATGATTTTCATTTATGGTCACAAGATCGAAACATCATGTGGTCAAACATGTCACAGCATCTCAAAGGAAATCGTCTAATCTAATTCTAGTTCCATTCATTTCTTTATTTTAAGTTTGGGGAAAAGCTGAACTTTAAGCAAAATGGAGCGTAATGGAAATTAATGACATGTGACTAAGCACTGACAGTTGGTTATTAATATGTTTAATAACATGGTTATTATGTTCTTAAAGTGATATTTTGAAGCATTTTCCTGAAGATTTTTTCGTTCCACTTCTTTTGAGTCTAGTTTTCTTGGGACTGGGTTCATATGAGTAGGTAGAGACCTCTAATTAATGTTCGCTTTTTTGAAAACCTTAGCAACAATCTTTGCCTAGTTTAAACCAAACCATAAAATATATAAAAACAAAAATAATCCAAATTTTTGCAGAATCATCCAATAAAGAGACAATGTCGTGGGCTTTAAGTGTTAAAGGAAAGAGAAATAATTGCTATTACAAAAATAATACCACTTTCATGTAAGTAGGAACTATAACTGATTCTACTGGTGCCTTCAAATGGGGTCAAGTTTACCACGTTCAGAAAAAGAAATCATATGAATGTCCCCTCTTGTCAGAATCACGATATTGTGAGTTGAATTCACCTGCTGTGATGTAGTTGCAGATATTTTCAGAAATGGCAGAGCCTGTATTGGCCTGTTTGAGATCAAAAGGCGATATGGCGAATGAGGTGTAAACAAGTTGTTAATCTAGATATAAATCGTCACCTTTGTCATTTCATCTCTTGTTCCTCCCCACAGCATTTAATCACAAAGTAATAATGCAACATTTCTACATAGAAAGCTTGGAGAACCAGCAGTCTTTTGCATCCATATTAGCACTGCCTGGCAACGTTGTTCTCATGTGGTTACAACTTGAATGTCAAGCCTTTGCTATACACGACTTCACAAGTTCCATTTGGAGGCCTCAAGCTTCCAGTAGCCAGTTAGCTTAGCTTAGCTTAGACTGGCACAAATACTATAAACAGCAGGAAACAAGGAAACAGCTAGTTTGGCTTCGTTCAAAGGTAGCTCTGCCTTCCAGCACCTCTTCTCAATCACCAACACACTGTTCCTTTTGTTCATTCCACTTTTAGCTCATATAGATTCAGTATCAGAAATCCAGTAGATTAGTACCAGACAGAGCTGGAAGACTGAGAAGTTAGCACACAAAATGAACACTGAACCACAGAAACATTAAAATACAGCTGGCTGCATTCAAACCATGGTCCCTGTGCTGTAATAATTTTTGACATTTCTGCTTTTGTATGCTGAGACCCCACCTCTTTGCTTTGGTCCCCACTCTGCCACACTCACTCTGCTTTGCATACAGCTGCCAACGTCTGGTTCACCAAAGGGACGACTCGCAGCAACCGGTCTGTTTTTAACAGGTGGCAGGTGAGATGGGGGAGTGTCAGTTTATTCTTAGGTTGTGAACTAAATCTTGTTGAGTTCACTGTAAGTACAAAATTTCTGCTTCACATTTCACACGGGAAGTTTGAGTGTTGAGCAGCCACAATTAATTCAAACTTGACACGTTAATGATGCTTAAACAAGAGCTTGATTGACTATTGATCCCGTTTCTGTCGCCTTTTGGAAAGTGCAAAATTGTTTCTCCCGTTATGGCTGTTAATTGCTTCACAGTAGGAGAACTGTGTGCTTCATCATGACTGGATCAAAATGTCAAAATCAAGTTTTCTCAATCTTGCTCTTACAACTTGTAGATCTTCATGCCTCAAGAGAAAGCCATGAAAACGCTGAACATTAGCATCTTTTGATCATGTTGCTTGTACCTGTTATAACCATAATATCCTAACTAGAGCACGATTATACAATATCAAAGGCAGACCACTTTAAATGTCTATTCACACTGACCTATTACATCCCCCTAAGATCTGAAAAACTGTCCACAATATTTTGCTCTATCAAAAATAGACAGAAAATAACAACAAACACTCCAAAATCTCCGAGCAGTAGTTATGATGTTATGCAATCCTGTTTTTACACACAGAAAAGAGCGTCTCTAATCAGTAACCAGTGATCTATTATTAGCTACCAACAGATGTCTCTCTGATCGTTGCTTTTTTTTTTTTGGATTGTAGAAAAGACAAAATTTACACAGCAATGAAACTGGGTCATGCGGCAGCTTTTTCTGTTGTGGATAGGTCCTAAACTCCACAGAGCTAAATCCAGCACACATCTCAGGTTGAGCAGTTTGAGCTGAGAGGTTGTTCTTACAGGAATCTTGCTCAAGATTTCGCATTATTTTCTAAACTGGATTGATGCAATGCACCATTTGCTGGGCTGAAAAAAACGCAACATTGATCTTGTCTAATGTTAATCAGATTTAAAAAGCATGATAATAAAAGGAAAAAAACCTCTTCAGTTGATTTGCTCATTATTAACTAACTGTTAGTTTACAAGTTGTGTAATAATGTTCCTCATATCCAAAACAAATCACAAGAAAAAGCGAGTTAGTCTTCACTGGAAACCCATTTATTCACCACAGCCTGCAATCCACCATGACTCTCTTTTTACCCAGCATTATCCGTTCCCAAACTCCCCTGCTGTGGAGGCTTGAGAGCTCGCTGTGTCATTTAATATTTAGTTCCCCCCACTGCTGCTCTTTCATATCCACACATGCACGTGTACGCACTGACAGGACACACACGCACTCCTTTGCTACACGTCTTCAACCTGTCACATCAGCTTTCTCATGTTTGCAGTCAGGATTTTGCATCGACACGTCAAAATAATATTTTGTTGGGTGTCTTCTGAGGTGGTTTAAACAGCTGCGTGCACACGTCTTTTTTTGACGAGGACACGTCAGTGCCAGAAGTAAACAACATTAAATTTAAAGCATTGATATAAAACTATTGAATAGTCACAGCTGACAAAACTGTGGTGCATCGTGTTCTGACGGCCAGGGCTGCTCTCTCTGGATGAATTACTAGCCAAATGAAAGTGCAATAAAGTGAAACAGGAAGGAAATTTCTATCAAAATGGACTAACAGTGTGGCTCTTCTTGAAATTCTGTTAGCTCATTCTGATAAGTGGACAAAAGATATTAAAAACTTGATAAAATTGGCTGTCTTGTTCATAAACTCACCAACAGCACTTGTCAGTTTTGGAAGATTATTCATTCCAGCTTAATTTTATTCAAGAACATTTCTTTAACTGGTCTGGCATTTCCTGTCTTACAGACTATTTATTTTACTAATACATTACAGTAGCTTTTCTATTCACACTAACGGAATGAATTACCTTATTTCAATCATATTTGATGGCCCATCTGGAAGGATTTTTGAATTACTCTTCTACTCTTAAACTTAAAACCCAGACTCAGAACTGTAAATGTGAATGAGCTCAAGTCCAAATTCAACTGTGGATGCAAAACTTTATGGCTGCTGTTGGCTTAGTTCACAGGTTTATGTCACCAACTCAGCACCTTAAATACCCTGTTTTATATTTCCTTAATTTTGAAAGTTTATGGGGACCTACAGGCAACAGTGGCAGATTCAAACAAAGGAAATTGCTGTTATAAATAAAACAGATCAGACCAGCAGGCCACAGAGACGCCAAAAGCCTTGAATACTTCATAAAATTTTGACATTCCAAGGAACACTTGTGTTACAGGTATGCCCCAAGCTGATGGCTGCAAATCATGAATGCATAAATTGAGTGAATACACTGAAAGCAGCAAGCCCGATAATTAGTTTTCACCATCACAAGCCAAAGTCACCAGTGGCTGACTGAAAGCGGTTCACCTGTCCCTCACACTTTCAAACCAGCCAATTATGCAGCAATATAGAACTGGATGCATATCTTGACTTGAATTTAAAAAAGCATTTGATGGAAGCATGTCATTAGTCAGAGAGGCCTACTAGGCTTTTATTCCTAGTATCAAAAATTAAGCAAACTTACAACTAACAAGGGCTGCAACAAAAATATCAACTTAGTTGCTACTTTGACTCACCAGAATCCCTACTTCGTGACAATCTAATTTTCAGCTTTTTGGAAGTTTGGGCCTAACAGTTTATGTCTAAATTACTTTGGAATGACGGCACATGTGGACATATAGTGATAGTCAGTGTGTGTGTCAAAGAGACATGAAGTTAAGACTACATACATTTTTTGTATTTTGTTTCATCTCAGTTGTAAAATTCTGTGAATCTGACACAGTTTAATGAATAAACATTTTTTTTGGTCTTTTAGGAGTATTTTTTCTTCTTTACTTACACAGACGATGTGATGTATTATAGATGATTGTCCTGTAATGTATCAAGTATCACAGAATAGTATTTGTCATTTCTGTACCAATGACTAACAGCTTCTTTTACTGACAATTAGTCATTCTTGAGTTACTTTGTCTTCTTATTTCAAAGAGAAGTTTGAGCACAGTCATTATTCCATCTGAGCAACACATACTGTACTGTCTGCTTTGAGGCAACAGGATTTTTTTCTTTTCATTGACGTGACATGGGTGGGCATATTTGAAAGCCAGCTGGAGGCAGAGAGGGGAGTGAATTCCCTCCTGCAGTGCCAGCTGGTGCACCTTCTGAGTCAAGTTGAAAGGGTTAAAGCTCAATCAGTATAAAGCAACATGGGAAAGGCGAAAACAGCAGGTACATGCTATCACTCTACAGTATTTTTCCAGCACTGTGTAATTTGCATGAATTCTAAGCCAGTTCAAATGATGTTTTGAGATTTTGTGAAAGAGTAAAATCCTTCATGCGGTAAAAAAAAAAACCCTCTATGTCTAAAATGTGTAG
>JAQLOL010000006.1:11120066-11131129 GCA_029783665.1 Naso thynnoides
TGTAATATTCACAAAATCAAGCCACAGCATAAACAAAAAAAACCCCATAAACTAAAGAATTTTAAAACTACAATCAAAATGTGAGTGAGGGCTGTGTTGATTGCCCGAAATGATTTGACAATATACTGCACAGATAATCCACCAATAAAAAGCATACACAGCATTATACAATTTTTTTTTTTTTTTTAAGTGTCCTGATGTCAGTGGATCAAACAGAAGCGAGAGGGCTGGACAGTGTATTAAACACTCTTCATTTTACCACATCAGATTAACTTCTGTAAGCCCTCCACTGGTAAGTTGGCATGTAAAAGATAATACATAGGTCACGCTCATCCATGCCACAGACACATTCACAGACAGGAAAACTACTTTTTGCATGCACTGGCACAGCAGAGATCCCCCCCCAAAGGAATATAATTGAGGTTAGTAGGCCTCTATCCTGCTGATTATGGTATTGATAGGTTACCCACAGCTCATTAAGCCTATTCCCCATTTTTCACAGTGAGAAATGCTCCACAGTAATGTGAGTGCTGACAGCTGAGCGCAGTAATTACAGATTACAGTGCGGTTTAATGTTGTGCACTTAACACCTTGGCTGTTTTGCCAAGATTTTAAATGTAGGCTGTGTTACAGGTTCCAACCTGCTTACTCAAAGAGGATGCTGAGGCTAAGAGGGGGCATTTCATCAACTCATGCTACCCAGTGTTTTGGATCATGAATACTAGTTTGTGCCACCAAACACGCTTCCTTTATCCTTTACCCTGGTAATCTGTGCTTGGGGATGATCTATCAGTGAAGGGGGGGTCTTACTCAACTTTTGTAGTGTCTGATGGTTGTCAGAGGGTAATGATGTGTTCAACCTTAACTGAGCATTTCCCTGTAAATCTATTAGGCTTTTGACGATAAAGCAGTATGAGAGATAAAATACAATTGTATCAAAACAATGTTACTTGCAGAGAGGGTAGCATCACATCTTGGCTGTTATTCATTAATTTCCTATTAAGATACATATCTTTATACAGCGGTACTTGGACATTATTCAATTAAAATCCAAACCTGTAAAAAACTACTGCAACTACATCACATAGCTTTCTTTGTTTTCTTCCTCTAAGGTAATGTACAGTCTCATCCTATGGCAGTGTTTTGACCATGAATGCAACTTTTCCTATTCAACATAAAATAGCCTCCATGTTCTAACACAGTCTGTGAAAATGGTTCTCAGTAAGTATCAGAGGACTTTTATTATGACATTTCTGTGGATTCTACCATATACAAATCCATCTTACACTTAGATCATTTGGGACTGTAAAATGAGGCAGATCCACACTGATACTCCTGTTCTGGTAAGTACAGTTGGTCGTATACTTCAAGAACATCAGATATGTCTGATCAGAAACGATAAAAAACAAAAGAAATATTTTGATGATGTCCTTAAGTGGCGGGGGATCATGGAATTTGTTTATTTAACTGTTAAACAGCTGCCATTCACAGACATGTTAATGCACTACTTTTAACGTTATGTTTTGCCATGTTTGTCTTGTTTGCCTTTTGACTAGTTTTACTCCTGAAGTTAATGACAAGCAACAAAATATAACGCAATGCTACCTTTTATAATATTTCTGTGTATATATAACGCAGTGTTACCTTTTATAGTATTTCTCTGTATTTGAAAATTGGAAACATTTGGTGTAGTGTGAGTACACAACTTAATAAAATATATATCAAAGATACAGTCATTTTAAGATATTGTAACACGATAACTCTATTTAATTCATCCAAATAGCTAAGTGTTATCAGTGAGGAACTAAAATTTGCTCAAATACAAACAAAATACCACATAAAAATGACCTGGTTTAGCAGCAAAATGTATGGATCTGTTCATATTCCTGTTGTACAATGTCAAAGAAGCTAGGGAGAATTGATACAGAATTATGAATAAAAGCCTACAAACTCACTTAAGTACTCTGCTCTATATTGTATGTCACAGTTAGTGCTTCTTTCAGTGTAGTAGAATGAAATCACACAGTTTAAGGACACGAGTCCTGATGCTGCTAAGAGGATGTTCAGGGACACACCTTGAATGCAAAACAGGTGTGGGGGAGGAGAATGAGCGGCCTATGGGGACCAGAGAAAGGGGTACGTGCAAGCGCTTCTAAAAGTCAATTATTGTTCAGTCATCACACAAGTATTATAAAAGGGAAATGGGTTCAGTGGTCAGGCATAAAGGCAGCTTTAGCACAATCCAGTATTCTCCAACACAAACTTTTTTTCAGCACGATGACTCAAACAATCCAGTGTTTTCTTAATAAAAATAGGTCAGCCTGGTTTTCTTCATGTTAACATGCAGCAGTTGAACAAACACTCACTTTGCACACTGCCTTCCCGCATTCACAAACCACCGAGAACATATTCACTTCAACTTTGCTGATGCAATAAATACATGATAAAAATAATTCTTTTACTTGCTAGTCCTCGATCAAGCCTTGCATCAGTACTAGTCAGTGCATGCTGGCCTCGGACAGGAGCACCTATGAGCTCTCAGAGGGCGACCCAACACAAAAAAGTCCTATCCATGACAACCCTGGTCTGAACAAGCCCCTCCCACTGACAGCTGGCTCATTGTGTGCTGTGCCTCTGAAGCGGCCTTGTTTCCCCCTTGCTTGGACAGTTCAATAACTAATCTGAATGCAGCCAGCAGCATGTAGCTTTGAAAATGAGGAGGGCAGGACCGATGGAAAGTCGTAATCTGCTTGTCAGTGTTGTGCCGGGTAACTGGGAGGTTGCCTTGTCGGTACACATGAGGATCCATAGTTGGGTCAGAGATGGTGCACACACACTGGCTGCACAGCATGAGAGAGTTAGACTCATATTTTGATATTTGCTTTGCAGCTGATCTCCTGAGTATCCATGTCCTCAAGGCAGTCTTTCATGAATCTTTAACAAGAAAGCATTTTTAACAAGAAAAAAAATTGTCCTGGTGGATTAACAACATTAATACAATTCTAAAACACAGTCTTTCATACAGCCACCAGTTCTGCACGAGTCTGAGGGAAAGCATTTGTAATCTACTGCTGCTTAATTTCACTTTCAATATTTGCCACGTTGATTTAATTAACGGCTTCTCTTTTGATTCCTGCTGAATAATCTGCTTCGTAATGTAATTAGTTACATCAAAGGTTATCGCAGCACCTTTCTCCCCGAGATTGCAAATGACATTTTGATCTGTCATCTCATCATCTCCTCACATAATGAAATTGAGAAAGGGCAACTCTGGCTTGGTTGCCGTCCTTCAGTTCATTTGTCCATCTGTCACATCTCAGACACACAATTTTGACTAAACTCAGCGGGGATGGTGCATGTTAACAAAGCTATACTAACTAGCTCAAGGAAGGCACCCTCTCAACTTCCTTCTATTCAGCATGTGAATAAAACTGTGACCCTGAAAACAGTTTAGAGGGTTGTAGGAATTAAAAGACAGCAGAAACTAAACGAAATCTTTTTATTGTCAAGGCTTTTTTGCAGCTTATGGCGTTGGGACGTCTGAAGTCTATTCATTTGTTTGTCCATCAGTCCACCACACATTATCATAAGCTTTTGTCAAATTAGAATAAATTATGCATTATATATGAAGCACAAAAGATCAATTAAAAGATCATCTGTACTCACAATGTCTCTGGTATAATTTGGGCTACCTTGGAGCATGTTGACGTGTCGATTTACCCCTCAGTCGACCGTTACATGACAATGACATCACACATCAAATCTGAACAGCGCTCACAGCAGAACAAACAGTGGATGGCCCTGATGTTGCTGCACACTGGGCACGCGAGCAGCCCCCTCCCTCTGTCACATGTAGGCTAATGAACAGCAGGCTCGTGCTGTTGATGGAGAAGCCCTTTGGGCCACAAGAACCACGTCGGCTCACCACTTTCTGCTTGGACTCACGCAAACAATGGGACACGTCTGGAGTGCTTGAGGCCCAAACTCAGAGGAAGGGCAGATGGTGCCCGCGATAGAGGACCGCACCCCCATTAACATGAGAAAAGAGAGGGACAGAGGGGGGGAACAGGTACCCTCTCTCCTATTTTTCTCTTCTATAAAGACTGGGGGGGGGGGCTCATTTACCAAACAGAGTCTGTGGCACTGGATCCCAATTAGGAGCATGCTGTCAACTCAACGGCAGAAAAAAAAACAAGTGCATGGATCCTGTTTGAAAAAAAGGAAAAGTCCCATCCTATGTGCATGAAAAATGCACAGTTTTTCTAATCCATATTTAAGAGTTCCAGTTCATCATTTATTTAGGAAATTTCATTTTTCTTTTGCCATATTAGCTTCCCAGAGTAACTGACTCAAGATCATTTTTCATTATAACTTAATGGGAGAGAGAAAATATTTGAGGTTTTTATTTTGAATGTTTTTTTAATTTATTTATTATGCATGTGACCACAGTCCTTACAGTGCTGTTGACTGAATTGCATGTACTGTTTTTTTTTTATACAATTACAGACTGAATCACAGCATAAATGACTGCAGGCCTTATCAGAAAGATGTTTTTTAATCTACATAAATCTCTTGTGTGAATTTTACATATTGGGTTTTTATGTTGCTAAGAGAAATCTGCGGCTCTCCAGAGCTACTATTAAAGCAGATTTCTTATTATTATTTGTAAATAAATGTGTTGTAAGAAGGCAGGACTACCTAGCCAAGCACTGACTACATAATCACATGCTTTTCCTGGAGTTTTCTTAACCTGGTCAAGCTGTTTCTCATCATCATGAAACCTCTTAAAATGAGTAGAAAACCGTGAGCCAAAGAAAATCCAGCCCATAGTATCAACAGAGAATAAACTTTTGCTACAGATTCCATTTGCTTTTTCAAAACAAAAGCTTGCCAGATTCCTTGAGGGCTGGTAGTGTTTTCCTTTCTTTCCACTGGAGGCATCTTTTACCTAAGTACATAAACACTCCTGTTGCCACAGCTGCAGATGCTGGAGGCTCTCTCTGGGTGGACTGAGGCCGCCCTGTTGTTTTCACTCATTACTCATACCAGCCACAATGTGAGAATTTCTCATGACCACAGCATCACTTTCTAAAAATACCCCTCCTCATCTCGTTTATCACAAACCAACTTATTGTCAAAGTTGAGGTGGAGCTTTAGAATTTTTTTTGCTGTTGTACAACAATGAAATCATTATGTTCCAATTACAAAAACAGTTGACTTAGAGAGAAAGACAGAGGGAGAGCTGAAATACTGCTATAGTGCATTTCTGTTGGTCTACACACAGCCTGTGGTGTACAGCATGTTGTTAAACTCATATTTTGTCTCCCCCTTGTGGCTTCCTGGAGGACAGCTAGCATTTCTATTAAATTCAGATGCCTTTCTACTGACAGACTTCATTACAATATCTCTATACATAATGACCATGTCACACACTGATTGGATAAAATTGAGAAAAACTTAAAAACAAACACAAAAAAACTATATATCTTTATTTTAAAGAGTCGAGAATGCTCCACTATAAGGAATTAAGTGCAGAAAACAGTGGAGCAGGTGCTGTATGTGTTACATTTATGGAGAAAAAAGGTAAAGCAGCATTTTCAATATCAGGAGCTGGATGGGGGTATTTTTTTCAAATGAGGGAGAATTTAAAATTAGAATTAGATTAAACTTTCAGTGTACTCAAAAAGTATTTTCTACAAAAAGTTAAAAGCCACATTAAGCTGAATCCACTGAAGAAGGAAAAATTCTATTGCCAACAAACATAACTGAACTAATTCAGCTTTTTTATACCACCTTTACAACCCAAATATTCACCCATAATATGCATTCATCACGATGACCCCCCGATGTCATACATCACCAGCAAAAAACATTTCCTCCAAGAAGTTAGCCAGTGTGTTGGAGATTAGTTATTTCTTCATTTTAATGAACTCGCATTGGAGGTCATACTGCTGCATCATGTCAGGTGTGTCTGTTTCCAAAGGAAGAAACGGACATAACTAAAAAACATCACTTAATTACATACATCAGTCTTTACACCTTAATGATTATTTGCAGACCTTTAACTGTTCTCCTGTTAAACCTCACTTTGATACATGCTGTATCTTCTCTGATTGAATTTTCGCCGCATCTCTATTGTTAAACCTCTAAGATCATTAAACAACTTTAAAAAAGGAACAAAGCAGCACCAGCTAATATGCATACAGTGATGTTTATCTATAGGCCGACCATTAGGGTAGAAATTTCATTCCTCACTACCAAAGGTTTAAGAGTCAGATCAAAACGACAAAAGACAAAGTTGGTAAAATAAAAGTCATCTAAAGAATGTATTAGGCTCCAGCAGCACTCACCAATCTGCTGCCCCAAACCCAGACTAAGTGTATCTTCAACATTATCCTGTAAGCAGCTGCAATGTTGAAAGACAACAATTATGTTGAGATAAAGGTGACGAGGACCTGCTGAACTGCCTCAGCAAAATTTCCTCTTATCCAGAGTACTCATCCAGAGCTCTAATTTCAGGCTTACTCTTGACACTGGTCAGGGGGCAATGGTAGTGTGAACAAGCCTACCTTGTAGACTGTGGCCTTGAAGTTCCCTCTGAAGGTGTCATCAAAACCAAAGCACGAACAGCTGGTTTGTGGATTGCAGGCTGGGACGCTGTGGTAGACAAAATTACCAAGGAAGTCTTCAGGTTCAAAACCAACACATAGCTACATCTATAACAGGCTAGGGCAATGATTTAATGAGAAATCCTACCATAAGATTAAAGTTAAAACAAGCCACTTTATCTGCTAAAACAGTGATTTCCAAATTGGGGGTCAGGACGCCCAGGGGGGCCATAACACACGGAGAGGAGGGTGCCAAGATGCCTTCCAAAAAAATGTATAAATTTTTTAAATAATTTAAGATTGCATATTTAATGTCATTGTTGTCTAAATTCTGTTTATATTCTTTTGTTCTTTCTTAAATATCTTTAAAATAATACAGCTGTTAGGCTGTTGTTCTTTTGTGTTGTATTAATGCCTGTCTTTGCATGGGCCAAACAGTGTGTTTGCATGGCTGTGCACAAAGTTATGCCACTCCCACCGTGGATGGGGGTCCCAAGTCTCTGACCCTGTTATTTTCGGGGTCGCGGGCTGAAAAGTTTGGGAACCCCTGTGCTAAAAGAAGGCAAAAGTGTAAAAACAGCAGCAACATACTTTAGGTTCAATCAATACAACTCAGTTTTGATTCAATTTTTAAAAATTGTCACAATGAGTAACTGTTTTGCAGAAAGAAAAAAACATACTGGGGATTTAGCTTCCTTAATAACTGCTACAGTCACTCTCATAGCAGCTCAAAACACTCAGAAACTAAAACTGTGGTCCTGAATCATTTCTACTCATTGTTTTATTAATAAATTCTACAGGACAAGTGTTATGGTGTGTCTCAGTAAATTATTCTTGTTTGTAGAGTGATGTAACATTTTTAAACGTTAGAATTTGCCTGGATTTGGCTCCATATGACATGAAAGGAAGGTAGCATTCAGCAAGAAACTTTGTTAATTACAACGTCCAGTAACAAAATGTTGCTACTTGTAGGCTGCTGAAAACATAAACAGCATCCTCAAAGTAAGAGGCCTGGGTATGTGGAGTAATAACTGCCTTGAGTCAAATAAAAATGAATCCAAAGTAAAACATTAGGCCTAACATTGGGATACTTTCATTAAAAATAGCGAATAAACTAGAGTAAAATGTGACGTTAGACCTGGACTGATTAACTTAGTCGACCATTCAACTGACATAAAATCAGTTGCAAACAAGTCTGAATCTGTTTTATATCATTGTAAATTCCAACTATTCATTTTATAATGACTCACATTCGGACCAAAACGATCCGTACCAATGACCAATTGTTTTATTTAGGTCTATTTTAACAGCTGGTTTATTAATTGTTAAGGAAAATAATCTGTATTGGCACATGATAACCAGCATGGGGATCAGTGAGACTCATTATAATATCCTGAAGACGGAGTTCTCCTCCCAGTCAGAGATCTCCGCCCCAGTCATCTTGAGCTGCAGCTCGGAGCCCGGATGAGCCGCCATGCCGACTCTATCAGCGAATGGAATAATTTATTCACCAACCTGCCTGACACTGGGCGACTAGGAGTTCACACAAGAAGTCGACAAGACAGTTTGGAGGGCAAACGTGCCGTTGTCGTGGACGGAGCGGCGCGTAACAACCGCGCTCTGTTTGCTCGCGTGCTTGCCACCGTTGTATTGACGTAGGGACACTTGTGTGCTAGCTACGCTAACGTTAGCTCGAGTCGAGAGAGTGCGCAGCAGTGACAGTCCGTCCGGAGGCGGGGAGAACTGAGAGGTGAGACTGTTACTTTGATGGTGACTACACTGATCACTCTACGCGAATAGGTGGCCATCTGGGAGATAGTATCACTTGTATAAATGTGACTCACGGTTTTAGGGGGGTTCGGCCAGCAGCGTATCGACAGCATATCTTAACTGTCTCCTAACGCTTTTTGGTCGGAGTGAAGCTGAACGTAAAGTCGACGTTTGGGTCTCCTGGCCCGCCATAGAGAAGCTAGGAGCTAGCTTGCTAACTAGATAACTGTCCAACACAGGGGGTCCCAAACTTTTCAGGTCAGTAACCTCTGAGGAGACATGCTTTAGGTGTCAGATATCCTGTCTGATTAATTGTTAAGTCTAGGAGACTTAGCATCTAAAACGGAGACTTTTGTTAATTTGGTAACATTATGATAGGAAATGACAGTGGGAAGTAAAAGCTTATCTGATGCAGTCTCTTCTGTAAGTGCAAAGTAACTGCCCACGACGTGATTCTTAGCTGGACTTCGTATTTTAGATGTATCTTGGAGATGCAGGTTCCTGAGTTTAGCAACATTACTTATATTGGTCAGTTAAGCACATAAGTGACTTTACTTGGCAGTTGTGTGTGTGTGTGTGTGTGTGTGTGATTGCAGCAGTATTAAAGCACTTTATTATCTGTTACATTGTTCTCCATGCATCAAAAATTTCAGGCCTTTTCATTTTTTTGTTATGAGTATTTAATTTTATTACTCATTTGACTGATGTTGTTTTGTGACGTGCAGATCCAGAAGAACTTTCATGTTTGCGTCAGCTCCGGAAACAGAAAGACATGTCGGTTGATGAGGATACTGTAAAAACTGGCAGTCCACAGACCAGTTCAGCATCATCTCTGCAGCTCACAGAACGTACCGGAGGTTACAGCACAATGTCTGTGATGGTGGAGAGTTCCGCTGCCACCCCTGATTTTGCAGCGGCATGTCCTGTCCCAGGCACCACAGCCTCGCCAAAACACACCAGCACGACCGACACGCTTACCCATTCAGACGACGCCGGACAAAGAGCCAGAGGGACCGAGAATAACATCAATCGCAGGAACAGCTTTCATCATTCCAAGCAACAGCAACAAACGAAATTGACGAAGCGTCGCAACACGGCAAGTATGAGTTTCAAGCATCCGACATCTGGCAAGAGGAGACGAAGGGCCAACTCTGAGAGCGACTCCGTCCTGCCTACTAACTTCCTCCTTGGTGGGAATATTTTTGACCCACTGAATCTCAACAGTCTGTTGGATGAGGAGGTCAACAGGGCACTGAATGCAGAGACGCCCAAATCCTCCCCGCTGCCAGCGAAGAGTCGAGACCCCGTTGAGATTCTCATCCCCAGAGACATTACAGATCCACTGAACCTGAACAGTGGGATAGCAGACAGCAGCTTTTTGGTTTCCCCCTACAAGAGTGGTGGCAGGAAGAGACACCGCAACAGACACCATGGAGGGGGATGTGGTGGAGGTGGGGTGGGTGGTGGTAGTGGGATTTCAACTGCACAGGTGAGCCTCTCAGAATTAGGAAAAAGTGAGGTAAAAACTAGCACCTCCGCACCGCCTCCAGGTATGTTAGCCTCATGTTCTGGATTAGATATCTCCAAAGAGCCCAACAGTCTCTCTGGTGTCACAAGGGACTCCCATGAGCACTCAGCTGACAACTCAGCGGGCTGCAAGGATGAGATGGCGCCTGTATCTGTGGAGGATTCTGCTTCCTCTGTATCGGGGGGACCAAACCAGCACACAAGCAGACGCAAGCGTAGGCGCAACTCTGGCAAAATGGAGCCCCCTGTGACCCATTCTGTGCCCACTGGAAAGTCAGGAGACAGGAGTTTTGGTCAAGGGGGGCAGAGAAATTCCCAGTCCTTCCACACACCAAAGAGTGGACCCAAAATGGGGCTAGGGGGTCGCCAACACCAGCAGCCCCACTATCAGACAAAGGAGCAGCAGAAGAAGTTCCAGTATGGGAACTATAACAAATACTATGGCTACCGCAACCCAGGCACAAGTGAAGACCCACGGATACGCGTGCTTCGTCCAGAATGGTTTGAGGGTAAAGACGTTCTAGATTTGGGGTGCAACTCAGGCCATCTAACACTCTATATTGCCAAAATGCTCAAACCAGCCCGCATATTGGGCCTGGATATTGACAGTGGTCTGATACATGTAGCCCGAAAGAACATTAGACATTATCTGTCTGAACTGCAGACTCAAGCGGCCAGGCGTGCAATGCAGAGCACTAAACAGGAGGAGAGGAATGGAAATGGGAGTCACACAGGCACAGACAAGAAGCACAATGAGACTGAGAGCTGGGATGAAAATGGGAAGCCTTTGAAAGGAGAGAGTGGCCCTGCAGAGGCTGCAAATGACAATGACTGCTGTCTCACAGATGAGACAGGTACCCAGAGGCAGGACAGCAAAACTGAGGAAATGGAGCAGGAAGCTTGTGATTCACCCCCCGCCGATCACTCTGTGAGCTGCTCTTTTCCTGTGTCCCTACGGATCTCCAGGGGGCCCATCGCTGCTCCTCCACTCACAGAAACATCCGCCACACGGCCCGGAGAGTTCCCGTCAAATGTGTCCTTCATCAAGGTAAGAAGACTTTCTCTGTGTCAGCATTTGATGATTGTCAAGATTGCCTTGCTATTGCATCGTGGGGGCCTTAAATAATGTCTAAACTAATTAGACACTTGCTGCATTAT
>JAQLOL010000006.1:11138865-11195473 GCA_029783665.1 Naso thynnoides
CCAGAAACAGCAGCATTTTAAATTTATGATGCTCACATCTCATTTATGTTGGGGGGGGGGGTTGTCTACAACAAAATTTTCTTCAATACTTGCTCTCTAAAATTTAGCAAAAATTGATACCATCTCATTGGAAGGATTTTAAAATGAGTGGGATGGATTTTACAAAACCCTGAGTGTAGTTTGAATGTAAAAGCTGTTGTTTCCAGTCTTTTTAGGTTAAAAAGGACACTATTGGTGTATGACAGGATAAATGCCAGTTAAAGCACACTATTTTTTTTTTTTCTGTATTACCAACTTAAGACTGGATTCCTCATTCCTGAAAACAGTTTTGGTGAATAACATTTGGTTATTTGGCATTTTGCTGAGAAAAGAGTCCCTCTGGGTTTTATTTAACAGTATTATGCAGATAATTTAGTCATTTTGCCTTGTACAACATATCTGCGAATGTCACAGAGGGTAAACTTCATGTATAACACTAAACTCACATTTTCTAAATTTTAAATTTAAATATAACTGATATTTTTAGAAATGGAGCAATTATCAGCAGTGACTGATGTTAAAAGTTGTAATGACAACATAATTGTAGGATTTGAGCACCATAAGCATTGAAATATTGAAAAAATATTTCGGAAACACAGTAAAGGCCTGAGAAAACAAGTCGTTAGAATTCTTATAAATTTTAGACATTTTCTTATATAAAATTACAAAGAAGTGTTTTCAACCGTTGTGAAAATGCTGAAACTCTGCAGCACAACAAACGTATGAACTCAAGGGGTGTATGATTTTGTTAATGGTACTAAAATTCCCTTCATGTTAAATTTGCACTGATATGACTCGAGGAAATTAAATTAGTTTAGTACATTTTTGCAGTTAATGTTGATGTTTTACATGTACCTTAACTTTCCTAGAATCAGTTTTCTGGAAAAACTGTTGGAATAAAATACCCCCTCTGTCAGGGAAGCTTTTAATTTTCATGCCTCTGAACAACAAGATAGATCTGAATGTTTCTCTGTGTTTAACATTTTAATTGATTAAAAGTGGTTCCAGATTTGGTGTTTCAGTATTTGCTTACAGGGTACCCTATGAGGATAAGACTGAATATATGTAATTATTGGTGGAAATATAGGTGGTGCGGACATGAGGGTATAGACTACAGATCAGTTATTCTTATTGAGGTGATCCTCATGTGAAAGTAATGACATAAGGTGTACCTTATACAAATTAAACAGGTGTTAACCCGTCAACCCTGATTCTAAAAAGTTGGACGCTGTGTGACGCAGTCATTTGCAAATGAACTGTTTACTGGTGCCTTTTTTCAATTGAGTAAATGTCCATAAAAAAAAAAGAAAGATAAGGAAATTATGACATTTTGTGTGTTTGTGTTACTCAGTAGCCCAACTTTTGTTTCTCAGTTGCAACATGCAGTTGTTCAAAATACGTAATTTATAAAGCGTTGTAATTTAGTCAAAAGTGTTTGCGCATAATGTTTATTGTTTTCAAAAATGGTTTCATAAACATGAATTCAGACCTTAGTCTGTGATTCTTTGTATCGGCATTAGAAACATACCGTTGCAACCTCATGATTTCTCTTCAAATTGACTGTCCTTCAGATATTTTACTTCAGAACATTAAGCAGCAAAAACCAAACCATGAAGGAAATGAGCTCAGACACAAAGTTCAACTCTATCTTTATGTTTGCCACTACTGCAAATGACAGCCTGCTCCAAATAAAGTCCAGGTGTTGCCCATCCCCTGGATAAAACCGTCGCTCTGGTAGATTATTGAGGCATTGATGACTTGGGCCAAAGAAAATGTGTTTTTGTTGTTTTTTCAAACCAATAAAATATGATGTAGGTGTTCTGACTTGGCAGGCATACAGCAGAGGTCAAAGCTCGGATGGCTCAGTCATTGTCGGGCTGGTCCCCTGTTTTTGATTTTGTATATGAGGAGCTGGAAGTTTAAAAAAAAAAAAATCAAAGTTGCTTTTTTTGTCAGGCTGTAAATATAACCATTGTCATGTGGTGGAGATGGAGGCCCTTTTATTTTGTCCCTTAAAATTACACTACAAAAACAACAGATTCAGTCTTCATCTGGCACTAGCATAAGATACATAGCATAAGTTACAAAACAATCATGCATGGGTATATGTGGGTTGGGGTATAACCCTAACCCTGTGAATTTATACTGTACAATAAACATACAAATAATGTAGAGAAGTTACAGATCATCATTGGTGGTTTCACCTGTTTCCTCATTATGTCATGTGTGTAATGATTACTGAAATCAGTCAGTTAACTTCTAGCCTACAGAAGTATTCAGATTACTTGAAACATATTTACAGTTAATTCCCCATTTTGTCATAGTTTTTCATTTTATTTTGTAAACCACTCAGAATAGAGGAACTGAATCCCTAACCTGGACACATAGGCTTTAATTGAACTGCAATGTTAACAGTATAAGTTTTATCATGTTTTTTTTGTTGTTGTTGTTTTTTTTTAATTAAAGCACTGCTTGGGTTTTCAAAGCCTAATTTCTCTGCAGTAGTACAAAAAGTCCATCCATCCTGTAATAACTTTGTGTTTTACGCTGTTGCTGTCGGCTTTGTGAAGACAGACGGCCTCGTGTAAACAGGTTTGTGGGGGTTTACCCCTTTGTCGTTTGGCCACGCTGCGCTGTCTGAATAGCACAAAGATTCGACCCGGATGACAATGCAGAGCACAATACAGTGGCTCGTGTTTACAAATAGCATCCATGCCTGTTAACACCTACTAGCCCGAGCCAGTTAGCCACCATCTTCAGATCCTGGCTGTGTTAGCTCTGGCACATAATTCAGCAACCAGAAAAATAATAAAATGTCTGAATCAAACAGTTAGTTGGCTCCCAGATGTCAGTATGTAATGATTTGTTATGACAGGCTCTTTGTTGCCTCAAACTGAAGGGAGTATGCTGTTTTCAACTGACAGCCATGTTGCTTCCTAAAAAAACAAAACAAAGCCAAAGTTCACCAACAAAGACATGCTGTTAAAATCCGAGTTAGGCAGTCGATATGACAATGAATTTGCTTTGCAATCGCGGCTGCTGGATCGTGACGTCTGTCTGTTCCAGACAAAGCTGTCCAGACAGACAGAGTGATAAAATAACATAAACACAGACAAGGGACATAACGCTTCATTCACAAAAGCTCTATTCCATCACAGCTATGTGGGTCAGTCACTTGACCATTATTGTTTCCTGTCAGTACAGTGCTGAGCGAAAGCATGCCAGACTCAACTCAGACTGCTTTCCATGCTGTTATTCCCCAAGGTCAAGCCAAGTGTGTAATGGGCTGCACATAGAAATGTTGGCACTATATTTTTGTTTTTTAGATGTAAAGTGAAAAAGTTGATTTGCATTATATCTGAACAATATCATTGAAGCAGGTAGTGATGATGCTAATTAGACAGCAACAAAGCAAATAAGAGTAAGAGAGTAAATTTATGTTCATGCATTTATTGGTAACAACTTTTCAGAGAGCAGAGCCAACTGTTCACAGAGGATTTATAATTGATCATTATTTCATGTGAGGTACAAGCTCAGTCACACAAAGTTCAGATCTTTGAGCATCAGGATTGCAGCTGCACACCTAATAGCTGCTCATGTAAAGTCCACTTCAAAAGCACTCGTCAAATCCCACAGCATGGTAGAAGTCCAAGAGGGGTTGATTGAGAGTAAAGCTGTGAAAATGGTTTATCCAGAGGAACGCTGCGTCAGTAACCAGGACCCCTGCTGCCTGAACTGGAGAACTCAGCCCTCATGCTGCGACATCTTCCAGGCATCATCACACAGCGGGTGCTAAGAACGCGTGGCACATCACCTGAAAGCACAGTACAACTCAAATTTATCACTCAGTCATCTTCAGAATATGTTTCAAAGAGTCTTTGTAATGAAATCACAAATTTTAAGAAACTCTGCACAGTTCCATTCTGTGATTTTTGCAGGCCTACCTGTATCTCCGAGGGCAACCGTGATGACCAACGATGTACTCCTGAGCATAGCAGAACCGTCTGCAGAGTCCTCTATACCCACATGTCCAGTACTGCATTTCTGGATCATCACCTGCATCACAATAACAGGATTAAAAAGTATTTTTCTTATGTTTCTGATAAATACTGTCTTAAATTGTCTCTAAACTGCAATTAAAATAAATCCTTTAAGTTTTAGGAAAGTTAACAAAATTTAAATGAATTATCGCTAAAGTAAACTTTAAAGTTGTGCCTTTATAATTTGTTTTTCTTCTTCTTAGAGCCACACAAACAAGGACAGCGTGATTACAGTGTAGCTCGAGCATTTACCATAGAATGATGCATGGTCTGATCTTATAGAGAATGAAAATGTGTGTATTCCTTGCTTACCCTCCCCAACTGCAAGCATCAGGAGAAGCCCGAGGAGAACCAAGCTCAGTCCCTTCATGTCTGGGTACCAATTTGCTTTCAGACACTGTTGTGGACAGGCTGATGCTGCATTTATACAGCATTTCAACACGGGGGAGGAGTCCGTCATGCTCTGTGCAAATCACAATAACAAACTATTGCTGCATGATGGCTGTCTGAGGGCTGAAGGTCAGGACTATCAGCTTACTCAGCTCAGTCAACAGCTGCAGCTTCTTGAGAATTTGAGGTTTCTTTTTGGCATTCAGAGAAAAATCATGTAATTTTCTGTATTAATGTGCAAAGAATCACTTTATTATTCAATCAACTCTGTTATTTAGAGATACTGGAAATGATCTGTACTGTTCACAAAGAAATCTCTATTCAAGAGGGGTAGTTCTTTGGTATTATACTTACTGTATACTCCTGTGTCTGGACAGAGGAGTAAAACTAGACCACAGTGGACTCCTTCAAAACAACAAGCCCTTCAAAAATGATTTAAAATAACATGCTAATATGTTTGTTTTAGACACAGTGGGCAGTACGAGTCTGTCTGTCCTGCTGTGTTTTTAATGGGCTGCTCTCTGTTCGTCCACTGCTCTGCCCGCATCTAAATATGGGAGTAGTTCATGTGTTATGCTGATGCTGTGAAACTACAATCAAACTGCACAAAACACAGCTGCTCTAGTGACACAGGGGAGGATTGTTAACCAAACAATAATGCATGGACACATAGACATGTACTTGTAAAGCATGCCCTCTAGTGCTTGTTTGCTTGTTTATTCTCTCTCTCTCTCTCTTTTTCACACACACACACGCAGCACTACAAATCATGATCCAATCTGTGATTATAAGACTAAAAAATGTTTTGTTTAACCCTATCTTTTTGCCACCACTGGTCTGGGAAAACCAGAAAACAACTGAGCATGACGAGCCTGGCAGCATCACTCTGCTTAACATCAAAATAAAGGGCAGTTAGCGGCTTGCTCAGCTTGAGGAGCACTTTTTCTGAGAGGAGCACAAGCCGTCTCCCAGCGCGAACCTCATGACAGCACAACCCATACTTTGAGAAACTATCAAACTTTGATCAATGAGAAAGAAATGAAACATGAAATTGTTTTCTTGCCCATGAACAGCCTAAAAAATGTTGATGAGATGTTTCTCTAAAACCAGTTTTATTTGAAAAGTGCACCCATCTTATCTGTTTAAAATCGCATATTTGGGCTGCAATAGTGCAAAAAGATATTCCCTCAACCAGAGACCCCACAATTTACATACGTTTTAGAATGGGCTTTACAGCATTCACCCAAATGGGAGCTGGTTCTAGTTTTGAGTTCCTCAAACACAGAATGTTTTTACTCTCAGTCTATAAATTGTAATCAGGAATGCAATAATGCAAGGATGCAAAACATTAAGCCTATATTTGACAATGATGCTGATATGTAAGAAGTGTATTTACTATTCAGCGTACAAGCTATAATTCATAATTTGCAGTAATTTTATGTAATCAAATAAAAAACAACAGTGACACAAAACTTAAATGTAAAATGTTAATTCTACAGTGGAAAGGCTGAGGAAAATAGAAGTAGGATTCACGGTAAGACTACAGCACCTCTACAGGAACATCCTCCGTTTAAAAAGAAATAATCTTCTACAAGATTATTGCTTAACTACTACTACAGAGTAGTAATGTAACATGTTGGTACAGAGGGTGGCAGTAGATATGTAATACGGTGCGTTTCTCACCCAGCGAAGAAGAAAGGCGGCAATCTGCGCCTGCGCAGCCCCCACAGCTGCAGTCAACAACAACAGTCTGCACGGTCTTGCCCTCTCATTCCAAGATGGCGGACCTCTTAGGTTCAATCTTAAACTCGATGGAGAAGCCTCCAACAGTCGGCGACCAAGAAAGCCGACGAAAGGCTCGAGGTACATATTGTACTACATAAATGAAAACTCATTCCGTGTTAGTCTGGCACCGCTGAAATCGATACATGAAAGGGCTGCAGGGCACATCTGCGTAAACCTTAAAAGGACAAGCGAGGAGAGCATTTCGGGGGCTCTCATTGGTCAGTCCAGCATTCAGGTCAGCGCAGTTGGACCGCGATTAGCACCGCCTCAACGGAACATGCAGACCCACAAGTCCTGCAAACTACTGCAGCCATAGATCGGTCCCTGCTGGACGGCTACCAAGTCTTTACGGAGCTCTCGCGAGATTGTTGCGCGTTAATTCTTCATTGTGCACGCAGTCTAGTAATGCTTTATTGAGTAAAGACGCTGTGGTTGAAGTCTGGTCAGGCTTAGGGACAAATGACAGGGTGACACCGAAACACCAAGGTTAAAATGATAGCTCTCTCTCGCGAGACCTCTCATCAGTGTGGGGTTACCATGTCAACCACACGACCCCGCAGATCAGAGGTCAGAGTCTGGTATTGATGTGGAATGATTTCTGAAGCAATTAACTGAATCAAAATGACGACTTCTACTGGAAATCAGTTTCCTACATGGTTCCATATTGTTTCTATTCTCGATTAGTGTCAGCCGGCCTTTCTCTCAACCAGTAAATGTACAACTTTCCAGAAACGTTCGTCTTTGTTATTAGCTTTGGCAATGGGCTTTTTAGTGGGTAACAGTATATAAAAGTGAATAATATGACTAAATTGAAATGTGTATAAGTCCATGCTTTGTCCATTTGTAGTGATAAAAATTATTACATTTATTACAAGTTACTAAAAGCTTAGAGATTTTATAGTAATAAAAAGCAGCTACTTTATTGTTTGGCACCATTTATAGCTGATAAACTGCAGTAACCCGTAACTGCCATGTGGCTCCAATAAAGCATTGAAAATTGGGATGCGATTGTCTGTAGATCTGATGTGAATACTGTAGTTCTCCACACCGTGGCGATGCTGAGTAAAGTAATTCTACAAAGAAACAATGTCATTCACGTAAAAAAGTTGCTATGAAGCGTCAGTCGTAGCCAGACAGCACTAATAAAAAGTGTCCAGTTCCAGTTCATTAACTGTTATGAGTACGCGCAGTAATAAAACATCAGAGACTGTTTGCGTGTAGACACATGCACCAAATAATAGGTTTGAGTTGCTCAGTGCTTCAGCCCTGAGTGATCTGGAAACATGGTCTTGTGGGCTTAAAAATACGAGAGGGCTGGCTGTAGCTGTGAGAGTGCTTTATCTGTGTTTACAACAGAAACTTTAAATACTGTATCAGAAATAAACCAAATCCATGAAACTTTCCTTTCTCGTGTCTTTTTAAGAGCAAGCAGCAAGACTCAAGAAAATGGAGGAGGAGGAGAAAAGAAAGAAAGCAGCATTCAGGAAAAAGGTGAGAGCTTATAGTTCACACTGAAAATACAATCAGTGGCCACTTCAGCAGATACACCTGTATATTAACATAACCACGGCATCGCCACCACCATAAAGTATGAGCTGAATGCTAAAATATGTAATTAAATAACTCATCTCTGACATTGTCAACAAAAACTGCACGTTACAAGCACTTCAGAATTAGACTTATGGCAGAGCAGCTTTATTGAATCGCATTAAATTGTCCAAGTGTACCTTTTAAAGTGAACAGTGATTGTAGTTCTAGCACAGAGTTTGTTGTGCCCCACTTCACCACTGTTGGTGTTTCATCTCATGCAGCATGACACAGACTCTTTCTGTCTTTGTTTAGATGGAGAAAGAGGTGTCGGATTTCATTCAAGACAGTTCGCAACAGAAACGAAAATACAATCCTATGGGGAAGATCGAGAGGAGTATATTGTAAGTAGTCAGTGCTTGATTTAATTGCAGTAAGCCTCTTGCATGTTTTGTTATGCGTTTGCAACTCTTCACCTTTCACGTCCTCCTGTCTGTCAGGCATGATGTTGCAGAAGTAGCTGGTCTCACTTCTTTTTCTTTCGGGGAGGATGAGGAGAGCCGTTACGTCATGCTTTTCAAGAAGGTCTGAATCTTTTGTTTTTTAACCAATGTTAAATGTTGCAATTACTGTTATTATTCGAAATATTGTGGGGACATGCAACTTATTTCCACATCGTGCTCTGGCAGGAGTTTGCTCCGTCAGATGAGGAGCTGGAAGCCTATCGCAAAGGAGAGGAGTGGGATCCTCAGCTGGCAGAGCAGCGGCGCAGACTAAAAGTAAGACTGGATGTTTTTTTTAGTTCACTGAAGCTCCTGTCAGACATGCATCCCTCTACAATAATCTCATAGCAATTATCACATGCTCATGTCTGGATATCAAGGTTATTTGTCACATATACAGTGTACAGTGATATTTGGTCTTTACATTTAATGCATCCCTGAGGAGCAGTGGGCAACCATAGCGCTGCACCCAGAGACCAACTCCACGTCTTAGCCAGTGCCTCGGTCAAGGGGCAGACTGGAGATAGATAAACATACATGATTTTGATGGTGGCAGAAGCCAGAGCACCTGGAGGAAATCCACGCAAACACAGAGAGCACATGCAAACTCCACATAGAAAGACCCTGCCCCAGCTGGGAATCAAACCTAGAACCTTGTTGCTATGAGGCAACAGTAATAACCACTAATCCACTGTGCGATTCCATATGCGCGTTGGTCGCTGTAACACGAAAGGTCAACATAGCAATCAGACATTTCTTGAACAAGCTTAATTTGAACAAGCCATCATATCTACATTAAAGCTGCAGCAACACAGAGTGAAAAAAGCAGACTGAGTGGATTCACTTCATTAGGCCTCAGCAGCAAAATCAATTTAACATAATGGCCATCGGTAATGCAGTTTGACCAAAAAAAAAAAAGCCAAAAAACAGCCCTGACTATTATAGTACTTTTACTCATTACTGCTCTCTCTCTCTCTCTCTCTCTCTCTCTCTCTCTCTCTCTCTCTCAATCTCTCTGTGTGTTTCTCTTCTCTACATGTTGTGTCATGTCTGAATAAAGCCATCATTAGTGTTTTTTTTGTTATTCTTTCCATGAGGTTTATATGCAGAATCTAAAGCTGACTGCTACAAGTTCCAGCACCTTCCCGGGATGAATGTTAAGAGTTTTAATTTGTCCCCTGCATTAGAAGCTGATGTCTAAATATAAATTTTACATTTCATTTAAGTCACTGCTATCTTGCATTTTGTATTGTGGCTTTGTGTTATCTGAACATGTATATGGGGTGGATTTTTTCTTGACTGTCTGTCACCATCTTTAATTTTTTCGGCCCTCTTCGCTTCAGGAACAGGCTGCATTGGAAGAAACCGCATCCAGCCAGACAAAGAAGTCAGAGGCGTGTCCCAACTCCAACTACCGGGACAAGTACAGTCACCTGATTGGCACCTCAGCTGCTAAAGATGCTGCACATACACTGGAGGCCAACAGAGCCTACGGCTGCGGTGAGGAGACGTTGCACTAATCAGTCTCAGAAAATTGCTGTGTCACTTGGTCTCACGTAGTATCCCCTCTTTATTTATTTGTCTAATTTGCTGATTATGCTGGTATGTTTGCTCTCACAGTGCCAGTAGCCAACAAAAGAGACACCCGCTCCATAGAGGAAGCCATGAATGAAATCAGAGCGAAGAAACGTCTGAAGCAGGAGGACGACACAGGAGCACAAAGCAGCAGCTCTTGAGTCTGCACCAGTTTTGCTTTCTGTCTACTGTTGTGTGTGTATATGTGTGTGAGTGAGTGTGTGTATGTGTGTGTGCGTGCACAGTCTAATTCATCTAATAATGCAATATTCTGTACGTCAAACATTTAAAAGTATAACTTAATATGACAAGTGTTGACTCTCCTCTGTATTCCACTCTCAGACGTAGACTAATTTTTTGGTTTGGTGGAGGAACTCAGGTGTGTCTGGCCCAAGACGTGGATCTCTATACATGTGTAACATTTTGCCGTCACTCAAGCTTCTAGCACACACGTTAACATACTATGCTACTGTATAGTATAGTATGGATGGATGTTAAGCAACTTAGAGGCAGCCGATGTCTTCTCACATCATTTTCACAAGGACATTTTTTGACAGTGATGGACAGTTTTGATGCAGATGTGCATTCACAGTTCGAAGTGACATTTTTATCTTAAAAATATTGACAATTATGAGCTTTATCCAGACTGGATGAAGTATTAAAAGAAGCATGTGTTGATAAGTCCTACCCACAGTGTTTTAAATATCCAGTGCAGTTTTTTTTAAAGGGAAAACAGAAATGCCATGCCATTTGGTTTACTTCTTTGTTTGTTTTTGTTTTGTTTCCACCTGTTTCAGAGCTTTGTAAAGTTGAAATCATGCCATTTCCTTCATTCCATTCAGTTCAAAACTATTTGATTTTCTGAACACCTTTTTTTAAGTACTGTTTGGTAAATTTTAGGGATCTGGTGTAGAAATTTGTTTTTGTTTCATTACATCTGCACTGACTATGAAACTGTTACTCCTAACCAAACGTTTCCTCATTGAGCCATTTGATGGTTTTCAGTAGGTGTCATAGGAAGTGGATGTACCAGGATGTTGGTCACATCTCTTTTGTTTGTCTTATCTTCAAGTTTCATGGCAACTTGATGTCTATTTTAACATGGTTGCACTGTTTTAATTCCCCAGTGTGTATTAAATAAATTGAGAACAGTCTGTATGTTACTCCCATTTGTCTATAACCTAATCTTTGTATGTTGTTTACTACTGGGCACCAGAAACTTGACGTAACAAGAACCTTACAGTATATTTTCATCAGATTTAGCAACATAAAAGCATAAGTAGCATCAAAACTGACAGTAGAATCGAATCAGCATTACTCAGTGCTAATTCTCTATCTCCTTATGTAATTAAACTGCACTCACTGGTTAATTACTTACATAAAGTTCAGTATATAAGCACAGTGTATTTACAGGTCTGTCAATCTGTTGTGTTCAGACCAATATAAATATTAGTATGTTAAGGGTTAGTCACCTGTGTGGATGGACGTTCTTTGGCAGTAATAAAATGTGACAAAGTACTTTTACTCTTACTCACTTGAGTGCTTCCATTTTAAGCTGCTGTAGTTTCTGCTTGCATTTCAATGTATGTGAGAAAGAAATGTACTTTTTGCATAACTACATTTATCTGACAGTTTTAGTAACTGTCTCATAAAGTATGGTTAGTTTTTACAGATTAAACTAGTATAATGTAAAGATAACATTTGTTATTTGCTCCAAATCTCATCTTTGTATTTTAGGGTCTTGCAGTCACGTCGCTGTCATCAGCTCTTCAGCTGTCGCCACCTCTTGTCTCCTGAAGGGGGCGCCATAAATTAACCAAGAAAAAAAAGTTGGGGTTTTTTTTCAAGCTTGTTTCACACTGTCCTGCAGTTTCTGTCTCGCAGAAACACATATTTATTGCGCGTTGAGGACTCAGTCACGCACATGTAAAAATGAAGTCCACGTTTTTGCTCTGTTTCATCATTTGGTTTGCAGATGCGGAGCTCAAACTCCGGAAAGGTAAGAGCAAACCCCGCTGACTTTTATTGTCCTGATTCTACTTGTGGGGCTTAAATAAGGAAAAGCATGAAAATGTGACTCGTCTTAAGAAAGTTTTGTCGGACTTTGCCAAAACTGAACGACAACACCTAGTGCAGAAGACCAAACGTTTGGTGTTTTGTGGTTAATCTTATTTAACCTCATTCTGCCACAGAAGCCACCAAAGTTAGATTATGACTTCTGTTTGTCTTAATGATTATTATGGGGTGTAGTGGGATCAGTGCAGTTTCCCATATCCCCCCCTAGTTTTCACTTCTTGGAAGTGATTGTCGCTTTTGAGAAATGTTTGATATTAGTTCTCAAGGAAATTCTTTTGTTTTTGCTGCTCCGTTCATCTGCGCCATATGCGTTTCTCAACACTGTGCCTCATCCTCATTGTTTGACATCCAGGGTCCGGAGTAGTTTGTACTTTTAAAGACAAGACATACAACCCAGGAGACAGCTGGCATCCCTATCTGGAGCCCTTCGGACTCATGTTCTGCATGCGCTGCGTCTGCACAGAGGTGCCTTTCAACTTTTACAAACTTCACCACTGCAGACAAACACCTAAAGGAGTATTTCACTAATGTTGCACGACTGTCTGAAGAAATTCTGAGTTGCTGACATGTGTTTCAAATATGCTTATAAACTAAACTAGATTGATCTTTCTTAGACAGGCCATGTGAAATGCAGCACAATCAAGTGTCCTGCTCTGCCTTGTGAAAACCCAGTAGCTGAGCCTCAGCAGTGTTGTCCCAGATGCACAGGTAGCTCCAAACACCTCATCAGCTCTGAGCATTTAAAGAGAACTCATTCTCTTTGTGACTTTAAAGCCTCCTTTCTTGTGTGATGCGTCCTCCTCAGATGAGCCCAGGATCCCTGCAGGGCTGAGAGCCTCAGTGAAATCCTGCAGGTACAACGGAAGTATTTATCAGCCAGGGGAGACCTTCAACAAGCACGACCTCTTCCCGTCCAAGCAAAGCAACCAGTGTGTGATGTGCACATGCTCTGTAAGTCACGTCTGATTTACTGCTGTTGTTTATAGTCAGACTGGGTTTTTATTGATCTGGAGAAACAATATCAGATCCTAAACACGTACAGATCATCACAGATCGATCAGGTCTGTAATCTGAGGTGGTGTGTGTGACATGGAATGAAATGCCACTTCTCTTCTCTCTCTTCTTCTCTGAGGAAATGGAAAAAATAGCTGAAATTTAAAACATAACTCTATCCTTGCCCAGACTGATGTATGCAACAGCAACAACAACAACAACAAATTGAACTGAGCTCGAATTGTTCTTTTTCTCCCAAACAACATTTTGTGTTTATGCTTATAAAAACGTTCTTACATAAAAATATGGCACCTCTCCTTTAGTACCACATAAAGGCCACTCGTGCAATGTTTCCACAACTCACAGAAGTGGCTCATATGTTGAATTTTCTGTTGTTTCAAACATCAGAACTTGATTACGTGTGTATTTTAAAGTGCATGTTAAGTTGTTACAATTTAATGATAAAACTGAATCTTGTAGCTGGTGAAATTATCTTGCTTTGGCTCAGCTTGGTTGTAAATGGCACGAGAGAAGGGATGAATGATGTAATTTAGAAAGAAAAAAAAGGATTAGAAGATATCAGAAGGATAGTTGAAGTGTAGCCAAAACCGAATTCACTGTGGAGTTGTCCTGTAAAAGGCACCATGATGTGAGAGGTTAATTTTATGAGTTGTTAAGTGGTTTCTGTGAGCAGATGTTTCTAAGTTTCCAAGGAGATGACACATAGATGAGAGCAGGCACACGTCACTTTCCTGCCCTTAGAACAGCCACGTCTTCTTTTAGGTTCAAACATGTGCTGGTAAATGCCAACGTAATTTTTTAAAGAAAAAAATCGAGGCAAAATGTCTAAAGCTGTTGCATTTTCACATCAAACAATTAAAAAAAAAACAAGTTCATGGTTTAATTTCTTTCCAGAAGAGCGCTGAAATTGTGCCTGTAGATCAAAGTGTATCAGAGAATAGTCTTATGTTCCACCTAAAGTTTTTCATGTGAGAACAACAAACAAACAAACAAACAAACATAAAACACCTGCTTTTAGATTGGAATTTGGTTTAATAGTCTATCTATTGTAAAGACCTCAGGAAAAGAGGGTATTTGCACTTTAATTATTCACATTAAGTTAGATGAACTTCCTAGAATAATGAACCTTTAAACAGCATAAAGTAATGTAGGAAGTGGAGCTAAAGCTAAGCCAGTTTTCTAATCTTATCAGTTCAAAATAAAAGAGGGCATAATGATCACAAACTCAGAGGTGCAAACAAAGTGGCCGTCGGCATCATTCAGGTTGTCACCTTAAAATATTTTAATTTTTGTCAGTGCCAGTGCAAAACGTGGTGAAGGAGTGCAGTGCATGGATCTGTAAGAGCCACCATCTAATAAAAAGGAAGACAAGAGCTCCAAATATGCATTTTGTAAATTCTCAAGCCACGAAAAAGAGCCTGAGAGAGAAACACTGGGAAAAACTGACATGTCACAAATAAATTAATTTAGAGACTCGGTCTGTCCACTGTGGTGGAGGCAGGCTTAAAGGAAACCCATCAACCCCTATTTAATATTTTATAAGATGCCACTGTATATTGTTTGTTTGACTGGCCATATCATTTGAGCTAGTAAAAGCCAAAAAGCAATACAGTATCTTTATTTTATGATATTAAAATTGGCAAAGACATTGGAATTTGCATTAACCTTTAGTCAAAGTAGAGGAACTGCTTTATGCAAAGCAGGGCGAGGACATGATGCAGGGAAAAGGTGGCCAATGGGAACGCTGGGTTTGGGAACAAAGTTTATATTGCGGAAGGGAGAGGGATCGTGATTATGACTTACTGCAGTTTTTAAATGGATTACTCTGCATTCTTTAGTTTTAAGCCGTGCCTAAAAATGCCCCAAGGTTGTTCAAGTATTGGAGCAGGTAGCGTTTTCTAAGTGTCCTTGAGCAAGACCCTGAACCTTTCAGCAGAACAGCTCCACGCATGGCAGTCGAGCCAATGTGTCTGTGTGTTGCAAAAAAAAAAAAAAAAATTAAAAAAAGAAAAGCAATTTGTTTTGGATAAAAAGCGAAACAAATGTAATGTCTTACTGTGATTTAGCTGGTATTGTTTGAGAATATTAAATCTTAGAAGACACTGTGATTATTTTGTTTGGACTTTGTCTTTATTATTTTAAGTAATATAAATGAGTAAACATGTCTACAGAGGCCTGCAGAAACTTTAGAGTACTTAAGCCAACCCCTCTGGAGTGCATACTTGGAAATTTAAAAAAAAAAAAGGCAATTTGCCTCCCCTTTTTTTCTCAGAATGGAAACATCTTCTGCGCTCTGAAGACGTGCCAACCAATCACCTGTTTGTCACCAGTGTCCGTTCCAGATACCTGCTGTTTGGTGTGTAAAGGTAGACAAACTCCTCCAAACTGAGAACATGACCCTTCTCTGTTGTAAGCCTGCAGTTATAGGAATTTGTTAGGCCTGCTCGTACTGTGTGGCAGATTAATATTTGTCTGATATTGATGTGCATCACAAAATGGAGATAGATGCAAAATGAAGATAATCAAATGTTGTCCTTTGCAATTGATGCTGTTCCTCTGTAAAGATCTTAATTAAATTTATTTTTAATTCAGTATGTGGTATTTATGAGTTATAGCAATATGTATATTGCTGTCATGTATGCTAATTAAACACTTGGCTTTGGTCCTTCTCTCTTTTATTTTAGATCACAGCACCAGTGGATTCTCTTCAACTGAGGATGGAAACCAGCAGCTGAACAGAGGCGTTGTATGTTCATGCTGATTGATCATAAAATTCACATATCTTAGACCATGCTTTCATATGCAACTCTCCTATCGTTTAAAAAATATTTGAATGCATAGGAAGACAGCGAAGTGGTTCCATCCATTAAGAAGCAGCGCTTTAATTAAAGGACTTGCCTTCAAGTCTCACAGGCAAATATCTGCTCTGATGAAGTGTCCTTGAATGTGACACAGACATCAATACAAGCGGCTCTGTAGCTGACACTGACCTTTTTCCTCCCTTTGACGACCAAGTTAATTATTTTCTCTGAAGGATTACAATCATTAGGGACTAATGCTTAAGATTTTCTCTCAAGATTCATGGACTAAACTGCAATGCTGTTCTGTTTGAAAAATGCTGAAAAAATCCAAAATGTGGGCAGTTATTTATGATGATGATCCTGCAGCTATCACTCGGGGAAAGCAAGCAAAGCCAATAGTTGAATTGATGAAAGATAAATGTGTTTTATTATATCTGTGTTTACAAAAGAGGCATTCAGTCGATCAGTGTTCCGGAGAACAGAGCAGGGCGCGGTCCGACCGTGCCACTCCACCCAGGGTCAGGACCTCTCCCAGAGGCCTGAGCCTCAGTAAACTTAACCTCAAAGGGGCTTCGGAGACCACCGTGAAGATTTTGTTGCAGAGGAAACACCAAAGAGGTGAGACTTTTGTCAGAACAAAAAAGATCCTGTATAGGTGTTTGATTTTATGGACATGTTCCTTGCGACTTTAGGATTGTTTCCATATGCAGCACAAAGCTCACATGTTTTCCATTTCTCTCAGCATGTTTATACAATGGCAAGACGTATTCTCATGGAGACATGTGGCACCCAGTGTTGGGGAAGGTCCTGGAATGCATCCTGTGCACTTGTACTGATGGCCTCCAGGACTGCAAACGCATCACATGCCCCAGTCAGTACCCATGCCAGCATCCTCTGAAATCAGTGGGAAAGTGCTGTAAAACTTGTCCAGGTAGTTTATAACATAAACTGTTTATACTGACATGATGATGTTTGGCTGTAAACATCACTCAAGCCACTTCTATCTTTTTTTTTCTCTCCAGAAAGTAAAGCCGAAAGTAACCAGACTCAGTGTTATCTCGGTTATAAAGACAGCCTCTTGGTGTATAAAGTAGAATCATCTTTGAAGGTGGACCCACCGCACACAGTGCGGATCATTGCTGTTGAAAGACAAAGTACTGCGGAGGTGGAAGTACAAGTATGGAAGGCTGCAGAAGGTACTGTAACTACTTTGGGGCACCGTGCAAATGGAGTTAGTTGAGTTTAACATTTTGGTCAATACACTGAATCGCTTTCTGAAGAAAAATTATACGAGAAGATAGTTTCGTATCTGTCTCTTGGATATGAAATGATCTTGCATAGTCAGCATCATCTCCACAGCAATACCTCTGTGTTGGAGAAAGGTCTGGCTGCACCCGATATCATTCTGCCATGCTCTGGCTCATTTGTATTGTCATAAACCAGTTGTCTCAAGCGAGGCTAAGCCCGGGATGAAGCCATAGCTAAAGGGGAGGGGAACACTGACTGAAATGGCTGCTGAATAGCAAACTTATACCCACAGTCTTTATCTGTTGGGATATGAAGCAACAGCCTGCAGCCAGTTAGCTTAGCTTTAACATAAAGACTGATAACAAGGACACAGCTTCACTCTAACCTTGAAGTATAGAAAAAACAAGATGCAGCTACAGCATCAGTGAGCTGTAGAAGTGCTGCGCAAATGATTTTGTGTGATTTTGACTGAGATATGCTGTGTCCTACTGTTTACAGTCTTTATGCTAAGCTAACTGTCTTAATGCTGAGATTCATATTCATCATGTAGACACAGGGGCGGTGTCATTCCTCTCAACTAAATATGGGATTGTGCTCCTCTGCTTTGCATGTACGTGAATATACATAGGTGTCATTTATGCTTGTTTCAAGTGTGTTTCTTTCATATTTGAACAGATTGGGTGGGATATCCATGAGAAAGCAGTGCGTCAAGCCAACCACAAAGAAATCAGAAATCAGGAAATTGAGTCTGTTTTGCACATTTGAAACAGGCTACTACATATGTGAAACGGCTGTAAAGGAATTTTGATTAGTAACTTTTAATGTAGCCTAAATGGACAGGATAATGATAGGATGGGATACATTATGTGAGGATCTTTGTTACCTGTATTTTGACATAACTCTGCTGAACTTTATGGTCAAAATCTTTTGAAGAAAAATTTGAGAAAATTTTTTAATATGATGTTGGATCAGCCATTCAGCTTGATGCCAACATCCGCTCTGTATGTTGATCAGACTGGGTAGATGTACGCATCAACTCTTCTGTCGGCCTCTGCAACCTAGAGCTACACAAAACACTCAATACATACACAAAGATTAGTGTATCTCAGCAAAAGCATAGTTCCAGCTTAAAAAAAAACACACTCACAAATGTGTCCAAACGACACCTTTTAATGTTCACGAGAAAACGCAAAAGTGTATTTTCCAAAATGTCAGACTCTTCCTTCGAGACAAATATTCCGTTTTTCTGCAGCAGTGCATGAATTATATCTTAGTTCTTTCTTTTTGCAGGTGTTTTGCAATTAATGGAAATAGGTGACATTCAAAGAAAAGATATAATGGATCACCCAGAGAACTACACGTTACTCACAACGCTTGATGAAGGTTTGTCTCATGAAGCTTTTCTGTGAAATCTTCCCGACTTATTTTGACAGGATCATTTTGGTTTGGTGACAGATTCTAGATTGATTTAAGTCTGTTTTTGTTTTACAGAGACGTGGAGAAAATTTAAAGAGGAGGGAGAAAACTTGAGCAAAGCTTCCCAGACTACACTTTGTGAGGAAGGTATTCGAGAGATGGTGACGTTCCTAAATCCCAAACAGATAGAAGGCCTGTGTTCACCCTAATAGCTTTTAATCCCTTTATGCTCTTTATATTCCCAATAACTCCATGTTTAAAATACAGTACATACCTTTTTCATACATATTGCACTTGAAAGTCCCACGTCATTCCTGTATAATACCAGTGGAATTTCTCATGTATAATGTTGTTAATTGAGTGATACATTGTTGTCCATCATGTTTTAATCATCACATATTTTTATTTGTAAATTATTAGGTCAAAAAACACAGACTATAGAAGTGTTTAGTTACCGTCATGGACATAAATGAGCAGATAGTTCTGCCTCCTGTCATCAAATTGAACATTTAACGGGATTCAGTTGCAGGCGTTTAATGTGAATGTAGAGTGTGGAGATCAGAGTATCCAGTTTTGAATTGAGGTTTAGACTTTGTTGACTGTATGATAATGTTTATATCTGCATCTTTTGAATGATTAAGGACATTTTGGGATCACTATTTTTTCAAACGAACCTTTTGCTTTAATCATATAAAAATGATTTGTGTTTTAGGAAATTTTTGGCAAGGTGTTCTGTTCAGAGTGTTTTTTTAGGATGTTAAATGATCAAAAAACATATTTATTGTAAATACAAATAGAGGTTTTGTCACGTTATTTAAAGCGTATTGGTTCTTGTATGATTTTTGTGTACATATATTTGAATGTTTTTCTGCACGTAGTAGAAAGAGATGTTGCATCAGGAATCAATCTGCCAGTGACTTCACAGCAGTGTCGCAACGGTGCATTTGCAAGTGTGAAAACAGTCTTTCCTAAATTTTTCCTGATGTCAAAATGTAGACCCACTGTAGCTATTCTTACGCAGTGGCAGGATTTGGTTTGTTTTCATAACCTAATCACATTTTATAACTCCACATACCTGAAATGTTTTATTTTAACGTGGTCATAGTAGATGTAGATGAATGCACTCTGTAACTCTACTTACAGTTTTAACCCATAAAGTTTCTCAGTGTTTTACATGCATGATCCGTGTGTAATGGAATCATTTGCATGGTGTCAAACACAGTAAAGCAGTGAAAATATATTTCAGAGTATGGCTTGTCACAGTTGTTTTTTAAGGCGTTATTCAGAGATGATGCATTAATATTTTTATGGTCTGCATGCCGATCACAGCAGAGCAGTCCTCACACCGTCTCCGCCTGCAGGCTTCCATTAAATAAAATTCCGGAAGGCCGGATAAACTGTTTTCCCCGCTGGAGAAGAAATGTTATCAGAGGCATGAAAATCAAAAGCAGAAGTTCAAACTTCCTTCAACCCCACAAACTCACATACGCACGACTTTTCATAACAGCACCAGTATTCTCATTTAAAAAAAAAAAAAAAACACTTTTTATTACTATTGCCTCTGTCCATCATGCCTGTTTAATTACTGGGCTCGACACTCGAAATTAAAGGGTTAATATGTAAGAGTTGAGTGATGCTAAGTGCCTCTAGCTAAAAACATGATCCAACAACAAATATGGCAAAGGACGAATTAACAGCTTCCAACACAATCCAGGTAAACACACAATATGAACTTTTTGTATTAGAATACATAAAAATGACTATTTTGTTATCTCAAATGTTTCCAACAAAGTTTGAACTCAATGAATAATTTGTGATTTTTATCAAGGTAACAACACATTACATTTTGTCACCCGTTGCTAACTTCAATGCTAACACCATTTGGTTAGTGAGGGAGGAAGTTGGCAAAGGATGAAACCTAAAATAAATAAAACTTTGACACATTTCTGCCTAAGTCAGTTGGATAGATTTCCTTTTACAAACCTAAAGTGGATGTTTTACAATGAAGCAAAGCAATTCAAATGATCCCAAGCTAATTCACAACATCATCACATTACATCTTTTTTTCAGTTTTGAGTTAGAGACCTGTAGCGTCAGAAATTACATGTAGTGCCTAAACTTTACAGTTTTCTTTTTGTTATTCTGCCCTTAACTTTAAACCAAAAATCTAGAAACTCAAACTGTAAACACTACATGCACCTGCTAATCACCAAACAGCACAAAGACAAAGATAGTAAGTAGCTAGCTAACATGGAGTTGGTGGAGACCAAAAACAGAGCAACTAGAAAAACACAAAGACTACTGGTCAGAAACATGACTCAGTAATGAATATATGAATATTAATAGCTAAGATGTTCCACATACTGACTCAGATGGTGATAAATCTTTGCTTCCACTGCCCCCTAGTGGCCTAAAAAAAACAAAGTTAATTTACCAAAGATTTAATGACCGGCAAAATTTTTTTTACAAAACAGAATTGTCAAAAAAAAAAAGTGCAGAGAAATACTAGACTCTAATTTACCCCTCAAATCTATTAGCGTTATTTCACATTTTAAAATATATTTGTAATGTTGCATTTATGTATCTTCATTTTTCATAATTATATGACTGGGTCACCTCATCTCAACTCAAACCTGAAGATAACAAGAGTGATTTTGTAATGCTCAAGTTGCTGCAGTGGGGATTCCACTGTTGTCAGTGGGTGGGACTGTGCTGTCAGATTTAGCCCAATGTAGGCCAAGAAACGGAAGGATGTCTGTATTTCCAAAACAAAGTAAAGGAAGCAGTTTAAATAGTCTTTAACCAAAAACAAATCCACACTTTGCACTAACACTGCTATTGGTAATGTCATGAAAATAACAAGCATCCTTAAACCATGTGAGCGTGGTCGGTGAATGCAGTCTTTTCCCTCTGCAGCACTGTGTGCAGTCTGTCTGCAGGCCTGTTTGATCAACAGGTGTCAAATTATCACTGTGGTTCCCATGACTCAATCAGTGTGCAACAGCAGATATGAGTGGGCGCTTCAGAAGAATATTGCTTCCCTTCTCTGTGAACTCCCGACGTGCTCGCTCTGTCCCCTCCCCTTCCACAATAATGACTCATTGTGTTTCTTTCACACTTTGCGCCAGACAGCTCCGTCCGTCTCTCACTGAAGGCATGAAACAATATTTTGAAACACATGCACTTCCTTTGTGTGCCTTCATTACTCTCTCAAAAAGGCCGCCATATTTTTGTGTAAACTGTTGGACCTGGCACTTTACAGCAGTCTCTCCCTTCATCGTCCAAAGGGGCTGTTCCAGTCAAAAGGGTGAGAAAGGGGTGTTCTACTTTATAGCTGCCAGCTTAAATTAGTAATTAACATTTTCACGTCGCCGTTTTCCCATGCAGGTCATTAACTGATAAATGTTACGTGTGCATGTTTAAAGCAAACTTGCTCTATCTGGCACTGCCTGTTCAGATCTTTGTCATTTTTGACGGAGATCCTATCTGTACTCATTTTTGTGGATGTTTGTGGACTCGTCTTACAGGCCAATTCAGCTATGCATGCTTAGTCTTGGCTCTGGAAATTGTAACAGCTGGGGGCAGTCAGTAGGTATAAATCATGCAGTCGGTCAGCTCTCTGTGTATGTGTACTCCACCCTGCTGCCAATGTAACCCAGATTCAGTGAGAAGTGAAGAAAATGTGAGACTCAGGGTCACGACTCGGCCCAGGATTGGACGCACTTCTGAGTCATTATTGTGATATTAACACACTCATTCACTGGTGTTTTATGTGCTGCTTCCTTTCGGGAGACGCTTGGTCACCAACTCATGCATGACACAGAAAAGCCTTTGAAAATCCCAAAAGTCCGAACAGGATTTACTTTTTGTAGCGCTGCAGAAATGCAAAGAAAAAGCAGCTGAGTTGAACTGATTTCTGGAGATTAAAGAAAATGCTTCCTCATGTGCTGCGAGTAGGTAGTTCCTCGCTGATGCATGTGGTGTTTGTGAGGAACTGAAGCATTGCAAACCAATCAGGCAGTCTTTTGATTCAAAGCGAGCCAAATTGTGTTAAGTTAATTAAGTCTGATAGATGTGTTTGCTTTCATAGCTGATTAAGGTGCTCGGCAGAACCCCTGAGTTTATACTTCATCAAAATACTTCCGAAATCTATCAAGGGCTCTGTTTTTTACACCCTTACACTCTCGTTAATTAAGTTGGCCCTGATCATTTTAGCTGATGTTTGGAGTCAGGCCAGGAGAACATGGACAATACTAGGATACATGTCATGAACACTTTGGTCTTCATCCCCTCATCCTGAGCAGTCGGCGTTTTAAACACGTGCTCGTAACGACTGTAAACTATTAAAGACAAACCACAGCGAGGTCTTTTGTTTCGCCAGAGAATGAAGAGCGGCAACAACTTCAGGCTTATGATCAGTAATTAATAATGGCCTCTTTTCAGATGTCAGCCAGAGTATCCGAAGCTTTTCCAGGATTACATGATAAGTGTGTTACAGTTCAATTGTCCATCAAAAGAAATAATGAATAGGTCCAGTCTGCAGTGAACTCATTTGGCACATGAGTAATGAGGAGTGTTGATGAGGTATTCAGGCCTATTCTTCCTGAGCCAAATCTGGTGTCTGAGTCTCCACAGGGTTATTCTCAAAGCTTAACTGTTGGCCTTCAAATTGAGAGTCAAACAAACCTTCCCCAAACATTTGTCAGGCTTGATTGCAGCGAGGGCTGCTCCAGATGTGAAAATGCACTGTTGAAATACACGAGCAAAGAACTAACGGAAAAACACATATAGATACATAAACAACAGTCTGTCACAGGACACAGTCCATCATGTCTGTCTCCACCGTGTCTTTTGTTATTTTTGCATTTGGACCCAGTATCTCGCTCTGCTGCCAGATTCTGTTATATCACCGAGAGATGAAAATGTGTTTTCAGTTAATAACCCACCTCATCACTTTTTCACGGTAAGAACAAAAGAGGTTACAGAGGGAAAGCTTAGCTGAGCCCCTTTTGTCTCTTTATTTTTTTTTCTGAGTTCATGTTAATGTGAAAAGGAGTCCAATAAAAACAGAGAGATGAATTTCCATCGGATTCGCTCCACAATGTAAAGTAAAACTGACTTTGTGCTTATTAGCATGAAACTGCTGGAATAACTTTTCTGTGCTTGTACAACATTAATTACAGACGTGGTTTGTGTAATCGTCTTCAGTCTTGCAATGATTTGTCACATTAGTAGATCATTTTCCCCTCTTAAAGGACCATACAAATCTATTTTTACCTCTTACTATTAGCAGAGATTGACTCTATCTTCTACAAACGTTGTTAAAATCCAACCATGTGTATACTTTAGTAGATCTCAGACTGTACTGTTAAACCCTATTTACTGCCATTTACGTTGAAACAGGGTATAGAAACACTAAAGGATACATGGAAGTTGCAAGGTATAGGTAATTCACCCTTATAAACAGAATGTCTGCATTTATGATGGTCAAAAATAGCTGAGCAAGAGAGAGAGAGAGGGGAAGCCAGGAGCCCAGGAGATGAAAGTTATTGCGCCTGAAAAAATAGTTCCTTACAAGTGCTGCCCTCCTGCTTGAATATTAACTTAAAAATGGATTTTGACAGATGTTCTTTTTAACTAATATCAGACATTTTCAGGTACTTTTTTTTAAAACATTTATTGACAATGGACTAACATAAATAAACACAATACCTCATAGATAAAGCTATTATGGGAAAAAAAATCAGTGGGGTTTATGTAACCTGTATGGTCGATGTTGATGAAGCACAGTGACATGTAGTAACACTGGCACAATCCTTTTTTTTGTGATCAAGTATTTATTAACTTTTTTTTTTCCTTTTTCCATTAATGAGAGGTAAGATCACAAATCATAATTACATAACTTAAATACAATAAATAGCCTATGTGACCTATATCCAATTGCCCCCAACCACAAAAGAAAAAACAACAACAACAACAACAACAGCAACAACAAAACAATTTTGGTTCCATAATACGAATACAATCAATATGTGACCTATATCCAATTCACCCACAATTCCTTCCTTTCCGCACAGTTAAGTAGAACCTTTACAACATATCTTTCACATTCACAGCTACAGAAGCCCATGCATCAGTGGTATGTTGTTTAGCACCGTGCATTCTACCAACTGACATCTCCATACAAATTAAATATAGAAATAATCGCAACCATTGAGAACGAGAGAGAGAATGTGGTGGTTGTGTCAACATCTTCTTTGCTGCTGTTAAACCAGCAAACATGATGGACCTCTGTGGATGTGTCAGCTTTAATATTGAATCGTCATTTAGAAGCTACAGCCTGGGACAATGTGGAATCTCTGTATCCAATATCTTAGACAAGACGGTGTAGATTAGCTTCCAAAATGAAAATACCACAGGACAATCGCAAAACATATGCACAATCGAACCAATTTGGCCACTAGGACAAAGTTCACAAACAGATGAGGGAATAAGTTTAATCTGTTGGAGCTTTCTGGAGGTGAGATAAATCCCGTGTAGAATTTTAAAATGAAATAATTTGTGTTTAGGATTTTAAGAGGTTCCATTTACGTTGTCCCATCCATAATGCCAACAAATGTCCTCAACAGAACAACCATAATCAGTGGTCCAAACCCGTTGAAAAGCAAGGGGCTGATTAGAAGATTTAAGAAACATTAAGTGTGATTTGGATGCCAAGCCTCTTGTTTGGCCCTTTGCATCCAATAGGGCTTGAAGAGGGTGAGCAGGAAGAGAATTTGTCCCAGGGGCCCCCATATGTTCTCATAGCCTGTCTGAGTCTCAAATAAAAGAAAAACGAGGTGACCGGTAAATTATAAGTTGTACACAAATCATTAAACAGTTTAATCCTCTTATCATCACAAATATCTGACAACACACTGATACCCTTTTCTCTCAATTGTGAAAAAAAGAATGAAATACCACCAGTAAGAAGATTAAAATTATGAAAAATCAGACTGTGTGTGTGCCATTTAGTAGAGTTTGGAATGCATTTCCTTTCTACACAATGCCATATAGACAACAAAAAAGACATTATCGGACCAAGCTGAGATTTGGCTCATTTGGATGGTAGAGGTGAATAAACGAGGTCTTGTAGTGTAACACTGGTACAATCCTTAATGCATGAGGCCTCCATGAGGTCAGTGTAAATCACAGAACAGCATCATCGTAGCATAGCAGTGTTTGTTAAGTCCTTAAGATGTAATTAAAAAATAATCCCGATGTATAAAGCATAGTGATGTCATCTGGGTTATTTCAGTTCGGGCTCTAGTGACTGCAAATTTAGAGTTTGCACAGGTTAGAACATTTACCAGAGGGAGGTTATGAAAAAAAAGATGCCATCAAGTTGCATTATGGCAAGTGTTGGATCCAGTTTTCTTTTCTTCTTTTTTTAGCCTAAACCGAACAGCAGGGCAAAAAAAATCTGGATATCTCAGCATCTGTTGCTTCACTTCTGACTTTTTTTTCTTTTTTTTTTTTTAACATCTCCTATGAGTCCCATAAGGTTATGTAAGTGCAATGCCAATATCGCTGGAGTAACAGTGTGATGGTCCAAGGTGAGATTTTTACTTATTATTAGCATATGAAGTATTTTTGGCTGTCCTTAAAGCTCAGGCTACATTTGTATCCATGAAAGTAACATCTTTGCTGAGAGAAGTTTTCTCCCTCTGACTTTTTCTCCTAATGCCAAATTCCTTATGATTTGAAGACAAAAGTTATTTTGATGAATTAAAAGGCAATGCAGAAAGGAATTGATTTGATTTTGATCAATTGCTCAACTGAATAATTAATTGATTGATATTAGGTTACTTTTTGGTGCATACAAAATGATCTGAAAAGTGGGGGAACCAAGGCAGGTTTGGGGTCGTCATAGTTGCAACTGTTAAATACAGATTGCCATGAACAAAAGCAGTAAATGACGGCAAATTTATAACAAAACAAGAGTGGAAAAGAGTCGAATGATGATCATCTGAACACATTCGAACACCATCTTGTGAAAGTGCACATGTGGCAAAAAATAGCTTCTGATAAGTTACTTGAGAGCTTTGTCTGTGATGAGGTCAGTGAAGGCCTCCGCCTGGGATATAACAGCCTTCACTATGACTGATCACAGCTCAAAGCTGTGGAAAACCAATGTGCTGAACGACCTCTGGAGATTTACAGCATGAAAACACTTGTGCAACTGTAGATGCTTGAAACAGTATCACTTCAGAATTGCTTTGTAACAACATTCTGGTCAGGCAAAATAAGTGAATGCCAGATTTCACTGGCAGAGGAACAAGCTACGTCTTGTCACTGAGGGCCTTCAGTCCAGCCTGGATGGAGCAGCAAAAGTAGTGCAGAAAAGAGATTTACTTGTATTACATCTCATACATAATTCAGTCACATTGAGCATCAGAGGTTTTTAGCCGCTCAGTCCTCTGATGTTGTCAGAGATCTTTGCAACGCAGATTATCTCTTCTCCAGCTGAAGGGAAAATAGTATAATAGTATAGTATAATAAATTCTGCAGCATGTCAAACCTCTGCCATTTGGCAAAGTCTCCTCATTACCATCAAATATAGCCCTAAAAAAAGCAAAACAAGTTTATTTATATAGCACCATTCACAAACACGCAAAGTCAGCGCTTTATAGCAGCAATAAAAATGAGACATTAAGAAAACATTAAAAATTGCATTTAAGAAAGATGATAAGAGCCAAACCAGACCTTTAAAGAGAAGGCCAAGTGTTTGCCTGATCAATTGAGATGAAATCTAGATTAGAAACACAGATAAAAATGAATATTTGGATGATAAAGGAAGTGGAATAAAATGAAAATGCAAAACACATCATATAGAACGACAGTGTACAAGATAAACTATAGTATCCCCTGGCTGCATGTTAAAAACAATTTGTTTACTGCATGCAATACATTTGTTCCTTATCACTCAATACGTGCAGAAGCAGGGAAATATTCACACATGAAATATCTCCATAGCACTTGCTGATTTATTTCCACCTGGGCTGAAAGTGCATTCCACATCTGCAAGCTGCTCTGCGGAAAAATAATTGAGATCATATGACGGACAAGAGCATGAAATTAAAACGGGGGTGAACAACAAAAAACAAAACAGGTCACGAAATGAAAAACGTCACGTAGGATGTTTCAAATTTGGTGTAATGACATTTGTGTGTTTAAGAATGTGGACACTAAGTTGTTTGGGACTGCAGAGGGTTGTTGAAAGTTCCAAACATGGCTCCACCAGCGACTGTTCCTCACCAGCCAGCTTCACTGACGAACATTACTGCTCCCTCGACAGCTTTTCCTGCTGGCTCCTGCAGCCGGGTCCTGAGGTCACATTTATTCCAATTTGGACAACTTTGCTAAGGCAATGTGCTCCAAAATATTTAATAAGTAACACTTAGCTTTTTGGTTGACTGGATACATTGAAACACGGTACTCAAATGTGCAAACTGAGCTAATATTCATCAGGATACAGCAAAAAAGTAGTATGACTTATATCCATAACAGTACTTAGTCAAGGCTCTGGAAGCAGGCGGGAAAAGGGAATGCCTTATGCTAATGAAATCCATTTTTACACGAATACACTTGATGAAAATGTAAAGGTACTTCATTGGTCACATATACAGTGTACAGTGAAATTTGGTCTCTGCATTAAATCCATTCCTGAGGAGCAGTGGGCAGCCCGGTCACCATTTCCAGGTTTTGAGTCAGTACCTTGGTCAAGGCTACTGACTGGGGACCTAACATGCATGTTTTCATGGTGGGGGAAACCCACGTGAACATGCAAACTCCACACAGAAAGCCGGGAATCAAACTCAGGACCTCCTTGCTATGAGGCCACAGTGCTAACCACTAAGCTACCATGCCTCCCTGAAATTTCATTATATACTGAAGGAAAATAATAAACAAAATAAGTTCAGTCACCACGGGGCTCATAGTGGATTTATTGATGTTTTATTCATCTGTACAATTCTTCTGTCTTCACAGAAAATGAAAAGTGAAATGAAAAGTCAGGGCAGTCAGGTATAGGGTGACACTGTTTTATTTCTTGTGAACACTTTAGCCGGTGGAGGCCTCATTAATTATAACAACCTGGTGCCTGATATTAGAATTAAACATATCAACAGTGACTTCAGGCTGGAATCTTAAAAGATATCCTATGGAAACGGGTCATGCCAAAAGGAAACCTGTTTTAGCTCTGAAAAGATACAAATATAAAGTAATACTGTAGTTTATTCTTGATATTCATGCATGCTGGCATAATTCTGGTCCTAGTAAAAGTGGTGCAGCTGGTCAGAACCATCACTCTATCCCTCTCACACAGCATTAATAGACACACAAAAGCACAGAAGCACACAGACACAGACTAAAACCCAATCACCCAATCACAACAGACATTTATCCTAAAGAACTCTGCAGTGGCTGAAGCCTTGATATTTTTACACAATCGTTTACCTCTACATCTATACTTCCTCTATAGATTAAAATCTTACTTTTCATCATCTTCTTGTAAACCACCTGTTAATGGCTCGTTTCTGTCCCAGCTAGATTATGGTGACATTGTTTGCAGATGTGCTTGTCTCACTGCTTTGTCCAAATTTGATTCACTTTATCACAGTGCCCTGAGAAATATTTCTCAGTCAGCCTACAGGACACATCATTGCCTTGTATATAACCAAGTAGGTTGGTCTTCCTTTACTACCCTCAGGATGCAGTACTGGTATGTTTTTGTACATGAGGCTCTCCTGGGTCATCTACCTTCATACATTTGTTCAAAGCTTATTTTTACTGCTGGCTCTCACAGCCTCAGAGCCAATGGTTGGTTTCGCCTGCAGTCTTGCTTTAAAATGACCTCCTTTATCTCTTTGTCCTGTTTTAAACAGAAATTAACTGAAATATTTCCCACTAGCTGTGCCTGCTTTGATGCCTAGCTGTGATTTTTTATGCACAGTGGTAGTCTTTGCCCTGTGCACCTCTGTGTTGTTAGTTTTGTTTATTGTTTGTTGTGTGTTTTGTATTGTATTGCATTGTATGACCACATCTTGAAACTCTCCGCCCTCTTAGCCAGATCCCTTTTGTAAGAGATGTGTTGTCTCAACAAGGTTTTAATCTGGTTAACTGAAGGTTTAATAATAATAATAAATAATAATACTGGCTGTTATTTTGGTTTTTACATGCTTTTATTTTGGATATATAGCAGCTTTTTTCATCGGTTTCAATCCCAACAACTACACGCCAACATCACCATGGTGTTTTTCAAGGCAAGACGGAAATCATAGGTATTTGAACATGAGTCCGACTAGAGCATCTGTGAAGGTGGCATGTCGGCTCCGTTTCGGTCAGTGTTTCTGTCAGACTCCTTGCTGGCTGCGTGCTCCATTGTTCTCTCATGGACCTTCACGTACTTTGTCTTTAAATCTCTCAGCAGGGACAGAGCCTCATGCTTGGTAACTCCTGTGCTGTTCATGGCATTGCCTGCACAGAAAACAAAGAATTAAATAACCAAAGGGAAGGTTGTGATTTATAAAGTTGATGACAGAAATGTGCTTACTCAAGGGGATTTTTCTTATCGTCGTGCTCTGTTTGATTTCTTTGATCATTTCGTGTGCCCTGTCAGCGGGCTGCCGCATTGGTTTCAAAGGTGGAAGTTCTTTAATCTGTGACAGACAACTTGTTTTAAAGTGATAAATATTACAGTTTTGTTGTATTTATTTGTTACAAATTTGACAGTAATATTGAGTGTGAATGCAGATTGATTTTGTGCAAGCAAAGTCTTCAACCTTTTTCTGTCTTTCTCTGCACGGCGTCTGGATGCAGTCAAGTTTTGGTTTCGAGTCTCTGTAAACATTCGGATTCTTCAGTGTGCGTTCCAGCATCCGAACAGCCGTCTGAATTCCTGCTAAAAGAAAACAAAAGAAAGAAACAATATAATATAATGTTCCACTGCGCCATGGGGTGACTGTTTTGGCCAAGTATTTTAGGGCTTGAGGAGAACGCTCAAAAATAAATCGCTGCAGGGGAAAATTGCTCACCGATGGGCTTCGCCACATCAGGGTTTGGTTTTGCATCTATTAACTTCTCACAGTAACTGAATATTTCAGGAATTGTATCATCTTTGTTTCTCTTCTTGTTTTCTGCAGATTCGTCCTCATCAGCTTGAAAACCAAACTCGTCTTCTGGAACATCTGTTGCCTGCACCTGAAACAATGTTCAGTAAAGAATAAAAGTTATTACAAATTAAGTGACAACCAGTAGCTATGAGGCATGTGCAGCAGGGGGAGCTTGAGCGACTGCGACTTTACCTCATTTCCAAAGTGCCGTTTTTGAATGTGTATTTTATTGATTGTTTTTTTTGTTTTTTGTTTTTTTTTTTTTGTAAAGGCTGGCCTGCAGCATTCATTCAGAAGAACATTAACCAATTACAAAATAATTTAACAATAAACAAACCGAATTGCCTGCCAAGGTCAGATTACATCACATGATGACTTTCGACCTGAGGTCGTGTGTGAGATATCCTAACAGAGTTACTTACTGTACAAGTGAAAGTCCTGCCTTGAAAAGATTACTTCAGTAAAATTATTAGCATCATCAGTACTCAATGTAAAAAAATGTCACCTGTCATTGTCCTATTATCATTTCATTATTCTTATTATTTATCTACATGATTATGACGAATCTTAAGAAGAATCTTACTATATAACTTTGTATAAGACTGTCACTTTTATTTTAATTATGAAATTTAATTATAAATGATTATTTTCTCCTTTAATTGATTAATTGTTTGGTTTGTAGAAGTTCTGAAAATAGTGAGAAATGCTTTCACAATTTTAATATTTATATAATATTATCTAATTGATTTAATTTAATATATACATATATATATAAAATTTTAATGTTATTCTTTCATTTTGTGAATTCATGTCTTTAGGCTTTGGATTAATGTGACGGCATTTCTTTTTCTTTTTTTCATTTTTCAATTTTAAAAACCCAAACAATCAATAGATTTAATGGAGAAAATAATCATCAGATTTATCGATTATAAATTAGAAATTGGTCCTTGCAGTGCTATAAATACAGTTCAAATTAGTTTCACCTTAACCAAATAAATACTGATTTTTGGATGAATGGTTCAGTAACAATAATCTGCTCCATCATACTTATGAATATTGTTTCAGTCACAGGGGCCTTTTGAATTCATTGAGTACTTTTACTTTAAGTACTTTTAGTACACTTTCCATTTTAGTAGCATTTTGAATGCAGGACGTTTTGTAATTGAGTGTTTTGTAACTTGTAACTTGATGGGTAATAATTTGTTTAAAAAAGTTTGAACAGAATTTCTAAACCCCAAAATCACAGAATTTTTATTTATCAGCTGAGAGCAGAAGAGACAGTAACGTTCATACCTGAGTAACAAAGAAACTCTCTGTATTTTCCTGGATTTTATTCGTCCCCTCAGCTTCTGGTGTTCTTTTGACAGTCAGCTCACTTTTCCCCCCCTCAGCAGGACAAGGTGCAGCCATCAACGATGGCTTCTTAGACACCTTTGGGATTCGTTCGTCCAACTACGACACGAAAATGTCAAAATCAAAAAAAAAAAAAGGTGAATCATTCATGTCACTGTTTGACTTTCATGTGGCAAAATCTGGAGACGATGCAGAACACATCCAACCTTCCATTTTGTACCAGAGGACACCGTCAGTGGGAACTCTCCAACTTCCTGTGTCTTCTTACGCTTTATTGTCACCCCAAGTCTCTCTTGGAGGTAATAGGTCAGCAAGGGAGGGTCTCCTGTGACATGAGGATGAATTCAGCATTTAAAAATTTAGAGCAAATCTTTAAAAACAGCCTCAATTCAATGGAGGGACTAAGGGTTACCACTTCTCTGTGTGGTCAGAGGGTTGGACTGGATGTCAAGTTGTTGGAGCTTTGGGAAAAAAGCAGCAGCCATCAGAGCTTCTTCTGCTGCAATCTGCAAGAAAACACTGATGAGCCGTCTTATTTAAAAGGGATAATGGTTGATTTATCATTACAAAGTAAATACTCCACACACCTTATTGTCAGCTAAGTTGAGAAACTGAAGCTCGGGAAATGGCAAATCGGACAATTTGCTGATCTCCACCCAGGTTTCCTTTGGGAAAATATAAAACAATTGACAGGCACAAAATAAATGCTCATGTAAAACAGAGGCCATGGAAAACAATGATGCTCAACAGAATAAATCACCTCCTGAGCTCTCTTGACATTTTCATCAGTTTTGAGATCTGGTTCAGTAGAGGCTGGATTGAGGGAATAAAAATGACTAAATGAATATTTTTCTCAGAACACTGAGGAAACTTTGACATGCAGATCAATTGTTAAGTTTTTTACTGAGCATCTACCAAGTCTCTCATCTCTGTCTCGCTCTTCAAAAGAAGTTTGCAAAGGTTTGGAATCGCCCGTCAACTGCAAAAATGGTATTTCAGAAATGTTGTTCCCCTGAAGGTTTAAATACTTGAGCCTGTGATGGACAATTAAGAATACTTTCTGAATGTTTAACAGATTTTGTTATGCAAGTCTGCTTTATGTAATACTTTGTTTTTTATGTATATGGCAAACTTCATATCACTTTACGACCTCTTCAGGCTTCTCAGACTGCTGAAGACTGCAGAGGACAGTTTGTTATCGTCCAGGACGAGGACCTCCAGAGCTTTGAACTGTGTGTCTTCTTCTTTACTGCACAAAAAGAAAAGAGAAATTATGATTCACCAGTATCATAAAATCGGCACTAAATAAAGGCTGAATGTATTTAATAATGCTGTTAAATCTGCAATAAACATATATACAGTACGTGTGCTTCATAAAGATTTGTGGATTTTCTTTACCTGACTGCACAGCAGGTGACTGAATGTCAAAACAGCTGCTTCGCCACAGCCAGGAGTGTGAATGTGGAGCACTTGTGCGCCCCCTCCTGGCCAGTTTAACAACTATTTCAAATGCATCTTGAGTTTGTGGCCTTTCCCTTCAGTTAACTTTCTGCACAAGTTGTTATGATAACTAGGTACATTTACTTAAGTACTGTAAGTACAAATTTGAGTTACTTGTACTTATATTTCTATTCTATGTAACTGTTTGGTGACAAATACACTTTTGTTTAACAGCTTTAGTAACTAGTTCACTTTAGTTACTAAATTATATTTTTTCAGACCCTCCCTATCCAGTGAAAGCCATGTATACCAAATCGAGTGATTTTTCAATGTGTAATTTTATTTATCAATTTTTATTTTTTTTAAGTACTTGAGGGATTAAACACTCCTCAATCGGTCACTTTTCAAGCTAAATCAACTTTTTAAGAAGCCTCTTGGATTAGCTGGAAAATGCTTCAACAAAAAGCTGAAATGAGGTCTTTTTTTCCTGACCTCATGAAAAGTGGACTTCTTAAAAGATGTGTGGCTCTCAAGGGACAGTGACACAACAAATATATGATGGTTTTACAGAATATTAGCATGTTAGAACATCTGCAGCAGGAAAATATATTATATTTTTTGCTTTTAATACTAGAGGTACATTTAGCTGATGATATTTACATACTTTCACTTCAGGTTTTGAATGCAGAACTTTTACTTGTAGTGGAGTTTTTGTAGTGTGATACCAATACTGCGTATATAATGACAAACATGACTGATGCATGATGACATGGCACGCCAAATAACGACTGACAGATGTGGTTTGAAAGATTGTTGGAAAACATCTGCCTCATTATTGGTTAAAGAGCTTTGAATATGTTCCTGTTCATTCACGGTTACCACTCAAGCATGTTAACGGAGTTGCTTCATGTTTGTTGCCTGTTTATGGACACCGATCAAAGATACTTTCTGCAGTAATTATTTTAAGGAGCAGACCGGAGGTAGTGTCACCTACTTAGAGAGTGAATTTGACTGATTTTGCATTTTGCCGTGGAAAGTATGTGCTGAAACAGATTAGTCGTCTTTTGTTTTTGCCAGCTTCTCCGTGACTTGTGTAAAACTTTTTTGAAACAACTCTCATGTGGAAAGTCGGCTTTCTGCCACTGTCTCACTGGCAAAGCAGCCGTTACGTAAAAGCAGTGCTGGACAGAGCTAAACAGTGTGTGAGGTTTAGACAGACAAGCAAGTCCACACCAATTTATTTTATTAATTAGGCTTTTTACAAGAGGTTTTTTTTTTTCACTTTTTCTCAAACATTTGAGTGAATACTGTTAGAGAAGTAGATTTTTCAGGTGACATTGCAGGTTGTCTGATTCTGGGTTTAGTGTTTTTTCATTAGTGCTAACACTGTGTTAAATATGGTAAAAATGCTATCACTCCTCTATATCTGTTTAATGTAAAATACTTACAGTTGGGTGGCTTCATGGTTTAGAGAACCCAGATTAGGAGGAAGATGATGAAGCTGATTTCCAGTCAGATAAAGAACCTTTAGACGGGGAAGTCGACCGACGGAAACAATATCATCAGCTGACAAACTGTTGTAGGACAAATCCAAAACCTGTAAAGATTTATGTGAATTGTTCAAATAAACGTAACCACACCAGGGAGATGCAACAGAAAAAGATGGATTTTGAATTTGAAATATGAATAATGCTGCAAACTTTGAAATTGAGACATGAAAAAGGTACAGATATTAAAATTGCACCACCGAGGGCTTGATGCAGGCATCAGCAGAGATACACAACTTAACTTGGTAGAATGTTGTTACTGTTTTTGTCAGTTAATACCAAAGATTTTTATGTTTGAAAGAATTGCAGATGTGAAAGAAGCTGAAAATGATCCAAAAAAAAAAAAGATGACAACACATAAAAAATAAAAGGGGTTTAAGCTCTTGTTAGAAATATAAAAATCATGTCAGGTGTAGAGCTGCGATGACTAACTGAAAAATCTGTTAATCGCTTGACAGCAAATGAATCACAAACTATTTTGATAATTGATTAATAGTTTTTTTCAAATAAAAAGATAAACAGAACTGTTGGTTTAATGTCTAAAATGTGAAGATTTGCTCCTTTTTATGTCATTTATGAAAATAAACGAGGAGTTTTTGTGTTTTTTTGGCTGTTGTTTGGATAAAAGAAGCTATTTGAAGACGTCACATTTGGCTCTGGGAAATTAAGATGAGCATTTTTAGCACTTTTCTGACATTTCATGGAATTAAAATTTTTGCAACCATAGTCCAGTGGCATATTCCTCCTGTGATAGGCATATACAACATTAAAATTAATACAAATACGATGTAATAAGTTTGTCAGAGTGGTCTGTCTTACCTGGAGCTGAGGGAAGTCAGCAGCATTAAACGTCAGGTTGCTCAGCCAGTTTAACGCCAGACTGAGTTCTCTTAAAGACACAAAACTGCTGAAAGACTCTGCAGACACACAAGAGACATTTCCTGAAACTCTGGACTTTTTATAAGAGAAGCACAAAATCTTGCTGAAAGTATATTTGGATAATACTTGAGAAGAATCACCTAAAGAGAGGGAGTTAACGGATGCATCGATGTAGGCTACATTGTTAAACAGCTTGAGGTCCTCAGGCTTGACCTGTGCACAGTGAAAAAAAATCTATATCAGTTGTTTACCCACAAACTATTAAATGATTCTGGCAAAAATGTGAAAAGTCGATCTTACAGAATTCAGTTTCTGCTCACTGATGTTGACAAAGCAGAGCTCAGACGGCTTATCGACAGAATGCAATTGGAGCTATGAAAGAAAACTTCAAGTTGAAATGTTCTGGGGTCTCTTTTGTCAAACAAGCACCCTACATCACAAGATTTCAGGTCCTTACCAGGAAAGGTCCATCTAATGTGTTACTACGAGGAATATCAACCCCTCCGTCTTTCTTTTTTGTTCTTTGAAGCAAACTCGTGTATTTCTGCTCCTCTGCTTTTCTGTAAGCCACGAGCCAATGACCGGCACCTACACATCACATGTCAAAGAAAATGTCAGCAGATACATTATAGCCAGATATACACGTAAAACAATTATTTTAACTAAAAATGTATCTACTGATTATTTTTTCGATTAACAATTTCATCTTCAAAAATACTGAAAATACTGAAAAATGTCCGTCCTAATTTCTAATAGCCAAAGGTGACATTCAAATAACTTGTTTTGCCGCTGTGAAAATCTTACATTAAAAATTTTCACGTGACAATGATATAAAGCAAAGAAAAGCAGGAAATCATCATATTAAAGACGCTGAAACCAAAGAATTATTTGGTTTTGTGAATTTTCTGTTGATAAACTACCGGATAAACATTTAAATTCTACAGTCCGCAGTGCAACAGAAAGAATTTTGATAACACTTCATGACACAGCCCTCAATGTATAGTGTAATTTTCTGACACTTACTCTGTATTTCCGTGAAAGTTAAGTTGTTTTTTAATCATAATAATCAGTAGGCTATCTAAAATAGTTACCAGTCCCCACTGGTACTTAAATGTAGGTAAAGCAGAACAAGGGAGTAACAATTAGGAACATTTGAGGAAAAGGAGTAACACCTTATTTTGTGTGTACTTTGTAAGTAGTGGGTACCTACAGGGTACTTTGGAGGAAAGGAAAAACAATATATTCTGAAAATATTTTGTAAGTACCACCGCCCAACCTATGACGAATGTGCCAAATATTCCTCTATCAAATATCAAGTGAAATGTATTACGTGTGTAGACAGACATTCTACAAGGTCCATCAATGTGACGCAATGTGAAAGGCTGTTAAACTGTTTTGAACTGTTTATCTCAAACTCATCTTGAAAACTGTTTGTTTTCCCTCCACTCATGTTATTAAATACAACGTCCAATATGACAGTTTATGCACTTTTGTATTTTATTATTCTCTTTGTTTTTAATTTTTTTCCAGTTTTAATATGAATACAATATATATTTGGTTAGGCTACATTTTTATTTTTAGCTTAAGTTTAAATTTAAGTTACAGGCAAAAAAGACAACTTCAATAGACATATAAGCTGTTTATAATTTATATTGATAATCACTGGCATAAGCCTAAAAATTAGGCCTACAGGCAAAAAAGGCCTAATATTTTCAAATAGGCTATATCCATAAACAGGCCTAGCTTTGGAGGATAATTATTTTTGGACAGACAAAACAAGAAATTTAATATCTTGAATCAAATAATCAGCAGATTAACGACAGTTATTGGGGAATATAACCCTTTTCAAGAATTAACATAAAGTATTTTTGTTAAATACAATGATAGGCTACTGTGCAATTAGTTTATTAAATAGCCAACTTTGACTTAACTTACCTTCTTTTCTTCGATGGAGAAATGTCCGGGCGGGGAAACATTTGTTGGTGGGGTAGCTTTTCTGTCCATGGTCAAATTTGTTGGAGGCTGCGGTCATTTTGTTTGCTTGTGTGGTCCATTTATCACCAAACAACTTTTGGTCAAGTCTTAATTACGCGTTTCACGGACTGAACTGGCAAAACCAGCTATTTGCTACAGTACATTTGATCTCGAGCCGAACTGTTGTATCCTAGCAACAGCGAGTAAGTCGAGAGCTGCTCCTCCCGCCCAGCAGGGGGCGATAAAAAGTACAAATGGATGTTTTCCGTACCGGCTAAGGCGGAAGAAACCGGGGAGCCCTGCTTGTCAAAGATTAAATTCAGTGATTAGATAATGACCCGCCTAGCAAAACTAGAACGCTTTCAGATACTGACGTTAAACGTCTATCTTCGGGAATATGCAGCAGTTTTCCGTACCCTATATACACGCGGCATATAATTCTTCCTTAAGACAAATTTACACTAATCTCATAACCGTTTAAACTGCTAAGCTAGGTAGCTTTTAGTCAGAATTGATGACACTGCGCGTGTGTTGCACAGCGAATAACGTTACCTAGGCTATATTTCTGTCTAGCTAGTATCCGAACTGGAGCTACATAGGCTGTCATCAATATTTTGTGCTAGCACAACAAAATGAGAAATGCTTGACTGAACACGTTTTGGAGGCTCTAGCCGACGTCCAGTTTAGACAGGACGCTTCTCGGCCAAGCGGAAGTGAGTGCGAGGCATCTCTTGTTTCAGCGTCGTCTTCTTCTTTGCCAATGAACCCATAGCATCAGTGCAGTGTCGTGAACATCAGAGGTTGCTGGTGTGGCGTGAAATTAGACGGTATAATGCCGTTCACGCAGAGATCAGAGGTGACAAATGTGAAGAGTGACAAGTGAAGGTAAGGGTTTCGCTCTGCACTCGCAAAATACGTTAGATGCCATTTGTTACAATGCAATACAGTGCAATGATATATGTGTATGAGAAGCTGCTGGAGTGTGAACTTCACGTTAGTCTGTATTTTGAAAATTGTGACAACAAGTCTACAAAAGCTAAGACTTGTCATATATTGTGAACGTGCAGGAACTCTAATTCATCATGGGGAACAGACCGTCAAAGAGTGGCAGGGAAGAGGAGCCGGTCAAAACAACTTTGTTTGAAAAGGAGCCAAGTGGGATAACATACAGAATCCCTGCCCTCATTTATCTGAGGCACAGTCACACCTTCCTCGCCTTTGCAGAGAAAAGATCCTCACCCGCTGACTGTGATGCCAAGATCCTTGTTATGAGAAGAGGAACACTGAAAGATGACGGATCTGTTCAGGTTACTATATGCATGCAATAACCAGTAGATCATCTTTTCCCTCAGTACTGACAGCTGTCAACGTTGCCTGTGCTTGTCTTTTTAATTGCCGTCTTTTGTCATTTTCTTCCAGTGGTCGTCCAGTCAGGAGCTGTCAACAGCAAGCCTGCCAGACTGCCGCACCATGAATCCTTGCCCTGTGTATGAAAAAAACAGCAAAACTCTATTTTTATTTTTCATCTGTGTTTATGGAAACACCACAGAGAGAAGGCAGATCTTTACAGGTAAGAACAAGGCCCATCTCTGCTGCGTTAGCAGCAGCGATGACGGGCAAACCTGGAGTGCAGCGAGAGACTTAACAGAAAGTGTGATTGGTGATACTCTCCATAAGTGGGCCACGTTCGCTGTGGGTCCAGGCCACGGTGTTCAGCTGGAGAATGGCAGATTGATCATCCCAGCGTACGCCCATTACATCCCGTACAGATGCTGTTCCTTCCCCATTCCTTTTACGGTCTACCCTCGTGCACTTTCAGTATATAGTGAGGACTTTGGCCAGACGTGGCAAATTGGTAAGATGCTTCAAAAAAAGTCATCTGAATGTGAGATGGCGGAGATCATAGATCACGAGGGCAGGAGTCATCTTTACTGCAATGCTCGTAACACTGGAGGCCACAGGTGTGAGGCCCTGAGTGAAAACAGCGGCATGTATTTTGACAAACCTCACGTCGCTCCGGAGCTCGTGGAACAACCTTCAGGCTGTCAGGGCAGTGTCATCGGCTTTCCCGCTCCTGAATTTGTCCCAAACGACGACGCCGAAAGCAAAGCCTGCGGCACATCGCTCTTGTCTCCAGACACACAAACCTGGCTCCTCTTCATCCACCCAACCAACAAGTCTAGTAGAAGGGACATGGGTGTGTATTTGAACCGATCCCCTCTGCACTCATCAGGGTGGGACAGGCCCAGGATCATCCACAGGGGGCCTAGCGGCTACTCCGACCTGGCTTACAACGGAGACAAGGATCAGTTCTCGTGCCTGATGGAGTGCGGTAAGGAAAGTGAACTTGAGCAGATTGCGTTCATGTCGTTCACCCTTAATGATGTCATGCAAACGGGCAGCAAGAAGGAAAAGAAGATGCGTTAAATCGTGGTTGCTTTTTATCTGTATTAACAAAGCTCCCCAACATTCTCCCGCAACCTAGAAGTCCAAGCAAAAGCCACTAAATATGCTGTGCAGTAACATCTGTCTGTGTTTACTGTTGTTCTACATTCTGGAGATGATAATGCATGCATGAGTCGTGTGTTTTGTTGTCTCCTTGTTTACATGAAGAAGTAACTGAAGTCTTAATAGTATAAATATGCAAGCTGCTGTGTATGGAAGGCCATTTTAAAGGGTTGGGTGGCTGGTTTCAAGCATGTTGTGCTGGACTGTCATCTTTTAGACAGGCTTTGCATGTTTGACAAGTTCTTCACAATCATTTCTGCATTTTATGAAACTGACAGTGTTTTCTGAGCAGTGGAGAGAATTTGCCTACCTCTTTTTATTTTCATATGAAGATCATAGCAAGCCTTGTAGAGTTTTCTACCATGCTCAGTCTCTCCTTTACATTTAGTATACTCTGATTCACATATGCCTTCTACTCCACTGTTTAAACTTGCGCCTAAATTTGTAAGTCACATGTGGGCGCAGCGAAGCTGACAGAACAGATGAACATAAACTTTTTACCTGCCACACCCAGCTAATCAATGAAGAGACCAGCCGAACTGTTCAACACTGATGAGTATTTATTAAGACAAGCAGATGGATCAGCCTCTACAAAGAGCATTTAAGCTACTTTTTACTGAACACTGATTTTTATTACATTCATTTTCAAAAGCAATATTTCACTGGTTTGATTACTTACTTTCACTTTCCAGAGCACTTAGCATGGTTTTCTGAACAGCCTTTCTTTCCCTGACATTGTTTGTTAAGTGCAGCATTATGACCAGATGTGATTGGCTGGCTGTTGGTTGTCAAATGAAAAGCATGTAACGGCATGTAACAGCAGATGAAGACTCGCCATTTATAATGCCAGTAGAAATGTGCACATACAAAGTCTTGTACTGAGCGACGAAAACATCCTCCTGCCTAATGTTGTGAGGCAAAATGCCTCCAGGTGGTTCTCCACTAGTTTCATTGTGTTTTTGTTGACTGTTGTGGAAAGTGACAAAACCTGCATGAAACATGTATTTTAGTAGAAAATAAAAGTAACCTGTGATCACCAGACTCCTCTTTTGTTCAATTTTACACATCTTTGCCTGATTATACAGTAATTATAGCAGTTAGCAAGTGACTGTTGGGATAAATGATTAAAAAAGACAAGTTAAACAATAATCTGTCAGAAGGGTATGGATGAAAGAATAGCTGGGGCATGGGTGTGGGCTTTAAAAGCAGCTATAAAAAAACACTTCATCAGCTGTAGGGAGTATTTAATTCCCTCAGCAGCTAAAGGGGGCTTAGGGCTTGTTGAAATGTTGTGAAAGGCTGTTGTTGTTAGGCGACCTGTGGGGAGTTGATTGTGATTCAGCAGATGTGCAGACAGCAGGGATAAATTAAGAACAGGGAGGAGCATTTTAGATGAAGATGGACTGCAGATATTCTGTGGTTTTCAAGTTCTCCAAACAACATGACATCTCTGCTGGGAGTGGTAGTATTTAGAAAGTGAAAGCAATTTAGCTTGCCCCACTCAAGTATCAAAATGGCTCTGATAGAGTCTAAAATGCTGGATCTAGTATTGGCAAGTACACATGCCTGTGCATCACTCTGATACCACATAAATTATTCATAAGAATCAGGACCCCGCTACTTCCCAGCAGTGTCCCATACATCTGTTTGCAACTCAACAGATGTTTTACTGCACAAGTAGCCAATGTCCATTAGCAGCAAACAGCTTTTATAACCTCAGGCACATCCGTAGCGCAGCATCCACTTTGAGCAACTGTTAAAGAAATATGATAATATATATTTTAAAGCACTGGTCTCAGATTGGTACACAGTATCAGCTGATACACAAAGTTCAAGTATCAGAAAAGAAAAAGAATCACAACATCTCTAAAACGTGACGTGATTTACATGCCATTTATTTGGTAAAGCTGAAATAACTTTTTTAAAAATTAATGTGACGTGACAGCTGTTACTGGTAATGATACAATCAGCAGTGCTACTATAATAGTGTTGCATCTGTGTTAAAAGCTCAAAGGATAAAACTGTTATTCTTTTTTTTTACTCTGAACAAATCCAATGAAAAGTCTAAAACCAGCTTCATGTTGGTACATCTTTCTTTTTCTAACTTTGCAGGCAGCACTTACTGACGACATAGACCTTTAAAAACAGGTTTTAAAGTGAGGAAAAAAAATTGAGGAACATTTGATTAAAACAGCATATTTTTTTAATCAAATGTTCCTCAAACAGGAGTAAAAACAGAATTTAAAGTGAATTGATCGAAAGAAAAATTTGATTTTTAAAAAAAATTATTATTATTTTAAAGTAGAACACTGCAGTTTTTGTTTTTAATCAAATGTTCCTCAAACAGGAGTAAACACTTTGTTTCGGGGACTATTTTCACATGTGGATCAAAAACACATTTAGTGCTTATTATTTACAGCAGTGGGGGGAAGTTTTAGAGACTAACTACAGTGCTGTGGCCATGTTGGTGGTTATAGCACGTCAGCCCACATTAGTTATAATAGTTTTCAGACAACAATAGAGGCCCATGGCAGAGGAAGAAGATATTTCACCATTTGACTGTGGAAGTAATTCTCTTTATTCTACTATTATTCTAACCTCATTATAATAATGAAGTGAAGAGACATGACATGAATTGTTTTTCTTGACACCTTGATGTTGACTGAGGAATTGGAGATTCTTCAGATCACAGCTTTCCTGACTTTATTTAAATGTCATAACACAGATGCAGATGTAGAAAATGTTTCTCCGCTGTCATAGAGGATGTGTTGATTGTTTTTCTTGCCTCACTGAAGCAGTGAATTGTCTCGCTTCAATGATTCATTACATTTGTAAGGGAAATTCAGTTGACATCTGTGCCCTTGGGTAAACAGCAGCAGCTCTAGGCTGCTTGGGACTCCAGTCCAGTGCCTGATCATGAATATCATCACTGAACTTGTACAAACAAAAGCAACAAGACAAGATATTATGTGTACTTTGTTGGATGTGAGGGTTTCTCATCTGCTGACCAGCCTCTTCCTTGTTTCTGTTTTTCATCACCTTTCTCAACCAGCTTCTTCACAGATCGGATGAATCATGTGGTGAAACCTGTTTTTCCCTGACAGCGTTGGCGGTGACACATCCAACGTTTTCCAACACATATGATAATCTTTATCAGAGGGCGGCTTGCTGTAAAACACACACATATGTCTCGTCTGTCACTCTGACGACATTTGGGAGTCCAGCAACAGAGAGGCTAGCAGTGTTAGCGACGCAGATGTTTTTCTGTCTGTGGTGTGCATGTGTGCCGTCCCAGCAGACTCTGCTCTTTCAGCTGCAAAGGAAGCGCCGGACACACTGCTGTCACACTGTTCTTGTACCATCCATCTGAATGACCCAGGGGCCTGCAGGTGACGACTGCCAGACATCAGGGAGGGGGACAGGGGTTCACTTAGTTTCCTGTCTGAGTTCCTTTTTTTTTTTTGACATTGAAAAATTGCACATCAAGGTAGCGCCTACTTTTTTTCCCAACTTCAAAGTTATTTGCTTTAAATGATCACCTTCAGATTTAGCAATTAATCATTACTTACCAAACCCTAGAAATATATCCTACTGCAAAAAGCTAAAATGCAAATTCAGAACCTTGACTTCCCTTGTGTTTTGAGATGTACCGGTACAGCTGTGTGTATACATGGTAAATAATTAAAAAGCTCCCCTTTTCAGGCTTCCACAGATATTTAGGAGGTCTGGGCCTTTGCGGGGCATACAATGAGCTAACCTCCAAAACAAAGCTGTTTATCACAGGTGTCACCATTAACAATAGACTAGAAAGTTTGGTCACAACACCTACTGAAATTTCACTCAGCCTAAGGGAAAGAAGTTACAGCTTAATCTAAGTTTGCACAGATAGAGGACCCAGATAGATAATCAAGCTTTTGCTGCGGCAAGAAGATTTAAAACAATATCTCTCTTTCAGTTTGTGTACATCCTGCAGCAAAACAGACAAATTCTTGGCACTATTTCCATGCTATCCATGTTGCTGCCACATTCTACATTGGATTACATTTGTTCCTTCTTAATGTAAAACACCAGGCCTCTTATTGCAACAGTGACACAGAAACACATTCACGCTCACTGAGTGCAGAAATAGAGGAACCAAACATGATCAAAGTTCAAAGCAGAGTCCGTGTGTGATAAGCTTTGGAAGCATGCTTTATGAGGTGCATGTTTTCTGCTGGTGTTTATGTTTATTGCCTGTTTTTTCAAGAACTGTTCAGCCAAAATAAAAAAGGCTGTAGTTCTAGTTCAAGAAGCCACTGCTGCATTTTTTTGTTTTTGTCTGCATAAAAACTCATTGAAAACTCTTCGATATGTTACTGCAGTTTAGTGCATCTGAGAGAGCGTGTCCATCAGTGAAGTACATTCAAAGAAGAACCGTCATGGCGACACGGAACAAAGGAGCTTAGAACAAAGGTTGAGATTATGATGGCAGACCCCACTGCATTGTGAATAATATCCCATAAACCCATTAGAGTCATCTTGTTTCAGAGGCAGGGTTGTTTGCGTACATGCAGCTCATATGATACTAATGTCCCTGAACACATACACAAATAAACGGTTTATTCTGAATATTAGCATGTAGGGTTTGCTGTTCAACATAGCAGCTGCTGTATGATTAGTTTCTTTGTTCAGGTTATGATAGCAAATATAAAATCTTATCTGAATTTTCCATCAGCACACTTTGACTCAGAGAGTTCCGTGCAACCTTTAGTTCATATCTAATTGTAAATGTTTACATGAGAGCTCTGCAGGTTTTTAAGCAGTGGGTTCAAGGACGAGAAGAAACTACCTTTGAGACACATTATGTGCTGTTTGGTCCCTCCAAGTTGAATGGGTTGGAGCAACAAACATGATGCACTCAGTGTGAGCAGTCTCCTCTCTTTTGGTTTCTCTTTGTTGCAAGACAGCAAAATATAAGTTTATGCAGGCAAAGTTACATTTTCAAGGTTTGGATTGAAGTATCTATGTACACTGGAAGCTACGCTGAGTCGAACTGTACATCATCACAGAGTCACAAAGGGGAGCAACATCTCAGTGGCTCCTTCAGGAATTCCTTCAAGATTCACACATTTAACCTTTTATCTCGCATCTCACAGCTGAGCCTATTTACAGTACAGTGTAACCTCATACCAGCGAAAACAACTTAGTGTATCAAAACGACGCCTGCACAGGAGATTAGTGCTGTTTTCATGGGAAATCATAAAAGGACCAAATCCCCCCGTCACGTTACAAAGTATGGAACTAAATACAAAACTAAAGGGAATAGACGTGAAATGCAGTGTAAAATGAGTTGTGCATGTGTGCAAGAGTCGAGGTAACAAATGATAGAGAGAGAGAGAGAACTCCCAGAGAAATGAGCAGAGAAGCTGTATTTTTAGGCTTCCACAAAAAAAGTTACATTTGCTAAATCTTACCCCAAGTGACCTGTGGCAAGAGCAATATCACATTTGATCAACTCAGACTTATCATTTATGTCCTATCATTTGAAAACTACTAGTTCACCACAGTGTGTCCAAATCCTTGTGTCAGATGCTTAATGACCTTTCCAAAAAGTCCAACTGCCTCGAAACTTTTGATTTAGAAACAATGATGCTCTCTGTTGAAAGTGATGTCAACATCTTTTGATACAGTTTAGAGACAATACAAAGATTACATGTCAGATGGACACATGGCCGTGTCGTCAGACTGCAGACAGTCTTTAAAGCAAGAGTGCCTACCAGCACGGATCCTGGATCAAACCGCCAGACAATTTAAGTAAAAAAATGGCTTACAAGGGCACTGCAAATCTACATAAGCCATAAAAAGCCATGCCACATTTACACCCTGTTAGGGCTTTTCTCTCTTAAAGGGACATGCGCACAGTTTACAAACAGAGGAGGCAAAAAGACTGCTGAGAAAGCAGCAGGGTTGGGAAAGTGACTTTCTAAATCCTAACAGCTACTGATTGCTTATTGCCAATTTAATATTGCAATAACAAACAGAATACACTTTAATTTAAAAGCCAACATTTAAGTTACAATTAAAATTGAGTAATTTGTGCCAGAATTACTTTTTCAGCCTGAGCAAAATGTCGTTTTCAAAAGCATGTGATCTGTTAATTTTTACAGTCATAGGACTTTTTTTTTTTTTTTTTTTTTGCTGTCAGATCATTTTAACTCTACAAGTAATCCATTGTTCCCAACCCTGTAAAGCAGTGAGCGTGGCAGACCAGTCACATGCACATTATGGGAAATGCTAGGCTAGACACGAGTACTAACCTTTGGCTCTCTGGCTGCTGGGTACTAAACATCATACATAATAACAGGCAGCTGCGAGAGGAGGAGACTCGGACGTCCTATGAAAGCACCATTCACGCAGTAAAGTTGCATTTTAACACAGAGGTGAGTTTTTTTTCCGCTTTGTAACATTTGATAACAAGAGTCTAATCTGCTTTGACAGCAGTTAAATATCTTTAAACATCTCTGACTGGCAGAGACCTGTTGCTCCTCCAGCCTCCCCCTCTGTAGAAATAATTAGTCTGTGAACAATCGGCAGTGAGCATTATATGACCTGTTTTGTTGTTTTTTTTTTCACAATTGCGAGATCTTCTTTTTTTTCATACATGATACAATGCGCAAAATGGATATGCGCACATACTGGAAGCATAATGTTGCTGAGGACATGCAAGTTGTTGAGTATACAGCAGAGCAAAAAGCTATGTTTCCCAATGTCATTGTCTTCCTCGTCTCCTCAAAACATCATCTGTCACTCAGATTTGCATCTTCAAGCACGCAACTCTTTCTTCGAGTGGGGCTTATTTCCCAGCAGGGCGTCAATCTCAGTGATAGTTTGAGGGGTCATTTGGGATAAAATCTGCAAGGAGGAAGGTACAATGGCAATCAGTTTAAAATGCGATCTGTCACTTCTGACATTTTATTTTGCAGGCAAAGTAACATATCTATTGGTTCAAACAACTGCAACTCGGTATATCCGGCAGAATTATTGATGGTGGAGAAATAAAGGGAGAAGAAAATTTACCCGGAGGGCACCCAGGTTCTCAAGCAGCTGGTCTGTAGTAGAAACACCCAGAAGTACTGAGCTGACTCCCTCACTGCGCAGACACCAGGCTGCAAGATTCAAGAAAACCAGTCAAACTGAATCTATTAAAACCAAAAAGCTGACCAAATTTGACATTTCAGTCTAGTTTTAATGTTTAATGGCTAAACTAAACATGCATCTATGGAAGATATATGAGCAGCAATTGTGATCTGAGATCAGATGGCTGAAAATACTTGAGAGGCTCCATCATGACAGTGACCCCACAACAGTGCATTTTTTAATAGCCACGCAAGGATATATGGAGATGTATGATAGACCCTGCTCTCTGACTAAATAAAGATTAGATACAGAGATGGAAAAAGTCGTGATAAACTTTCAAGGTCATTGGTCAAGAGTAAAGTGGCTGCACAAAGGTAAAAGGACACCAAGCTGTAAATGTGCTCAGATCTGTCGCATAACTTCCTCCTTGAATGATCAAAGCATTTTTTATCTTATGTGGATGTGAATAAACAGTTAAAATGCACAAGTTTAAATTATCAATTTGACAGAAATGTTTTTAAAAAAACAGTTTAGTCTATAATTCCATTCACACAACAATCAAATTTTTAAAAGAACTGTTCATCATACGTGTGCACCGTACAATCATGTTTTTTGCCTGGGTCCTACCTATGGCTAACTGTGCAGCGGTGCAGCCAAGTCTGTCTGCCAGTAGATGGAGCTCCTTGATTTTAGCGAGCTGCCTGCGGCCCTCCTCACTGTTCACTCGCTCCTTCAGCCACTGGTATCCCTTCACCAAGAGCAAATTGCAGAAAAGCATTTATATGGCACTGATTTCACACTGCAAAGCCCCATTAATCAGGGGGAGAATTACACTGAGGCTGATTTTCAGTGAGAGAAATCCCAAAGGAGGGCTGGTCAAATCAAACTGACCTTCATTGCTGCTCTGGAGCACTCTGGCACACCATCGCTGTACTTCCCTGTGATTAATCCACAAGCAAGGGGAGACCAGGTCATCGCTCCAACACCTGAGAGGATGGAGTAAGAATAGACACTAAAATGAAACAAGATTAACATTAAAGAGACGATAAATAGAGCAGCGAGAATGAGGATGTCTGACCGATCTTGTGGTAGAGCTCAGGAAGCTGCACCTCCACTTTATCCCTCTGGAAGTAGTGATACTCTGCCTGCTCACACACAGGTGGGATCAGGTTGAATTGGCGTGCCACAGAGTATGCCTCCTGGTGCCAGACAGACCGAAACAGAATGCCATGGTTACCAATCTGCATTGATGCCATAAGCCGACAGCATTAAATTTCTTTCTGAATGGGAGATCAACATTCACCATGATTTCCATGGCACTCCAGCGTGAGGTTCCCCAGTACATGGCCATACCCTGGTTTATTACAAACGTCATGGCCCGTACAATCTCTGCAAATCATAACAGCATTTTCAAAAAACAGTAGTTTTATAATGAGGCCGCTGTTTGGCTGCTTCTTCATGCGGACATAAACACATATAAGCACATCTATAACTGACCTTCCATTGGACTGTTGACATCATTTCTGTTGGCAAAGACGATGTCCACGTAATCTAGCTGCAGTCTTGATAAAGATCCTCTTAAACCTGTCACAAACAACAGTCATTGGTAGATAATCTTCATTATTGTTCTTACAGGACAAAGAAACCACAGCCATGCTAGCAGCTCTGTCAGGGTACTGAGGCTCAGCTGTGTTATGAGCTAAATGCTAATGTGGACAAGCTAACATGCTTATAATTACGTTTCTAACAAGCTGATTTTAGCAGGTAAAATGTTTACGTTATTCACTATATGGTTTAGTGCTCTAACATGCTAACATTGATTTAAATAGCACTGAACAGAGTACAGTTACAGCTGGTTGGAATTTTGTTCATTTTGCAGGTATTTTGTTAGATATTTGTATATAAAGTTATCAGAGCCACAAAACGTTAGTGCAGTAGATATACATAAGAGAAAAGGGAAACTACGCAAAAACTTTTTCAATAAACGTTCCCAAGAAATAGTTTATTTTGCTCTACACAGTATGTCACTAGAGAGTAAAAATAAAGTATTTTATAGGGGAAACTGTTCTTAAAAGTTTATGCTAGTTTTCCTCCTCTCAAGTGTTGTGGTTCAAATCTCCTGCATGCCCACTTTTCAACCTTGAGTATTTGATTTAGAGGTTAAAGTCACAAACAGTGAAAAATGAAGTCTGACTATGCACTCTGTCTCTGCACGTAGCTCACTTATTACGCAATGTCCCCAAATTAAAAGCTTCATGACAAACAAACAGCCCATTCAACTCCTTTTATGAATGGTCACCTCCAGGCCATACTTACAAAACAAGCTATGAAGATGGCTGCATAAAACTCCATTAACCTCTTTTAGCTTTCTGTAGGTTTGCTTTTGGGAGGGGAACAGTGGAATATAATGGCATGTAATATTCATAATAATGTGTTGTTTTTTAAAACACAATTCTTTTAATTCTTTAGTGGCCATCATCGAGTATCTTATATGCTTGATGAGACAAGGTATATTCAGTTGGTTGCAATCTACAACCACACCACTAGATGCCACTTTATGCACACACTGAACCTTTAAAGCTGCATTTCGGAACTTTGGAGTAAGCATCAATAAATTTTTTGTGTTCTACTTGGAAAAAATGTCATAATACCTATAGACAGCTATTAGTAAGTGATGTGGTCTGAGAGTATCGTGATATCACTGTTTTCCCATGCCTCTGTATTCAGGATTGTAAAAATCCTATCCCTCCTGTTCTATTGCCCAATCAGTGATGCTCTTTGTACTCTCTGTCCTGATTGGCCAGTCTACGCTGCGCTTCTTAGTGACAGGGATGTCTGTATGAGCCGATTAGCTGTTCATGCCTTACACTCTGACTCACCTCTGCCAATGACAGAGTGTCTACAAACGACACCATCAGTCTGCCTAAGCTCAAACTAAGACATACCTGTTCACTCCACTGCAACTTTCCCTGAAAATGTTTCGTCTCAGTTCAAACTAACCTTAAAAGAGAGAGCGACAACAAACGAAATAAAACACGAGCAGGAGCGAAAACGAGGAGTGGAAGCTGCAGCAGAGTTGCTTCCCAATGAGTCTCATGTGACAGCTAACTTTAACTTGTTAGCAAAAGTTACCAACTGCAGCTTTAAGTAGACAGAAAAACAATGAAACAAAATGTTAAATTTTCTTAAGTGTTCTTTGCACTGAGGTTTTATCTCTACGTCCCCTCCGACCTCATCTGATTTCACTCCACAATTCCATTCCTCAACTTCTCAACCTCAATAAAATGCAACTCACCTCCTACTAGCACAGCTTCACAACCATGAACTCCTTTTTCCTTAGCTGTTACAAAACATAACCTTTCTTTGATTCTAAAGCATTTGATTTATTTAGTGTGACGTGTGACATGGGGAAGTTTTAACTGAGCGAGACAAACTGAGAGAATAAAGGTCATCAAGTGATTCATCACAACTCAATGTCTGTTTTTCGGTGGTGAACTAATGCACTCTGGGATATCTTTTTTTGTACAATAAAAGTACCGTCACTTTAATAAATCAGAAAATTTGGACTTTAATCTCTCTTAATATCTAACTGACCCCTTTCCTGATTTTTGACTCTGTACTTAAGATGTAGGATCACATATAGAGAGTGATAAAGTTTTATGATTGGGGCTGGCATTGAACCTCCTTGTATTTGTTTATGACTCGAAGTACTTCACTGTAAAAAAACCAAAGACCACAGCCTACCTTCAATAATGTGCTTTCTGGAGAGTCCTCTCTCTGTCTCTGCTCTGTGGAGTGAAGTAAACACATTATTGATGTTCTGTTGAAATGAGAGATGAAGACAAAGATTTTTAAAAAATCAGATAGTCTTTTACTGTTATACTCACTGGCCTCCCCAATAGATCTTTGTTGTGATGACAAAACTTGAACGCCTGGCAGAGACACAAGAGGGTTTTGAGCACAGTTAAAAATGTGAAAAATCTTCTTTCATCTTCTCATTTCTGCTGTACATACTGTGTAAGCATAGCAGACATAGTTTCTCTTCTCAGCGCTGCAATCTTTGCTACTTTAAAATATATTTGGACTAGTAATGTGTCTCTCTTCCTCTCTCTCTCTCTCTCTTTTTTTTGTTTGTTTTGACTTGTATTAATCCAAATGTTGTTCTCCCAACAAAAATATTCCAAGGATTCCCCGCATGTTTTGTGATCTGCAAGTTTATTTTGTCACATTTTTACCCTTTTATAGACTTTTTGAAATTCTTCATTTGTCCAAAAAGCATGAATTTCCCTTGTGATAATTTAATGGTGCGGCTGTTCCAACAGTTATAAAAACATGAAGTGCAGCACATTTCAGAACAGCGTGGGATTTTTAAGGATTATTAAACTTTTAAAAATTCATGAACTAATAGAATCAGAGAACTGAGGCAGTTTGGAAAAACGAGTAATATCACCTCCATCCTTTCTTCTTGATGATGTTCCCTAAGGTGATTTCCGCTCTGTGGAGAAACAAAACATTTATCATGATGACTTGATGGTAACTTCAGATCACTGCGCAACAATATTAGATCTTGCAAGAAACGTGCTGACATGTCTTATGTTAAGAAACCTGAATATATAGTTGTTCATTGAGGATATAAAGAACAACTGAAGTACGAAAGGAAAAAAAGTGAAATCTAACCTTCCAGATGCATAAACCTCTGCTGTGTCAAACAGGTTCACTCCGTTCTCATAAGCTATGGCCATCAGGTTCTCAGCCATCTGGGGGAAAACAATAATTGAGACTGAGAGGGGGAGACAATGGATAAATTCCAATTACCCAGAGGTCGCCAGTGAAGGGCACTATGCAGGGAGGATAACACAATATCTAATATCTCACCACGCTGCTATAGTTTCCAGGTATCAGGTCTGAGGGAATTTGAAACATGCCCATAATTGAAAACACTGAGACTCTCGCTCTCAGCGCAGAGCGTTTTCCACAAAAGCAATATGAGCAAACATGTTGGGAATCGACTTCCCGTATAAACAGAAAAGAGACAACAGAACTCTCACCTCATCAGAGATCTGTGATCCGAATGTCACCCAGGTGCCTGAGTGAGAGAAGAGACAGAGACGTTTGTTTTGTTGGAGGGCTTCAAAACCAGAGATGAATATTTTCCTGCCTTCAAAGACACTCACCTAACCCGAGGCAGGAAACACGTAGGCCCGACTTCCCCAGGTTCCTGTGGAAAAGAGACAAAAACAGTCTGTGAAGATTAGAACTTAACGATAGGAAAGATGGTATGATGTTTGGGTATTTAGGATTCTTTTGCACAATCACAGGTAAGATCCTGAGATGACAAGCAAAAAGCAGAATAATCCCGCTTCTTTGTATTCTATTTTTATGCTATTTTATGCTCCACTATATTTCAGAGGCAAATATTGTTCTTTCTCCAATATATTTACTGTATATGACAGCTGTGATCAGTCATTCCTTTGCAGTTTAAGATTTTATAGAAAAAAAAAATATGGCAATCTTTTAAAACATGTTGCATTATTATAAATTACAGGTAAACTGAAGTAGCTGAAATTTGCTCCACTTTACCAGCTGCAACATTCAAAAGTTGCAACAGTGACCATCATGCAATATGCTTTAACAAGTAGTTTCTGGGTTAGCAGTATTGGTGTATTTCAGGTATTTCAGCTTTGACTTGCTTAAAGGAGTACTTTTATTCTGTAGGGCCTATACACAAACCTAAAAATAATAATGCAAACAAGTAACAAGGATTCAACAAGGACAATTAATATACAAAATTAAAAGTATTTCTTTTATAAAAGAAATGGGATGTAACAAAAACCAGGTGTTGTGCATAAAGCTGTACACACGATTAAAAGACTAAATGTTAAAATAACATATCCATCGTGTTCCTAGAGGTGAACACTTCCTGAACACTGAGCTGCTGCTCAGTGGAAGTCTTTTTCGCCTGTGGTTAAATTACAGCCTGTGTCTAATTATTTCAGAACAATTGACCTTTTATCCTTCTTATGTTCACAGTTCAGTGTATTACACTGGGTCAGTGAAACAGTTGGAGGGAACAGAGCTCGGCTCAGATATAAAGTCCACACAAAAGCTTCTCTGCTCTGTGAGCTAAACGTCCCAAAATGTTCCATAAGCTAAAGACGAGTCCATACACCCAACATGCCACATTTGATTATCCAGACAGCTGAATTTTGAAGGGCAAGCAGCAAGAAGCAGAGCGCTACATTTCTGACCACAGCTGAAAATGGTGTGGGCTTCATGCTTGCTCTCCTCCTCCATGCACACTCTCCCCCATGCTAATTAGCCGGGGAGCCAGCTGGAGAGGCAGCAGAGCTGCAATGCAACTCGCTGCTCACCGTCTTTTCATCTGCGGCGCCTCTCCCCTCTCTGCCTGTCTGCCTGCCTGAATCCACCACAAATAGCCAAATGCAGAAAGACAGACTGTCAGAGCATTTAGACTCACTCGAACGAGTCCTGCTTTTATTTTCCCGGTCTATTTTTAATGCTTGACCTTAGGCTATTTTTAGATTCCTGCATATGTAAGCATTTGTGTCTGTGCCACTGTATGAGCATTTGCTGTGTGTGCGGGTGTCGATGTTCATGTGTGCGCTGTGTGTGGGTGTGAAACACATATTGTTTGTGTCATTTCTTTATAGCCTGTCAAAATAGCACACAGGTGGAAGGTAATGGATGCTATATAGAGGGAAACAGTCTAAGCAGAATTTAATGGGGATGATTCCTTGTATGCTAATCTGGCTCTACCTGTTTTCACACACTGTCACTTTCAACTCTGCGAGTAAATATAAATGAGGCACATGGGAGAAAACACACTTCAGAGACTTTTTATAAAGCTTTTTTCTGTTTTCAAATAAATGTTATTCAGTTGTTTTGTTCTCCTTTACTGGTATTTTTGTGTGACAGCACTCAAATTGTGCCTTTTTGCCTCAACATCAGTTACAGGAAGTTAAAGGAAATTTTTTGTCTGACAATATTTGATAGGGTTGGACAACTAACAGCATCCCAAAATATTCCCTGCTAGTACCTACAGCTTTACAGCATAAACAAAGGCTTGAAATTAATTCAAATAGTCCGTCTCAAACATCTCCTGCAAAAAATACAATATCAATATTTTCAACAGACTGGATGTTTCTGTGGTCGTGTATACATTGTGATCATCATGAACAAGACTGTTCCAAATTTTCATGGCGTGACTTTAAAACTGATCAGGACAAATGTAGTCTAAAGGGGGACAAAGTCTGCATAAGGATGACGGATGGAACAAACATGGGACCCACATGGAAAACTGGGGTTCAACAATCAACATTAAACCGAAAGTCAACACCTACTGTTTTAAGAAATCACAAACCATAATCTTTTCCAAAACCTAAACAACTAGTTTTGGGGCCGTCACATGGAAATTTTCTATTCAGATGTGCCATGATTGATGTAATTACTATTAACTGGCCAGGAAGGAAATGAGGTGGATGTGGTGCAGGCATGAAAGTAGTGATGGGACTCCCAACTTTTTTTTAGTGCGTCAGTTCATTTCAGTTCCCTGAGAACTCTTCCTAGTAACACTTTTGGCCTTTATGACTTAGATACACTTTGCAATATTTTGACAAATGAGTGGTAAGTGTGACCACATCTCACCTAAATGATCAAGTTTGATGATCATATTCTAATCCAGAATACCATAATTTTCCATTATGCTTGGCATAAAAAGCTAAAATAGTTTAAAAAGATTTTTTTTAAAAACATTCAAATTGATCATTTTATTTGTATTGCACTATGTATGTTGGAGACTGGTGCAACATAAAAGCCACACTGTGCTCGGGTCTTAATGTTGATACCAAAATGAGACTGTTGTCCTGATTGTATTTAACAAACATTTTATAGGATCAACCTGTTCTTCCATCTTTTAAAAATGTAGCGAAAACAGAAACTGGCTCTCTGATGAGAGCTGGCTCCCATCATTCAGGAAGAGGAGCTGGCCGACAACTCATCACTACACAAAAGAAAGAACCAACTTCCAATTAAAATACTTTGCTTTTTCCAATTTACTTTAGAATTATGTATGAAGAGCCTGAGGTTATCTTGCCCCATTATAAATGTGAATTCCTTGCAATCATAAAGCCTAAAACCTTCTTTCCATTGGCTACTTTCCTTTTTAACCAGTACCACGATGAAATACAGGGAAGTTGTGTGTGACAAAAAGAAATGTAACTACTAAACATGAGTCAGCATCAGCAAAATGTCAAGCGCTCCACAGCATCCGCAGCTGTTACACAAATGCACTCTGCGTGACAGTGTGCTTACATTCAATATGCTTTTCAAAGATGGAAAATAAGCGCATGAAAGTGACAGACCAGCATGTTGGGTTGACTCTGTGCGTGAGCTCGTCAGAACAGCAGCAGAAGAGCCACCAGAAAGCTTTAGTCGGTGAATTTCATTATTGCTTCGCCACATGAAATGGAATATTTTTTTTGTTTCTGGGCAATGGAGGATGTCATTGTTTCTGTGTGTGACAACTGGACGCCCCCTCCCTGCTCTCAACTCCATGGCTCTCTGCAGTGCTGCAGTCTGCTAAATTACTATCAGTGAGTCTGGAGAGACACATGCTCTCTCTTTCCTCTCACTGTCTCCTTCGTGACAGTCTCTCCCACTCTCCCACACACATTCAAACGCATGTACGCAGACGCCCGGCCCATATTTTATTTGACATGCATTTGCAGGATGTTGTGCGAAAAAGTGAGATCTATACTGTGCAAGCGTCAGTGACGCCGCTCCGTTGATGCTTTCACGTGCTTATTTACGCTTGATGGGAATTACACTTCAACACAGGCACAGATCTGCATACACTCATGCATGAATGCACGCGAGTGCACTGAAACACAGATGCTTCTCTGCAGCCTTTAGTAAGTAGGGCTGTTTCCTGTTTTCATGCTTATTTTGTTCTCTTGCTATAAATCATGATCTCCAAAACATCCAAACATTATTAATGGAGGAGAGAGAGGAGGTGCGCAGGTGCTCTGTCATGGTGTAGTCAGCATTTTAACCTGTGCTGACATTTACAGTTAGTTTTCACTTGAGACGCGAGGAAGATACTGTATACAGATGGTGCGGCGCAAATGATGGAGTTTTTTTTCCCTGCAGTTGTCATAAAAATGCCACACACATGCTGAGCAGGCTATTCTCCGGGGGGGGGGGGGG
>JAQLOL010000006.1:11198718-11215226 GCA_029783665.1 Naso thynnoides
CGATCTAGATCCTATATTTGAAACTTTGAAAGAGGACCTGTGAAGATGCTTTTTCTAAGACTGTGCTCAGTTCTTAAATAATGACATGCAATGATGACTTTGACTCCGCCGGCAGACAGACTTTGACTTTGGCTAGACGGCCTGTTCAGAGGACGTGACATGGATTTTTTGGCTCTGATTATGAGGCTCACAGTTCAGAACAAGCCGTGATGCCTGCACCTCTGTCTCCATTCAAATATTGACAAATGTAAGCCTCATTAAACAGCACTGACCCAGCAGTCAGGTCACATTTGGAAATATATTAAGTTGTCTACTTTATGCTTTTTTCTATCCACAGATTTTAAAAAATATTACAGGTTTACACTATGATTTATACTCAGTAGCCTGGCTGTTCACATATATTAGTAGCTGGCAGATGCAATTATATTTTTGAAGTTAACTGCCAAACAACAAATCATGTTTCAGATATCTTTTGATTGAAATTAAACAAGTAACGACACGCTGTGACTTTGCCTAAAATGTGTTGCAGAACCCCAAAATGATGTCACTAGTCTGTTCAGTCAATGGGAAACAGAAAAATAAAAGAGAGGAGAGCTGAAGGTCAAAGTCATCGCAGGATGCTGTCTTGTTCTGCTCCCTGCTACACAAACCATTTGTTTCCCATGATCATTAATCACGATAACACTGTGAGGCCAAATTACATAATTATCACTTAATTAATATTCATGATGACTCCACTCTGTCCATATTTTATCACTGTTTGGGATTCATTACAAGTTAAATACATGTGCTGTCCATAGGGTTTTATCAAAGTGGGAATAGGCTACTTGCTCATTTTTTCCACAGTGTTTCAGAGTTCTTTGCATGAGGCAACTCTAAAACATTACTTGCTGTAAAAAGTTTAGGATCAAATTGTGTCCTAAGTGTTTATAAAAGAGTAACTGTAACAGTGTCCATACTGTAAGAGTAAGAAGACTGGGGCTGCAACACTGTTTCATAGCAATAAATGGCCACAATATATCTGTAAAACTTGACAGGGTTATTCACTAGCACCACTGATGCGATTGTCACTTCAGGCCGTCAAAACTCTCGGTTCAAGTGGTCATGTGTTGCCACTTGTGAGAGAACAACACCTCAGTGCTAGGTTGAATGTCAGGACACTTCAAACCCTGATTCAAGCACATGCAAGCCTTGATCTCCCGCTTAACATGCAACTGAATAATATTTTTTTTTTTTACAAAAATTTCTTTTGTGGTATATCAGCTTTTACTGGGCATTTCTTTTTGTTATTGGGTCTGTCTATTTGTCTTCACTGTAAAAATGAGAAAACACGACCAAGTGACCAAGCAACAGGGGCAGCAAGTCCTAAAATGTTTGGTGAGAGACATTATATATTACTTTGAAAACAGCTGCTTGACAGACTCATTTTAATTCAACGTCTACTGAGAAAGACTCACAGCTTTCCATCTCACAATCAGATTATTTGGGCAAACGCATCGTGCCAGTGAAGACCACAAGATGTCCTCAAAGTTCTAGAAAAAACTAGTAAGTGTTTCTTAAGTTGAACTGAAAAAACGGAAGATGATAAGTCGTGATGTCCATATTTGTGCCAAGTCACTGAGACATCATTTTGGTTTTTGTTTTTTAACCTGTGAATGTTAGCTTAACTTTTTTTTACAAGAATGGTGGTTTGGCTTTTAGTCTCCAGATGTTCGTATTGCAAAGATAGAGCAGACCTACTGCTCCACCAAAGGTTACTGAACTGTTAAAGAAATAGCTCATTGTTAAAATCAAAAGAGAAGATTGCAATCCTCCTGCCTCTGTCCATTATTGATAAGGCATTATTGCTAAGCAGCAGCTTAGTTCAGCTTTGCACAAATGCTGGAAACGGGGGGGGGGCAACCCGCCTGGGTCTGTCAATCTATTCAAAACCCGCATACCAGCTTTTCTATAAATGCATTTAATTTTATTTGCTTAATACCACTTTGGTTTACCAGCTGATGTGCTGGACTATTTCTGGGCTGTATGCAGTCACCAGCAGGCAACAAGCAGCCTGGCAGCCAACCCCTGTTTGCAGTCTTGGCTGCAGTGCCATGCTGTTGTTCCAACGGCCCACTATTCCAATTCCCTGCGTTATTTTATACCCATTCTCACATTCCACAAAGAACTGCCCCTAATCCTCCTGTGATTGGCTCTGACCCTGACATTTTTTTTCCTAACCCATATCATCTGACCACTCATCTAACCCTCACCCCAGCAATGAACAAAAGCCAATCAAAGGATGCTGGACAGATCTTATTGGGCATTTTTCAGACTCTTGGGGATCGGGAACAATGGGCTTTTGGAACAAAGGGAAGTCCCTGCAGCCCGCTGGCTTTATTTAGCATGCAGACATGAGAGTAGTGCCACTCTTCTCATCTCACTTTCAAAATAAAAAGCCAATAAAGTGTATTTCTCACTATGTTGAAGTACTCCTTTTACAATTGATGGCTAAAATTCACTGCACAGAAACAAAAGGCTAGATTTAGAAAAAGCAGAATGGCGTTCACGTATCGATCCCTGGACTCCTTCCTGTCTGTCTTGATGTCACTGAAGTCGTTTTAAAAGCTACAACCCAAACTTTATCTTTCTTTTTCTGTGTGCAACCGTGTTGATTGTTTAGTATAAATTTGGCTTCTCTGCTTTCATGCTCCTCCTCTCACTTCAGCAGCATCTGCCTGCAACTGACACAGCATGTCCCGTGGCAAATGGTGGCAGATAAATCTGAGCAGGAAATGCACCTGAGCCGCTCACAGGTTGCTGTTGGTGAAAAGCAAAGGCGCTGGTTGCCATAGAAACGGCCAGTTTGCTGACAGAACTTTGCCTGTAGACTCAACCTTCGACAGGTCAGGAAAAACACTGCATCACTACTGTGATTTCAGCACTGACAAAAACTGCTCATGTGGGTAAAACTGCGATTATCTAATGTGACTTTCAGGTTTCTTGGACAAGATGGTCCAAATGTTTCACAGTTATTGTAATAACTGAATGATTAATGAATTCCATCCTTCAATTTTAATATATGTTTAAGATAATTAATGATAAAAACAATGAAAAACAGTGTTTGAATATTGATTTATTAACACTGTGTTATAGATCAATCAGGTTTTCTCTAGAGACATAATCATAGTAAATGCAAAACATCACCGTCAATAGTGATTTCTCAGCTGTTCACCTAGTTTGCTCGTTTGTCACCTTTTCATCACCTTTCTCTTTTCTTGCTGACCGCACACAACCACACCTAGGCTTAAGACAATTGCGTCTTGGTAATCACTGTGTTGTCTCATTGGTTGGTATTGTTTTTATGCAAATTTCAAGTTTTGTGTCACACTTTTGTTCAGGCAAAATTCCCTTTGGGGCTGTAAAGTGTATCTTTTCTTAACTTTGCCTTATCTTACCGCACAATACCTCACTGTATCCTATAGTATCATATCATACCAAGGGAGGGAACTGCAGCACTCTTAATTTAAAGATCCACAGTTGAGTCAACTACATTAGTGGGCTAATAACTTTACATCATCACTTGGTTAATTGTATTGGTACTTTGTAAAATAAATGCGTAGGTGGACTAGGATACTGTTGTGTTTACTAGTTTATATTTATAGCTGTTATAGTTGTGTCCTTTGCTGTGTGTGTATGAGAGGGAGGGAGAGTTTATAGAAAGTAAACTTCTGTGACAGCGTTGAGTTTTTTAACTATGACAGGCTCATCTTACCAGCTAATGGAGTTTTGTGCCTATTGAATGCTTCTCGTACAGTCTTAATTTGTAAAAATGGTCCATGAAAAGTTCTGTCACTGCTACAGTGCAGCTGCTGGTTTGAGTGACTGTGCCAGAGAGAGCGGGGCAGGGAGGAGAGGGGCGCCTTTTAAATCACAATGTGATGTTAATCAGGGCTGAGTGGACGACGGCTAACAGCCATTGGCAATTGAACCCTTAGTGTACCATATCTTATTGCATTGTACCATATCTTATCATACCGTATCGTCCCATTTCTTATTGTCTCATATCTTATTGTACCATATATTATCGCAACGTATCATACTCTATCAGGCCATATGTTATCGTATTGTACTATAACATATTGTACCATATCTTATTGTATTGTACCATACTGTATCATACCATATCTTATCGTATCGTGTCATTTTGTATCGTACCATATCTTATCATGTCATATGGTACCATATTCTATCGTACAGTACCATTTCTTATCATCTCATATCGTACGGTACCATACCTTATATTGTTTTATACCATATCTTATCATATTGTACCACATTGTATGGTGCCATATTTCTTGTATCATGTTGTATTGTATCATATCTTATCATATTTTATCACATTGGACCATATCTTGTTGCACCATATCTTATTGTATCACATCTTATCTTGAGAAGAATTACAAATTGATAAATTCTGTCAAAGAAAGGAGATAAAACGATAGTCAAACAGAGTGGAAGAGGTGGGGCAGGGGGTGACAGCAGGGGCTCATGGGAGTGATAACTGGCAGCAGGAGCCATTGTCTGTTGCCTGCCGTTGAGGGATTGAAAAACTTGCATTCATTGCAGGGCAGATACTGGTAGTGATAGGTGCCATTCAAAAAATGAAATACAGAGATTAAACTCTGACTTCTCTATATTGTTGCATTCGGTTGGCCTTAATCAACCTCATGTGAAAAAAATTTCCGACTTTAGGCACAGATTTTCACACTCATTCATACAACATGCGGACATATTTCATGTACATTCCAGTTTCTTCTTGTGACAGCCGTGTAAAATGGAGAACGCGCCACCACTGTGCTGCCACAAACACACTCTGTGGCCGGCTGGTGGGGCTTCGAGCGGACTCAGTAGCTGAGGGGACTGATAAGCGACAGCAGTGCTGGCTCATTAGGAAATAAGACAGACAAAAACTAAAGGCAGTGCCTGGGGTGTTGCCCCTAGCAACTGGAGCTGGCCATATGCTGTATAGACTTGTTGTACTGCTGCTCTCCCCATTAGTGACACTTTTCCTGAGGCAGCAGAGCAACCAGAACAATCCAAACCAATCAGAAGTAGGTATGCAAATCTCAAGGAAGAAAAAAAAAAGTAGTAGAGATATTCAGGTTTCATCTTGTGCCTCATTCCCTTTTTAAACATCCTATTAAACGAAAACGAAATTGACTGAGGAGAATGGAAGCAATTCAATCAACCTGATTAGCAGGAAAACAGGTCATTAAAACTCCCTTCCTAGTTATTGAATTTTTACAGTCTAACGAAGGCAGCAGGCGGTGTGAGGTTACAGTCTTATAGATTATAGATGGTGTGTATATTTACATGAATGTGCATTATTTTCCACTACTCTGTGGACCCCTCTATGAGTGGGAGCTGCCAGAACATCTGGCCTTGTCAAGCTGAAGCTGTAATCCATCAAGGTGAACGGACTGGAGTCTTTGCCAAAAACTAGAAGAGAAAAACAGTCTTTTCTACTGTTTATCTGCTCTGTTTTTCACCCTACATTATGACTCAGACCTGTGTGTGCAGCAATGCTTTTTCGGCATATAAAATTTGCCGCTGCAGTGATATATTATGAAAATGAAATGCTTTTAAGCCCACCAAGAAAAGCTGGGGAGTCCTGGGGTGATTTTAGGTGAGCTGTTATTAGAAGCTTTTTATTAATCTGTGGTGAGGAGCAACAGTTCATGGGGAAATCTGCATAAAACACAAAAGCTTATGGAAGATTCTCCTATATGCACTCTGTCTGTTATGCTGTGATAACATTATGTCTGTTTGGTATGGATTGTATAAGCATCTTACCTCCAGTGTAAACATTTTTCGAAAGAGTAAATGTCATATTTTTATCTTGTCAGTGAAATCGCTGCTGTATGTGCACTCACTGAAGCGCTTCACATCTTTGCTAATAGATATGTAGGCAGCCTGCACAGTTTGCATTACAGAATGCATGTTGGTGACAAGCTAACCTCAAATTCACCACGCATCTCAACAAACAGATCGACAGAAATAGAAAAGAAAAGAAAGCCTGGCTGCTAGAGCTTCGTGATGAGAGGAGGGCCCATCACATCACCTGCGGAGGACTGGCCACTGATGCTCATCATGATAATCTGGTACCTGTGAGATAATCTAGAGTTCAAAAGGCTACAGTAATTAAAGTGTAATGAAAACTAATCCCTCTAATGTGTGTTAACCCTTCCACCCTTGTGACCTCTGGCTCCTGCCTCAATACTCACCTGTATTTCATACTGGTGTGGCGCCCGATGGCTTCTTTCATGTGAGCATGGCCCTGAGGGGCCTGACGGGACCCGGACCCCTCTCTGGTCTTGACTGAGCCTTGGGAGATGTAGTTGCCATTACTCCCCTGTCCACTTCCTCCTCCTCCACCACCTCCTCCTCCACTACCACTACCACCACCACCACCTCCTCCTCCTCCTCCTCCACCGCCTCCCCCAACTCCCCCACTGCTTCCTCCAGGAGGCGGCGCGGTGCGAAGGCCACAAAGTCGGTCCTCACTGCGACTCTTGAGGTTGTGCTCGGTGCAGGCGAAAGACACCTGCATCCTGACCCTGATTTCCGGTGTGTCTTATTTTGATAGAAAGGGGATTCCTTTTTTGGGGAGTCACACAAGCACTAATGTCTGTAAACTGTCGGTGCCGCTTGACACCGTTTCCCCCGTTGTGCTGTTTGTGGCAAAGCAAAGTGATGCTCATACAAAGGGCTCAGACGGGGCAGGTCAGAGATTTTGGCTGAGAGTTGGAGGGAGCAGGCGAGAGTCCAGCCTCTAACATGACACACACAGAGCTACCGTCTGCTCTGTCTCCTGTCTGGTGATGCAAACCTGGCAAAAGGCGCTTTGAGTTTTCACACTCGCAAGATGCATCAGGGCTGCTCTCCAAAAATCATCAGGAAGCTTGTAAGCTCACAGCAGTCCTCAGACGGATTTGGGGATGTGGCAGTTCTTGGGGAAAACCTCAGTGCAATAGATGCCTCAGCAGCTCGGCCTTGTCCCCCACATACATGCACGGGCTCCTATGGCTTATGTTGGGTGGTAAAGCACTTGATTGCTTGCTGTCTTCTCTTCAGCTGAGGTTAGTTGTGTCTGCCTTGAGCCGAGGAGCTCCGGAGTGTGCCGCAGCAATGACACAATCACAGCCACAAGCATCCTCACACCTCTCGTCGAAATGAGACATTTTTCTTTTTCTTTGCTTGTTTTTGTAATTTTCTTTGTCGCAAGGTGGGGTCAGCAGGAACTGGCTTTAATTGCTCGAATTTGCATCGCCGAGGCGAGCAGTCCGAGCGGGGTAAATAGACTTGATGATGGGATGCGAATTCACACAGTGAAGCCACAGCGATGCATCATCGCCCAGCAGCCTCACGCAGCATCAAACTGATGCAAGAGAAAAGGAGAGAGAGAGAGAAGAGGGGGAAAAAGAAACAAATTCAAGAGCAAACACAGAGCCGGTTCTTTATTACCTTCACCGGGTGGAATCGCTCACATACCGGCAGCGGCGGCCACTGAGCAGGTCTCCTGTTATTCGACAAAATCTCACGGTGCGCGGGTTTGAAAAAAATGCCGGCATAGTGGCCCAAAAATCAGCTGCAGCAGACATATCGGAACGGTCGATGCCGCCTCTCGGCTCCCCCTCATCGCATCATTTCTGTCAGATCACAGTCCGACTTCTTTTTATTTATTTTTTTCCTTTTTCTCCCAGAGGCTCCAAAAAATGTTCACGACACAACAGCAATGTGGGGGTTTACAGGATGCTCTCTCTCTCTCTCTCTCTCCCTCTCTCTCTCCCTCTCTCTCTCTCTCTCCGGGTGTGATCTCTACATTTTTCATCACACTGGCGTTCATACATCTCATCACATCGTCACATCATGTCAGTGGAGCTTAAACAGACAATATTGGGTATTAAAATAAATTAGAATAAAAGCCTTCACGCACCAGAATCTCGTCTATATTTAAGTAGCCTATAGTATCTAACATATGTAATATATCACTCTAACCTTTCCAACAAGCCTGATCTCTCTTGTCCTTGTACCACACCCTTGTTTCCATGTTCAAATCAGTCTTTATATCTTATCTGAATGGCCAGTAACTTAAATACACAGCAAGACTGTATCATCGTCATCTCACAACAAAGAGCAGATACACTTCTAAGTCACATCACATCACATCAAAACACAGCATAGCACGGCATATCATATCATATCGCATCACATCAAATCACATTAAAGTAAATCAGATGTGTCATTTGGTGGCCAGGCAATGATAATAGTCCCTTCAAGGCTGTGTTTACAGTCAGAAGTGTGCTGCCATATCCTTGGAGGAGTCTGTCAATCCAAAAAGTTTCCCGCTGCACAGCAGGACAGGCTGCAAAATACCTGCGTTTTGCACCAAAATATGCACGCACACACACACACACACACACACACACACACACACACACAAGCACACAAACATTTTATCATTTTCTGTCAATTTGCTCCCAGCAGTCGCGTCTAATGAAATCCTGCTTTGGAGCAATCTGCAGTGCCAGGATGATCCCAGAGCAGATTGCATGGCAGCCAGTTGCCAGCAGAATGTAACTTCCAGTTGGCAGTTAGCTATTCTTAAGGGCTAATCAGAATGAGCTACAAGGAAGTTTCCAGCCGCACAGGCAGAGAGAAAATGTGCACGCTGCAGCCACAAGTTACAAGAAATCATTTTATTTTGTTTTTCAGATATTTCTAAATCACTTTCATCTCCACGCAGGCTTTAGCTTCAGCTTCACCTTCACTCCAACAATCATCATCATCATCACTCTAAACAGAAGTGACACACTCATCCTTGCACTGAAATCAATGACCTGGGAGCTTCAATTCACTTAGTGCTGCGGCTGCTCAGTGTGGAAGTTCTGTATCGACTGTCAACAAAAAGCAGCACATCTCAATCTTCTGCAAAAAGACGGCTGTGCTGCATGGCCGTTTTAGGAAGTTAGAAGATAGATGACCTTTTTTCTTACAGAGACACAGATTGTGTAATGAGAATGTCCTAAAGACAGTAGATATTTATACAACTTGCCTATCAGACTCCAAAGCTCAGTGCAAAGGCTGATTATTCGGACTATAAACTGGTTTGTCTCTAAACGCTTATTTTCTTGTCGACAAAATGTCATCAGCAGTATTCACCAACAAAGTGCAGCAAATCTCTCAATTGAGGGAGTTTTTCTGCAAAGAAATAGGTCTGTTTATTGATTTCAGGTGAGCTGCCCTTGCTTATAAACACAAAACTGAAACAGATAATGCAACACGGCCGTTTAAAAGCTAAAACTTCATATGCAGGAAGTCAGATTAAGTATTTTAAATTTGTAGCAAAAAAAAAAAAAAAGTCTGTCATAAATTTGCAGGGTTCACCTCTTTGTCCTGACCTAACTCAGCTGAGTTTCATAGCTCAACAATTTGGAGCAACAACTGGTTTTAAAAAAAGAAACAGCACGGTGTCACATGTAAAATTAATCTTGAAATGCATTAATATTGTTCAGCAGGACGTCTGGATGAAACACATCTCCCACAGTGACACGGTGTCATTTTTGTGGTAGCTGCAGACACGCTAACAGCTGGTTTTAGCTTCCTCAAAATGAAGCAGATGCAAAAAATGCTGAGAACTGTTTGTGGTGTGCCTCTACATAAAATGTGCATGCAGTTTAGCAAAGCTGGAGACATTTATCCTCACTGAAGCTGCGACTTTGAAGTGTTCTCTCATTCATGTTGTTTTTCTTGCGGTTTTGCTTCAACTTCGCCTTACATTTGTCAGAAAGGACAGACAGAGGACGGTCATAAATGCTTTTAGAAGAATTGCTTTTGTTCTAATCCCTCAAAAGTTCCAAATCCATTTGACAAATTGTGATATATTTAAATATGTCTGACCTTCAAGCTTTACTTTTATTCAAAGACAAGATTAGGCACTCAGTCCTTATTATCTGTTGGTCAGAATTTAAGTATCTGTCTCAGTCTCCAAAATTTGTTTTCTCCAGAAAAAACAGCAAATTGAAGAAGAATCCAGTTAGCTGCCGTGTTGATTACAAGCAATCACTCTCAGTCTCAAGGGAGTTCAGATCTGACGCATCATTACACAAATGAGCCAATATAATACACCACATGCACCGAGGTTGCTGCCATTACAGTCATGAGGTGAAGGAGAAATTCCCTTGCAGCAGTTCTAGTGATGGGAGCAGTGCCGGCAGAGCTGGTGGAAACGGTTCAGGTGCATCATAAGCTGATATTTGTTGCAATTATCAAATGCATGCTGCTAGAAAAAAAGCTATAAATAGATCTGAGAGTAAATGAGGCATGTTTTCTGTCACACACAAATAAAACTCTTCAAGCTGCAGATTTTTAGCTTTTTGTCTGGTTTGGAGTCACTGCGCTGACTTCTCCTCACACTAGAGTGATACTGCCACCTAGAGGCAGCTTTACTGTGTGAATCTGGTGTGTCAGATAAAATGCCATGTTGTGTCATGACAGCCCTGTTTCTGAAAAAATAGGTTTAGATATGACTGTTGTTGATGAGAGACATTCACAAACAAGGCAGCGATTTCCTTAAAAGATAAGATAAGATAAGATAAGATAAGATGATCTTTTACTGATCACCCAGAGGAGAAATGCAACAGCAGCAGAAATAACTACAGCTAAAAAGAAGAACATACAAGATAAAAACTCATAAGTATTTGTATATATTTATGGAAATTTTTTCATTCCAAAATAGCCAAACTGAGCACTTTCAGCTGTGAGATACAAGCACTGTAACAACTGCCTGTCCCCCGCTGTCAAACCATGCATCATTAAGCCCAAACTCGTACCCCGCTGATGCTGACCCTGTCAAGCTGTCTTTTGGGGTAAAAATTAGACAATGGTTGATGCAAGATTCCTATGCAAAAAAAACCCTCTATCTAGTGTTCCCAAACAAGCAGACGTTTCTGTCGTACAGTTACATTTTTTCAGCACTGCTGTGCTTTGAAATGTCATCAAACACGATTTTTCTTTCTAGGTCACTGATGGAAAAAAAAACAGCAAATTTATTTCTTTATTTCCACCCTTGATTGATGTCTCCACTCTCTGCCTTCAATCACAGTCCTCTGCAAACACTTAACTACATTTGTGCATTAGTAAAATATTAGATAAATATTTATCATGTTATTTAAATGTATTGTGCACAGATGGCTGCGTGTTCAGGGTGTTCATTACATTCTCTCTGACTCTGAATGAAACTTCTTTTTATATCCGCAGGTGTGGCAGCTTCAGCTACATGTGCAGCTGTTACTTGAATTAATTTGTCACACAGCTTTGTTTTCATTGTGATCTTTTTAATGGGCAGGTTGGGATGAGTTGAAACAAAGAATGCAGAGAAGGCTTTATTTAAGGGTGTTTTGCATGCATCTGTCACTACTTGCATTGATTATCAGAAGTCAAACTGTTTCGTGCTTCATCATAATTTTGCCTTGCTTCTGCTGCATCTTACCTGTATGTCATTGCAGAGCGCTCAGCCTCGCACTCGGCCAGGGAGAGGCCACATTCTCTCAGGTAGAGCTCCAGTCGACGTCGCTCCACCAGCCTGTGCGCTGCCTCCAGGATCTGAGAAGCCAGGGCCTCGGACTCGGTCCTCTGGTCTGGGGTCTTGCTGCTGCGGGCTCCAGCTTTGGCCACAATGCTCCCGGAGGAGGAGGACGCCTTGGGCTTCTTACTGATGCCATAGAGGTCTTCCACTGAGTACTTCCCTCCTTTACCACCTCCACTGCCTCCACGACTGGCAAACATTTCTATCTGCAATCAGTGCTGCAAGCCGATGAAAATGCTTCCTCTCTCTTGCTCGGTTTTACCTGCTACATCTACTTTGGGCAAAAGCTGCTTGCGAGTTTGAACCAAAACAACAAGGCTGTGCTATTTTGATGAAGATTCCTGTAGATTTTGAGACATCCGGCTCGAGGATGTCAGACATCAAACTGCTGGAAACAGGAACTTGAAGCACCTGTAAAAAAAAAAAAAAAAAATTGAGAGAATCAAAAAGTCTTGATTGCTCCTTTGTGGAGTCGAAATCCAAAATAAAACAAAGCCAGTCCCAACATGTCAGCAGCCACACTCAGTCACAAACAATGACTCCTGCTGATGTGAGGTGCTTCTTTGAGGAAAAATGGATAGGAAAAGCAATCAGCATCTTTCTCTCTTTATCTCTTAAAAGAGGGATTTGTGTTGAAGCCGCACCGGCTTACATTTGTTCAGATTAAGAGAGCGCCCGGATGAAGTGCTGTATCTTTACTTCTGTAGCTTCCGTATAATCTGCCACAGTGGCGGCTGTGAGAGTTCACCTCTCTGACCTTTTCTTCACAAACTGAGTAGTAATGCTTTTTTTTTTTCCATGGACAATTATTAGTCGATCTGCAGGGGCAATGTCATCATAACTAACAGTCCTGCTGCCTTCCAGCTCCTGTTGGCCTCAACAAAGAGAGAGTGGCATCTTCCCAAAGCCTGGCACCGACTTCAGGCCGGTGCGGGGTGTTATTGTCGAGGTCTGGGCTAATGTGCGAGCCAAACCCCCAGTGCCTGATCTTCACACAAGCAATCAAGGAGCACAGTATGTGTGAACCTCTTTACACTGGAGGGGAAAGTGAAATCTCTTACTGCTGATGTGCAGCTCATAAAAAAAGAATAAGATGTCGTCTGCGTGCTAAAAGGAGATGATATCGAAGGAAGTAATGATAATATGGAAACAGGAGCTTGCAGAGCGATGATGTTACATGAGAGGATTACTTATCTCAACAGTATTATGCAAAGAAATCAACCTTCTAATCTCCTATATGTGCAGCTGTAAAGTCCCAGTTTATAGACCAACACTGGAAACAAAAATGAATTCATATCTTGCTTAAAAAACAATATTTCACCTTCTTCTTCTTCTTCTTCTTCTTCTTCTATAAAACAACTGCAGGATAATATGTTTTATTATTTTGATCCCTCAGGATAAATATAAAAAAAGAAAATAATAACATGAGCCATGATTCACATGTAGAGGTCAGTGATGAAGGTTTGTTTACATCCTCGCACGTGACCTCCCTGCAGTACATTAAAGGTCACATACACAGGATTAAAACTATCAGTGACTTAATCAATGAATGAAAGTGCGTCAGTACACAGACGTCAAGCTCATTGACTGTGTGGTGATCCATTGATGCATCTGTCCATCACTTTCTGTTCCTTCATCATCCAGCTGTCATGGCGTCCAGTCACTAACTCTCAGCTGCCGTCCTTCCTGACTTTGCTGCTTGCTGCAGTGACTTTTCAAAGCAGAGATCATCTGGGATTAAGCGGCGATAATCGCTCTTTCGATTGACCACAGTCAGCAGCTGGAGGACGTCTGTCTTGATCTTCAGTGTAAATTACAACTCTGAGTGTTTTTCAGGCCACAGCGGGTGCACTGTGGCCTCCACCAGCGCTAAGTAGTGGGATTATTATGATGTGCTGTAATAGAAGTGCTGGATGGAAAAATATATGTTTGTGTGAGCGACTGCGGGCTCCACATTGTGTAACTGTGAGATATCTGGGCTGGAACAGTGGAGTTTGTTTTTAGTGATCTGTTGCATAACTGTGCAAAGATAGATTTAGACAGTTTGACAATATAGTAACTCTGGAATATAGAGAAACTATGATGTGTCAGGCTATTTTTTGCCACCTTGTGCATACTGTACAGTGATGAGGGAGCAGAGGAGTGGATCCACTGCAGATCGAGGCGTTTTTCACCATATGAGGCAGAGAAACACAATTTTTAATCAGAAAACATGTCTCTGCTCAAAATCCTTACTCAGCTTTAGTGTAGAATTTTTACACAATATTTCACCAAAGGGTGTTGGATTCATTTTGTTTGCAGACTGTCATTAAAACATATAAGGGTAATTAATGAGAATTGTTCAATAAATCCTCTAAGTCAAATAAAAAATAATAATAATAAATTGTTTGTTCACATTTAATACTCGGAATAAACATTCCTCTTTTGTAAAGTCTGATGATGTTTGGCCGACCTGAACATCCAACCTGACCTCCCTACACAAGTGTATAATAACATTGCCCAACGTCCTTCTTTGCTCCTGTCAAAATGATCACGCCCCCTAAAAGACTTTGTCACTTCATTTTAAACTTATTTCACTTTGAGCCTGTCCTTCTTCTTGGGAAGACAGTCTCAAACAGGCCAACCAGCTTAACTTTTTGTTTCATTTTTTTAATAGCAATTTTTGCTCAACTGTTACACATCCTCCTTTAGATTTAGAGAAAAAAAAAACAAAGTGTTACTACAATATATTAGTGGTAAAGTTCATTAGCAAATAATGACCAAAATGTGCACCAAGAATTTTTAGACGGTGTATGTCCAGTTTTAAACCTTAATATGTTTGTGGAACATAAGTTTCACATAAGTTTCACACAGCCAAAAAAAATAACATATTTTATTTAATTAATCTGCCTTCTGTTAAGATGCTGAATGAAGTTAGGGTTGGAGTAACTCTCTGGGGAGATGAAATTCTATCTCTGAAGACCCTCCAGCGCACATTCTGTTGACTCCCTCCCCTTCAACGAAAAGGAAAAATCTTCAAACTCCTCATCCCTCTCAGCATCCTACTGCCCCACAGGAGCATTGATTTGGTGTTAGTAATGTTGGGCACTCGCTGCTGAGTTAGGGAAGCCGGGCTCTGATTGTTCTTTGTGATGATAGTGGATTTCTTGTCTTATTTTGGATGGAAAATCCTTAAACCTTCCCCTGTCTGCATTGGTCAGTCATGCCTCTAGGTCCAGATTTAAAGTAAATCATTGCATTCTTATTGGTTTGTGTTGTGTTTTTAATGTTTTCAATGTCTTTTCTAACAATAATAGGAATGAAAAGTGTTAAGATCAGAGAAGGATGACTACACACACAACCTCTTGAACAAGCTTGAAATAACATGAAAAGTCATAAAACACGATTATGCAAACTTTTCTTTTTTTAAAAAAAAAAAGGTGTTTCAAACGGATAGGATTTCATTTAAGTGTGAAAGAGCCTTCTGTTGTAACTGAGTAAAATTACAGTCCGTGTATTTAACAGTAGGCTGCAGTATGTGCGGATGACAGTGCACCTCCGAGTCCTGACAAACCTCCACCTGTGGTTGGCGAAGCGAGACGTGACTCTGCTTTTCCTTCATGGTGCGACGTCCCCACATCACCGCTAGGGGGCGACAAAGCAACGCAGCTGAGTGACACTGCTACTGATGCTGTTACCGCGTGGGAGACATCAAAGGATAAATTATAATGCAGTTTGAGACAGCAGATCTCTCCTGTGTGTGAAGTATCAGGGAGACAGACATTGACATTAATTGTTAAAATTACTTCACACCCCACCCTTAAAATCGAACGAAAACACCTTAAAAAACAAACAAACAAACAAACAAACTGGCGATTGTGGATCACTTCTGTCTTTGATACGACTTATTACGACACAGACTAAAACTAATTATCGTTTCCCACGTGTGCTCAAAGTGCGTCTCTCCTCCTGATTTTGTCAGTCCACACGTGGAGGCGATGGCGCAGGCTGCTCGTGGCGCTGAGAGATTCTGGCAGCGCGCTGCGAGCAGACTTGCAGACGCAAAATGTTGGAGCATTAAAAGCTCTCTGTGATACGCGCGACACAGGCTGATCGATTCAGGCAGCAGGTTTCTGACTGACAAGTCTGGGATATGCTGAGACGCTGCGTGCACAGACCAACTCGCCTCTGCACCACCAGCCGCCTCCACCCACGTGACTCACAGAGGTCTGCATGCGTTCAAAATCACAAGCGTCAAACTACAACTTTATCTATTAGTCGGATGATAAACGCGGGAGGAGAAAATGATTATTTTCTCTTGTTATTAGAAAAACACAGAAACTATACTTTCTGCACGCTAGAGGGCGCTCACAACACAATAAAAAAGGCCAGTGCCGTTTTTGGTTAAGTTCTCCCATTCTGGAGGCCTGTTTGGGGTGGTGGTCACTGCAGTTGCATATAAACTGTTATAATTAGAGAGCATGTCCAGAGAACACTACAGTTACCTTACGTTTGTAATCGGATTACATTAAATACAGCAGACATACTCACTTTTTGCAGACCTAATTGCATTGCACCAAGATGCTTGTTAAATCATAACCATATGCTCCTTCCTCAAAAACCCACAGACTCTTTCTCTCCCTCTCTCTCTATTCGGACACACTCACTCACACTCACACACACATACACATAATACGACAGATTGTCACATTGAGAGAGCCCAGAAGACACGGTTTGTTCATGGGGTCAGTAAGAAACGTGAGTGGTCATGTTTTTACAGTATAATCAACAGATGTGACGGATGTCATTTATCCAGGCTGAAAGAGGGTGTGCGTGCCTGTGTATGTACCTCTGTGTGTGTGTGTGTGTGTGTGTGTGTGTGTGTGTGTGTGTGTGTGTG
>JAQLOL010000006.1:11215326-11251038 GCA_029783665.1 Naso thynnoides
CGCTCCTCTGATGCTAACCTCCTGTCTCCACCACACAGAACCAAGCACCGGACCTGGGGCGACAGAGCCTTCTCCATAGCTGCCCCCTCCCTCTGGAACTCTCTCCCCAAAAACATCTGTGAGTGTACCCATCCACCCATGTTCAAATCCCTGCTCAAAACTCACCTCTTCAGAACCAAGAACTGCTTTTAATGCGTAACTAAAGTCCTATGTTATGAGTTTTAATGTTTTGTTTTTATAAACTTTTAATGAATGTAAAGTGTCTTTGAGTATCTTGAAAAGCGCTATAAAAATAAAATGTATTATTATTATTATTATAATTGTATAAAACAAGTGAAGCAAAAGGAACAGGAACCTAAAATACGACAGCCTCCAGAGAACAAAATCAAAGGCTTTGGTCTGAATAATGAAATGAAATGAGACGGTTTATGGTCGGACCAGTGGGCTGTTGGAACAAGGTGCAGTCCTCCCTAGCAGAGCTTGTGACACGTATCACATCTAAGCCCTGGGCCCTTTGCTGCATGTCATCAAGTGAGGCAGCTGGACTTACAATATTGTGATATTATGCAAATGAATCCATCCTGCCAGGCTCCAAGATATCAGTTTCTGGTTGACTGGGAAATGGACCAATCAGTTTCCTTTGAGGAAGTGGTGGTATGAGCTATGGGTGGCTTAGGTGTGTGCCTCGCTGAAAACAACAATGGCGGCTACAGACGGGTTAGCGTAGATGCTGCTGTGGCATCAGTTCAGTCAGGACTGCAGAGAATTTCCTCATTGAAAGAAGAGCAAAGAACCACACTGAAGCTTTTCTTGATGGAAAAGATGAGGAGTGACCAGTAAGAGTGTGACTCAGCTAGTCATACGGCTTGTTAATCTGATTGGTTGGTCAGTCTGAGATAGATGGTTTATCTAATCACCTGCCAAGTATTTTTTCAAAGTTCCCACCCTTTTCCCAAATGGTTTCCAATGGAGCCTTTCCAAAGGGTTGTGTGTAACAAACTGGCTTTTCTTTATTTACAAAGCCTTAATAGGAAAAATTCCATCATGTATTACTTAATTGCTGAATCGACTTTTCGGCAGTTTCCACCTGGAATCAATTACAACAAACACTAAAACTGCAGGCACTTGTGTCTCTGGATCAGTTTAGGACTCTGATAGTAAACACCTCTGTCTGTGAATGTAGCTGTTTTTAAACTGGATGAAAGTCTGTTTTGTCTCATTGAAACTCTGTTCTGTTCTCAACTTGTGTTGTGCTGTTGTTGTCCAATTCATGTTTTGTGTTGAAAATGTGTTTTGTATGTGTTTTTTGTACTCTCGACATTATGGAAAATGAGAGCCAGCTTTCAATGATCCTCGAGAATAAATAAAGGTTTAAAATAAATAAATAAATCAGGCACAGTCCGGTTAGCATGTCATCCCGTCTCTCTTTCCAATAAAGCAGAATTTACACCTCACCTGCACTGGAAATCATCCCTGAAAAATCTAAAAAACTTTTTGTTTTAAACTTTCAAAAAAAACCTTCCAAAGCCATGAGGACGTGCGGATGCCAAAGCCGATTCGACATCTGTTAAGACAGCTCATTTGTCATTTTAACTCTATTTTCACTTCACATGAATGTCAGCTGTGGTTTTCATGTTAGAAGAGTCATCCTGGAAAAAAAAAGTGCTTGTGCAAGTGCTTGCTCCTGGGGGTTCTGTTGGGTCTCTGTAAATACATAGAGTCTGGTCTAGACCTGCTCTGTTTGTAAAGTGTCATGAGATAACATTTGTTGTGATATGGCGCTATATAAATAAAATTGACTTGAATTGACTAGTTTTGGCGCATCACTATTATGTTGCACGTTTGCCGCGAAGACAGCGGACAGCTGACTTTGGATCAGTCCGTTTGTGGTTTTGATCATATTAGAGATGATAAACCGAGGAGAGGACGGCTGCGTCTAAAATCCGCTTGAACTCCGTCTGTTGTCAAGGCGGCAGAGACACACGATGCAAAACCCGGAAAGTTCGAGAATTTCACTTCAAAACAAAAGCATAACTTTTTTTTTTTCAAACTCCGAACCTTAAATCCAAAATGTGTAGGAACGGTCAGACTATTTAAACCAGAAAATATAGAGAAAACATTATTCATCTTTACAAAATCAATTTAGCCTGTTTTATTTGAGTGGGAAAAATCTCCAGGTTATGAAAAGAACTTGAGTCTAGGTGTTGCTCATGTAGGGCATCATTCACGACAAAAATGAAGGAGAGGAGAACTCGAAAAAAAAATTCAGCTAGATCAAAAATAGCCAGCGCATTCTTGTACCATTTAAAGGCCAACACAGCTATTTTATTTCAAACTCTGACAAAAACACGGATCACTGATGGTAAAAATGATTGAGGAAAACAGAGACATTGAGGCTTCATGTCACTCTCACAAACAGTGAGACTGAGCTCCTCAGACCTACAGTCATTTAGTGAGAATATCTCTTTGCCTTTGTTCTCACTGACCTGCATGTTCTTATAGTTTAAGTAGATTTAGAAGAACACCATCATTTTATTCACAGGTGTTAATGAACATTTGACACTGATAGGCCTATAATTAAATTTCACTTGAGAATAAATACATTGGTCTATGGTTAAATTAATTGAATAAATAAATAAATAAATAAACTAGGCATTTTTTACACAAGCCATTACATAAATAGCCTTCTAGTTGAGTATGTTGTCGGAAACATTTGGGGTGAGCTTGGCTTTGGTCAGTGACAAAAGCAAACTGGTTCCCTGAGAAAGACCATGACATGTGGCTGCAAGTTCTGAGAAAAGATACCAACTAGAGTTGAGGTAAGAATATTTGAGCAACATTTCATATTAGAATTAATCTTGTAAATTATATTGATATATTGAAAGTACTATATTCAAATTAAGTTTATTTATCATAGTAGAGATTAACGCCTCTCTTAATTTTATGAGGCCCAAATAAAAGATGCTTGAAAAAAATTCAAATTTTCGTTAACAACAGTAGAACCTACAGAACACAAGGTGACGCTTAACAACTTTTATTTTGAAAGTCAGGCGAGGAAGCGTGTGTGAGGTTGTTAAAGGAACATTTTGCCTTGTGCGGCTCTGTGTGTATAAATCCAATCAGTGGGGCCGTGACGTGTGTTTTCCTCCTGCGGGATAAAAAGGCTGAAGCCGCCGCGGAGGCACATTTTCCTCCGCACGGGCTCTGAGCAGCGCATCCACCGGAAGTCTGCCGGCTGACCGAGAACAACCGTCCGAGCAGAGCGGAACTCAGCCCGTTATCCCACTGGGACATGTTGGGCAACCGAAAGAAAGCCGCCGCGGTGGCGAGTAACGGAGCTGGGACGTCCGAATCAAAGGCCATCGACCCCCTGAGGAGTCTGGGTAAGTGTGCGTGTGTGTGTGTGTTCATGTGTGTGTGTGTGTGTTTATGTGTGTGTGTAAGTGTGTGTGTAAGTGTGTGCGTGTAAGTGTGTGTGTGTAAGTGTGTGTGTAAGTGTGTGCGTGCAGTCTGGAGGTATTAATGATGCTCTCCCCTCTGATTGTGTAAACCTCCCGCACACACTCACTAACACACACACACTCACACACACACACACACACACACACACACACACACACACACAGCACAGTGCAGTCATTTTTGGTGAATACCTACTCCATCATAAGAAGCGTTATGCTTTCTCTTGTACTAAACACTATAAATGCTTGTTTCCTGATTAATGAGCCATTTATAACACGTTTAGTGGTTTTGTACTTCATATAATGGATTCAGCATTTCTACATCAAGTGTGACAGCGTTATAAAGCAGTTACTGAGGCGTAAAACGGTGTTTTTCATGTATTCAGTGAAGAGCGAATGCTCTCATCTCAGAGTACAAACACAGACTGACCTGCAGCCACTGTGCAGCTCTGCTCAAGCTGGCCCCTCCCCCTCCTCAGTGGGGAGGGGCCTTTCACTGTCATCGCCCAATTTAATCGTGCCCGCCCGGGGATTTGAACCGGCAACGCTGCAGTCACCAGTTCACTTCTCTGACCTTTAGACCACTGTCCACGATGGGTCTTCAGATCACTGCGCAGTCAGGATTTTGCGATGTTACGATTGCATGCATTCACGTGAATTCAACCAATCGCTGTGAATTCTTTTGCCATTTTGGCCAATCGCTGTAGTTCCCTGCTTTTTTGTTTTTGTCCACCTGCCATAGTGGCCGTCCTTGCTCACGTCATCCGAACATACTTCCTTGTCTCTGGAACATTGTGGTGAAACACAACAGAAAGTCGACACTTGACAAACACTTTGCTGTAGCCTCGACGTGTTGACCACACTGAGCTGAGTCTCACGTTCAAAGACTGCCTCGGCGCTGAAGGCTCCTCTTCTTCTCTGTGTGTAGTAATCACAAGAAAACAGGATGTGTCGGGTCCCCACGGTTGTAAACCTTTGCGTTGGAACCTTCCTATTGTTGAAACCGCATGGCTGTCATTAACGAGGAGTTTTTGGTCCGCGAGAAATTCATCTTAAAATAAAGTGGTGCCGGCCACGTTCAGGGTTAAAACTTCTGCTCTACAGCGACACTGTAGGCTGGGAGGATGAACTGCAAGGGTCATACTGAAAGATTTAGCGAACAACCAAAAACAAATAACACGTCAAAAACACACATTTCTTATTTCCATCATTTTGACACTTAAAGATATTTTATTTTGCTCGTCTTCACATTTTAGCGTACATTCAGTAAACGTTGCAGTATCTTCTTCAGGTTAGAAATTAGGGAGTAACAAACCTCATTTAACCCCATATCAAAAGACCTGCCCTATCCATTTAATAAATTAAAGCAATGCAAAATTTTTAAAAAAAAAACCTTTGTTGCATTTGCTCCCACAACTTCATTGCAAAAATCAACTAAAAACCTCACAACTTCCATTGCAAGTTTTTAGAAAAGCTTCAGCAAAATCAGGCATTGCAGGCTGCAGCAGTTACAAAAACAAGTCTGAAATCCTAGAGGGACTGACTTAGAGAGTGTAAACAAACAAACTATGGAGATATACATGTACGCATGCACTTATACATACAATGATTTAGACATGCAGTGTGTGAGTAGGTATTTATAACCATTTATCGATACTGAAATTCGTAATTCAGGTAGTCACTGATTGTTAGTGAAGCATTTTGTGCGAGCTGCAGCAGTCAAACCAAAAACAGCAGCAGAGCGCTCAGCTGTGATCATGGCCGCCACCTGTGGAGTGTGACTGACAGAGAGGACACACACACCAGAGTGCTGCGACTTCAAAGTCAGTGTTTGAGCAAAATCTGGATTACAAGACAAGTTAAAATTTGTCTGAAATCTCACCAACGTTATGATTGTTGTCAACATTTTAAGCTCAAGTGAACAAACAGCGAGAGGACGTCTCCTCGCCTGAAGTTTAGACAAGATGCAGATTAAACCTCTCACCTCAAAGGCATCGAAATGCTGACGTCACGATTTTGAAAGGTCTGAGGCTAGGAGGAGCTTTTGTCACTGTGGCAAATAATTTAACTGACAAAGTCCTGATGGGAGCTGCTGATGTAACTACGCCTCATATTCTCTGATGCTTCATCTTACAAATACTTCAAGCATCAATGAGGGTCCTCAAGGCCCAGATACTGCTCGGACTCCAATGACTGCCGCTTGTGGCTATAATTTCTTTTGTTTTTGTGAATGAGTGGCTGAGGGGCATTTTTTACATCTTCAAATAAATTTTAATATGTCCCCAAATAACAGTTTACACAGTCAGATCTGATTGGTCAAGTGGTGCCGGCAGTTGACTGCTGGTGGAGCCATGTGTTTGTTTTGCAGCAGCTCACCGTCTCCCTGCATGTGTGAGTCGATCAAACTGTGACTGACGTGCAGCTGCTGTTCCAGTGTGGCAGAAGAACTGAACTAAACTAAAAAAACAGGTTCGTGAAAAGTCATCTGTCCCAGCAAAGACACAGAACCTGATGATGATCTGCTCTGACGTGTCTCATCACACACACATCTGGAGTCCATGCAGGCGGGAATGGGCTTTTAATTCAGGCTCGTCCCCATATCAGCGCCTCGGTTTTTTTATTTTAATTGTAACTGTCTAACGCCTGGACCACACGTCCTACATGTAGTGCGTATGCATGCGTGTGCGTGTGTTCGTGTGGCGGAGCTGCTGCAGCCTAGCAAATGTTTAGATGTTGAAACACCGTCGTTTGAACGTCCAATCGAGACGTCCCGTCATTAACAAAAATAATTCTGAAACGGGAATTGTGCTGACGTCCCTGACATGTTATCGCTGTCCTCTGGACGTCCTTGTCAGTCGTCCCGCTGTTACCACAACCCAGACAGCAATAATGAACAATATGTAAAAATAAAAACTAAACTGAAAATAAAAATATAAACAGTACGTGATAAAGACGCTGCCGGGATTCGAACCCATGAGCTTCGGCTTTTCAGCTTTCAAGGTGACCCTTACACCACTTGTTGCTGCTTTGGAAAGCAGGAATTAGCCTTTCTGAAAGGTGTTTAGGAAGACTGAATACCTGCCATTGTCTGACCAGAAAAGTTGAGAATTGGGGTTGAGGTTGATTTAGGGAGGATTTTAAAAAAAAACAATAGCACTAGCATTATTAGTTTTTGTTTGGTAGTGGGCCGACCGGAAGCCGACCTGATCAAAGCCATTTCACAATCCGTTAAATTGCCTATAATTTTTTTCTTCTTTCTCATAGCACCAATGTGATCGTTTTTGTTCAGTGTTTGGCGTCCAGACTGAAAAACTTTTGAACGTTGTTTGCTGTGAACAGACGCTGTGTCCCGTCAGGTTCTGACACTGCCTTGTTTGATGCAGTCGTGGATTCAGCTGGTGGCTGAACAGGTTGTACATTCTTTTTTTTGGAAGGGGACAGGCTGGTGCAAGTGAAAACTAATGAGTGACGTAACTAATTACTTTGATACAAAGTAATGAAGTAATTTTGATTTCTTTTTTAAGGTGTAATCAGTAATACGTAAATGATTACACCTACTGAGTAACTTGCCCTACACTGGTGTCATTGATTGTCACTTTAGATGAGCTCACATGAAATACTTAAGGAGCAATTAATAAGTATTTGAATCAATCACGAATTTCAGTATTAATAACTGTTTATAAACATCTAATAACACATTCACTAACCATTAGTGCATGTCTAAATAATTCTATGTATAAGTGCATAAATTTATATTTAGTTTGTTTATCATTCACTTACACTTGTAGTTATGACTTATAGAGACAAACGATGAACCTGCATGAGTTTGGACGGTGGGAGGAAGCCGGAGAACCCGTAGGGAGGACACACACACACACACACATTAGTTAATCATTAACTAATGCTTAATAGTATGAAGTTATCATGAAGTGTTACCAGCTTTTCAGAATTCCTCCAAATTATGTCAAAGTATGTTTTTCCAAACTTAGTACTCCACACACAGTATGCTGTAGTATAGCCAACATGAACCACTGACATGAGAGGTAACTTAACACTTCATAGAACTGAAGATATTTATCATTTATTAGAATTAAAATTCCCTAAAACTTTGTAGAAGTACTTTTTTACAATCTTTTCGGAATCCTGCCGCCTATAGACTCCATGTTCCTCATGTTAGTGCAGGAACTGGCTCCTATTTTGATATTCCCTTCAAAATAAGATGTAGGCTAACCGAAGGCTAAAATTTTATTCCTATAATATTACGACTTTTCTTCAAATATTGAGATTTTTTTGTCAGTTGTGATTTTTTTGTGACTTTGTTTTTTAAAAATGTCTGATTTTTTTCCCTTCAGGGTGGCCCTAATCCTCTGTCGTAATATTGGGTCCATAAAACTGCATTTACAGCCATCTGTTATAAGTAACTAGGTAATTAAGAATAGACAGCAGCTCTGTTTTAGCAACACCACAGCAACAAGGAAACAGTCCCATCACGCCATCTGCAAAGTTTATCCATTAGTTTGACAGTTGGTTTCTGTAAACAGCCGACATACGGTCTTACTTTCCAGTCAAAAAGAAACGATGTGAGTTAAGCATCTGTTTCTCCTCTGGGAGCTGTGTGTTGGAGAACTGCGTTAACATTTACGCTAACCTTAAAGATGCTAAAGTTAGCGTTTGATTCACAGCTTCTGATTCAGCAGTGAAGAGAAAGTTAAAGGAAACGTAACTTCAGCTGCTGTGTGACCGCTCGCTTGATTTTTGCTTGACTTACTAGTGACGTTACTGCAACATGGAGCCCTGTGTTCCCTGCAAAGAAGTGGTATGTGTTCCCAAAACAAAGAAGTTGAGAATATTTTAAGTTTCTATTCAGTTGGTAAAAATAGGACTCTCTCTTTCTCTTACGTACTGCTTGCAAGAGAATGAATACATGTACCACAAAGTCTTTTCTGGTTGAAATTCAGGCAGGTTGATTGAAATAGTAGGTCTTATTTGTCATCTTTGTGTAAAGAAATTACTTTCTTAACAAGCCCAAAGGACTTAGCTAATTGGAGCTAATTTCCTTTTTTCTGTAATCAAAAGTTCTCTGTCTCACCTCACCAAACGATCTTGTCTACTTCTTCCATAAAATCAAATACTTCTGTTTGTCTTCTGCTCAGTTCTACTTTCCACCCAACCATACTATTTGGTTTGCCAGGAGAAAGATTAAGCATGTAACAACAGATAGTCTGTCAAATGTGGTGTGCCAAAAAGACCAGAATGTCCTATTACATGCATTTTGACGCGGCAAGCCGGATGCTTTTTGGGTTATTCTGACCCTTAATCCTCATAAATCACGTTGACTGAGTGGCTGAGAGCAGTTTTTGTGCAAAGGCTTAGGCTGCATTTCCATTTGCATTCTTCCTCTCTTGACTCTAGATTTTACACCACAGACAGCCAATAATGTATGATAGAAAGGGCCAGAGTTTGAAGTACCATCTCGTGACAAAGTTGTATGTCCTAATGCTAAGCATACTGCATGCAACAGTGAAACCAAAAGGATGTGATTTGGGAGACAGCCTTCGTCTCTTTCAGACCTTTTGGTCTGTGGCCATAAATACTTGCTGTTTCAGGATCAAAATGTCAGAATGAGCTGCTGCTGTATAAAAACCAACATCTTATTCTGCTTTTTTCTTTCCTGTTTTTTCTTTTTACCCTTCACCTTCTTTAGTATGTTTGTATCAGTAACTGTATTTTTCTACAAAATCATGTCAACTTTGACATAATAATTCCTTTACCAGTTTTTGTCTATTACATTTCCAGGTCTGCAGGATAATGAAGATGTGAAGCGGATGTTGCAAGGCTCTAGTATGATAAAGGTAAAGCCACATATGAACTGCCAGTGGTTCTTAATAGTTTGCAGAAGCAAGTATTAAATATTAAATGAAAGAAACTGAGTTATCTCTTTTGAAGGTACGCTCACTTCGCTGGCAGAAGCGACGAGTTCTGAAGCTGTTGGATGACGGCGTCACTGTTTGGTGTCAGTCCCACAAAACCTCCAGCTGGGCCAAGGAGCAAAAATCCTGTAAGTGATTGTGTGACTGTTTACATGAACTTCAGTATTTATTGCTCATTTGCTCGGTAAAATCTTGGAAAAGAGCTCATTTAGGATATTGGTTGCCAAGCTATAATTTACATGTAGAAAAAGAAGGAGTAACATGAAGTTAAGGTAAACAGCTATGACCACAATAAAACATGAAGACAGGGCTTTGCTGTAAACACGAAAAACGGAACAAACAGACAAAGTTTCGGGTTTTACTGCAGCATGAAAAGCAACCCTTAGATGAAAACTGATGTTTGCCGTTTCGCCTTACCATAGTTTTTCGAATTAATTCAAACCTCAAAAATGCCTGATGGTTAAAAAAAAAAGGCTTTTTTCTTACTTGGAGACATGCTGACTTTAGGTGGATGCACATTTTTCCAGCTGATGTTAAGATTTATACTTGTGGGGTTCAGAGGTGTGGAGGAGTTAGGGTGAGTTAGGACAAAAAGGTGAGGCCTGTGTGAGAGGTTAAACACAACACAGAGGAGTAAACTCATCAATCTGAGCCGATCAGTCGAGTTCAAAAAGCAAATCAATCACACTGGTCAGAAGCATATTTTTCAAGACATGTTTGCCGTTTCTGGTCATGCCTCTCTCATCTTCATTTCAGACACACACATACTCTCCCAATCCTTTCTGTCCTGCAAAACCTCACAGCTTCTTCCAACTTTTAGAGCAATTTAATAGTTTTCCCCCAACTTTTTTAACCCCACCCCCTCCATTGTGGTCCTTGACGCATGTGGATTGAGTTTCTGGGTGATTTACACAGAGAGGATAAGAAGCAGGGAAGGTCACACTCCTTACATTTCCTCACAGGAGGCAACGAGCACATCTTAGCGGAGCGGAAAAACAAAAGGGCGCCACAGGGGAGACGGATGGCTGCTATGTGTGTGCTGAAAGCTGAGACAGAGCAGGAACCTGCAGACACCTTCAGAGGGGCCTGTCGCTGCTGCTGAAGGTGTTAATGTTCATATTCACATTCTTAACCCACTCATACCTTCATCCAACGCATGACTCGCTCTTTGAAGTCTGCTGACGTGGATACCAGCTATTATGGCTGTTTTTCAGTCATAATATGTATCGGAAAAATATCTGGCTTTATGAGGAATACATTTTTACGAGAAAACAGATGCATAAAGGAGCAGACTGGTAAAGGATTTACACCTGAGGCTGGGGCCGAACTTATCTTTAATTAGAAACTCGGAAAATTTAAATAAATTGGTGCTGCACCAAAATAAATGAATTCTGAAGGTGACAGCCTGGAAGTAGATAATGAAGCCACATTTGAATACTCAGCTACAACAAATAACAGTGATAACACTGAGGAGACAGCAGGGGCCTGTTATCTAAAGGTTTACACTGATTAACTGGATTAAGTTCATGATGAAAAGTACAGAGCTAATTCTTCATCAAACTGTACTGCAGCACGGACGTATAATTAAATTCTTACAACCCTTTATTTGACCAGGTGGGTCAACTAAGAACAAACTTATTTACAGTGATGGCCTGGCACAGGCTCCCGCAAAGTCAACAGATATGCTGTCGAACAGCGGGGAGTGACAACTTTCCCAGTGATCAGATCTAATACGAAACAGAGTGGAAGCGCTCTGCCGGGCAATGTGCCTCCCATCTCGCGCCACAATCACGCTGCGTGCACAGGTGAAAAATAATCTTAGGCTGGCTGCTCGGTGGATTTTCTCTGAAAATGTCAGGCCATTTTCGATCAAATTGTTTGCAAGTCATCTCAGGGAGAAAATTTGGCACCTGAAGCGGAGCGAGAGTGGCTCAGGAAAGATAATCTCAAATCTAACTTTACATCTTAAAGCTTCTTCTGGTGAGGGAAATCAAAGCAATTCTGCGGATCCCAAAAGAAGGCTGATGGAAAAAGAAAGTAGTCAATTGATCCAGTTTGACGTGTGAAAGGGGCATTCCGCCGAATTTTACATGAAGTTCAGCTGTCTTTTTCATCATGGGGACAAACATGTTGTCTGACCACGCTTGAGAGCAGAAGTGTTTGCAGCTGTTCCAAATGCTCAGATTTAAATGCAGGATGAAAAGCTGCTCATCATAAAGTGGAGGAGATGCAATAATAATTCAAATGTGGGGACATTTACAGTGTTAGACTTGCTTGTACGTGCAAAAAGAAAGAAAAAGAACTTGACAGAAAAGCTTTGCTCATCCGGACCATTCTTTTTTCAATTTGTCTGCCAACTTTATAGAAGTGCAGCAGTAAATCGCATGGGTGCACCTTTAACGCTGCACATTTGATGCAGGATCACACTTTGATTTTCTGCGCTGTTTACTGCTGCAGACGGGCTGAAACTATCTCAGATTGTCTTTTATCCCATCTCTCCCCCCTGCCCCACTTTTGCTTGCAAACACACATGTACCTGTCCCACCGGTTAACCCTCACCCACCACTAGCATCCATGCAACACTCCCACACACACACACATACTCCACACTTGAATGCACACAGGAATGCGCGGGGAATGACACAATCCACCAAATGCTAAAACCAGGTCGGCCTTATGTGCTCTTTGCTCAACAGCAGCTCTAATGAATGGCCATTCAGACGCGCAGACAAAGCTGAGGCTAGATGTGTACTATACGGCGAGGTCAAGGGTCATGCAAAGCACTGACAGAAGTAGAAACCAGAGATGAATGCCTGACTCTGTCTTTCAAACAGTGAGCCGCTCTGACGCAGAGATTCATACACACCAAAACACACTGTGGGTTAAAAAAGCCATGCTTACAAGAATGTTTGCTCATCGTTATTTATCTCTGCTACATGGAAGCTCCACTCGCGCAGGTCTGTACTTTGCAGGCCACACGAGAGCAGTAGAACAAGAGGAATGAGTCAGTAACACAGAGATAATCAAAGTACATTAATCAATGAGCCTAAACACTCCTTGAAGCCGTGGCAGCTTTTCCTGGTTATGGTAGCTTTGGAGATAGGAGGAGAGAGAAAAAAAAAAGGAGTGTAAGAGTTAGAGTTTAAGCTTATGTGCTGCACTATAAGCTGCTCTCAGCCCGAGGCACAGGAGAAGAAAAGAACATCTCTTCATGATTAAAAGGGGCTGAGGACCAGGAAGGGAAACATAGGAGAGGACAAGCTTTGAGCCCTCAAGGGTAAAGGCTCTCTGGAGAAACAGAAGGCAAGAGGAAAGGCGGCAAGAAACCAAAGCTGGGAAATGCAGGGGGGAGGAGTGAGACTCAGTTCTCGCCCTCGCAGTCTCCCGTTTCTCTCTCATTATTAAAAAGAGGGCGACGGGATAGATGAGAGGAATGTTTGTAACAAGAGCCACAAAGAAGACAGAAAAACATACCCCATTAGCAACTGTACTCGCACATTTCGGCTATGATCGGAGACAACTCAGGGGGGGTATTATCTAACCAAAGACAGAAAACAAGAGAACCAAGAACAATTTATTTCACGTCTGTGAGCACTGAAATAAAACTCAGTTAGGGAATAAAGGCTCCACAAATCCAGAAACACCAGTGTGCTTTACAAAGAAGGAGCCTTTTCATTGTGTGCTGATTTGCTTTTAATTTGGGACACAAGTCGCCAGGGTCACTGGGACGGAACGGTGCGTCATTCGCCCAGAGACAGGTAAATTATGTGGATTTGCACTTTCAGGTGAGCAACTTCCTATGCGTCCATACAATGATAAGACATTTATTACCTTTAATACAGTTTTCATGCTCCACTTGAAGTGAATCAGTATCTACAGAGGCCATCAGACATGTTAATAAGCTGAAAAATGAGTCTTTGGTAAACACTGGTATGCATCTTTATTATGAATACTGAATACAGATGAGCCCACACACAGGACAGTAATGAAAACACAATTTATATTTTATGTTTCTTTTATCAAGATCTTCAATATGAAGACCATATTTAATGATCCTGGAAGAAAGCTCTCACTGTGGCATGAAAATACCAGTAATTTTGATTAAGGCCTAATGTAAATTTATGTTAGAAAAGAGAACTTTGATTTTGACTCTACATTTTTTGTATTCAAAGTGGTTGTTGGAGTATCATTCAGGTGTTTAAACTTCACTTTCATGATTTACGGCAGGACTTCAAGCAACACTGAGAAAATTATACACAATGTAAATGTCAGAAAGGTGGACATTACCCTTCAAGAGATGCAAAGTCTTTGAGCAATACTCTGACATTTTGAACTCCAGTCTGTTATTCCTCTTCAACAAGCACTTGTAATAATGCACGGGGGGCTACTGGGCTAATCAAACAGCAGCTCAGTGTTAATATTAGCATTCCACCCTAAAACCACTGGATACCACTGGCTAGCCTGTTAGCTAAACCATTAAGCGTAGTTTTAACTGAGGCAAAAGCAGAAACATTTACTGACAACACAACCTGCATCTGATAAAAGAAAATAACATATTTAAAAAAAAACCATGAGAAGCCAGCTTTAATCAAACAGCAAATATTAGCATATCACCCTGAAATCAATGGATACTAACGGCGACAAGCTAGCCTAGCCTCAAATGCTAAATGTTGAGAAGCCATTTTGTATAGCTTTAGAATCTGATAATAGAAAACAACAGGCCTATACAGAACTTAAAATGTGAGAGGTCAGCTCCTCTTTTTATGATTACACTTTTTTTATTGCTTTATCAATATTTGAACATACATTACAAATTTACAAACAATATACATTTTAAAAAGCAAAACAAAAAAAAGCACATTCTTTTGACGGTGTGTGACAGGCTATCATACAACAAACAATATTACACCTCATGGTCATTCACTGAGCAGAGACAATTAAATGATGCACAGAGAACAGAGATGGGAGACATGAACATCAGAGAGGCTGCTCTTCTAAGCAGATCTTCTACAGCAGCTTAACTGCACTGAAATCAATGGAGGGCTACAAGCTAACCATTAGCTTTGCATTGTTTTTCTTGCTAAATGTTGAGGAAATATTTTAGTGGCTTTGGAGTAGAAGCAGAAACACTTTGCAAACTATACAACCAGCATTTGTTGAAGGAAAATACACTTAATCAGGCTATGTGTGTGTCATGGGATGTTTGTGTTTATGTGGGGGTTGCCCTCTGCTAATCAAATGAGGCCAGCTCATTGTTTCGCCCGCATGTGTGAGATTCACCAACGGGCCGGTGTTTCTGACCATTTCTGCTACCAATCCAAATGTTCTACTGTACGGTTCTGCGAATGCGCAGTGGAAACTGGTTAAGTTTAGGCAAGGTGTCCAAATGGTTAAGGTTTGGACAAAAATTACTGGGTGGGGCATGTAAATCCGACACAGAGGTCAAGTTTAGGCAAGCAATCACTGACGGTTATGATTAGGCAAGTGACCTGAATATAATCAGGCCAAAGACATTTTGTTAAGTTTGGGCAAGTCTTCACTGACATTTATGATTAGGCATGTGAAATACATTTAATCACGCCTAAGACTGTTATATTAGTGCATCTCACAACATGCAGGCAGGACAGTGAGCCGTCGGAACAACGGGCCGTTGGAACAGCGGTGCGGCACCAATCAAACAACAGCTCAATGACACTGTTAGCATTCCACCCTGAAACCAACTGATACCAATGACTGAGCTATCCTGTTAGCTGGAAGCTGTTTGATGTTTTCCATGCTATATGTAAAACTTTTTGTAGCTTTGGGACAAAACAGAAACATTTTCACTGGCCAAAAACAACCAGCATTTGATGAAATATTTTTTAAAAAAACAAGTAAATAATAAGCTAAACTTAAAACATAAAGGGGGAGCTGCTCTGCTAATCAAACAGAACGTATTAGTAATCTCCCCTAAACCCAATGAATACTATTTGCTATTTTGCCCCTCTATTAACTGTACTTTTAAAATTCTACATGTTGGGCTATTTTGGGTAGCTTTTGTACAAAAGCAGGAAACATTTCACAGAACTCAGAATCAGTGTCTGATGAAGGAAAATTATTCATTTAAACTTATATCAAGGACCTGCTCAGCTAATCAAACAGCAGATATTAGCATTTTACCCTAAAACCCATGGATACTACTGGCTGCAAGCTCGCCTTTTAGCTGGTGCTGTGTAGTTTTCCACGCTTAATTTTAAAAAATGGTTTTGTGTACCTTAGGGGCAAAGTAGAACCTTAACAAAACCTGCATGTGATGGAAGAAAATAAATTATTTAAATGCAAAACATTAGGGGCCTGCTCTGCTAGTCAAACAGCAAATATTAGCATTTCACCTTGAAACCACACTAATGGCTACGAGGTAGCCTTCTAGCTGGTAGCTGTGTATTGTTTACATACCAAATTAAAAAAATATAATATAATATAATATAATATAATATAATATAATATAATATAATATAATATAATATAATATAATATAAACTTAAAATGTTTAAGGCTGGCTGCTTTGCTAATTGAACAGCAGGTCAACAGTTCTGTTAACATTCCATCCTGAAATCTGCAAGCTAACCTGTTAGCTTAGCTGGTAGCTGTATATTATTTTTTAATGCTAAATGCCGTGTTTGTTATCCACTTTTTGTGCAGCTTTGTGGAAAAAACTGAAATAATTTGCAGACCACACAACCAGCATCTGATGAAGTAAAATAACACAGTCAAATTCAAAATGTCAAAGTAACCCATGAGGTACTTTTATCAGAGATAAGAATCACTCATGAGAGATTTCTGCTTCATAAAGCTGGCATTTAAATCCACAAAGACTACTGCATGGCACTGGAAGATGGAGAATACAGAATAAATGTATCAGTTATATCAAGAAAAACAACTTTGAGGCCAGATAGCTTCCTCGGTGAATTTCTACAAAGAAAACCAATTCTACAGTGTTCTCTGGTCTCTGAGTCCATTTGGTCCTTTTTCAGTCTAACAATAACAAAACTGAGCTGCTAGCAGAAACGCAGGCAGTAGAAATAATCAAACACCCTCCAAGAGAAACACATGGAGTTAATGAAGATTACAATTCACTCTGATATGACAAAAGTGCTGATATGTCTTTGTGCCTCTCATTTGCTCACATGTGGAGCTGGTGAGCAGAGAGCCAGACTGGGGAAGATGAGAGAAGTCTGATTAGATCGGGTACAGCGCTCTCCAAAGTCTGCATTACACATCACACCTGAGTAAAGAGGAGGTAATGTTAAAAAAAAAAAAAAAGTAGAATACAACAAGAATACAACAGCTAAAATGGTCAGTCTTGATATGAAAGATGTCTGTGTAGTAATCCAGATGGATTTAATGCAAGACACCCATGGTGAAAGCAGTTCTTATTCATAGTTACACAACAAAATGAAAAACGAAATTCTTGGATTGGCACCGGCATTTTTTTTGTGTGTGTGTGTGTATCTCCTTTGGTGAAGTGACTTCTGTTGTGACGACACATCAGCTGTGTGTACGCAGCCAGTTTTTCAAAATGACATGATGATGCAAAAACGTTGTAAACTCTGATCTGTCGCTCCTCTTGGTTTAGCACATTTACTGGGTCCTAACCCTGGATGGATATAAAAACACTGACCTCAAACTTAAAATGAGTCAGTCTGCACAACGTCAACTTCGTCCCCTGGTCACTAACAGTGACAGGCACTCACTTGTCACTGGTCCACTCTCTCATCCCCATAGGAATGTCATTTTAAATCTTATTTCTCCTTCTGCTTAATAAATTCTGCGAATCTCTCCAAGAGTCTGTCCTCGTAGTGAGTCATAAGGATCCAGAATGCTCTGTGCATGGCTGCACCTGTGTGCTGGTGTTCACGTCCAGGTAGCCAGACAGGTGAGCTAAAAGGTCACAGCGGCAGGGCCCTTGTTCCGAAAGGTCATTGTCTGGACGCTGGAAAGGATTTTCCTCTGATGCCCAGCCAAAGTCACTCCCATGTGCAGCAGATCCCTGAAACAAAGAGGGAAAGAATCACTAATTAGACAGGAAGTCATCAAATGTTTGCTCTCTGGGCTTCCATACTTGAATTCAAATTAAAACTGCACATCAGGAAATTGTGGTTGTGACTTTTTAAAGATTAATCTGGCTTGTTTGCACCCCTCACAGCTTAAAGCTACAAGGCTAGACCTTGTAGTCAGAGAGTTTGAACTGAAAAGTAAAAACGGTCCTCAAGAGATATGCATCATTTTAGGTCAGAAAACTGAAGACAGGAACTGACTGTGTGGTGATCTGGGCCAGTTGGTCCACTGAGTTGAAGCCAGCCTGCAGAAAACTGTCTTCATAGCGCTCCATCTTGATGGCCCTCAGCCATTCCCCCACTGAAGCACACGACGAGAGGGCTAAAGGTGCACGCTGGTCCAGCAGGGGGTAGGACGGCCTGGGGTACAGAGTGGAGAAACAAAGGAACTCCTTACACACACTGTCATCAAAACAACAGCTCGGCACTTATATATATCCTGCAGCAACATTCCAGCCGACAGGCAGAGGTATAATCTGAGGCAGAGTGACTGACAGGGACAAACAATTGGATTTGTCAGGGGTAGAGCGTCCTCTGCTGTATGCGACCAGCTGACAGGCAGAATGTGGAGGAGGGGAGATGGGCACAGCAAGAAGTTGACAGGTCACAGCAGGACATTAAGGTGGTGCATCAGATTGGGCAGGAGGAGACTAATGCCTGTCCTGTGAGGCTTAGAACTCTCAACTGACACCAAGAAAGAGACATTATAGAGGGACAGACTTCCTTCATTCCGTTCATACTCAAGCTGCATATTTGCTGTCACTGTGACCTCACTGGGGCAGGTTTTCTGTCAATCACTCAAACACATCTGCACTCTCACCCCGCTCCTTCTTGAGCCACTATTTTAAGCGACGCAGGGTTGCGGATCAGCTTGTCCAGAGCGCTGACGAGGTCTGCGAAGCGAGGACGTGCAGAGCGATCTTTCTGCCAGCAGTCCAGCATCAGCTGGTGTAGGTGGGTGGGGCAGTCAGGGGGCGGGGGCAGCCGGTAGTCTTGCTCTATGGCATTGATTACCTGATAGAAAGAAAAATTATTATATATACCAAATGCATAAACCTAATGGTAGCTGGAGAGAACAAATAAGCAAAAATGAATAATATGGAAAAGTAGAAATGCTGAACTTAAATTTTCACTGAATAGTTCTGATTGAGCTTCTTAATTTTCAAATTTTTAAACGATTCTTCATTGTTTTTATTTTCACTTGCAACATTAAATTTTGTTTGCCAGGTTTTGGCTTCTGACTTAAACTTACATCCTGGTTGCTCATGTCCCAGTAAGGTCTCTCTCCAAAAGACATGACTTCCCACATGACAATTCCATAGCTCCACACATCTGAGGCTGAGGTGAACTTCCTGAAGGCTATTGCCTCCGGTGCTGTCCAGCGGATTGGGATCTTGCCTCCCTGCACGGAAAAGAAACCAGTGAGCTCTGCACAGCATAATCACACTCACACCAGGATTTAATGGATGGAGAGAAGGATGCTTACTGGACATTTTTGGGTGACTGCACTAAAGTGATTTTTAGTGTTTGTGAATTCATAATGTAAATACGATTTGACACAGACAGCATAATTACCATCTGACAGGCGGAAACACTATAAGAATTTAATAGGGTTAAGGTTTAATGGAGTTTGTTACGCATTATCTGAAGAGGATTGTCATCTCACCATAGAGCTGGTGTATGTTGGGTCAGAGGAATTCTCCTGCAGGAAGCGCGACAAGCCAAAGTCGGACACTTTGCACACAAGGTTGCTGTTGATCAGGATGTTGCGGGCAGCCAGGTCTCGGTGGACATAGCTCATCTCTGCCAGGTACTTCATGCCCGAGGCGATGCCACGCAGCATACCCACCAGCTGGATGGGCGTGAACTGGCTGTCGTTCAGCTAAGGACGGGAGAAACAGCTCGGTTGGAGAACGACTGAAGCTGTGGAGTGTTTCTGTGTGAGAGAGAAGCCAAAGTGTCTTACCGTGTGTATGTTTTACGTGTCATACTTACCCGTAGAAAAGAATCCAAAGCTCCGTTCTCCATAAACTCTGTGAGGATCATGACTGGACAGCTGGCCGTGATGATCCCCTCCAGGTGGATGATGTTGGGGTGCTGGAACTGGCCCATGATGGACGCTTCAGACAGGAAGTCTCTTCTCTGCTTGTCAGTGTAGCCTCCCTTTAGAGTCTTAATAGCCACATAGTTTTCTTTCTTTCCTGGGATCTTTAGCCGACCTCGACACACCTCCCCAAACTCCCCTGCAAACATGAAAGCATATTAAGGCTGATTTCTCTAACAGGTGCTTACCACATCGAGAGGATGACAAGTGTCAAACATTAAGTTGGCTTAAAGCTAGAAGTGCCCTTTGGATTCCATAAAAGCTGGTAAAATGGAAACTGATTTATCAGTTAATTGCTTTATTTACGAGGCAATTGAATTTTGTCTGATTAAGTAGAAAACAGACGTTGCTTTTAAATGTCACAGAATCATTAAAACTTGGTAAATTAGATTCTTTTGAAATGTTATTTTGAAACAGGACAATCAAAAGAACATTTAGACATTGAGTCCACAGACAGCCAGCACAGAGTTTACACATTTGTGAATAACGGGAAAAGCCAGGGCTTACCAGCACCGATAACCTCCTCAATCTTGACAAAGGAAACATCAATTTCCTTAGCAAATTCTCTCACTGCCTCATTAGGGTCCTCATAGGTGAAGGGGTCAATATAAACCTTGACCCCTGAAGGAGAAAGACAAACAGAGTCGTGGGAAAGGAAAAGAAGAAACGTTATGAGCACTTTAAGCAGTAGTGAGCCCGTTCACATTAAAAATGATTTTCATGACGTGAGTAAGTTGTAAATCAGAGCTGAGGATTAGTGTGCGTGTCCTTGATCTGTTACCTTGGCCAACAAGGTACTGGTTGTTTTTATCGCTCAGCTCTGGATCCTTCATTCGGCTGTGTCTGCTGCAGGCACAAAGAGATCGGGATAAATAAAATAAGATTAGGATGGCAGTGTAGTTATCTGAAGAATGGATGTTAGACAGTAATTTTGGCAAGCGCCCCTAGTGCTTTATTAGCCTAACGTGATGCAAATCAGTGGTGTTACAATATGATTTGCAGATGCAATAACAATACAATGATGTATTTCTGACTGAAATACAATCGAAAAACTGACGAAAATCAAACATTTTATGACTAAAATGCGAGAAAGCACAAAAAGTATGATTATTTATTGACTCCCCTCGGGAATTCTCTGCTATCTTGGCTGACCCCATGCAATGAGAGGTCAGAGGTCAGTTCATCTATAGACCAAAACCCTCTAGCCAAGTGAGATGCAGTGCGTTAAAGGACACTCTCTGGTCCAAAAAACACAGCCATCATTTCATTCAGTTTCTGACTCTGCCTCGTTGAGAGAAAGGCTTTTGTTGTTCTCAAACAATCCTTGGTGATTTCAGATGAGACACTTGATGGCTTGTGGTAATAGTGAATACCTGAGCCAGCCTCCATGGCTGTGCTCTTTGACACGAGCAGCTCCATTATAATTCTGCTGGCGCAAACTCATCCCTACAAGACTGTAACAACCCTGTAGCTACTGGATCCCTGCCTTCCTCCATTTCTCTCCCTCTCCCACCTCATAAGACTAAAATAGCAATAATGCACCACCCTCGGTTAGTGGCAGATCTGGGCCTCAGCCACTGGTCTGTGTGTGTGAGTGTGTGTATGTGTGCGTGTGTCACAAGGTCACAGCTATTGTTCTCCTGTCCTGTGGAAACAGGGTTGGGACGCCTGCATCCTGTCTCTCCCTGCCCTCTACCTCTATCGTCATCCCTCTCAATCTCTCTCCCTTTCTCACTCTAACATACATATACATAAACATACACACACACACACACACACAAGCACTCTCTACCTTTCTCCCTCTGATGGCATCCAACTATTTACTCAAACAATGAAGCCTAAGGAAAACGTACTAATGAGCAGGATAACTTTTAGCTGTGTAAGCGAAAGGCATCATGAGCTTTGCTTTGGTGTGGGCATCAGTGTGCAAATCCACCGTTGATAAGATATGATTTGTATAAACAGAAGAACAAAGTGGTGCTAAACTGTAAAATTGGGGTCACGTTTGTTATTGGTTTTCGATTCCCCCCTCTGTTTTTTTCTGCTTCCTGTTATTTTGTTAGCTTCTTTGCCTTCCAAATCTATCTTTTTCTCTGCTTCTTTTCCTTTTTTCCGGTTCCCACCGTATGCAGTAGGCGGCCACAAAGACGAAAGTGACGAGCAGCAGCATCCCAACAGCGATAAGGATGCCAGGTACGAGGAATTGGGAGGCAGAGTCTTGTCCTGAAAGAGACGGACAAAAGAGGAAAGGAGGCAGACAGACAGGCAGCAAGTTAGAGTAATGTAAAGACAGATATCATGACAAGGTTTATACTGGTAGTACAGACAAGAATGAAAAGGACAGAAAAACATGACAGGAATTTATAATATTAAAGAGGCTCAGTACAAGGACACTAACGAAAGACAAGGACACAGGTGATAAATCATAACTAAAAAGCTGTGCAGCCACTGATTGTGCAGGAAAGAATCTGAGAAATCCTCCCAGTGGAAATTAAAAAAAAATGTGTGAAAGAAAAAAAAATTGTGTGTGAAACTCCCGCTTCAAGAGCAAACAGGCCTTTTCTTACCATCAGGAAGTGTGCGGAAGATGGCTGCAGGACTGAAGCTGCCATAACCAGCCATGGTGCGCGCTCTGACCTGCACTTCGTACTGAGTGGCCCTGCGGAGGTCCGTCAGCACGGCCTGGTTCTTGTTGCTCACTGTGTAGTGGCACTGATCCTCACTACGCCTCTCCTACAGTATGAAAAACATGAGTTAGCTGGACTGTGAATGAGCATAGAAAAGAAACATACTGTAACACTGTCAAAGTCAAACCCACAAAGACTGCTGAAGGGGTTCAAGTATCCTATACTTAATTATATATTAACTGACAATATATTAATCATAATTGCACAATTTTAATCAGACACATGTGACTAAGTAAGAGACACACACAAGTTTTTTTTCTGTTCAAACTAAAGCATCTTCTGTCTCTGCTCATGGTGCCTTTTTCTGTGTGTTTTGGTGAGAGCAAGAACAGAAACTTAGCTACAAAGGTATCATGTACACACCCTTGTGTAATGTATACTGCCTCAGTTGTTGTCTCATGTACACTTCTCTCAAAACCTCACTCTGAGAAATTAGCTGTCTGTGTCTTAAGCTGACAGACTGCAATACATCATGTATTTTGTTAAATATCAGCAGCATAATTGTTTGACTGGATGACCTACAGGCTACAGGCAAATTGGGTTTCACTTTACTTGACCTCCTTGATTTTAGAGTGTGCGAGGAAATCCACATGAACCACCAAACCACTTCCTCGGTTTACATTTTCTCTATTGTGAGTTTTCTAGTCCTGAGCCACAGAGGATTTGAAAATAAACCCTAAAACCTGAGGAGAGTGTGAAGAGTGCGTGATCTGTACAGCAGACAGTTGAGAAACGCTGTCAGGGAGCTCTCACCTTCTCACAGTAGCGTAGCTGGTACTGCAGGATGGTGTAATGTGGCTGAGCTGGTACTGACCAGTGGAGAGTCAGACTGCTCTCTGTGGAGTCACTCTTCCGAATCACAGACACCAGCGATGGCACTGCACAGATGGCAGAAGCATTATAAATAACAGAGGACATTGGGACTATTTATACTTTTCTACCTCTTCATCTCTGCCTCCTTACCGTCGTGGCTTGTGGTGATGTTGACACTTTCGCTGGCAGGGTCCTTGCCGCTGAGCTGAGACACCCCGTTGAGCGCCTGGATTGTGAATTCGTACGTGGTGAGAGGCAGCAGGCCCCACACCTCCAACCTGCGACCCAGCAGACCGTGCTGCGCGGGTCGGTAGCTGACGCTGTCTCCGCAGGAGTGGCACGGCCCTTTGGGTGACCTGCACACAGAGCACCTGACAGAGTAGCTCAGGTCAGCTCTGCCGCCGCTGTCCAGAGGCTCGTTCCACTCCAGAACGAGTGTGGTGGCGTTTATCTGTGTGGTGATGCTGCGTGGGGCTGAGGGAGGTCCTACAGTGACAAAATAAAGGTTAAAGTAAACTGACACGGCATTATCCTTCCAGCCTCTTTCGCAGCAAACCACTTGCTTAAAGGAATAGTTCAACATTTTCTAGAATATATTTATTCACTTTCTTGTTGAGAGTTAAATAAGTAGATTGATGTCACTCTCATGAATGTGCAATGTATATGAAGCTACAGAGAGCAGGCATTTAGCTTAGCTTCCCATTAAGACTAGATACAGGCTGGCTTCACTGTCCCTGTTTGTGTGTGGTGATTGGGGGAAGTGACTTCAAGAATCTTAACATTCCTGTTACGTCGCCATGCAACCCCACCTACAATAAAACCATAAATTGACGTCACTTGTCTTTTTGTACAGAGATATGACATATATTGCATGTGTGAATTGCTTTGACTTTAGACAGAGCCAGACTCCCCCTGTTTACAGTCATGCTAAGCTATACTAAACATCTGTGGGCAAATTAAAATAGTATTAAAATAGGTGTATCAAATTTTGCTTTACGAATATTATTATGCCTTTGAGTCTATTAATGAGACTTACTTATTTGGAAAATAATGGATACGGATGTTTTGTATGTTAGACTAATTTAAGACATTATAGCTACATTACATTTGAGGATTTTCAATATTTTGTTGTGACTAAATACCTTTAGAAAGCACCACTTGTCATCCCCAAATACTGTGGCGTATTCGGTCAAAGATGTCATCATATTTTAATGTACCTGCAGTGATAAGCCCTGGTAGCATTATCAACTCTAATTCTAATCTCTGCTTCGTTATTTTACTGATGCTTTACCTTTCCATGACCCACACAGACCATTTGTTTAGATTTTTGGGATATATGCAAAAGACATTTTATTCAGTCTGCACATGAAGTCACGAAGCAGAACGATGCTCCTGCAGTGGCTTTACATCACAGCGGGAGCATATGTGTCGCAGACTTTAACTGGTGCAATTACATTTGTCTAAAACTGGATGGTAATGATCGCCGTCTGAAAATTGTAAGAAGATAGCTATTGCCTCAAGCCAAGCATAACTAAACAGCAATACCACTCAGCCACAGTGAATGAGTTTCTGTTCCTGCCAAGGAGACAGAGCTTTGTCACTGAGCCTGCAGCTAACTTAAGTGCTAATGGTGTTCTCATAGGAAGCCCAAGTGGGGCAACATCTTAGACAATTTGGGCACGAATGAATTCTGAATTCAGCGTTTGGAAATGGGGATTTTTTTTGAGTGGCGATGCATTTTATGAATTCCACTTTATTAAAATCGCCAAGGCTTTCATAGTAATGTAAAACACTTATTCTCAGGGGGAAAGGTCTGCGTGATTTACAGATAGCACGGCTGGTTTGCAATTTTGCTAACAAATTGAAAATGTAAGTGATGTGCAGAGTTGCTCAGGCAATCCGGTACAATAACAGAATATATATTAGGAGTGGCCTAATTAAGTGATTAATAATTAAGATAAAGCTTTTGTAATTAAAGTTATCAGTAATATTGAAATTGGTGGACGTAAATTCTACTTAGCATTGATATCACACCTGCAGAGAATTGGAACTGTCAACAGCCCGACGCTGTTCCACATTGTTTCACATCCTCTTTACGGTCACTCCAAAAGGTTGCACCTAATTAAAAAGTCCCTCCCATTCACGCAGCCAACATGTTGCTGAATTGAAATTCCTGAATCCACATTGGAGGTGTCACTTGAGACCATCAATGCCTACTTCACTTTGGAGTGAGAGCCCTACCCCCAACAACCTGCCACAAAAGACACGCATCTCAATGCCCAGCAGCAGGACAATGGACACAAAGGCAGATTAGAGTTTGGCTAAATGACACCGGAGGAAGAGAGACGCAGCGCCAGAGTCAGTAAAACAAAGTGAAGAGTGACAACAAGAGAGAGGATGCTTGTGTTGCTTAGCAGCCCCGAATTTACATGTGGATTGATGCTTAAGTACGATTTTTGCATACTTACTCGTGCACGGTGTGTCGGGATGGTCGGATTCTGCACGGAGGTATCCAGAACGACACGCACACACCGACGTCCCCTTGATGGTGGCGTGGCTGAATCCTGGGCAGCCTGTGCACTGTCCCTCCGTGCCTGGCTTGAACTGACCCACAGGACAGGCTGAGGAGGACAGGAGAGGAAAACTGATGAGGCAGATTATCAGGAGTTTTGATTCCGGACATGACCTGTGCATACTAAAGAACACTGCACAAAATATTCACAACCCTGCGTCCCGGACCGACCTGGGTCAAACTGAATTTGCAAATATATTCTTTTTTTTCTTTTTTTTCTTTTTTTTTTCCCAGGGTACTTGGATGCCAGATGGTTGTAGATTGACAGACAGAATCATGTAACGAGGGCTATAAAAAGAAGACCATCACAGTAATGAATCTGACAGTAATAGTCAATTTAGTGAGTAAACCTGTCTGATATCGACCAGCTGCTTATCACTGAATTTACCTGACCGTAACTGAATAACAAGAGCAAACATGTGGGGCTCCCCACAAAGAGCTGCCTCTGCTTATCGATCCAAATATTGTTCCAAGTCTCCTTGCAAAACAACAACAGTACCGTGGCACTTCAGATACAGAGAAACACTAAACTCAGTCTGGAGGATTAGTTGATTGACAACAATTTTGCCAATCGATTAAAGCAAAAATGACGAATGTTCTCTGCTCCCAGTGTAATGATTCACTATTTTTCTGTTTTATATCATATGAGAAGTAACACTGACATTTTAAAGACAAAATGATTCAAAAAATCAAAAGAAAATAAATATTACATAGATTAACTAAAAAGGATAATAGTTAGTTGCAGCCCTCGTCTGATCCTCATTCTTCCCGACACTCGTCCCGCATGTGAACGTGTAAAGTGGTTCATAATGCCGCACACAGTCACCAAAACTTGCATTGTTAACAATATTTTTTCAGCGTGGTGCTTGAAATGCAGCCACTGAGTGGCAGGAACAAAACAATAAACTTTCCAACAAAGTTAAGCATTGTTATAGTCAAAACTGACACGTTTCAGAGGGTCAACACACTCTGGCTGATCCTGTCCGACTGACATTTTCCCAGCAGGAATTTCCCCACATGTGAAAAACATATTGCGCATATCTCACCTGTTTAAGGTTGTAAAATATGTATTTTGTACATGAATGCAAGCAACTGTTGAAGAAGGGATTATGAAACCTTGTTGCTTTTGAGCACTTACAAACTAACATAAATTAAACTTCCTTATTTATGGCAACAGTCTGTTTGTACGGCTCACTACTACAAATTTTAATTTTTTTTTGAAAGAATTTATTTGTGAGAATGTTTGTCGAGGGCCTGGAATTTAAAAAAAAAACTTTCTCTTTGGCCTTGGCTGATTCAAATGTGAAAACTGATAACTGTTATTTCTGGAGTTTGCTCACATTTTGTTGTGACTTAAAATCTACTCACAATTTTTCAGTTTTGTCTTTTACCCTTTTACATTTTTACCTCTCAGGACTTATAGTTTAGTTACTGTCATAGCTGTTATAGCTGTATGTCTGTCTGTTACTAAGAGGCAAATTCCTAGTGAGTGGGCTACATACTTGACCAATAAAGCTCATTTTGACTGATTCTGCACAACCAGACTTTCCGTGTAGCTGCGTTTGTAGCCTGCTCGAGCTTCATTTCAAAGATCTAGTTTAAATATTCCACTCATGCTCATCTATAAATGTAAATCAACATGAGAGGACTCATAAGTTTAATGTTAAAGGGCTGCATTTGAGCCAGAAAATATATGTGTTGTCTATAGGGGATAATGGCAGTACAGCTGAATTAATTCAACAGACGTCAATTTCATTTTCTGAAATGAGCGTCCTATGAAGCAAATTAACAGTTCAATCTTGCTGTAAAGGCAATTTCCCTTTATGGTCTGCAGAGTGTTTTTTCCTCACAGCTCTCTTCAGCGACAGAACGCTGGAAATGTCAACCTCACCTCACCAGAAGCAAAATGTCGGAGATTTTTTTGTTATTAAAAATCATTATACTTCCCACAGAGATCAAACTGAATCCTACGTCGCAATCACACATTTTCTTGAGAAAATGTAGCATTCCTTCTTCTTGTGTTTCTTTGTTTTTAGAGCTGAACATTTATTCGTGTCTGTGTGATGCAGCATCTGTGTGTGTGTGTGTGTGTGTGTGTGAGCGCGTGGGGGGTGCTCATGCACGAGGCTTGTTAATTGGACTCATTAGACAGAGCTGCAGCACAGCTCCTGAGAGAATCATCCTGCTTCTTTCTTTTTTCGCTCCTTTTTTTTTTTGGCTGTTTCACTTTGATGTTCTCAAAGTGATATGATCTTTACCTCGAGCGCTCCCCCCCGCACTCGCTTCCCTCACCTCTGCTACTTCGATGTTAGCCGAGCCACAAGCTGCCACAGCAGTAAGCTTTTGACCCTGCTCTTCCTCTCGGAGATAAGTGCCGCTCCATCTGACCTCTCTCTGTCCCCTCCGTGTCACAGCCGTTCCCTTGCCTCATTAACTTCCTCTGCCTCTCACTTCCTCTCCAACACTGCGACCCTCAGTGAACCCCGCCCTCGTCTTACCATTGTTTTCTTGTTTAGTCTGCCTGCTCTGCTGCCTATGAGGGTGTAGTCTATATACATACTTGTATATATAACTTAACCTTGCCTCTTTCTTACCTGTGCATCTTGTGTGTCCTTCAGCGGGCTCAAACCCAGGCAGGCAGGCGCAGGAGGTCGTTGGCTGGCCCACCCACTGGCCGTCTTCCCCACAGAAGAGCTTAGGCGGCCGAGGTCGAGGCCCCTGCTGGGCAGCGTTCTCCACACACACACCCTGCGCCTCTTGCACCAAAGTGCGGGGGATAGTCTCAGGGAAAGAGGAAAGGGCGCTGACCAGAGGAGGACACTTCTTAAAGAACACCCTGACAGACAGCAGGGCCATGCAGGCGCCCTGAGCCTGAAAAGCCAAGTAGAAGCCTCTCTTAGAGAGAGGGCCGAGCCGTAAGGTCTTCACATTGAATTTCCTCTCCCCCTCCTCCCTCAGGAGAAAGTCTGCAGCCACTGTATCCACCTAGGACAGGAAGAAAGAGAAAGGGTCTTATGTAACGGCCACATTCTAACACACGAGATTCACTCTCAAAACGACCAGAGCACTGGTTTGTGTGTTTTAGCCATTTTAGACCATTAAGAAGACATCACATATGTTTTACATTATTGAACACTTTCCAAAGCATACCACTGTGATTTTAGATTGATTTACTACCATCCTGGCAGCCATTGTTTCCCATTTGTTACAGTACGCTTTGAACCTCAAATTGCAGGGACTTGAAAGGTGCTTGGGAGAAAGGTAATTCATCACAGCGAACACTTCGTCACTTTTATTTTTCTGTCAATGTTACATTAGAAAGTGGTAATGAAGTCGCGGAGCAAGCACCGTTTTTGAAACCTCTTTTTCGGCAGAGCTTCAAGGACGCTGAAACATCTGAGGTTTGACAATGAGATGCAGAAAAGCGCCGCACTCATAAGCTGTTTGTTTAGAAAGTGCAACCCAGAAGATAAACAATAAACAAACATGCAGGTTGTGAAACAGATTAAATACACCGACGAGGAGAGTTTTCAAAACAGAGACATTAACATAACTTGGAACTAAATAAAAGTGATCCAATGTTGACTGTAATAAATACATGAAACCACTTGTTTGTGTCTGCAAGCTCATTTCGTGACTGTGAAAAAACGAACAGAAGCCAGCTGCATATTAGAAGTCAGTCTGAAAATGTAAAAACTTTCGGTATGCTGTGAAAAATTCTTGCTTTGAAGAGATTCACGAGTATTTTCAAAAGGAAAAGGCGAGAAGTTAAACGTTAATGGAGTCCTCATAGAATTTTTATTATGTCACACTTTTCAATGACTTCGAAATTATGGGCTGCTGTTCTTCTTTTCTGAATGCATTATGCGTTTTTTCTTGAATGCATTAAAAAGCCACTTCGGTAATTTAATAGTGCACTTACATAAAATTAGTGGACTCGCAAGAGACAGATTCTTTTCAAAGAATCTGATGCAGCTGAAGCCAAAATATCCAAACTTTGAGTCCCCATTATGACGTAAAATTCAAAAATATACAGATTCTACACTTTTTCAGTGGGCCATCACTGACCCTTATTTCTTCAAAGCTTTACATTCTTAGTTTGTGAGACAGGTTTTCTGTTGATGATGCAGAGTTTCAAGGTCAATCCAAGATAAACTCTGTGACAGAAGTGTTTTATTGCAGTGACTTGATTTTGAAATCATTCAGCTGTTTAATCAATTAGTTGAGCATTTGAAAATATACTGGCAGCTGATTTCATTGATTTAATTTGCTTTTGATTAACCATTTCAGTTATTTTTCAAGGAAAAAATGTCAAGCATGTCCACGATTCCAACTTCTGAAACATGAGTATTAGCTGTTTCACTCTGTGATTGAATGTCGTTAGTTTCGGGCATGTTGGTGGAAAAAAACAAGACAATAAAAGGCATCACTACGGGCTTTTTAACATTATGAAGGGAATTTTTTTTTTTTTTTTTTACCATTTTTAAACATTTAATACACAAAACTAAATTAATCAAGAAATAACTAGCTGAAAAAAACATAATAAGCTGAGTAGTACTGATCATGGCAAGTTAGATGAAAAGTTCATTTTTTTGCACATTAAGCCTTATATAAGGGATATTTACGATCATGTACAATGTTCTGTTGCATTGCTATGACAACCGGAGGCTGGAGTTCATTGCTGACATCACTGCTAGCTGAAAACAACGGAGGAGCGTGTGCACTCAGACAATCCGTCAAAAAATACAATAAACCCCCATTTTTAAAAGACGTGTTTTTTGGTGTCCTCTCACGTACCTGTGGAACATGAAGCCAAACACAGATATATAACCTGGAAACGGCTGTTTGTTTTGTGAAGCAGCTGAAAGAGCTGCTTTTCAGTTATTTATCTGTCTTTAGCTTCGTGTTTTATTGTCAGTACGTGAGAGGACACCACTAAACATTTGGTGAGTTTCACATCTTTCAGAATGTTTTATTGTATTTTTTGACAGATTGTCTGAGTGCACACGGTCCTCTGTTGTTTTCAGCTAGAGGTGACATCAGCGGTGAGTTCCAGCTACTGGACTGCGCTGGTTGTCACAACAATGCTGTAGAACACTGTATACGACAGTAAAAATCCTTATTATGAGGATTAATGTACAAAAAAAACAAATTTATCCTTTAACTGACGTTGATATGTAAAATATGTGGACTTTCCCTCTAATGCAAGTCCATTTAAAAGTTTGACTGAAAAAAACAACCACAGAGAGACAAAAGTCTCATACTAATAATTATAGAATTTCCTGTAACAATGAGCATCTATGATTCATCTACAGCATCAGTGAGTGAGTGTGGAAGTACCTTGGTGTACGGATTTTCCATCCAGGGCGGGTAAGTGGGCGTGGCCTCGTTGGAGTCTGCCTGGTAGTAATAGAGGTTGAAGGTCTCCTTGCAGCTGCGGTGATGGGTGCTCGTGGAGGAACACTCCATCATGGTGAATCGCAGCTCCACATAAACCTGAGACGCGCCTTGTCGCTGGATGAAGCCGCTGCGCAGCCAGTGGCTGGATGAGCTGCCGATCTGACAGATCTCATAGATCCTCACGCTGTTGTTCTCCTCATCCAAACCGCTTACTTCCTCCCACTGAGAGCAAAGAGGAGAACAAAGGGCTGTCAGACTGCAAGTTAAAATGACATCTGACCCAGAAAAGTTGTGAACATTTTTGTGAGCCTTTAGTATATTAATTCCCTTGTAAAGACTTTCACTACAGTCTTTATGTAATTGCCCACATTAAAAGTCCTATTCATCATAATAATGTTGCACCTCTTTGCTGGCCGTCTGCTGTGGTACACCTGTCACAGGCCCGTGGGACAGAGCTGGCCTGCTGTGGATTTTGATCCTGCCCAAATTTGAATTTGGGTTGTAAAATCATTCCTCCTGCTGAGCTTCAGCTAAGCTAGTGGGAATACAAGTCTCACTTGTCAAACAGAGCACACTGCTGCACACAGCATCTGAGACAGACACAGCTCTCACCCTTCAAACTGGATTTTAGAGTAAAATACAGGAATACAGGGGGGGATATCACAAATATGTATGAAGTGAAACCCCTCTACAGAAATCTGCATGTGTCAGGGAGCCAAATGCAACAGAAAAACACTTTAATGTTTGACTTCAGAGTCAACAGCAAACATGTTCACCAACACTATGTTCCCAAGAGCGGGAAACAAGCAGCAAATTAACATACTCGGGGCAGAATTTAGCAGATTTGCTGAACTTGAGGCTCAGAAATTCAGTTATGTAAATATGTAAATCTTTAAAAATCCATTTGCAGATGATGTGTTGAGAGAGGCAGAATACTGGCCTGAATGAATTACAGTGCAGCAGAGCACTGACAGCCAGGTTTGGATCTCTTGAGGGAAGAATTTCCCTGTTAATCCCAAGAAAATAAAGACTATGGACTTTGGCAGAACATATTTATGTGAACAAAATGTTTTCTGTGATGAAGATGCACAAATTACCCCACAGGGCTCATCTGGATTTGACAAAAATCTTCTAAAGCAATTTGATAAAAGGGGTTTTGAAAGCAAACGAGAGAAATCTAAAAATATACAGATGTCTTCCTTACTTAGTACTTTGACACAGACACAGTCAGTGTTACTTTTAATTACATATTATATAGTACTTATTGCATAAGTCTTTGCACAGCTTTACTGATGCTGTTTTATTTATGTACAGGCAATCACATTAATCGTTCAGTCTTAACTGAACTGAATTAATTTTAACTTGACAATTAAGAATTAAAAAATAATTATACTGGAGGTTCAAATATATATTAGATGTATTAACATCTTTAATCCCCCATACAGTTGTGTAAAACATGAAGAAGAATGCAATGCAGTTTTCCTGAGCTCACATAGTAGCATCCCTTACGCATTCATGTGCTACACGACACTACTACCTGTTATCAATCAACCTGTTTACCTGTAAAAGTTCAAACAGGTGTATTTGGAGCATTGCACAACTCTCACGGTCTGTCGCTGCTCCAGTCCCAACTCATTTGAAATATGCTGCAGCATCAAATTCAGAGCACATAAAATTCAGCATATATGTACAAAAATCAATTAAGTTGATGAGGTAAAGCTATTTTCTGTCTAGTGCATGTGAAAAAAGTTGGAACACCACTTCTGTTGTCTTTCTGTTTCACACAGTGTCCCAGCTCTTTTGAAATCAGGTTGAATATTCTTCTAAAAAGTTATAGCAATGCCTTACAAGTTTTTTGAAATTGAGAAGCCAGACTATACGTCTGCAAGGGAGTCAGGGAAATTGCCAAAAATATCTACTATGAGTGTATCATAATCCTTTAATGCTAAAAATAACTAATGCATATATGAAGCTTTTTGTATCGGTAGTTTTTGATGCAGACAGCTCGTGGCAAGTCACCACTGCAGCCTGTCATTGTGAACTAAATCACTGTTATAGACTCTCTAGTGTTACGTTAGTGTCATGGAACACAGTCCAGTCATGTTTTAGACAATGTGGAGTTTTTGACAGACAGCTTCAGACAACAGGGGGCTGTGTAAACTATTTAAAAACTGTGGGCCTGTTTTGCTTCCAATCTTCTTCAAACGTGTAGACACATTTGTTGAGTATTTCCATCCAGTTCCAGAAATCTCTTTGCCAGCTTCACTATTGCCGTCTTCCTTCTGAGACGTGAGCGAGTTGAGCAGTTTTGGTCACTCACACGGCTGGCACAAATATTCGAGCAACCACCCCTCAGATGATCAAATTACAAATATGTCTTTTTCTGGCTGCAGCATTTGAAATTGTGGGCAGCCAGTGACTTCAGCTCCAAGGTTGATGGGATATATCAAAGCATCTGCTTTCAATATACTTTGAATCCTACATTCACCCTGGCGTTCCCTTTATTCTGTCAGTTACCTGCCATACAAGGAACTCTTTTATAGCCCAAGTGACAAAGGAACAGCTGGAAGCCAAAAATCCCCAGTCACCACACGCTCCGTGTTAGTAATACAGATAACATGATGAAGCTCTAGGTAACGTACCGCAGGTTTGGCATTTGAGAAGACGGTCCATTTCAGATCATAAGTCTCCGTCTTGGTGTTCATCAGGACCTCTGTGAGGAAAAAATGAGAAAAACATAATATCACGCACCGCAGGAAACATAAAAAATGACATTTATGAGCCTCATTTACATGCAGGAAAACACATAAATGAACTTAAAATCACAGAGTGAACTTGTTTTGAGTCAGAAGCTCACTGCCAAGTATCAGCTATGGCTTATACTGGGATTAGGGTAGAAATCGGAGTTCCACCAGTCAATTACATCCACAGAAACATTCCCACTAACCTAAAATTATCTTTCCTCTCATGTTTGCTTTACCCCCCCCCCCATGTCCCTCGTGTTCACCATGCCTGTGGTCACACCGAGCCTGGGGAAAAGAAAAGAGCTCGCCTTTACAGGGACAAGTAGTTGAAAAACGAGAATGAACCAGGCAGACTTACAAAGACGCACACACACACACTGACACACATCCACAAAGATTTTTTTTAAGCCCTCCCTGTCACGATCTGTGATTACAATAGGATTGATTTTTTGTAATCTTTTATGGGGCAGGCTGCCAGCGCACACATGCTCCGCTCTGATTCAGTATCCTAATAAAATTCGGGGTCTGAACTGAATGTAACTTGAACCAGAGTTCGGTTTAAGGTGAAGGGACTTTTCATGTGAGGACATCTTTTCTTTTCGCTTATTTATTGCACCATTTATTGACACAATAAATAGGTGGACATTGGGGCCCTGCAGTGTGTGACCTGTTTATTTGTTTATTTCCTGATTTGCTCACTTTCTGCTCTTCGCCTGCCCTCTCTGGTTTGGATGTGGGTGTATACGCCTGTTTGGTAGACATCTCTTTGTTTCTCCCCTCAGCTGTCTTTGCATATTGTCTCTGCTGAATTGTGACTAGTGTTTATGCTGATGGGATGAGGTTTCTGTCACAGGCCGGCTTTTAGAGCTCTCCATGTTCCCTGCAGAAGCTCATCTCAAGGGTGAGGCAGTTTGGTTTTACCAATAAACAGGATTTAATGCGGCTCTCCTGAGTGCTGTGATCGAGCAGAGCACCTGCATGAAAATGGATGCTGGAGGAAATGTGAGTTTCACTGTGAGTTTATCATTGGGGTGATTAAGATGTTTTGTTGAATTAGGCTCCCAGTATGAGGCTTGACAGTAAAGCTTGGCATCCCAGATCCCAACAAATACACACTCTACACGCACACACATACTACACCTGGCCTGCATTTAAAAACAAAAACATTTCTTTTGCTAATTTTCTAATTTAGTTTTATTTCCCCTCAATTATTTTTTTTTACATGTTTAGACATAGGAGTTTTTTTCCATCACAAGTTATTAATTTGAGTCAAAATGCATACTACAAAAAGAAAAAACCTCTTCACTTTAAATCCATGTTGCTTTGTTGTTTGCCTGTCAAAATTAAGTGACTTATTTTATTTATAGCTTAAGCACACCTTTAATATTACTTCTTCTATGGTTTTATGGTGGCTTTTGCCATTCATCAAGTTCTAAATTCTTCAGAGATAAAAATCACGTTGCCCATCGTCTGAAACTCCAAATTAATGAACTGCAAAGTTTATTAGAGATGTGGTGATTAGTCCATCAATTTATAAGCTGGCTGAACAAAATTAGATGGCAACACTTTTGAGAATCAAAAAATTATTTAAATTATTTATTAAACATGTCTGGTTCTGGCATTTTAAACGGGGGAATTTTGATTCAGAGTCTCTCTGTGTGATATACTGAATATTTTTAGGTTTTGAACAGAAAACAAGCAACTTGCCTGCACTGGGCCAATCCTAACTGTTTATGTAACATCAGGTAGGTTTGATACTAGACTGAAAGAGGAGCGTTACCACATTCAAATTGAGAAGTCACATGTTTTGCATTTTGCATCTTCGTTAGGTGAAACGTTTTTGGTTTGGTTGAACAAAGAAGAACCAGACACGTCCAAATGTCCAAATATGATTTGGTGTGGCAT
>JAQLOL010000006.1:11251394-11297372 GCA_029783665.1 Naso thynnoides
CCAAATATGATTTGGTGTGGCATGGGAGACATGGACACAGGAGGAAAATGTTTCATACAGAACACTATGTATCCTGTCAGGAAGTCCTTGTGCTCTCTGAATATATTTTATCCAACACTGTGCAGCACCAACACTTGTAGTATTTTACAAAAATAACTGCAACGCCTACAGTTACTAATCTCCGTGATCCTCTGTAAAGAGAGAGGCAATCACATTTACCACTTATCAGCCCACATCCCAAAGACATGCACATGAAGACACAAATACACGGTGATACAAGGCAGATCTGACTCAGGCTGAGATTAAATGTTTCGACTGTGGCTGTCCACAAGCAGACACCACTGTTTTACACAAGAGAATGTTAAACTGTTGGTTATAGATCAGATACGGCATGGTCTGTTCAGCACAGACTTTAAACTGTGTCTGCAGTCCTTCAATAGCAGCACTCGACACTTTAAACTGAATATACTGTAAAGGCAATTTGGAAAAACCTAAACAAAAGCATATCGTTTATGGTAAAAAGTTTGTTGTTCCACCCGGCTTGATAAAGGAGATAACTTTTTAATTATCCCTCAATTGTTGATGAATAAATCTAAATCCCACATTCTACTAGAAAATACTAACAGGATGAATTAACAACAGCATGTTACAGTGATAGCACAGATTGCTTTGATAACTGTATTAAATAAATATATCCTCCCCCGCCTCGCTGCTATTCCTCCTTTAGATAAAAAAAAACATGTTTGACTGCAACACATTTTAATGCAAAATAATGAACAAGTGCTTTAAGTGGAAAACAGCTGGTGTCATCTATAAACATCCGACTCTTTATCTCAATTTTCCACAACGGTTTCAATGATCTCTCAATCACGCTCCTGCTAATTAAATACAATCCCACACACACACGATTCATCCGCTGCTCGATTCACTTCTTGATGCTGTATTGCCAAAGGTCTCACGTCTTCCTAATTGCATTTAACCTCGGTGTCATTTTCTCGCACAATCATGGGTGACCCGTCTTGTGCACAGCAAATGACAACAATGACTGTTTTTGCAGGTTGTATATGCAGCACTTGTTCCATCACACTCACACAAAGAAAATTTTTATGTTTCTCCTTTGTATTACAACCCCAATTCCAAAGAAGTTTAAAATAACTAAAAACGCAGTGCACTCACAGACACAACACTGTTGCTAACCTTGAGAAAATAATGAGCAAAAAGCATGATACAGCAGTTTTAAATGGCGGAGGCATGACCACAACATCAAAGAGCTATGAGAGATGATTTTAGCCACATGATGTATTTAACTTAAGGTTGCTGAAAATTAAGAACAATGACTTGTACAGGAGAGGATATGTTGTGCCTATCTTCAGTTATACTAATTTGAGATTGTTTATCACAACAGCAGACAACTTGAACACCAACACACTGACAGTGTTGAGGAGTAACTAGTTACTTACTTACTTACCAGAGTTATGTAATTTAATTACAAAAAAAAATGCAACTGTAATCTGTTAGTTACTGAGAAATAAATTTGTAATTGAATTAAAGTTACTCATGAAAATATTAACAAATTACAAAGGGGTTTAAGTTTGAATATTTTTAATAATATTCAAAAATATTCAAATGTAATAACATTTTTTGAATATTTGCTTTTTTGATGATTTTCACTGGTTGCCTTTTTTGAATTTACACCACCCCCACATGGCAGCTTAAATCAATTCAAACTGCCGCTCAAAGCTGTGCAACCTGTCTGACAGTTATCATCATGTCAACAGTTTAAAACATGTTCCAGTGCTGGAAATATAATAAATGTTTTATTTAAGAAATCAAAAAGGGGCTCAAACAGTGCCATGCAAATATGTTTACTAGCTCTTGAAATGCTTTCAACATCAAAAGCTTCCATGTCAAACATGAGAAAGCTTCTGCGGGTATGTCGCCAATAACTGCAAGCAGTTATTTTAAATCGGCTATAGCAGAGAAGGCACTGCCTACCTACCACCTGAAAATATTTGTTAGAAATTTAGAAAAGTATTCAAAAAGTGACCAAACGTAAAATGTTAAATTATTTTGACAAAGTAATTAAAATTGTTACATTACTTATTACATTTTAAATAGGGTAACTAGTAATCTGTAACCTATTACATTTCCAAAATAAGCTTCCCAACCCTACACACTGCATGTCAAGGCAACAACACCCTCATCAACATGGAACTAATGCATTAAAATTGAAAGGAAGTGAAGAGGAAGAGACAGCGTCTGGGCTCGTGTTCATCATAGTTTATGATAATGCAGAGCAGTGAGGATACAGACGTTTCATTGAGGAGACAATCACAGCCTTGATGCAGATCTAACAGCATCTTTCTGTTTGTCTCCGTTAAGAGAGACCCCAGCCTGCAGTGGAGTTTAAACATTTCACTGATAAAACACAGAACTGCAAACTTTGGGCTTGATGATCAAGGAAAGTTTTTATATCAGGTCAACACTTCAGTCCTTTTTCTCCAGAGATGATATTTTCACGCCTCCTCTCTCCCTCTTCCACATGAGCTCTCAAACAAATTCTCCATTTTTCGGACTATTTGACTATGTCCATGATTTTGGTAAAAGAAGGAGAATGACTCCGGCTCTGTGATTAGTATAATTCTTCTTCTTCCTTTGCTGCTTTTTTCTCCAAGACTTGAGAACTGTATGTGCACAGTTAAACCCACAGATGCCACACCTTTTTGCATAGTTTACAGTGACAACTGGAGTACTTTGATGTCAAAATGCGCACCTGCTATGCAAAACGCATATAGTTTGGCAGGTCTGCAGTCATTTGCAAATGAACTGTGTTTACTGGCAACAGTTTCAAGGAGTGTTCCTTAGCCCGTGTAGTAACATTCTTGATAGTCGTGTGTTTTACAAAGTGGTGAAAAAAACAACTGCTTCATCCTTGCCTGTGAACGACTGAGTGTTTTCATTACACCCCTTTCACGTTCGACCATTTACTATCACCTGTTTCCAATGAACTTGATTACCTGTGGAATGTTCTAAACAGGTGTTTTTGAGCATTTCCAGTCTGTTGTTGTGCTTGTCACAACTTGTTTGCAACACGTTGTTGCATCAAATTCAGAATAAATGAAGTAAATGAGGTATGAACATTAAATACATTGTCTTGGTACTGTTTTCAGTTGAGCATAATTCAAAAAGGATTAGCAATTTATCACATTCTGTTTCAGTTGGGTTTTCACACTGTATCCTAACTTCTGGGTTGTACCTGCTTCTTAAGCATTTTTATTTTTACTCTATCTATGCAAACTTCAAGTAAGAAAACAAAGGCACACGTCTCTCGCCTTCTTCCACTTCAAACCCACAGAGGCCTATCGGCCTCATAACAACAGTCTGGGGTGATAAAGAGGAAGAAAAAAACGTCTGCAGAGAGCAGAGGAGAAAAAATGAGGAGAGAGGTGGATGAGGTGGATAATTGGATGACAAAGTTCAGGAAGGTGCTTTCCCCACATTAAGTCTACCTCAAGTTCACTCCAGCATAATTTATAAGAACACCTTCATAATACTCAGGCTTCAGTTTAGAGACCGGCCTGTCTCCATCTTTCACATGCACACCTGCCTCTGTTTCAAATGAAGATTTTGGGTTTTCTTTCTCAAGGAGTGGAAAGCAAAGACCACCCCCCCCCAGGCATGGTAATCACTGTTTATCGTGCTCTATCATTAGGGTTTATGAGACAGGATGCGTGAGTGTTTCTATCATATGCATGCACGGCCTTGCATTTCAGTGAAGCAGACTCAGATTTAAGCCCTGTCAGAGGAAGCCGGCGTTTCCCCTTCATTCTTACAACAGCGGCGGCCACCCACTGCCGGAAAATTGCCCCCAGTGCTAGAAAAATGCAGGAACAATGAAAATTCGTCATCTGGCTGTATTTACCACCCAAAACAAACAATTGTACTGTAATTACAGTACAATCGTCCACATTAGGAGACAGTAGAGAAGTCTAAACTGATACTGACGCTGGCAAGAAGACTGAGACTGAGCCTTGGAAAAAATATCATAGAAAATATTTTAGGATTTTCAATATATTAAATAGACATTACCAGTCTATTTCATGCTCAATTACAGACATACAGACGCAGGTCTGAAGTGTGTGGGTCGTGATATCAGTTTTAATAAAGGTATAGTTTTTTTTAAATTATCAAACCCTGCCAGAATAACACAGGTAATGGGAAGGTATCAAGTTCTCGGTATGAAAGGCAGACAACAATAGCGGGTGTTGTACATGGTTTTCTTTTGAAATGTAAAACTTGACCCTGTAGTTTTCACAATGGGGGGGGGGGGCACTCGGCACATATTACACCCTCATTTTCTATACAGCTGTCTTCAGGCTTTAGACAACCGACCTCATATTCGAGAGCAGGACCCGTTTGCTCTGGATCGCGTTGACAATTCGGCACTTTTTGAGGTCATTTCTTTCCTGGGTGCTCTTTCCCTCCCCGTTTTCCGCTTTCTCTGTGGCTCTAGAGTGTGATAGGGAAATTATAGGCCTATGAACATTTGCCCTGCTTTGGCTATAATTAGACTTCATTTTAATTAAAGAAACAGAGTACCAATTACCCCCGTACACCTAGAGAGATGGAGGCAGAGGGGAAGAACAGGGATAATGAAAAACAGGAATGTGAGAGGGGGAAGAGATGTTAGCGGGTTTGGGATTTATAGATGACAGATGTAGGAAAACTAGACAGGCTTATCAGAGAGTTTGCCAATATTTCAGCTACGGTCATCCAGCTACTTTCCCTCAATTCTTTTTTTTAGTGCATGGTCAGCATTAAGAAAGGCTGATAACATTAGGTGTCATTATAATGTGAATAATTTTATGTGCTCAGTACTTTTTCCTATCATATCTTTCCAACATGCAATAATACAACTGACATGCACTACTTGTGTAGCTTAAATATGAACTGTTTTATATTTCCATAGAGTAATTTAAAGAATCAACAAGACACAAAAATGCAATAAATTGTGACTTGCAAAGCAAAGGAATCACCTCTGCTTGTCCAATATTTGTTAGGTGGTTTGGGACGTGAACCTGCTCTGTTTCGTGCTTCATGCGAAGGTTTGTCCTGATTCTCGCAGCAGTGGGCTAAAGTCACGTCTTGATAGGAGAGTTATTATCCTCCAGGTATAACTCAAAACCTCATGTTTTTCGGGGGATACTGCTCGCACATGTTTTAAATTTTACAAAGCCAAAACCCTGAAATCAGACATGCTTATGGGATGTTTGGGTGCCTCAGGCTATTTCATACGTCCAAGCTTCACATTCAAATCAGTTCAACATTTTTGGAATACGAGTTTGTTCTCTTCCTTGCCAAGAGTTAGATGAGAAGATTGATACCATTCTCATGTTTCTGTCCATCGTTAGCTTAGCATAGCACAAAGACTGGAAAAAAAGAGAGAAACAGCGAGCCTAGGTCTGTCCACAGATAAAATTTAAAAAATACTTAGCTCTTGCACCAGAGCTCAGTAACTAGATTACTAACATTTTAAATTGTTAGTTAAATTCATACATCATGGCTTGAGATATCTGTCTGTGTCTGGGATTTTTGCTAAGTTATGCTAACCAGCTGTAGCTTGATATCCATCAAATAGACATAACAGTTATGTTCTTGAACTTCTTTAACTTTTGGCAAGAAAGTACATGAGCTCATTTCCAAAAATAATAAACTCTTTTCTTAAAAAAAAATAATAAAATAAAATTTAAAAAAAATTCCTTAATTATGGTATTTTTTCTTTACATAATGACATTAGCAGTAGTATTCAAGTGAGGCCAATATTCATACGTGGCAAACTATAGGTAAAAATAATGAGGCTGTCTGTATTAACATTAACTTGATGGATTACAGCTGCTGCTAAAAAGTCAGTGAGGTCTGTTTTATTTATTGGAGTTTTGGAATAATTCCTCTGCGGAAGATGATCACACTTATTATATGGTAGGTTAGAGAGTGCATGTGAACATAACCTTAACCCTTGTGCACTGAGTGTGTGTGAGTGTGTGAATGGTGTTTGTGTGTCTTCGGGGGAGTTGTGTCTAGAGAAGTTAGACCTCAGCTTCCTGTGGTTCCTGTCCACTTCCTGTCTCCTGAGCTGATGGGATTCACGTGCACAGCAACCCGAGCCCTTTAACTCCTCACCGCCTGAATAACAAAAACCTGCTGTGGCACGCGAGGAGGAGCTCTCGTAGCTACGTGTCATGGAGACGTGAGACAAAAAGAGCGAAGGTGAGATAAAGAAAAGGTGTTAATGCTTGACACTTTTTTCCTTGATCGTCTGTCAGGATGAATATCAATACATGTTGTGGTTGGTCTCTGTCCCAGGACAGGGTGTGACCTAGTTAGGGAGGAAGCTTCACTCTGGACAGAAACCAAAGATGCACTGCTGTGTGTGAAACTGTCTGACCCAAAGCACTGAGGATTAAGTACAGAGAAGTACAGATACCTGACCTCTGAATGCTTTGGCTCAACTTTAAATGGTCATCAGAGACTCACTGGACAGAATAATCACAATTATCATTTCCACTGTGTTTTCCTCCAATCAGCCCCACAGAGTTCACACTGGGAAGCTTGTAACTTGTATGAGAGAATGCCACAGATTACCTTTTCTTCCTTAGCTAACAACAAATTCATTAGAAAAATGAAAGTATTTTGATTCCTAGTAGGGCAGAATGATACACAAAGACACATTTAAATAATGTTTTTCATTTTTCCCAAACTAGCTTTATCTGGGAGTTATTGTGTTTATTTAAATTTTGTCCAGGAATGTTACAGAAAGGATCTGAAAATTTGTGACGTTAGTTAAAAAGAACGTCTGTGTCAAAGTCCTTCTTCACACTAATATTTGAGGTAAGAAGGTAGCACTTGCAAGGAACTATTTTCCAGGCATAGTAACTTTAGTCTAAATGGCTCCTGCCATTTAGACTAAAGTTCACATTTAGTGAATGGGGTTTAAAAATGCAGTCTGAAACTTACTAAAGTAAACACGTGGTTGAATTTTAACAGCATTTGTAGAGGATATGGATAATCTCTGCTATTGTTGAGAGGTCAAAAATAGACTAGAATGGTCCTTTAAGTCTAATTGTTTGTACAGTCGTGGTTACAGAATCTCTCCCCATATTTTCATTTTGTGGGTAATTCATTTACAAAAAACATAATAAACTAGTAAAGGATTGTTTGACAGACTGGGTCTTTTTAATAACCATGAAAATGTTATCATAAAGTGTTGAAGTCACAATAATCGTACAGTGAAACCCGACAAGTGACAGCTCTAGTCTGGAGAATATGATAGACCGGGGCACCTCTGAAGCACCATAATGTTTAATTCTAATGGTATCTTGTGACACGTTTTATCTTTACCAAAAAATTACAGCTCAATTGATTGGATATTTCACTTGCCGTTTTCACAATTTCAATATTATTCCAATTAATTGTTGAGAAATAATTTCTAGTTTAAACTTCACGGGAAAATCTCCCTTTTCATCTTTTCTAATTCTTGCTCTGTGTTAAATATGAATCCATCTGTGTATAATAACACAAGAGAGGATTTAACAAAAAGCTTCTCTCTGGTATTGAAGCACAAAACAAATGTTGATTAACAGAGGTAGAAACTTCCAAAGGTGCATCTATGATTCATTGCCAATCCTTTTTAATTAATTGCAGTAAAGTGGAAGGAAGCGCTGTTGCATTATTCAAGTCACACAAGTTCAAAGTGAATATTTACTTGATCGCAGTGGTATAAAAAGTCTGGAGTCTCACATAAAATGAGAGGTTAAGGTTAAGAGGATGTGAGACGTCGACTTGGTTCTGTGCCTTTTTATATCGCTGCCTACAAGTAATGAGTTCTGACCTGTGATGTTAACTGCTGAACGCCACTTGTGCAACTAAATTCACTTAGCTGTGAGGCCAAAGATCTCCACAAAGAGACTACACAAAATAAAAAATGAACATTATATGCAGACAGGTGACATCTTTGAAAGTTTCACAGTAGACTGGAGTGTTTTTACGAAGTGCGTTTGCTGTGTACAACAGCAACTGACTACAACTGGCAGGGAGAAGTGAAAGTAATAGGTTTGAACACTTAATTCCCGACAGGAGGCAAATACAGACAAAGAATCTCCCTTTTCTGGTTAAATTGTTAATTCAATTCTAAGTAGACACTTTTAAGGACATCGAGCTTTAAACACATAATTCCCGGCGCTATCTCTCATACAGTATGATTGATTAAATTGTCTTGCTTTACAGCGTATTCCAGCTTCTTCGAATATTGATCTGCCACTGAGTGAATTCACCTCCCGCTTCTTTCAATTATGGGAACCATTGCTGGAGCCCTTTTCATAAATAACTCGGTGAAAAAACTGAGAGGCTTCTTGAGAACATCGTTGCAGGCTACACCAACTCCCTGGCGGTGTTCTGATACAGAGTCCTTTAAGAGGAGGAATGAATTACAAAGGAAAAATTAAAAGACCAAAAAAAGGAGGGGGTGGTGAGCTGTACTATTAAAAAGCTCCGCATTTCCACAAGACATTCTGCTTTTAAATAAAGAACACTGAAGCACTGAAGACGATGCCCAAATTAGAAGGAAGACAAGCCGTGGTCATGATTCCCACAGTAATCTGGAAGTTCATTATGTAGGCATTCCAACAGTCCAAGATTATTTTCATCACCTATTGATAAAAGGAATTTTGTTTTGCGAATTATTTTGTTCATAAAATGGCCAACAAAAAAGAACATTCACTTTTTTTTCCCCCCTCATCCAAGATGTCTTTAAATGTAATTTTTTCTGAGAACAATCAAAAACCCAAAGATAATCCATTTATTATTCCATTTAATGAAAGAAAGGCAACAAATCCTCCAATGTAAGACTCTTCACCCTGCAAAAGTTTGTCATTTAAATTAATTCCTGATGAATTTTCTGTTGTTCAAAAAAACGATCAGTCAGTATGTTTACATGCACAGTTAAGCTGAGCTATGGTTACAGTTTGATTAGGCCATTTCATTTGACTACTGTCCTTGTCCCAGTACACAGGCGGTGGGGAGAATCCATTTACTGACAGAGAGTATGTGCGACTCCGCTACAGTAGGTACTATTTCGTCACACTAACTTGTTTACAAGTATTTTACAACTCTAGTTTAGTCGGATTAATACAATATATTGACTTTTCCTGACATCATGTAAATGTACTAACTGTAGCTCTATCGACAACATTTGATCCCCTCTCAGCATCAATTTTCCCTCTTCCCTTGTCATCCATTTTTTTCTTCATCTTAAATTTCACATATCAGATGACAAATATCAAAGCCACATGCTTCTGAACCAAACTAAATCATCTAAATGCCTAAACTGCAAAATCTAATAAATATTCAAAGATATCAACAGCCTCCCACCAATATTAAACATTTTATTGCATCTCTGTATCCAGTTTAATTTCTGACACTAAATTCTACCAGCTGCTGTGGATGTGAGGAGAAAAGTTCCATGAAACGTGGGTCACGTGTATCGATTAACGTCTTTAGTAGTCATTATGCACAGAATAATTCTGCTTGAGTTTGACTACAATATTACTCACAAGGAAAGCCTTGTTGTTGTGAGCGTTCCACACCTTTCAAAAATTCATGCTGCAGCCTCTTCTGAGCTTAGAAAACATGTTTTATTTCTTTTCAGAGACCTTGATTCTGCGAGATTGAATGGCGAGTGCTTCAGTAAACAGATGTGTGCTGCACAGAGCCGTTTTGCACTTTAAAAGACAACTTCTGTGATGATGGCTTTTACAGGCATGATTTAGGTAAAAGGTTTCAGTTTGTTAGAAGCCTTCAAAGGTCTGTACAACTGCGAGCTGAAGAGAAAATTAGCTACACAGAAACTCAAAGCCACCCTGCTCAGAAAAGACGTTTACATCGGGAAACGATCCGCTACTCATTGATTCATCATCTGGGTGATGTGCTAGTCAACATCAGAGCAAGCTGCCTAGATCCTGTGATCAGAGTTGGCAGAAGAAAGCACCACATTTCAGCGTTCGAGTGCAAACATACAAATGTCACACTTTTTCAGTTTGTTATGCGACAGAAAATTAAACATCATCTATCATCCCGGAAGGAAAATCGCACATGACTAAGATGGAAAGCTGTCAGTGCATCTGTGTTTTCCTCCTACTGCACAAAGATCCTCATGAATCCGAATTCAGGCCTGACAACTTTACACAGACACTTCCCTGCTTTCTACCTGCAAGCTGTAACTCATAATCCCTCTGTGGTCCAAACTGCCCTCTAAAAACCAACTAGCCTCCAGCTGCTATCTCCTTTATAGAAGGCTTTAAGGCAGCTGATCATCTCCGAGGCCAGACAGCTGAGCTGAGCTATGTGTCACCGCAGCAGAAGCACCACGGGAAAGTGTCGGTTATGAGCTTGTTTTCAAACACTTTCTCAATCCTTAAAGAGGATATTCATCTTCTTGTCTTCTTCTGTCCCCAGGGAAGCCTGAGGTCAGGGGTCAGCCACACACCGGCACCCCTGCAGGGCGACAAAATCTGAGATGATCTTCCTTACCAGCAGGAGGCTCGGCCACCCCAGTGTTTATCATGTCTTCAGTTAATTACACCAGACAGTCTGCCAGTTCAAAACTATAAATCAGTCATTAGCATGTTTGTGTTTTGTGTCATTCGATCATGAATAGAAAAGACTGGGAGCCATTCCAAGATGTTGTAATACGTGCGTTCACCTTAAAGGCTCGAGTGATTTATTATCCTATAGAGTTGCAGCCGCAAAATTAACTTCCATTTGTTGGAGCGGAAAAGCATTCAAATGTAAACTTTAATAAAGTAATTCATCACAGGTGAGCTATCTTATTTCAAATCTGGCTGCAAGAAAAAGCCACAGAGCTCCAACCAGAGTTTCTGTTTCACGTTTCCTGAAAGATCTTTGTTTTTCATCTAATATATTAGAAAATTAAACTCACAACGTGCCAAAAGGGAACTATTCTTACACCTATTTTCTCTTATTAAACAAAAAAGAAAGACCATACACCTTCTGCATTCAAGTTTCTCTCATTCACTGATCTTCGAGTCTAACTGCCTTGGTAGCTCATCGTGAAACACACTTCATTTAAACTTGACAAAAGCAAAATGAAACTCATCAGAACAGTCTGGGCTACTTATAAGTCAGTATTGATCCAATGTCCAACAATTACAATCTCTGGTTTGGTTCAAACAAACCCTAAAACCAGCATACCAGATTGTTTCTGACATCTCACCATGAGCAGAGATCACACCTATCTTCCACAAATGTTATTCATATTCGACCATGTGTTTACTTTAGTAGATCTCAGACGGCATTTTTAAACCCCATTCACTGACACTCATGTTGAAACAGGGTATAGAAATACTATAGGACACATGAAAGTTGCTAGGTATAGGTAATTCACCTTTCTCAAGAGATCATCTGCTTCATTTGGTCAAAATTGCTGAGCGAGACAGAGAGAGGGGCCGAGAGCTGCAGAGATGAAAGTCATTACGCCTGGAAAATAGTTCCTTACAAGTGCTGCCGTCCTACTCTTGAATATTAGTATGAAGGATTTTGACACAGACGTTTTTTTTAAACCACATCACACATTTTCATCTACTTTCGGTGTCATTTATTGAATATGGACAAAATGTAAGCAAACACAATATCTCATAGAAAAAGCTATTTTGGGGGAAAATGTGTGAGGTTTACGTAACCTATGTGGTCGATGTTGACAGAGGACATTGATATGTAGTAACACTTGTATGGTCCTTTAATCTAAAAAGATAAATATAAAAAAATTGTGAGTGATGTGTGAAGAAAATTGAGGATTGAGCTGCTGAGCAACACACACCTCTGGAGGCGACACCCAGAGGCAGAGCTGGAACCTCTGGAGGAATAAACACCTGAGTCACCTGGTTCTGCTCCAATCCAGAGCCAATACAGTTGGAAAGAGAGAGCAGAGTTTATTTTTGTATTTTGGAAATTAAAAAATGGATTTCGGTGGGTGTTTGGCTCTTCATGCTGTCTCTTCAGACTGTCCCTCTCTAATGTTGCTCACCTCTTAAACTGTATAAACGAGTTGCTGAGCAGCCGCTCTTTTTTGTTCTTTGGAGGCAGACCATTATTAGCAAAATAAAGTGACAAAAAGCACCCAAAAAGCAACTGACAGACTCAGCCAGCCTCAACTCAATTTATGCTTATGTGTTCCTTATAAGCATTTTGACTTGAGAGGTTTAAGTCTGTCAGACTTCAACCTTAAATTAAATTGTGCCAAGCCTCCAATTTCATTTATTTTTACTTTATTTTTTGTTTGTATATTTCTCAGGGACCTTGCTTATTAACAAACACTACTGCAAATATGCAAGAATTAGCCCAAAGGCTAGTTGTCATCTGTTATGCCTGGTCAGAGGTGAGTTGGCAGAATAAAATCAAGAAACAAGTTAGTCATGAGACGTGTCAGAACACAGACACGGCTGCAGTTAAAGCAGAGCAAGCTACAGTTAAACGAGGCAACAACAGCCAGCTACAGAACAGCTTCACGACAGCAGACGTAAGCAAAAACTGATATGAGCAACAGGACAACAGCAACAACACACTGACATAAGCAGAACAGGTGGAAGTGGCACGACATAAGCAGCACTAATGCAAGTTAGGCGCCAAGACAATATAGCAAGGTAAGCAACAGACAAGCAAAAACAAACACAAACAAACACCAGATAACAGAAACTCTTGCTGCATCTACTGCTGTGATGCATTTAACACTCTTTCAATGAGCCCCAAAAACGTCTACTTCTGCACTTAAAAGAGTTTTTAACAAAGCCTCTACTAAGGCAGAATCTACAATTTATTTAAGGGAGGGGGGAACAATCTCACTAAAGAAAACGCACACACACACGCACTCGCACACACACAGCTTTCAGTGACTAATCTGCTGTGGGAGGTGGACAGCTTGAAGCTAACAGTGCAGACTCCAGCTAAATAAACCATCTAAGGATTGACACATCTAAGTAGAGATACAAGGAAACAGACTCTCCGCGAGGATCTTCTCTTTTATTCTGACACATCGTGCTTTTCATATTCGGGCTACAACGGGAAAAAACTGAGAGATAATTCTCTTCATCAGTGCATGCACTGCTCCAACAAGCCTGCGAGGCTGGGTGTCTGTGTGGCGGTGACCGATATATCTAAAATAAAGACAGACTCGTCATTGGCTGTGAGGCCATTTGTTAGAGTACAAAGAGCATCATTTTCCTTCCTCAGCCAGGCAAACAATGTTTTCAGAAAGGAGCGAAATCAGTAGTTTGCGAACTGTCTGACTTTCGAAACCACTCTTAAGTCCAATCAAAGAAAAATAGATCGTGTTCAATAATACAATGACTCTTCTTCCCTGATTGGAAGGGGTTGAGCGGAGATAATAATCTGTGATTTGAAGCAATGGTGATAGGGAGGAAAATGAGGGGAGGCTCATTTGGTGTGCAGCACACCAAGAAGCCAAAAAAAAGAAAAAAGTTTAATGCTTCTTTAGCTGAACTGGCCCTCTCCTTTTTGGAGCATGACTCCCTGTTAAAGCTCCTAGCTGTGTGCAAGCTGTAGGAGGGCAGCTAGCTCACAGGAATGTCTCTTATGCAGTGCATAGCAGAGCCCGCTTGGTTCATGCGGTACATGAAACCAGGCCCTGGGAGACACACCGAAGCCGTGTGCAACAAGAAGGTGGAAGCAAACACACACGTGTTCTCTAGGTTGTTGTCAAAGCAAGTGAATTGCATTTTAACTTAAAATGGGCATATCAAACAGAAGATGTAGGTCAACCTATGACGCAGGAGGAAAATATCCCAGACTCATATCGAATGAAGTCTACTGATGGTGCATGCTTCAAGCGGGGGATTTTTTTTTTTTTTTTTTTTTACATCAAGGTTGCTTTTTTTAATCAATTCTTGCACATCCTCGCAGCCTCAGACATCTCACCAGCCTCATGTTGCTTTCTCCCTCTGCACGATTTCAGTCTATTTTTGAATGTAACGACAAAAACATCACAAGGCATAAGACAACAATGGCATGTGGAAACGCTACACAATAGATTTTTTTGCCGACGCAAGGCGCAGCGTGTTTCAAATAACAGCTGTGATTAGAGCGCAAGATAAATGAGAAAGATGGACCTGGGAAAAACAGCTCCCTCTCAGTTGTTGTCTTCTAATTAAAGGCCTTTTAAATCCCTTTATTATGATCACATATTCTGCCTATCACACATCTCTCACATATCCGGCCCCAGGTGCGTATGATTACAAAATGCAAGTAGGCAATATACCTACTTTGCTCATTATGCAGCGTGCAGACGTGCACACACTTGCACCCTCCTTGCCCTCTCTGCACTTGCTCTATTTCGTTGACTCATGCCGGTCTCCCCATCTCTCCTTGACTCACTTCAAAGAGAACCCCCATCCCTCTAAAAGTGCCATTCTCCTTGGTGCTTATGGCTGATAGGCTGTGGCCTCATTCCCTCTCTGCTGCAGCCTGTTCCCATTGTGTCCCACTCTCAGAGAGTAGCATGTGGGTGGAGGACAGACTAGCTCTCCAAAGTGAATGCCTGACATGGATGTATGGGCTGGGGGTGTATCCTCTCAGCGAGCTCAACTATCATCCACCTGCAATTCCCTGCTGCCATATGCATCCTTCGCGGCAAGAGGGGAGCAGGCAGAGGGAGGAAGAGACACGGACTGAGAGTACTTGTGGCACTCGGATGCCTGTTTAACTCTTGAGGAAGCTAATCATCGGATTGAGGTACTGAGGATGACGGGCTACAGGCTTTCAGAGAGGGGGGAGGTTGCTTTAAATGCAAATCCCTTTCTTATAAAAATCGGTTCCGTTTAAAAGGATTTCTGGGAAACGATCCACATTTCCACGGCAGGGGAGACAGTCAGCTAGAGAAAACAGCATAGCACCAGTCAAACATCAAGGAGACAGAGGACGTGGAAAGAGTAGCAAAAGAAAAGGCTACATGTCTGTGAAAGAAGGGATTGGGGCTCAAGTAAGGCCTCTGAGATAAAAACATCCTTTCTGCATTTGCGACAATGAGCTTTGGTTTAGATTGAGGGGCATTGTGCTATTAATCATGCTAGTTATGCCACAGTGGAGTCGGGAGGTGAAAGAATAAACAGAAGACATACTGGGGGAAAAAATGTGAAAATGTCCTCATTTTTGAACATTTTCAGAGGCTTGATGTAAACCTCGCCTTCCACCTAAAAGCTATCTGTCAGCAGGTTACATAAATACCAGCCCTGTATGTTTTGTTTAATTCCACACAAAGAACCACAGTGTACTGTATGTTCTTTAGCTGACTGGATGTGAGCAACTGGTGAGTGTTGCAGTATTTGTTTAAAGCGATACAGATGTGCTTTCACCAATCTAGTACCTTTAAAAAACCCTACACAAAGATGTTCAGCGAGCATGTGCTGGTGGGAAAATTTGGTAATCTTTCTCAGCCAACGAACTTAAAAGCAGAATGATATATCAGCTTTTCTGGAAAGAGATTTTTCTTAAATTTACAATACATTTTAAATAATGTATGTCTAATGGAAATGTAAATTTTATACCCCATAATCTTTTTACTCCCACTTGGACGACATCTACTTGCAGCCATGTGAGCTCATTGTTCAGACTTGGAGGCTGCACGTGTGTCACTTCCAGCGCCAAACAAAAGACGTTAACGTCGACTCTTTTCGCTTTGGTTGGGGAGAGTGCGATATGGAACGAATCACTGCTGTGTGTAAAGTTTGCCAGAGACAGGATGACACTTCACCCCTTTCCATCAGCAGAAGCTAAAAAGTGCTACCGGTGTTTTTCACCACAACAAGACAGGCTTCTGCTAAACAACTGACACTGGCAGCTGCACTCTCTTGTTCCACGCTATGCTAAAAGATGATTTGTAAATACAAGGAGGTAGCAGCTGCAGGAACATACTATATTGCTGATGATATACTCCCCATTGTCAGTATATAGAAGGATTTACAGCGCTGTAAAAACTATGAGCGGCAAGTACAGGCCTCCAAGCCAAAAATAAACAATTTTACTAAAGAGTCACTGCCTTGAAAGCAAGGTTCTGCAGACACTCACAGCAGCTATTTCCACACTGGAGCGGATTTTCGCTCAAGTGGCACAAACACATGCAACATGATGAGCCTTAAGTTTTTTCTTGTTTTTTTCACCAACCGCCTGTTTTTACGTACACTTTCATTTTGCACATAAAAATCAGAAAGGAGACACAGTACATATCTGTAAAACAATCATGTAACAACAAAAGCAAAGCTAAACAAATGCAAATGAATCACGACACCGCACATATAGCATGTGACTTGTTTGTGACTGACGCCTCAGCTCTGCTGGAAAATAGAGGTGTGACTCTTTAGGCAACTCACATTTAAATTAAATTTTGGTTCAGAGAGCTCCAATGTGCAGATAAACTTCATCTCCATGCAGCAAAATTTTATAAAGCAAATCTGAGCATGATTTGAAATCATGTCTAGAAGTCTTGTTTTTTAAAGGTTAAATGCACTCATACATGAACTTTGCTTTTGTTTGCTTCAAGCTTGACTGGCACTCTTTATTTCTGTCATATTGTTTCATCCTTTTCCTGAGAATTTGTGCCACCAAAAATTTATTTGCATAACAGTAGTGGATAAAACTTACATTTATTTGTATTTTCTTTTGCAAATTATATGGAAATTTGGTGGATATTGGCACCACATTCAGAAAAAACTTGACTATCAAAATCAAAACTGTCGGCCAAACTACTGAAACTCTGACAAACGCACAGGTGGTTCAGTAGCATTGACTCGCAGAATGTTTTGAATACAAGAAAATGTGCTGCAAACGAATGTAGAAAATAATCCCAAGTCTATATGAGGGCCGACAGGTGTGCTTCACTTAAGCTCTGATCCTGAACAGATGTAAAAGACTGCAGAGCTTTTGTCACTGGCTACATGGCGCAATTTGCAAGCGAGAGAAACTGTGTGCGCGCGGAATAATAAGGCAGAGAACAAAATAGACACTTCATTGGCTGAGCATGTATGTGTTTGAACATTTAAAGCTTACATTGAGAAAGTCAAATATGTTTAAAACCTCAACGTAGCCCTACTTTGAATAGGCTACATTAGTGAGAATTATTAACGCTGAATAAGAAGTTAATGCCTTTTCAGTTTAAGGCCTTGATTATACTTCGCTGGACATGGTCTGCATGCATTTTTTATGCGCAAAGCCAGGCAGAAAAAGAGTGTTTATCTTTTCTGCCCGGACGTGTCTCTTAATGTGTGTGCATGCTTGTTACTGATTTCCACCCAAAGCTTGCTATTAATTTCCAGCCAAAGTAATTATCTGATCAAGAGGTCTGTGTTTTAATCTTCCTGGAGACAGAAGGAAGAGAGGGCTCATGCGCCGAACGAGCAAGTGGTGTGTGTAAGTGAGTCATTTATCCTTTAGTTGGGAAAGGAGGAGAGATTTGGCAGCTGTGAGCTTCATCTACACTCCCATCAGTTCATTACAGAATTCCCTACTAGGTGGAGAACAAGGGGGAGGATGATCCTGAGAGTGCTGGCAGAGGAGCGGGCCATTACCCAAGACATGGAAACCAGACATCTTGTTCACACTTGGCGAGACACAGATGTTTTGGAATCAGCCGACAAGGCACTACGACCCCTCAGTTCCCAACTACATGCCTGACATCCGCATCGAGCCGGTGCTGCATCTGTTTGGACACCAGCAACGTGGAAACAAAGCCAAGCCGACTGAGATTATTCATGATTTTTCTAAAATCAGGACATGCTTAAGGATTCTGCCACCAAAAACCTGCTGGGCATGGCTGAAACACACACAAATCTGAGGTTAAGCATCTTTTGTGTCCCAGAGAGAATGCACCGAGAACAAAAACTCAGAGTTAAGCCACGGGTCGGGTCCCAGCTGTGGAAGATGCAGCCCCCAGGGGGAGAAGAAGCTACAGTTCCTCTAATGGCCTGAACTCTGGCTGACAGGAAGACTCTGACCAAAAGTTATGTATCTGGGAAAATCCCAAATTTCTCTTTTTAAATGCAAAGTCAACAACATTTCCCCCCACAAGAATTCAGGCTCTCAGTAGCTGCTGCAATTTAACATTTTAGTTTGATGGGTGTGTTTGCACAAGTGGTAAATCCAGGCTTCAAAACACCCATCAGAAAACCATGCCTGATGTCACATACTGTACGCTACATCCATGTGTTTGTGAGAGCGTACAGCAGACGCCAAACTTTAAGTCCGCTCGTCTAAGAAAGGGCAGTTTGTACCAGCGGATATGGTGTCCAGTCTCAAAGCAGGGGCGGCTGACAGATTCATGTTCCTGCCACAGAATATGTGAAGTCATGCATGTTCATGGTGTTCCTGTTTACAGCAACTAGTGATTGGAGTGAACATACACGGGGAAAAGTTTCATTGTTTAAGTGTTCATTGTTTTCATGGCAAATTTATTTTCTTAGTTACAAAAGGCAGGGAATAAGCCAGAGAAATATCTGTCATTTCAGTGTTTTCTTTAGGTTAATGTATGTGTACGACCATTCCTGCAATGTGAACTAGTGAGGAAAAACAACAAAACATATTAGTTAGGCCACAATGAAGCGACATCACCGTAAGCAGCAGATTTAAAGGCTACACACAGTATCAAGCAGAGCAAAAGCACGATGAAGAAAAATTCTTCACAGGAACACAACAGCATGCAGCCTACACAGCAGTAAAGTTCTTTTAAAAACCCTGCAGATCAACAGCTCTTAAAGAAACCCAGTTGTGATCCTTTGATCCCCAGTAAAACACAGGCCTATTATTTCCGAAGAGCATTTTCTATCAAAGGTTTAGAGAAAGCTGTCTCAGCAGCATTCTTAACAAAGTCAAATCAGTTTGCAGTTTACTCCGCCGCTCTGAAACTTCCCCATTAATGTCACAAGACGCAGACATGGCAGGAGATGAAATAAACAAACAGCTATTGCTTTAGTTGATTCTGATCCATCATTGTGGCTCAGTCTTCTGCCTCTGTGTTAAGCAAATTACCCAGAAACCGGCCCCGTTGTTATGCTGATGATGCCGAACTATACTCACCTGCAAAACCAGACAATTTGAAACCGTTGCTGTCTATATGAGAGAGACAGCTCACCTCAAGGCCATCTTATTGGTCCCTCCAGGGTTTACAAAGCTTAAACAGGATGATTTTTCAGATATGTATAGCCTGCCGCCAGACATTAATATACGATTACATCACGATCCAGATTTGATAAGAAGCGTTAGATGTTCTTCCTCAAAGCAAAATATAAAAGCTTACACGCCTTCTGTAGCTTTCTTTTTCAACCTGCAGAAATCACATCAGCCCTGTATTAGCCTCAATGCACCTGAATGTTCTATTGATTTTAGGGAGAGTCGGCTATGAGTCCCCAGGGTGCAGCCTGGGAAACATTTTGATGACTTGAAAGTGAAAACTAACAGTGACTAGGTCTTGGAAATAAAAGGGCCTTCATGAGGAAATGAGGAGGGCAAAAGCAATATTTTTATCATTTGTTTCGCGACACTGGAGGAAACCCTTTCAAAATAAACTCAAGAGCCAACTGCAAGAAGACTGCGGTGGAGAACATGAACCCTTCAATGGTGGGATGAATGCTACTTCTGCATTTCTAATTAATGATGTTGAGGTCATATCCTGCCATCATATTGCTTAATGATTATTCCCATGAGATATCTGGTTAAATACTTATGTGTGTGGTCTTTGCAGCATGCTTTTAAATTACCTTGAGGTCTGACAGCACTTCCTTTGGATAAGGAGCAGGATGCAACACTAATTGACCATCTCACTCAGCAGCAATGCCACCACAGAAAGTAGGCTAAAGTGTAGGCAGCATTTAAAGGGAAGCTCCAGACTCACCTTCCTCTGCAGAAGTCAGAAGATCCCAGTCAAAGATGATGCACGCCAGCAGGACAATGCTCCAGTATGTCAGCTGCATGGTGCTGGCACTAAGTGGTAAAAAACGACCCGATTTCTGGTTTGCCTGGAATTTAAAATCAAGTGGCACTGGCAGCTCGGCTGTGCACTCACTGACCGCAAACCAGTCCGCATTTAAAGTGGACTTCAGTTCAAGAGAGCCTCACACTGTGGTCAAAACACTGCAGCAGAATATATCAATTCTGGCTAACTATGTGAGCATAAACTGTAAATATAAAGCACGTTTAACTGAAGTGTTATTTCCACAGACTGGAAACTTCTCTCAATTGCCCAACTTTGTGCTGGAGGGAAAGTCTGACCGGAAAACAACTGTGAGTAACTAACCACAGTGCGGCAACTCCTCTCCCATCTCAGTCCTCTGTCAGCACAAAAGGTACATGGTTGAAACTTGTTGTCTCCTCGGCTTTAATACCCCCTTTGTGCTCCACGCGACTTCTCCCAAATTCTCTCACCCTCAGCTCGATGACCGAGAAGCCAGAATCCGCAACCTGGGCACCTTACTGCATGAGTTAACGGCAGATATGATCCTCATTATCAGTCGGTTAATACCTAAATCCAAATTTTCTTGCCATTATGGTAAAAAAAAAAAGAAAATCCGCTAAAGTGTGTTTTCCCCCTTTTCTCATTAAAGCACCAGACTATTTTGGCTGCGGGAAAAAAAAATCCACAAAAGGTGGTGGGGATGTTGCGCGACACGTCTAGCCTGGCCTGAATTAAGAGAAAAAAAACAGACTGGAATTGGAAAAAAAATATGTAGTTTGTTTCCCAGATAAGTCAGCAGACTGGTGGTACCGCGGATATTAAAAGTTGCGGGTTAAAGTAGCTCCTACAGGCGCAGTCTACAGTTAGCTGGCCACCGAAGACTTCATCTCCGCATCAGACCCGGAGTCGAATGGCAACAGCAAGCTCCGCCCACTCGCGTTTCCATAACAGCAGAGTCAATAGCACGTGATAACATACCGAATTTCCGAAGAACACCTTCAAAATAAAGTCATATTATAACTAAAGGTAGTAAATAGATTGATAGATGAAATTCAAGTCTTTGTATCTGTTTTGTTCACCTAAAAAGACCTTTTTTTATATATTTTTTTCAAAGTTATAGCCTACACACTCAAATGATGCCTATAGACTTGAAAGATAAGCTACACAACTAGGCTATTTGCCACATTTTTTTAAGGTTAAACTTTATTGATTGCATGTAGGGAAATACTGCTACAAACAGAAGCACCAAAACAGATGCAAATTATAGTGAAGGAAAATCACAGAATAAAACTACAATACTTAACACAATATGAGCGTCCACACTTCAACAAAAAGAAAGTATAAATCAAACTGGGTAGCCTATTCAAACCATAAATTCTTATCACATCACACATGAACGTCCTACACAGACATTACACATACTCTTCCTATGCAACAACATTGCTTTTTTCAGTCCATATCCTTCTTGATCATGTAAATTTGATAAACCAATTGGCCATAGCATATTAGTTCGTTTTTATTTTCCATGCAAACTCCACTGAATTACATCCACTTTTAAATTCTTAACAAATTGCCCGCAGGCTACTCTGTACATGATTGTGGGGATGTCCCTATAAAACTCTAAACTGTTTTGTAGTAACAACAGCAAGCTGTAGGCTGCATTAAGGTAGGCTACTCCTCCACGTCTGCACCAACTGTAAATTTGTGGAACAATCGCACTTAACTTAGCCTGCCCTCTTAGCTATTCTAAACGCATAAAAGTCAGGTGATGTGTAATCCGAATGGTGCTCTCTTGTTTCTCATATGAAGGATGGCTCAGTTTGAAACACAATAGGCAATGCTTTTATTTTGACATCAGCTTTGAACGATTTCCGGTCTTATTTTGACCATCTTTTGATTCCCTACCAACTATTTAGTCGTTTTTATCCACAAGTACTGGCATGCTGTTTTAGTCAACTGCCCTAGATGAAACCTGCAGGTAGGTGGTGGCACGGTCGGCCGAGCCCGTCAGATTGGGTGAACTGTTCCGGTGTTGGCCTCAATTTCGCCAAAGCTTGGCCTGACCTGAGCTCAGCCTGGAGCGAAAGCAGTCAGATTGTGTACATTACTTATGGTGAACAAATCGAGTAGGCCTACATCTTTATTGAAATGTATTTGAATCAGTACTACGTGTAACAAGTTTCCATTGGAAAACAGTGCAGCATGTGTGGTCTCCTCTCAGAAAAGCTCATGTCTTGAAAATGCTTATCTGTCACTTGACTCTGACAAAACCTTGCTGCCATATTGCATTTGGAGGATAAAACAATTTCTTTGCAGTTTGATCATTAAAAAAAACAACAACATTTTGTTTTTTCCAGATTAGCATTACAAGTATTAGTAATGAGCTATTGTGCATTTTGTGCCACCTCAACAGCCATTTTAAACATGTCGTTCTGTGTTTTATCCCAGTGCATATTTTCTGCAACCAACCATCAGCATATTTTAATGAGAACCATAACATTACAGATTCATTACATCAGTGTTTCAGCACAGCCTATTTTCTTATTTAATTAATGGGTGTTTTCCTCAAGGGGAACTGAACGGAATCACTTTTTGAAGAAGATCTGGGCGAGACAGCAGCATAGGAAAATATGCAAATTTTAAGTCTAAATGACAAAATGTAAATAAGACATTAGCAATTCAAGCTCACTAACAAGGCCAGACCAGTGTTTACTCTTGGCAAGGCGAGGCCAGTGTTTCTTGTTCTCTGGGTTCGACAGTGTTTGTTAAGTTTCTTTCTACTGCCTATAAAACAAAATAATTGGGTAAAACTCTGAGTTACATTTTAATTTATCCATTCTGTTGGCATCACCACAGGCGGTGCAATGCTGTATCCTTCAAGTGCAAACATCAGACTTTGATGAGATCTGTATGGCTCAAGTGAATAAGGTAAGTCAGTAAAAAAAGGCTGTAAAATTCATCCTGACTCTGCAACAATGCCTGTTGCTTACGTCTGCAGCAACTGTCTCTTCTTATCCTCTTTTGTTCCTTTTTTCAGAAGAAATGGCGTGTATGACTGTTCAAAACTGATTTAGGCAGAAAGAGGGTGAATTTTCATGCCTGTCCAGCAGCTGAGTGACCTAAACAATTGTGACCTGACCAATCACAGTTGTTGAGAGTTGTTGGGAGGTGCACATCTGGCTGCAGTGTAGACTTTGGCATAGGGTATGCAGCTACACCATATTTACTTACAGCGTAAATGTAATGCAGAAATATAAATCAACCTTTACTGTTTGAAATGTGAGATCATTTAAACTAAAAACAGGATGCATAAGGGCAATTCTTAGAGGTAATCAACTCACGACAGCTTTCACATTTACTGTATGCAGGGCATAGAATTTTTCTTCATTAGCTTTAATCAGGCTTTCACTCTCAGCACTGACAAGCTGCTGTAAGAGCTTCAGCAGGAAACAATTTTGAAACAATCAAGATGGAGAAATGTCCTTGGGAGGCTCCATTTTTCTTCTCCACGCTAAGTCTATAATTTGAAGAAGCTCTTAAGTGTAAGAGACGAGTTTGGGGATCAGTGTGACCTACAAATGGGAGCTGTCAGCTGTTTGTGAATGCTGTGCTGCTTTTTGTCGAGGCTGTGTTATCAGACACCTGAATGTTGTCCCAGTTTTACTGATTGACACACATAGATGAAAGCTTGCGAGATGGCATAACTCTGTGTGATTGGTTTGGCTGGTTTGGGAAGATCTCTCCTACTCGAGGAAAAAGACATGGCAGGAAGGAAATGAGTGGTGGAGGTGCTTTGAGCAAATAATTGGACAAAGTTTATGCAACCAAGTGACTGTGACCATAATCCTTACCTTCACCACAATGCTGTAGCTGCTGTGATGTAACCATGCGATCATAGTTGTCTACACAGCATCTTTTAGGCAGACCAAAGAGATAATGGAACCACCATTAGATTGAACTTAAAAAAAATAAAATGTCTTAACAACTGTTGAATTAGTTGCCATGACATTTATGATCCCAGAGGATGATACTCAATGTCTTTGGTGTCTCTAGAAGGTCAAAGTTTTTCTTATCCACTGAAAAATCTTGTCATCTACTTTGATGGCATGTCATTTTGACATTCAGGACTCCAGGATAATTTATTGTGTTGACATGAGTGATTCCCTGACTTTTCTTTTAGCGCCACCATGAGGTTGACATTTGTGGTTTTATTTAAAATTTTCTACCGACTATTGGGTGGCTCACTGTGTCATACCCTGCTAAGGATGAATTATTATCAGTCTGGGGATCCCTTAACTTTTATCCAGCACCATCATCAGGTCAAAATTCCAGTTTGCTAAGTACTTGGAAAAATAAAGAAATTCCCATCAACCTTAGGTGCTTTGTAATTAGTTAATGTTTGTAATGTTAATGTTAGCATGCTAACCCATTGAAAATAAGATAATTATTATTATGCCTGTTAAATATCAGCATGTTTATATTGTCATTGTTCTGATAGTAGCACTTTAGCACTTAATCTTATTCTTTCCATAAGCTTACACATATTGTGAGTGTATTTGAGATTCAGTCTCTTGCTCACTTGCGCTCGTGGATAGGGACTGAACCGCCAGCGGCTCTGCAATCAGTGGCCTACCTCCCTCTTCCAGAGCTATAGCTTTCCAAGGTTCCATTAGGGGATTGTTCATATACATCTTAAAAGGTGGCTCTTAAAGTGTATCGACACAGTAAGACATTAACTGAATTGTTTGCGTCCTTAAGATTAGGACCCACAACAACTGTGAAAAGTCACAATAGCACAATGGCAAAGGCATGCAATCAACTAAATAGCTTAAGTATATGACTTGCAAAGCCAGAACACCTGGTAAACATACACTTTAAATTTCTCAATGCCAAGCTTTTGTGGAACAATGCAGGAGCTTCTTTACAGGCTCATTACAGAATCACTAGATAGGCATTTCCATTCCTGCTTCTGTTCTGTCACTTTTACACAGAGACAGAACAGAAGCACTGCCTCCAGTGTCCTCCTGAGCCTGTTTGTTTGCACTATCACTTCTATTCCAGCAGCACTATCTGCTGCAGCTCTGTTTATTCCTCCCTAAATGTGTATTTGGTCTTATTTCTGTAGATGCGTGGCTGTATTAGCCAAAGCATTTTAAAATTCAAGAGCTCATCCTTATTTTTGGATCATAAGTCATCGTTGCTGCTACAATTGAAAATGTGCTTTTGGCCCAGGTGACATTATAAGCCTTCAAGGGTTAAGCTCTGCCTTTGCAGATGCAGCTTATAAAGTGACACCAGGAGGCTGTATTTTAAAAGTGCTGTCATTTCCTCAGTTGGTAAGACCTCACTGTGAAAAACCAAAATCTATGTCATTTGTCATTTCCAATTAAATTCAAGGTTGTCAGAATATGAGCCGCAGAAGGAAGGTAACATTCCTTTGAAGCCAACATGCCATGTTTTAATTAGCAGAATGGATATAGAGGTTTTTTTTTCTTTTTCAACAGCAATAAATATGCCAAAATACTTCTTACAATCCTTTTCAATAGAAATACGCCTGACATCATTTCAGTACAAAAAAATTATTCTGTGGCAGGTTTGGCTCAAGTGTGGTATTTTTCAACTTTATTATACAACTGTAATAAGTCTTTGAGTCTCAAAAAACACAGGAGAAGTGATGGTTTAATCCAACATCACTCTGAGAGCTCTGGCCAAAAAACCCACAGGAGTCTATTATATATACATTTAACGAGAGCAGCTCTTTTTCAAACAGCATAAAGCAGCATCTTAACGGCAGTGCCCTGCACCACACCCTGCCGCCGCACACCAATCTGCAAATGAATCATCTGATCTTTATGTACTCAGTCTGATACAGGGATAAAGAACAGCAAAGCGGGCAAAGTCGCATCATCCGGATTTACTAACACAGCGGAACGTATAAACAAAAGAGTGGAACTCAAGTTTTACCACACAGACAGTTTGATGGGTGCCAGCTGGGATGTCGCGGGTGGAGCAGCCAAAAGAGGGGACGAAGAATCAGCAAGCAGGAAAGGCAGCAGGCCAAAATGAATAATAAAATATGAACATGGGAATGATCTGTGTTTGATCCCCTGCTCCAGGCTGTAGCTGCCGTGTTGTAATGAAGATAACAAATGATGCTGACAACCTCCTGCGTGTAGTCAATGTGTTTGGTAGACTGGTGTCAATGTCTTGGTGAAGTTATGACTAAACTTTCAGATAGAAACATGTCTGCTGTATAATCAGCCCGGATCCGAGAGGATTACCTCGACCAAAGAATCAAATCTGTGCCGAAGAATTCAGACACACCCATCTGATATCTTACGCAATGGAAAGGTACAGAAGCAGTTTGTGCATTTAATTAATTAAACCGTATGTGGACCTATTTCCTAAAAGCTTTGATGTGTACAGCCACCCATATTTTCTTTAGCAAGTCGGGACTAAAAGCAAAGGCTCAGTGATGACTGATGTTTGAGAGACTGCGGCTTGTGTGCCTTCAGGTCTGCCAGTAGTATTGGCTTCGACTTGAGTGAAAGCTTGTGTTGTACTGCAATGCTTTACTGGATTGGAGAGGTATATTTGTAGTGTTGAAGTTGCTTTGAATGCTTTGAGATAATTCTCAGTTGAATCTTCTCTCACACACATGTCAGCTGCTCTTTCATCCAAATCCAGCCCTGTCACTGCAGCTCTGGACCCCAGCAGCAGGCAGAGAGAGGTATTACTCCAGGAAACAGACTGCGAATAATTGCCGGTGATACAGCAGGCTAATAGGAGCGACTTGCAATGCGTAATGACTATCACCTTGATCCCAGTAAGATTTGCGAGATCGAACAGTTTGACAATTATCCTGCTAATTTCGCTCCACCGGCTTCCTCATTTCGTCGTGTTTGGAACGAAATTTGATTCTAATCACTGGCTTGATTTAATTATTCCATTTTGGAAGCATTCACTTCTCATTCCTCCTTAGCTTAAAAAGACTATCTGCCCTGGCAGTATGCGAAACGGGGCGCTTGCCACGGATTGTGGGTACATCTGTGACATTCATTTCAGGATTTCCAAAACATGAATCACTTTGATGATGAAGGAGAGAGTTTATTCAATGAGTCACTTACTTAATTAGGGAGAAATTTCAAGTTCTGATTTTGGAGTAACCACATCACGTTGGCAGTTTTTTTCAATAATCCATCTGTCAGGCATCTGTCTTGCTCTCGGATCCAACTGTGCGTTCTCCCAGCAGCTTGTGGGGAGATGCATCACATGCCCTGTATGGAGCAGATACCTGCTAATGGCTGATAGGAGGATAACAGTAGCATGTGGATTGGAAGAAACAGATTGCTTTGAGGCCTTAGATATGTGACAGTTTGCAGGTTTAAATCCTGTTTATGACCTCTGATAGATGCTCCCTCCCTCTTTCTGTCAAATCCTTTTTTTACCACTTTCACTTGGTTCAATACAGTAGAGGCCAGGCTGTGGTCAACCAGGCGATTGATGCTTCAGGAGCGAGATACCTCAGCCTTCGTCAGCCCTGAACAAGTGGTTGAGGAAATGGATAATGGATGTTTTACCGCAGTCATTTAAACCCCTTAAAGGACCATACCAGTCTATTTTTGACTTCTCACAATTAGCAGAGATCACCCCATCTTCTACAAATGTTGCTTTTAAAATTCAATCATGTGTATACTTCGTTAGATCACAGAGTGCATTTTTAAACCCCATTCACTGCCATTAGGACAGGTGAAAGTTGATAGGTAATTCACCCTTCTAAGGAGAATGTCTGCATTTACTTGGTCCGAAATCACTGAGCAAGAGAGAGAAGGGAGCTGGGAGCCCTGGAGACAAAAGTTGTTACGCCTGGTAAAATAGTTCCTCACAAATGCTGCCTTCCTAGCTCGAATATCAGCATGAAGAAGCATTTAGGCAACAGATGCTCTTTTTAACTTATGTTGTCACACATTTTCAGGTACTTTCTGTAAAGTTCATTGAATATGGACAAAATGTATCTCATAGATAAACTTATTTGGGGGAAAATGCGTGGGGTTTATGTAACCTATGAATGACATGTAGAAACACTGGTGTGGTCCATTTAATATTCTCATTTCAAATGTTTTTAGGCAGCTTCAAGGGTGGGAAAATAATCCTGTTCCAAACTGTCCAAACTATGCAATGAGTTCAAGGAGTAATATTCAAACCCAAGGCTCCATGTTTCTTTCTTCCTCAGATAGTTTCATTTTATACACATTCCCCCAAAATTAAGCCTGACATATTTTGTATCTTAGGAACATTCGTGATTTACACAAGGCTTTAAAATAAAGTTCTTTGGCTATAAAACAGGAGATCGTAAAGACTGAGCCACTGGCAGGTCAGTGAGCTTTAACATATTTTACAACTTGCTGGATTCTTCTCGATGGCCTCTCTCGGGTTAAAGGAACCGTATGTATTACTATGATATTATAAATCAAAAATTAATTGAGAAACAAAAAGACTTTGGGTTAAATATTAAATCTGCTTTTGTGTGTTCATATAGTCTGAGGCTGGTTTCCCCTTTGTCAATACACAATAATAACATCAGCAAACTCCAACAACAAACATACAGCATAAGAAAACATGGTCGTGTTAGACTTAGGTGTGTGTGTGTATGTGAGCGTTTCACAGATGATAAATATCCTACAAGCCGGAGGCAACTGCAGGGATATAACATCATGGCAGCCACATGCACAGTGTGAACGTCTGCGTGGTCACACACTATAGCATTAGAGGCAATCAAAGGAAAGGGTCCTCACTGTGTGCTTTTCTAAAGAGAAAATGGTTCCCCTGATGAGAGAGGGGGAGGCGGGGGAGTGCGCCACAGCCAGTATGTGTAAATGCAGCTCAGAGAAGCTTGTGTAAGCAGCTGAAAATGGAGAATGAGCTCCCTCCCCTGGTCGCACTGGTGCTCTCCTGCAGCCCGCACCTGTGGAAACGTGAGGCGTTAAGTCACCAACACAGACAAACAAACAAACAAAAAAAAAAACAAAGCGTCCGAGTCCAATTTTCAGAAAGCATTTTTAAATTCATTTTATTATTTTATAGCTAATTTACAACAAGCGCTTCACTGAACTGGAACATTTTATTTTGCTTGATATTGTCATTGTTAAATATATTTTTCTGCATCAGTTGACTTTGTTGTAACTTTGTAATCAGTCTTTTTCTGTAAAAATTCATATATTTTATAAGGAATATCACACTATGATACGGATGGCTGAGAGAGATAATAAGAAATACATTAAACCCTCAAATAAAGAAATTGAAAAGATTATTCCATTCATGGATATGTTTGTTTCAGTGATTTCTCTCCATGTGTGAATGCAAATGAATGTGTAGATGTGCTGATATCTTTGTGTGTGTATGTGTGTGTGTGTTGCCCACCGGGAGTGTGCAGATGTCGTCTCTGTGTTTGAGCAGTTTATCTGGGCTGTGGCTCTGATGGATTCTGTACTTGCATCCATTCAGCAGTGTGCATGGCTACATCTAAAGCCACACAGCACTCCATCGCCTCCACTATATTTACAGCATTTTCTAGCCGAGACCCAAAAGCTCTCTCAATGTGGAAAAAAAAATACAAAAATATACAGACTTGAGCTGGAACTGGTGACAGCTCCAAATAAATAATAAATCCTAAACAAAAAGCAGAAATCGATACTTGTCCCTCACGAGCTTCAGCTGGTCCACCTTGAGCCGAGAGAAGCAGGTGAGCAAAAATAAACAAATAAATATGAATGGTCACTTCCATCAATACTTCCACCTTCACTCTTATAATTCGGAACAAATTATAAGTAAATACAAACACATGCTCATAAAACCTTGGGGTCCTTTTGCTCGCCGTACTTTTCCTGCTGATACCTGGAGCATATAATGCAATAAGTACAAACGTTATAAATACTGTTTTCATCTTGGGCACACATAAAACCATCTTCATTGCATAACATCATAGCAGTATTGCACTACATCTTCATCGTGTGCATGTCTCACTCTCTCACTCTGGCACACACACACATACGCACACCACCCACTTATGTATTATACATTATAACCAGCAGAGGATGTTATAAAGGATAGATATTCTCCTATAGTGTCATTTATATTTCATACATAACACACGCTCTCTCGTCACCCTCACACACACACACACACACACATACACACAAGCAGGAAACACACACAGTCACACAGACGCACACGGCTGCATTGTACACGAGTTTCAGTTTGTCTTCAATGTACACAAGAACACATCGCATGTGTCAGTTCAAAGCTCTAGTGTGAGGTCTGCTTTACATCGACTCGAACGATTCACTTATATCTGTGTTGCCTCTTGCTGCGTTTTACAACAATAAAATGGGAACGTGAGTAAATTCAACAACCAAACTGTAATATTACCCAAAGAAATCAATGGAATACTGTTTGGAGATGTTGATTTTTACAGACTTAGTCCCGTTAGAAATTGTCATAAAAAAGATATATATTTATATATTTATATTTATATTTATATATATAGGCCATTTATTTGTTAAACATGACTTAGCTTTAATTTGTGTGGACAGGAGGGAGTAAGAAGCAGAGAAAAAACGTGGAAGAGATAGAATAAAAGAAGACCTATTCCTCCCACACAGGGGTTTCCACACGAGTGTGCGCATATGCGCACACATGGAGACCCACTCGCACATACACACGCGCACATACACACACAGACACTTACACACACACACACACCATGGCTTTTACTGCGGCCACTGGAAACAGTGTGTACGTCTGTGGCTGAGGGATTCTTTTGGAAGAGTGATCGGTGAGTTGGCCGTGGTGTGATGAAGCTAACAGCTCTGCTGTTTGTGCCTAGAGAGATAACATTCATCCTGGATCCTGACCAGCGGGTCAGAAAAGCCAGTCCCCCTGTAGAGGAGTGTGCTAGGTTACAGCTGAGGTCACAACTCTATGTGTGTGTGTGTGTGTGTGTGTGTGTGTGTGTGTGTGTGTGTGTGCCGGTGGATGGGTGTGAGAGTGTGAGTTTCATCTTGCCAACCAAATCAGGTTCATTAGCCTCCCATTTAATGGACAGGCGTGATAAGGAGACACATCAGTTCATATTGTGCTTTTGGCAGCCACAGATCTGTTCACTGTGAGAGGAAAAGACTCCCTGCTGCTCAGAATCATGCTCATTGAGAAAGAAGCAGAAACGACGAGTTCAGAACGTTGCGCCGACTCAAAATGAGCTGATAAAGAGCCGCAGCAGAGTCCCGATGCTGCAGAGACACAATGAAGGTTTTCAGAGTTTGAGTTCACTGATCTGCTCAAACTCCTTTACAGTATATTTGTTTTAAGCCTCAGTTATGTTGAACATCTGGGTCGCATGAAGTAAATCATATCCAGGAACGTGTTGACAGAGCTAGCCTTAAAAAAAAAAGAAAAGAAAAGATGGAGGTCATGATTGGTGCCAGTGAATGAAAATCAGTACGAATGATGAGTAAAGACTTAATCTATATCTAGATTCCTGACTCATGAAGGTTTGTCTTCCTGTTTTTTTCAATTACTATCCCACCTACTCCAACCTAATGCAACAACTATAATGTGATTTTATGTTTTAACCGTATAATCAGTTTACAGTTTTAGTTAAAAACACTGCAAGGAAAGGACAAAGTCAGGTTACCATCATCATTTGTCCTCATTGTCAGGTGATCATTGTTGTCATGGTGATGCTAATCAACATGTGAAACAGTTGTGACAGTGAAACAGTTTAGTGAATGATTAAAATAATGATTATGGTTTGGGTTAAAATCAGTATGACTTACAAAAAATACCCGACACTCCGAGGACGATGAACACACCAGTACGTTTGAGATTTTTTCAGTCTTTTTAAATTCACCTTTTAAAGGTACTAGTGTGCAACCTAATGCCCAAAAGTTGTATATCAAAACTGACAAAAGAATGTTAGCTTTATCTAATATGAATCCATCATTTATCCCAGTGTAAAGAGATTATCGAGTCCAGAAGCTAAAAAATCTAAGTCTGATTTTTAAACATGTTGAAGCTGATACAGTCCCCTAGGTGAAACTCACGTTTGTTTGACCCATGAAGAAAAGTTGATCCCACTCAGGAATTTAACATTTTATGAGTTTATATCAAGATCAAGATCAAGATTAATTTTATCGGCCCTCAATGTGGGAAATTTGTCTTAGGCTATTCGCACATGCTGCAGCCATTTAAAAAAAAGAAAAAGAAAGCACGAACAACGTACAACATGATAATATGATATCATGTGCAGCTCATGGGAGGTGAAATATTCTGTGTGTGTGACCATTTTTTCTTATCTGGATGTTTGCACCTGTGATAAGTTGTAACCTCTAAAATGCAGTGTTTGAACCATGAACACTTTTTATTACATCACCTAACAGTTTTGTCTCTATAGACAAAATGATTCAAGATACATTTTGGTTTTTTAAATGTAATTTTGCATAAATTTACAATATTGCAATTTATCAATAATGGGAAATATTCTTCTTAATATTGTGACTTTGTTTCAGCAGAATGGCTAATCTTTACATCGATGTGACTTTTTGGCTTTTAATTATTCTTGACTCAAACTGAATTCATGTTTCATTCCTCTATCAAACATGTAAAAGCAGCAAACAGATGTATTTATTCAGCATCTGTCCTGTTTGTCAGAACAAACGAGTGTTTAAAGCTGCAGGATGGGGCTGATGCTCCTAGCTGCCATCACTGCAGAGCTGGGAGACAAATGTTTTTAATGGCTTCTTTAAATATCCGACTTTCTTTTAATTAAAATGTCATTCCAACCTCATGCAAATAAACCAATTACTGTTTTTTTGTACATTCGTTTTTGCACATTATGCATAAAGCATCAAATTTACCCTTGTCACACATGCTGCTTTATTCTCAGTGGAGGACTCTGCTGCTCAGCCTCGACAACTTTAGAAATACTCTAGTTTCTCCATGTTTTTCAACATCTGGAAAAAAAACTTCTTCTGTAGTCACATCTGAGAGTCGAGAGTTGTGTCGTTGGGTCAAAACACTCAGCTTTACAAGATTTGTGATCGTCTGGGCTCAAACAGGCAGAGCGTGGGCCACTGTCTCACAAATCACACGGATGAAAACATCCACGACTCTGTGATGGGAACCTGCAGGGGAGAAGCTCTCTGATGCTGCGTCTTTGAGCCTCAGCACTGTTAACACTTTGATCACATCAACCCCACTTCTGCCATTTTCTTTGGTGTTTTCTGTTGTTCTGTATGGTTGTGGCCAACAGTGAGATTGGTTGTGGTTCCTTAGTGGTAATGATGCATCATTGTAAAACGTGAAAGACGAGGTGAGTTTAAACCAGAATAACAGCAGCACGCTGTCCAGAACACAGCGGGACGAACAGATTTCCTGTTGTTCTGTCAGTTAAATCATTTTTTCTCTGACTTTTTTTAAGGGAATCTGGAAGATTTTAAGGTTTTCTTTTAACTCTCGTAGGACGACAAACATGCTGACGCATTAAGTCTTAGGTCCACAAAAGTAGTGGAGTATCTGAAGAAATTACAAAATAAGTCTGTAATAAATGTATAAAATGAAAGTTTGCAATATCTTTTGGTAAAACCGATGACTATCACTCTACCTTCAAAATTTTGTATTGAATAATGACTTCATACCACAAGCCAATCTCAAGGGGATGTGAGCAGAAGAAAATATGCATTTAAATTACATTTTCTCATGTAAATTAAGTGTAAATAGGAAAAACATACGAGCAGGATCTACAGATTCGGGCAATATTTAAACTGCAGAAGCATTGTGAAAATGGTGCAAAATGTTGACCATTTAAGTCTGAATATTTTGCAAAGGGTTTAAAGGAGTGGCTGCAAAAGCAAAAGTTTCTCCAGTGATAAGTGAGAAATGTAACCTTTTCACCTACAGACACATGCAAAGAGTTTTCTATCTTCACCTGTAGGTTGTGTCCATTAAAAGCATTTTGATGCTGCCAGTTTTCTTTTCTTTTTTTTTTTTTTTAACCAAATTATGTTCTTCATGTCTTGAACCAGCTGTGTTCAAGTTTCTTGAGCAAACCTGCTGGCATGTCTAAAAGTTTAAGGCAGAACTGCTGCAGTCAAGGATGGCTCATCAACAGGGGGCGCTGCACCAAGACAAACAACCTAGAAAATATGACACGCCCAAGCCTATTTACATTTCAGGTCAAAATAAAGCTGTTATTTTTTGGTTCCAGCTGGGAGATGTGTGTTTTGTTTGTCTGTGGTGGCTGAAGCACATTTATGAGGAATCTCACCACCAGACTTTCCCAATTATGGCAGCAGTGACTGTGACAACAGCCTCAACCTGCACAAATCTGCTAAACCTGCAGCCATTCAGTCCTTTAATACAAAATCGCAATCAAACGCAAAACTTAATGGGTATGTTTGTGCTGCTCTATCATTAGGGCAATAATTTTTGTGCATATAATCTTGAGGCAGGTCAGACAGCAGCTGCACGTAATGCATTCGCACTTCTTGTTCTTCATCTTGTTTGTGATTTCACTCCTGAAACCTCAGAGCTGATTTGATGCACCAGCAGTGAGCGAGCACCTGATCCAGGACCAGCTTGACTCACCACCGTTCGATCTCTTTGAATCAATATAAATCATCATAGCCAGATTGGTAAACATGAGTGTGCAGCATGGTGATGATGTCACGTTACATGATTTATTGATCTCTGAGTCTAAAGTTGAAAGTTTTCAGTTACTGCAGCTCGAGTTCAGAGCCTCTAACAGCTTTTAAGCCAGAGACATATAAGGAGTTGGTAATGGAGGCAAACTGGGCAAGTGATACCCACTTGGCACACGACGACTCCCCTCCATTTGCACTCACACTGAGCCACACACCCATGCACAGACGCACTGTAGGCCTGGAGGGACAACAGTGCGGGGTGGGGGGGTGGAGGGGCAGTGCTGCAGCAGTGCGTCCCAATAAGACAAGGTCACCTTAAGTGGATTGGGATGAGAAGGGAGAGCAATTCCCTCGGGATGAAAACAGGGAGCAACTCATGAAAAAGTAATTAAGCAGGATGCACATCAGTGGATGCCACAGGCAGAGAAGGCGAGGAGAGATGAACAAGCCCAGAGGACGACGAGGGATGTTTGTACATGAGAGATCAGGAGGCTGCTCGCTAAACACACACGCTGACATCGCTTAACCTCAGACGACAGCGAGCATACGGCGTGTTTGTTTATACAAAAAGGTGAAACGAAAACAGTCAGTCAAATGTTTTAATTAAGAATTTTTGATAATCATTCAAAATGTTTTCATACTTCAAGCAGAAACCAAACTGGTACTTCTTAAATGTGAGGATTTGAAGATAAAATGAAGCCTTTGATTGTTGGTCAGACAACAACTTCTAATTTCAAAGATGAGCACATACACACACGCACACACGCACATACACACAACCTCTTGGACAAATTTATGGTTTTAGGATTTAAATTACTGTGAGCTTAATCAAAGCAAGTCGATGAAAATTTAACAAGTTCTCTCTAATAAAGTATCTGTAAATAACAGATGGTGTATTGTAGAGGTGTAACACCTTAAAACATGTCAAGTTTCATGTGCATTTTGCAATCATCTTACAAAAACATTTCATGTGCATTTTCTGCTCTGAATGTTTGGTTTCATCCCTACAACTAAACACTCTTTTAGATGATGGAAGTATTGCTGTCAAAGTTAAAATAAAGTCAACAAGAAATGTCAGCAGACATTCCACATCTTCTCAAAAGCTCAAATGTCATTCTGCATGTCTGAAAAATGACTGTAGATTGTTCACACAGACTGTATGCATCAACAAACATGCTTTCTCTGCTTCTCCACCGGTCATGTTTGTCCATCAGCTTACTCCTACCTCAGTTTGTAAAATATGAGGGGTGAAAAATGCAAAAAAGTTGCAGCATTTCTGTTTCAGGTAAGCAACATCAGCCTTCATGCAGTCATTCAGGAATGAGAATTTGAACTCACCAACAGTCGCCAAACCAACTGTTCACCTGATTTGCACCCTCAGACTGAAAAGTTGATGAAGGAGCACAAAGGTCGACATTTTGGCAGTGAAGATGATGTCATTACTGATGTAAAAACAAGCCCTATTTAAGTTAGCCTGTGCTGTGTGGCCCCCACACTGTGAAAGCTGGGCCCCACACTGTGAAAGAAAGAAGATCTGATTAATTTTATACGTATAAGTCCTTCGTCTCTTCTGGGCTACTGTAGAGACATGGTGGTTGGTATAAACGCTCATTTTAGGTTTTTGGCGTCATGCACCACTGAGCATCCGTCACAGGAATAAACCGGATTCTGTATCAAACCTTGGATGCATTAAGGAGAACTGGCTACAGTGTCAGACGCAGAAACAGTTTTGGTCTTCAAATGAGATTTGTTTCTAATAGGAGGCAATGTAGAACAGTCCAGCTTTACTTAAGAAGAGTGAACTGTCCAACATTCAGGGAAAATCACCAGATCATCTCAATCTTAAAGCACGTCAACCACTGATGCACAGCTTCTAATTCAGTTTGAACATGCAGGTCCACAAATGCTGCATCGCTACAGATGATCCCTCAGAGGGAGCAGAGACAGACAGTGAACGCACCACTCTTAATCTCTCACGCACTCACTTCACCACATGAGCCAGACTCAGTAGGTAGAGCAGCAGAGTCTGAGCGTCTGTGTGCATCCACACAAACTGTTGTGCTGTATCACTGATGCATGAATATTAATGACAACATTACTTGGAGCTTTGTTTAGCAGCTTCTTAGGCCTGACGTACATTCAAATCAGTACTGTTTGTACTGTTCTTTCACTATGACTCACCCACGCAAACAATCAAATGTTACACACACAGTTAAGTTCATGCTCAGACATGGTTTGTCTTAGAAAGCACAGAATTATTATACATGTTTTGTTTGTCTGAAGCTCACATAGTTTGAAATGCAAATAAATGGCTGTAAGTGAACACAGCACAACATAAAAACTAATTCAAGTGATGTATTCAAATATTTAATCGACAAATATCGGCAGTAAAATGTGCGGCTGTACCAAATGCAAAACAACTGATAAGAGTGAAGTTTGTTTGTGAAGAGTTTGAGAAGAAAAAAGAACAGAAGAAAAGGGAAGAGAGAAAAGAAGAAGAGCAGGAGGAGCAGAAGCAAGGAGGACAGGGAAAGGATGAAAAGCAGGTAAGACTGAAGGGAAGGAAGGAAACATTTAACAGATGTAGAGATGAAACAAAAAGAAGAGACAGATCGATACAAGGTAGGGAGGAAGAAGAAAAGAAACAGAAGGGTGGAAAGAAGAAAGCATGCAAGGCAGAGAAGGAAGAAGGATGAAAAAATGGAAAGAAAGTGCAGATATGTGTTCAAATAGAAGTTATATACATAATGAGATATAATGAGATATGAGGGGTTTGTTCAACAGAGGGGGGGCAGGATGCAGTAAGTGATCACACTGTGCACATCTGTCAGTCGGTTTCGTCCTTACAGGAGATTTTTTGAGGGGGTGAGGGTTGGGGGGTGTTCCGTCGACAGCTGGCTTTTAAACTAAGACATAAACGACAGAGGCTGACAAGCCCTTCACTTTGAAGTGACAGTTACTGCCATCAGTAACACGTGCGGCGAGAGGCTGACAGGTGCAGTCAGTGGGGGGCGCTGCCTCACACGCACATTTAAAATATCAGTGTTTGCTGAAGCAGCTTAAACACCCAATGAGTTCATTCATTGCTTTGGTATAATTATGAGGATTATTCATATTGAGATTATGAATATATAATTATATTATCCAAAAAATAAACGCTGTTCAGTCTTTATGGATTACACTTGGCAGCATGTAAAGTTGCCCAAATTAGCTCCACTTTTACAAGTTGCAGGATTAGAATGACACAAACATTAAGATTTAAGATCTGATGGTGAGGTTGCAGAATGCAACCAACTGAATACAACTCTGCTCACACTCCCCTTCCGAGCGAGAAGGAGAAACTTGCGAAAACAGTGAAAAGCCCTTTTTAAAGACAGTGTCTGGTTTGTCCCCTGTGAGCTACTGTAGGAACATGATGGTGTAACGTGGCAGTACATATAAAAGGCTCATTCTAAGGTATTAGAACACAAAAATTCTTAGAATATTTCTTTACTTTCTGTAATACTTTCTTTCATTTTGGCCAGTAGATCCTCCTAAAACACTCTGGACCATTAACCATTAATAATAAATCAGACATAACTTTGAAGTGGGCCGTTCTCTTTGAGTATTTTTACATATTTGAATATTTTTACATTGGTACTTAAAGTATATCTTGATGTAATATGTACTTTTGTAACAGATTTTTACTCAAGTAAAAGAAAAGACATTTCAGTGTAGAAATACTTAAGCACTTCATCCACCACTGCTCCCCCTCGCAAACATGAGTCACAACCGAAATGCTAAATCACACAAATCTAGTGGAAAAATAGAGTGATTCATCTCTCAGGTCAAGAGGGGTGACGTGATGTTTTCAAACCTGCTGTTGACTGTTTGCTTCCAGGTATTTTGTAAGAAGTGTGTGTGTGTGTGTGTGTGTGTGTGTGTGTGTGTGTGCACGCACATGTGTTGCTGGCTGGTTTTCTGCATTTTTTTCTTTTTTTTTTGCGATACTGATCCATTGATCCATCCATCTACGTTCAGCACAGTGGAATAATACACAAAGACATATATTTAGTGAAGCTTAATTAAAGAGTCGTCACTGTTTGAGTCATTTTAACGTGTCAGCAATGATGAAAGTCACTGGAATCATCACCTAAAGCAAAGCGGCGACTTGAGGAAGACAGGTGTCCTCAGATCTGCCTCAGTTACACAACTTTGATTTGATTTTGACATTGTTTTTGCAGCTTGTTACTAAACTTCAAAACTCTGCGACACAAAAACAGCCAAAACCCAGTTAAATGTCAATATATATCTTAGAATCTAAACACTGTGGTTTCATCCAAGTCTGACCTGATTTTAACCTGGACGTTTAACATTTTTCTCAATCATAAATAATTAATGAGGAGCACACATTTACTGGATTGTTTGGGTTTGTTCTCCTGTACATGTTTTGTACGCTGGTAAAGAGTTGATAGTCCAAGAAAGTGAAGTAAGATCTTTGTGATGTGATTGCAGCACCTTTCAGTGATAATCACTCTGTGTGACAAAGACTTTAAAATAAAGTTATCAGGTTAAAATCAATACAGTCAATTCATCTCAGTGAAATCAATGACCTGCCACAAAAGTTTCTTTCTTCTGGATATTTCTCACACTAACTTGTGTACAACAAACTGAATGATTTAATGTGTGAAACAACTGCTTTTAATCTACATTTCAAAATAAAAGACAAGAGGGGAGTCGGACGTGCGCGTGGCTTTTTGTCTTTCATGGCAAGGTGCTATATACAGCAAACAGAAGGATTTCTAATTTAGCAAAAGCAGCTCAGAGCAGCTCAAGCATCATCAAAGATAAAGTCATTGCATGAAACTCACACTGTAATTAACGCAAAGCACAAGCAAAAACACCAAAAAGGCTTCAAATTGAGCATCTAAATCAAAGTTTCACTTACCTTGTAGACACCTGACCTCTCTAAACCCACACAGTCCTCACCTGTCCATTAAGTCAGAAATAAACCTCCATCATTTAGTCAAACCTGCTGCCAAACAACCACCAGTAGAAATATCTTGGCCCATAAAACAACCAACTCAATGACTGTGCTGTGATCATCAGCCAAGGCCACTCAAATGTGTGTGTGAGTGTGTGAGTGTGTGTGTGAGTAACGTTTTCAGGTGCGAGCAGAGAGCAGACTGTGTGCAAAGCATTTGTTGAACATACCATAAGAGAGGGGGATGTCCAGATCGCCCTGCCAAGACATCTGACCCGATTCGTCAATGGAGTGCTGCGCTGTAAAATACAACAACAGATCTCTTGTTCACAGCTCATCCCCCCTCCAACACTTCTTCTGCTTAATAAAAAAACTCTAAAGGAAGACAACAGTGGGGGAATCTACTGCTGTGCAAAGCTGCACTCTCACTGGCTGCCTACCAAGTGCGAAGTGTTACTTTGTCATAGCAAGTGTGGATTAATCACAGATAATAAATTGTGTGTGTGTGTGTGTGTGTGTGTGTGTGTGTGAGCAATACTGGCTTAAAGTGACATTTTGCAATGTCCAACTTCCACTGAGACAAAAGTCACAGTCACATCATTTGATTTTGTTTTCGCATGCACACTCGTTTGGCAGAAGGGGAACGACAGCATGACACCGTCGCCTTGTGAGCGAAATGATAAATAGTCTAACTCGATTTTCAGGCGACTGTGAAGTGAAAGCAAATAATGAAGACGGACTTTACCTTTTAAGTGGCCACGTCCGAGTGTCACAAACCCAGAGGAGATAAAGTTGTGCAAGTCCTGGCCACCGCTGCGCAGGTTTTCTTTCCCATAGTGCCCTGATGAGAAAAACAAACTGTGTGAGAGCGACAGAGCAAAGCGGAAAATCTTTTGAGGTCCAACATATTGAAATCTCTGGGTTCTTCATGTTGGGTGATAATACTTCCCTCTAAGCACAATGTGAATTGTATCAAAGCAGGATAAAATTAGCAAGTTTAAGAGGTGAGAAACAGCAGAGAGAGGCAGCCAAAGAGAGGCAAACATCCACTGAAATCAGTTTTTTAATCCTAAAGGTTTGACCCTATTCCCGCCTGTAACGAGCTGCAGTTCAGAGCTGAATCCGTGTGAGGCACGGGCTGATTCTTCCTGATGTTCCAGTTCTGTCCCAGAGTTTCTCCTTCAGATCTTCAATTCAATCATCAGCAGTGTCCTCAGAATATTTCACTTCCAACTCTGTGAATTAGGTGCTGACCTCCACCCAACCAGGGCTGGGGATTGTAACAGATCAAAATTAATCAAGAAGGGTTTGTTGAGTTGTTTTATGATGACTTAACAAAGCAAAAACACTTGACTTAGTTTGGTAAAAGAGAGGCACTTGATGGCTTCACTAAATTTCTTGTCCAATAAGAAATATACAGTATTTGTAAGAAGAGTTTCTTTGTTGCTATTATGAGTTTATTTGGTTTATATACTTGAAAAAAACGGTTAACTGCTTGTACATATAAAATATTTGCCAAAAATTTCCTCGATCTATCAGAGACACGAGGGCAGGCATAACAGAGACTCCAGAGGAAGTGAACTATGATTTGGAGATGCTTTACAGCAAGAAACATCCATCTACAGAGCTAAATTCTGAGATGTTCACAAGTAGTCCAGGTCAGAGAGAAAGCTTTTTGGCTTTCCTTCAATGTCCAATGACCTGAATTGATTTTCTTTAGATTCTGGGTTAAGTTTGGATGAATTCAGCAACTATGGATCCTCATTTCTTTCACAAAATGTCAACTCATGGCAGGAGCAATTCCTGTGCCTGCAGGAAGTTTGGCTGCCACTGTGGAGTCTAAAGCTCTCAGTTACCTCAAAGGTCAGCACTGTCAGGGAGTTTGCTGTTGGTCAAATGACATGAAATTAAAGTCAGAGCAAATGTGGATTTACTGTGAAAACACACCGAACAGAGTCACTTCATTGAAATTAATTCGCTGACGAATTTTAAAAGCTGGGCCTCAATAATGACAAGTATCTGTGTTGCCTGTCCTTTAAGGAGGAGCCACAGATGATCATCTTGTTTTGTAAAAGGATAGCAGAGATGCAATCAGTAGGTTTCAGGACTTCCATACGTGAAATATTATGTTTAATCGAAAAAGATTCCTGCCTCCTCAGGAAACATGATTGGGGTTTGATTGACTTGATTAGAATAGATTGAAGCCTTCTTCCTTGAGGACTTGATCGTACCTCTGGTATCCACCCTGTTGGATTTCCCTGTGCTGAACGATTGTTCGTAATGCAATCTGTTCACATCACTTAAATCTACTCTGAACCAGTGTTGTTATTTTTGAGTGTGGCCTGAACACAAAAGAGCAAAACAAGGTGCCTGCAAGCACTCCGACAACATTCAATTGTCTGTCAGTCACAGGCAAGTCGTACAAAGAAATAAAAGGATGCAGTATTGACAAAAAGAAGGAGAGGAACAAAAACTTCCAGAGCTGGAGAATTGCTTCATCAAACCTCTTCTTCCTCCCTGTTTCTCCCTCTCCACATTAACTACTGGAGTGAACAGTTAAACTCTTCTTCCTCAGAGGACCCACTTCAAAGTCAATAACATCACTCAGACCTTTGGGCCTCGGGAAACCAAGATCGAACAGCATTTCAAATTATCATAATGAGAAGAAACACCTGAGACCATTCAGCCTGGTCTTCATCACAACCGAGCTTCAGCAGCACAGCTCGTTTGTTTCTTTCTATCAAACCCAGAGGACGATCACAAACTCATTACTTACACGGCTGCTCATCTCTATTCAATTAGGACCTTCAAAAAATCTACAAATATATAAGAGAAATCCCATGTTTTCCTGCATCTAGTGGTATAAAAGTTTGTATCTATGTTGATGATACAGTGGAGTTCATCTATGTGATGTCTTCCACACTGAAACACTGATGACTCATAACTTCCGCTTGCTCTACGGATGGCTGAAATCACGTAGCCGGAGATGTTGGATGTGATATAAACTGCTACAGACCTATAGCCGCTTATTATCTCTGAAAGTGTTTCTAAAAATTGACTGCATAATGAAACAAGATGTAACCTTTCTCTCTTAGAGCATCCACATTATTAAAAGTTTTCATCACACAATTATGAATAAAGAGTGAGGTGTTTCATTCCAGAGATAAAACCTCATATCTCCTGATGAAAGTAAAATCTACAAAGAAGTTTTTTTTTCTTTTTTTAAGTTGACCTTCAGGAAAAGAAAAGTAATCAAACGAGTGACTCATTTGAGCAGGATTCTGCAAGGGTCGTTTCAGTTAAATAAGTGTTGCTTTTTATTGTTAACTCAAAGTCTAATAAATATACCCATGCCAGGACCTTTAGTCACATGTCATATCGTCTTCATCAGCAGATATTTTATTTTTGTAAAATTATAAAACAGATCTGTCCACATACTTTGGTCTTATTTTGTTCTGCAGCTGTTTTTCATAGTTCAGGCTGCTGGAAATGAGACGATAATCAGTGAGATGATCGATATTACACTCATGTCTCTTGTTAATTCACCCTTCGCAAAGCCACGCCCCCCTTAGCTACCATTGCTATGTCCGACAGCTACTGTCTTAAACCGAACTCCCTGGAGAAATATTGTGTAATTTTTGGAAAAAACAAAAGAGTGATTTCATATAGGAGCAGACAGAAAGGTTTACTGTATGCAGTCGAAGGACATATTCAGGCTGTCAGAATAACTCAGCAAGGAAACGACACGAAAAAAAAACCCCACTGAAGCTAAAGCCTATCGATCACACAACGTTAACGTTATAGCATCTTCAACTTGTGTTTCACTTCATTAAGAAACCAAGCATAGACTCTTGTAACGACTTAGGACATGCCATTTAGAACAAGGGGAGAACACGTCTCTTTGTGTATTAATGTTAAAAGTGAAGTTGAGCTTTTGTGTCGGGTTCCAGTTTGGGTTAAACACTGCAAACTGTTGAGAGCAGGGACAGCAGCCAGACTGCAGCCACAGACTTTAGCTTAGCTGGCTACGCCTGCTAGCGCTCATAGAAGCTATAGCCTAAGTAACTCAAATTAATCGGCTAATGTCTGCTTATAACACCGTAACACAGCCTCAATGTTTATCGAAAGGTTACCAAAAAAGGCGTAATGTTAGCTGTGCTTGTTTAAACTATGACAGGTTCAAGTGAGAGTGAGGACATGCAAACAGTTTTGCCCAGAGTATAACATTACACATTTCAGCGTTTAATTTTGGAAAGGTAAAGAATGCAAAGTTCCTTCAAACCTTGCCGAATAACGCGCATCAGTTTTAAAAGTGCCCCAGGCACAACGATTAAACACAACAACCACAAAATCCACAGGACCAGCTTGAAAAAGCTGAAAAGATTGTATGAGTTTAAATGGACTACAGCCATGTAGTTGTCAGACCATTAGGCAGAGCTGGCAGATGCTCTGATTGGCCTGTTCGCATTAGAGGGCAGAGCTTTGTGAAAGGTCAATTGTACCTAAGTACAATCTCAGAGTTCTTGTACTTTACTTGAGTATTTACATTTTTTGCAGTCTTTCCATTTTATGTGGCTTCATACTTTTACTCTACTACATCTCAGATGCAAACATTGCACCTTTTACTCCACTAAATTTGACTGACAGCTTAAGTTGCTAGTTTCTTTTTCAGATTACAATTTTTCAAACCCTTCCTGTCAAAAGAAGAAAAGTAAAAAAATCCTGAAATTGTGATTGATGACTTAAGATAAATAAAATCTTTAAAAGGCCTTTTAGAAAAGTTGCAAAATGTGTCATCTTGAAAGCTGAAAACAGGGAGTCTTTATGACTTTATAGAGATACATGACTCTCACATACAAACCTGATGATCTTATAAAATATGATGCTTTGCTGCTCAACAATATAGAGTAGTTAAACTGAGATCAACTTTAGCAGTAAAATGAAACATACACATTAATGCAGCAGTAATATGAATCCACAAACATTAAATATGCTAATTAAACACTGACAGGGACAATTTTACTGCAACAAGAGTAAGTATTTAGCCGAGGATAAATACATACTTTAACTCCAGTAAAGTTTTAAATGCAAGATTTTTACTTTTAGTGGAGTGTTTTCATTGTGTCGTACTGATGCTTTTACTTAAGAAGAGGATCCAAATATCTCATTCACCTTCAAGTAAAGCAACAACCAGTTAGCTTAGCATAAAGACTGATAACAGGGGAAACAGCTCCCCCGGCTAACAGTAACAAAACCCCCCTCACAGCACCTCAACGGAGAGTTCAGAGGTAAGACTGACGTAGATTTTCTGTTCCTGACTTTTCATGTTGATTTGCCACAAACAGTCAATGTACTGTACCAACTGCACAGGCTTTAGCTGAAAGCTAGCTAGCAACAGATGCATCCACTGTGTGTGTTTGTTTGTGTTTGTGTTCAGCTCAACCTCTGACTCAACCCTGAACCTTTTCTGGCCACAGACACAACGTCAGCATCCAACCAGGGTTTGCTCGCATTCTCCCAGTTTTGAGGCAACAGTTTGTGTTGGTCCTTTTCTGCACACAGCCATGACCTCAAACCCATCCAACACCTCTGAGATGAGCTGCAATGCCAACTGTGAGTCAGGCTCGCCTCCCTGTGAGCCAGACCATCTCCTCACACCAGCATTGGACCTCACTGATGCTCTAGTGGCTGATTAAGAGCGAATCCCTGCAGTCAGGCTTAAACATCTAGCGGAAAGTTTTCCCCAAAGGCTAGAGGCTTTTGTAGCAGCAGATTCGTGCCCATGACATGTTTAACATGTGTCCACATACTTTTGGCCATGCAGTGTACAGCCTTAAAGTCCAGAAAACAATGGGGAGGATTTACAAAATGTCTGTATTCATCCAGGTGAAAGCTGTCATAACCACTGACAATCGTGACTCACCATCATCATCATGAACAACATGACGTCATCTGAAAATATCATTTTGAAATTGGTCTCATTTCCTCATTTTATATTCAACTTCTGTAGGGTTTTAAAAGTGGAAATGAAGCTGGTTGCCGAGTGTCCCACAGAGGTGATTCCATCTCCTCTCTCTCTGCAAAGTGTGGAAGACATTTGTCGCCTATTTTCACAGCGCCAGAGAAACTTTAAAGCACAAAATGAGAACAGAAGAGGACAGAACTATGGGAAATTACAGTGATAATGCCCACTCTAAATAATAGGTTACTGGAGGAGTGCTATCCACACTGCGAGACACACTTTATCAGCATCCATCCAGGTACAATATCTCCTGTGGAACATTGAGTGGGAT
>JAQLOL010000006.1:11297472-11309642 GCA_029783665.1 Naso thynnoides
GTGTGTGTGTGTGTGTGTGTGTGTTGCAGGGTGGGGCAGGGGCAGTCATAACACCAGACTCCTTGATGAGCTGTGAGAGTGTTAGTGTGTGTGTTAGTGTGTGTGTGCGTAAGAGAGCAGAGGCTAAACTGTATGTCAAAGCATCTGCTCATGACTGGCATCTCCGAACGACCACATCTCATGATCGTGTCTCTTCTCTCCGTCCTTCCTTCATGAGACATGCTAAAAAACTCCACAGCGAGGAGGTGGAGAGGGAGAACACACCCTACTTCCTCGCCTTTCTCTTTTTTTTTTAAAGTCAGATTTTTCCATTGTTTTTGTCTCCATTGTCTTTGAGGATGCATGCACAAATTCAGCATATGAGTTTTTATCATTATAATTACTTGAACTGCCTTTAAATAATGCCTCGCAATGTTCAACATGGGGTGAATGAGCAATCGTCGGTCTTGGTCGCTGAGGTGATTTTCTGAGGTCACCTTCAGAACCAAGAGGAGATTCACCAGAAAAAGGACTCTGCTGAGAAATGACTCCTCGTCAAGAGGGACTCAGCAGGATCTGGGCGCCCCGTTCTCAGTCGTCCCCCTTTCCTGTCCTGACACAAGGCAGAGCTGACAGGAGGAGGAGGAGAGAAAGCCAGGAGGTGATATAAAAAGAGGGGCCAGTGTCTTTTTGAGCACCTCCATCTTGGGAGGTGCTCAACGGGGGACTGAGACTTGAGAGGAGGTGGGGAGGGCGAGGTGGTCTTGATAATACCTCGGGGTCCGTCACTGCTGGGTCACCCTCTGCTCTCTTTCAAGCCCTGGTTGGACCTAATGTCCAGATATATCCAGACTGTGTTGAGATCCAGGTGATATGGACTGCAGTTCACACCTGGCATCAGAATGCATCTGAAATCTCTCAGGTAATCACTTGTCTATAGATTATGCTTCCCGTTTTCTATTCTCTATTGGGAAGCTGCAACTGCGTATAAACAGAAAAGACAGCACATTACACACTTAGTTGTTTGGCAGCGCTAAATCTGCTGTGTTTAGGAACATTAGCATCCCCAGTTTTGGATGCAGTCACAGCTGTTTTTAGAGCTGTCCACTTCTGGCCAAGATGCATTTTAATGCTAAGTGTGAACAGGGCTTCTGCTTCATTAAAGTGGAATAGTGATTAAGTCTTTTCTCTCAGTCTCTTTCAGTCTAATTACACATCACTGCGCTCACATCTGTCTAGGAGTCTCTTTTTTGGTATCGTTCTTTGCCTCGCTGTGTCACTTCCTGTGTTTGTCTTATATGCATTTGTCACTCTGTGTCATTCTCAATGATTAGCCCAAGCACTGACTTTGCTGGAGGACAGACAGGCAGGCCAGGCTGGCTTGGCCGTGAGGGTGAAGGAGTGGTGTTGGACGGTGCTTGTGAGGAAGGGGGTGGTCGGGCAGGGTGCAGCATCACAGCCTCTCCCGAGTGGGGATCCAGATGTAAGGCCCTGATTGCTCCTCGATCACTGTCTTTACTTTGTGGTAGACCTCTTCAAAGCTGTCCCCTTCCACGACAGCTGCAGCAGGATGCAGGATGTGTGAGAGAAAACAAAGAAGAATGGAAAAAAATGGCAAAAACAAAGGCATAAAAGAGAGAGAAGCAGAAAAAAATGAATCATTGGGGTGGGAGAAAGAGACAGAAGGAAGATGTTTATCATTGTGGGGAATAATTAATTATGAATACAATTTTATGATCTACGTGCATTGTCAGCATTGTGTGACAATGATCATTTCCATTATGTATGTATTTCTGCAAAGTCTCCCACGTATTTATTCAGTCACACATTTTCTTTTAGAGGCAGATAAAATGTCACATACGACAGCTGTTCCCAATTTGTTAGAAGTAGTCGGCAGCAATGGATCTGTGCAGAAACCTAACATTCATATTCTGTTGACTGCTGTGGTTTGCCCCAAATGTGTCTCTTAAATGCTAAAATGCCCCAAGCCCTCCCAGAAGGCACTCATTTTTTCATTCTGTTCTGCGAGGAACAAGGAAAAGTGAAGTTCATATTTGCGATTGAGGCTTGTTTCTTCACTGGCATTTGTTGGCATTAACCAATTAAAAAAGAGAAGAAGAAATATGGAGTTAAAAGCACGTCTCATCACCCTTTGAAGTGTGCAATGAGCACCAGCAATGAACAGGAAATATGAACAATCTGTTGTTTCTTTGTAATCATAAAATGAAAGATTTTTATGATCAGCTCTCCTCATCAAATAGATTACGAGTAAGTGTACAGTGGAGTGCAAACACATTCGTATTAGCTTGTGTTTACCATCTGGTGCTGCAATAATCCAAAACCAAATCCACAAGTTAGTATGCAACTGCAGACGGTACAGGGTTAGAAATCCCATACTCTGCTCACAACCTTGTGTACACGTGTGTTCATGTCATATAGACTCAGTCTCTCTGCTCTTACCTGAGAAACACTCTATAAAGTCTTGTTCTAGTTTGAGGGCTCGGTCCATTCCTTTCCTGGCCTGCTCTTCTGTCAGGCGAGTGTTGATCTCTCTGTCAAGATCATGCACAAAATCCTCTTTATAACTCGTATTTTCATGTTGTGCAGCATATTCATTGTTACTTAAAACTGTACAAAGAACTTTGGCAGTACATACAGGACATTCTCCAGTGACTTGGGCCGGACAAAGATGGCAATGGGATGGAGCTGAGCGGCTTGTAGCCTGCGCACGGCGTTGGCCGATACATCCAGGATGCAGTGTTTCCCCTGCTGCTCATGCACACATGCAGGGAAAGAAATGATGATAAACACAGCCTGTTATTTTAGCATTGACATTTTGTGAATTCCAGTTATTTAGGCTGGTGGTTCTCTACATGGGGTCTGGGACCCTCCGAAGTCCCCAGCAAAAAGTTAAATGATTTCTTTTAACTTAAATTCTATCCATAAAGAACAAAATAGAGGAATTTATATCTATTTTGGTGTGAGATTTCATACACTTTCTGTAATAAAACATTGTTTCTCATCAGATAAGAGACCATTTGTCAAGAATTTATCAAATGGGGATCTAATTTGTGTCAGTTTAGGGCTCCCTGGTGGAAAAAAGTTTGAAAATCAAGCAATCAGGCAATACAGACTTATTGCTTCCAACGCTTCTTTTAGTGATTATTGCTATTATAAAACTTCTTGGAGACAGACTGAATTTAAAATCAATATGAGTACATTTAAATTTTTTTCTGGTGCCTACTCTTATATTTCTCAAACAAACAGTTAGTAATGAAAAGAAGTTATTGAGCCAGTCACTAAAAAGAAGTGGGAAAATGTATGTTAAAAATATGATTTTATTAATGCTTTCAGTTTTTATTTCCTGGTGCAACATATCGCTGCGCACCTGCTCAGCCACCTCGCGGACACTCTGAACACTGGTGCCGTACAGGTGACTGTTGTACTGGCCCGCCTCGATGAACCGATGGCTCTGGATGTCCTTCTCCATCTGCTCCCGGGATGACACAAAGTGATAGTCCCGCCCATCCACCTCATACTCCCTCTTGGGCCTCGTGGTGTCTGTCAGGCAAAGAACAAAACAATAAAGCAGCACACCACTTTGAATGTCTCTAATCTCTTTCATTTTAATCAATGACTTCTCTGGGAGGGGTGTATTGTGCAGGCATCACCCTCCAATGGCTGCAGGTGGCAGCAGTGACATCAAACAAAAAGCAGGGAACAGATCATTCTCTGTGACTGGCAGCATAATTACTTACGTGGCACACAAGATCCAAACTTATCAGGGAACTCAGACAACAGGTCATCATTTATCCTGTCTTTCACAGGGCCCAGAATGATGATGGGCCTCGCATAATGAACTTAGCATGAATAGGAAGAGAAAAAAAAGAGCATTCAGACAAGGGAAATTTTAAGGAAAAAAAAGAAGAAAATTTAAGATAAAAGCCTTAAATAGCGGACTTCCTTAATAACCTTACCTTCCACTTGGGTGACTGTCTCATAGCTGTGTGAGGTTTTATCTCTCCCTGAGGACAGAACGTGGCAGCATTAAGTTATTTTTTTAACATATAATTATAGATGACATTTAGGTTTATGGCTCTGTGGGTGTGTGTGCACTTCTGTATTTGTGATTTGAATGTGATGTATTTTCAAATGCTAATACATCAGAGGTCATTGACAAGAACAGTGACCACGTGACTCTGTTAGAGGTGAAGTGTGCTTTGGACCACAGTCAGCAAGAAGATGTGAGGACTCCTTGTGTGTGTGTGTTTGGCAGGCTGTGTGATGTCCACAAATTGGCGGTGAGGCTCTTGGAGATGACAGCGATGCCAAAGAGTAGGTTAAAGGGCGGCTGCAGTTATTGGCAGTTAACACTTTGGCAGGAGGTGCTGCTATTTGCACCTTCAGCTGAGCTGTTAATCTGGGCTTGAATACACAAAACTAGATGCTGTGTCTGGTTGCTGCGTGCATATACAAACATTTACATTAACTGCTTGTAAATAACATTGACATATTGTTTGTGCACGTGTTGGCAAATTGTATATCTGTGTTGCTGTGTCCCGCTCATTACATGTGTAAATGGTAGCCTACAGTGTAAACAGTATATTTCTGATTTACTGTAATTACCTTGAGTGCTCAAGCTGTCTCGGCTGTGATCCTGCAACAGAAGCGACAGCAGAGATTTATACACCGGGAAACAGTTTGAGAGAAACAACCTCATTTTAACAGTTCTGGTGAATGACCTTACCCTTTCTTTGGTGTTAACACGAGACCAGTCTTTTCTTTCCACCCTATAGAAAAGAGTTGAAGGAGAAGATATGTTCTAAAATGGTTAACAAGCAACCAGCCTCATAATCATCAAAGAAAGAAGGTTTGATCAAGGTGTTAAGTAACTGCTAGAACTAATAATGAAAGATCAATAATCCCTTCCACGCTCACTCACAGTGCATCTGACCTGTGCTTGCTTGGGATGAAGCCGACCTCCTCAGCCTCATTCTGGGGGCTGACCTTGCGGGCCTGCCACCACTCCTCATCCCCACAGTCCAACACATGCAGCACATCCCCAAACTTGAAGCCCAGTGCCTGACTGAGGAAGCCACAGTCTGCAGTCTTGTCATAATCAAAAAGAGCCCTGAAGGATAAAAGAATTCAAATCAGTCACTTAACAGAAAACTCTTTTAAGTTCTATTTAAGCAATATTATAAAAAGTCTTCCTAAATTTTGCCTAATTTGCTTCATAATTACAAATAATTGTTTCACACTGTTTAAAAGCAACACATAGCTTAACTTTATACAGCATAGGCTAATGACTGCTTTTCCATGTCTTCTTTATATCGAGAGAAATATCCAGATATAGGTCTCCATTTTGTTATGGCCGCCAAAAATGTGAAATTATGTCTGTCTCTTAAATAGGTGGAACAGGATGGACAGTTGTCACCTTAGTTACAAAATTTAGAAGTAAATTTGGGGAAGCTACCGCAAAGTTGCCATTAGACAACTTAGGATAATATTTTGCGTAAAAATTTAGGTAACGAAACGGAAAGAAAAGTTCCAGGAACATGTTAAAGTTTTAATTTTCATAAAATATGAAAAAACTTATGGCATTGCAATATTGCTTCCGGCCACTATTGGCAGCACTGAGCAACCTGTTCCGCGTAGGACTGCAGCCGTTGGGCAAGAAAAAAAATCTGCGACCTTGTGAGTGGTGAGGTTGCTAACGTTACTGCTCTATTTGGACTTTTACCTAGCCTAGAAATCTAGACGCACCCTAGCGCCAGCAAATAGATTTGCTTTATACATTTTAATGTTATAGCATGGCTTGCCAGGCTAACTTTTACCGGCATGAATTGTGTGGTTGTGTTTTTGTTGCTCACACACTTGTGTCGAGATGTCCACCCTCCTTCCAGTTTTTTGTTTTCCATTGTCTCAAGTGATTAACAACTTTTTTTCTTTAGCACAGATTGCACGTTATTTAGATGGATAGTAACGGAAGCTTCTGTCAGTCTGTCCTGTTACGTTCATGTAACGGACATTCGTTTACTCCGTATGAAAAAGTTACGGACTGTTCGTATCAGAAGCAGCGTTAACGCTGGAAAAAACGATGTGGTAGCGTCAATGTCGGTGCGGATACATTACGGACGCTAACAACAGACACAAACTTACTTTTTCTCAGCATTGAAAGAGCAAATCACGGAAATAGCACCACAGAAGAAGCCGAACACGCGGAACAGCTTCGTGTAGCTGAAAGTTTTGGTCGAGGCTAACTCAAAATGACAACTGACCAGCAGGATTACAAATTGCGTTTTTCGTCACATTATCTGCCATTGGGATGGATTAATGGGACCCAGAGCTCTTGGTTGTGTTCACTGCGGGATATTAAGTCACACCTGGACAGACGGAAACAGCTTCTAACGGTAAGACCCATAAACCTTACTAGCTATGAGGCTGCTGTGTGCAGCAGCGTGTTTGTTTGATGATTGGACCTTTGCTGCTTCCGTTGGGGCTTTTGTGTGAATTGCTTGCACATATTGTGATAGTTATTACTACATTATGTCTACTATGCATTCTGCCTTTCTGGCGTCCGTTTCATAAACTCCAGTCTGTCACACTGTATTCTGTTGCTGCTTGGTTTGGATGGTGTAATCACTCATTGACAGCGGCTCTGAGTGCTGTGGCGCTGTTCACAGTGCTGAAACAGCTGTGAGCTGCAGCAGGCAGACAGTTTATTTCACTGTTACTCAGCTTTGCATAAGTAAGATGAAAAGGGGATGATCACTGCAGCCTCCTCTGCAACAATGTGCTTATAGTTTAACAGAAATTTATATTAATGCAATGGAGTTGTGTTTGTATTTGTAGTCAGTTTTGTATGTGTAGTAAATGCCATGAATCTGCTTAATACACATAGGCTAAACTTTCAGGAAATCATATTGTTTTACAAGGTGACTTTAGTTTTTGTTGGCTTGTCTTACCTGGCAGTTTAGCTCACATGTAGGCTTACCTAAAGCAATTGTATGATATCTATTCCATTACAGTTTGCACCTGTTATTGAACGTTTAAACAATGAGGGAAGAAGAACCCAGGAGTAAGTCTGGACCAAAAGATTTGCCCTTGAACACACCACACTGACTACACCCGACGGTCTGCTAGCACGTACATTCTGCGCCTGCGCCCCTGCATGAGAGGTCGTAACTCTCCATACCAGCAGGTGGTGCTAATCTCTGAACTTGTGATCAAAAAAGGAGGAAACAGAAAAGCTAGGAGATCCACGGACGAAACAAAGCAGCTTTTGTTTAGCTACCTACCTTGTCTTCCCTCTCCATGCAAGTAAGTAACGTTAACGTGAAAAATTCTTGAGAATGCTTGAATTGCTTCCTCCCCACTTCTGTACTGATTCGCTAGCTGAACAGCTGATCAGAACGCTTTCTCTCACTACTGACGCCTTCTGACGGCTGACACTGATTCAACATTCTCATTTGTCTCCAACAAGGTCTGACAAGGCCAACTAGTACCAACAGTCCGGGACACACTGGACCAACTGGGACCAACTGGGACCCACTGGTACCATCAAATGGAGCTTACCTGCATCTGGCAGGACTGTCGGGTCGGTGTCTAAGACGTGAATCTTTGCCTTATTAAAAAATAGTAAACTAAAAATAGGCCAGAACTATAAAAACTGTATTTACTGGCTTTAAAAAGGGAACTGCTTAGTTCTGGGGACATTTTGAATAATTTGGACTGCCATTCACACAGCTGGCTTTGCAGTTGAATGTTTTCCTCTCTCTTTTACTTTGAATTCTTCTTGTGTGTTTTGTTCTATTTCTTGCATACTGTGTCTTGTATCATCCTTCTTTTTTTTTGTCCTGGCTTCCTCTTGCAAATCTTTGACTTGTCTGCAGTACCGCTCCAGCAATTCATGGACAAACATAGTTTTGTCACAACAAAGTTGATATCAGCTTGCTATGTGGCTCCTACAGATGCTTCTGCTAATGCTTTTACATTCTTGTTGCACCAGATAATTCAGCTTGTACAGTCCTTTTTTTTTTTTATAATAACCAAATTCCCTTAGGTGCCGATGAATCAGACTCTCATTCAAAACTCAACATTTTAGCTTCGTAAAAGCTTCCACCAACTTAATAAATTAAAAACAAGAGTTGGCATCATCACAGTGCCTTAGGGGATGATTTGCTTTGCAGAAATTCTGACCAATAAATGACAGTGATGCTACAAAAGATTTAGGTTTTTAAGTGACCCTTTTGAGCTAAAAGAACTGTATTTTTGTTAGCTAGCTCATGTCAGATTGCTGGTGACTTTGACAAAGCACAATTTTGGTTAAATATGCTCTACAGTTTGAGCTAGTTTGCAAATTTAGATGCGTTTAAACAGGATTAGGAAAATTAGATAACAAGCTTAACTTTAAAAACTCATTAAAACCATCATGTCCTCATCAAAAGCTACATTAAATTAAACAAAGCCGATACTTAAAATACTTTGAAATGGCTGAAATGCAAACACAGTAAATGTAATCACAGTTAGCTCCTGTTGCCTATCAGGGATTGCATTAACCTAAAAACCCTCTCTAGGAGTTACTGCTGTTTCCGTATAATACTGTTTCTGTCTCTTCTTTATGTGTGAGACCTGATGTAGAAGCCTCTCTTTGGGTTGCTCCTTAACGTCGTGGTCCCAGAGCCCATGCTGCTGTTCATCAGCTGTTCCCTCAAGTCGTGGATCTTAGCCTCAAAGCGGCTGTACTCTGAAACACAGAAATACAAACACGTTAAGAACTTTTGCGTGTCTTTAGACACATCAAAAGTCTGCGTAGATGCACCAATACCACTTTTTTATAGCATTTTTTCTGAGGACTAATCTATTACAAGCCCAGGTTAAAAATCTGCACACATCGCTGCTTAGAACTACACTAAATTATTCTGGCTTACTGGAGCCCATACTTTACTTAGAGATCTTGTAGCAGGTAGATTTGCAGCTAATTTGAAATGCTGCTGATGTTTCACGTAATTATTTATAGACAATTTTATAAGGTAAACAGTTATTAAGACATCTTACGAGACAACCTTGCTTTAAAATCTCTATTATTCTAGAAATGAGAAATCTGTGTGTGACTGTTGTGGCTTTACCATCGGGTCTGTACTGAGCGATGATCGTCACCGTCTGTCCAGCGTTCTTCAGTGCTGCAGCTGCCTGTTCGTGTGTAGCCATACGCAGGTCCACGCCGTTCACCTGAAGCGTGCACACACACACAATGACTGTAAACAACTATGACTGAAATGCTTGGTGCTACCATATAATGCTTAATGTGTGAGTAAGTATGAAGATAAGTGTCTTTACGCTCAGGATCTGATCGCCCTTATGCAGCTCTCCGCTGAGGTCAGCCGGCCCTCCCGCCAGAATGAAAGAGATAAAGATTCCTTCTCCGTCCTCTCCTCCAACTATGTTGAATCCCAGACCTGTGGAGCCTCGGTGGATCAAAACTCTGCGAGGCTCCCTGGAAAGAGATAGAGGAGTGAGGGTAGAAGTTCAATAACACAAAGCACAACATAAACTCTTAACACTAGTATTGCTAACCTACTGATACTACTGCTTATATGAATACTACTGACAAAAAATCAATATGGAGTGCAAGAGAAGTGTTCGAGCTAAAGGATTATTCTCACCTCGGGATCTCATCATCTCCCATCATGCCGTGCAGAACGGGAGAAAACCGACTGGGTGAGGTGGGAGTGAGGGCTTGTGGGTAATCTGACCCAAGATAGTTGGGGTGGCTGAGTTCAGTGTCCATGTGGGAATATGCTGGAAAAATACACACAAACCAAAGGAGACATCATATGCCCGGCTGGCATTGAACGCAGATGTATTGCTGCTCAGACTTGTAGGTGTTGGCTTCCCGTCGGCTAAATGCACATGTGGAATGTGATACTTTTGTTAAATGGTATGAAAAACTGTCTGTAACCATCTCATGAAAGCCCACTGCAAAATGAGATTACCATGTTCAAATATTTTTTGTCAGAAGGGCAGACTTTCGTCAAAAGGCAGATTGATTTCAGCAAGCAAAATTTTAATGTTTTTGTGAGGAATAAAGCAAAACCCTAAATCTGTGCACCTCAGCTTGAATTTTCACAGGACTCCCATAGTCATCCATGGTGATTTACAAAAAAAAAAGCTATTTTCTCACCTCTATTTTTGACTTCTGCTAAAGTCTGGAGAAAAAAACTTTTATTTTTATGAGTGTAGTTCTTGGAAATGTGTCCACTTGAAGGCAGAGCATTTGGTGACAAAGTTTTCTGGCCTGATTACAGCTCACTACCCAGTGGGCCAATCAGCACACGGTACAGACTTTGACAAAGGGAGGGGCTTACTGCTGGTGAGGTCAGGGGGGTTGTAGGAGTTGGTCAGGAACAGGTTGTTGGGCTTGGCCACCCTGAGGTACACCACCTCGGCTGTGTTCTTCAGAGCCCCCACCGCATCCTCATGCATCACATCCTCCAGACACACGTTGTTCACCTGATTGTTCACGACAAGCAGGAAACACAATCAGGATCACCAGCTGCAGACTACAGTTCAAGGCTCAGTGAGAAGAGGCTGCAAGGGACGGTGAATCATCAGACCAGATATGACACTGAATCCCTGTCTCATACTGAGATGTGTATATTCACATTTAGCGTATATAACAATTTTTCACTTTTCACCAGAGCTCATCACAACATCAGTAAATCAAATGTAGATCAATATTTACCAGCAAAATTGTGGAGATAAAAGTTAAATGGAAATATATTTTTCTCCCTCTTAAGAATTAATTACCCTAATTCAACACAGTCTGTAAAATGTCCATGCTCAATGCTACAATTATTAGCTTCAAATGATTTGTTAAAGCACAAACCCTTTATTTAAATTATGGATGAGGCAAAATTTGACTGTTAAATGTATTATTTTCCCACTCAAGAAATTATAAGAGAACTTTTTTTGTCAATCAGATTGGAAAGATACCTAAACTAGAGCCTTAAAGGTAGCAACAAACCTCCCACTGTGTATTACAAAAAAAGAACATTATTATGTATGACTTAATAAGGCTATTGATGGTAAATGTACTGTTGAACAGATTCACAAAAAGCATATCCCATTCAGAAATAAAGCATTTGCTGAGACACCATTTAGTAGAAACCAAGCACCATTTTGAGTTTGCTGGTGTTGAGCCATCATCAGCTGCTGTGTTACATTCTCTGTCTTTTCCACTAGATGGCAGTAGTGCTGCTTGAAACACACAGTGACAATACTACAGCTTCACATTTATCCCATCCTACGCATCTATTAACATATTAATGAAAGTAATTTCAGGCTGTGAAAATTACATCTGTAATTTATCTTGGCACTTGATACATCAATGCTGCGTAAAATACACAGATGTGTGAGTGTGCATGTCTGTGTGTGTTTTAAGGTGAGAGTCTGAGGGTATAAATGACGTACATTTATGTGGGCATATATCTCTGCATGCTAGTAGTTATAACACATGAGTAACCGACCGCTAAGATCTTGTCGCCGATCTGCAGACGGCCATCTTTATGAGCAGCTCCGCCTTCAATGATCTTGGTGACATAGATACTGTTATCTCCTGGTATGTGCTGGTTTCCCACCCCTCCAGCAATGCTGAAACCTAATCCTGAGAAGAGGAAGCGATGTGAGGAGCAGAGACTGAGCAAAGGAGGTATGGGTTAACACAGAGCAGATTTACTAAATCCAGAGGGCAAAGCTTAGCTGCGCGTGAAGCATTCTTAAGTCCACACAATAGCACTGATGCTGTACACCAGCACATACAGCCACATACCTTTAGGCCCTTTGATGAGTTTGATTTCAGTAACTTTCTCTGCCGCCGGTTTTCTGCGGAGAACATAGAGGCGGACGATAGCACCTGCCTCTTTCAGAGCCTCCACGGCTTGGCTGTGCGTCACCTCCCTCACATCAACATCATTCACAAATAAGATGCAGTCGTTCACACTAAGAACCACAGAGGAAAGAGAAAGAGAGAAGAGACAGTTTGAGTGAGAGGAAAATAACGAGTTTTGATGTGGTGAAGAAATCAGGTGCAGTCATTCACCAAAAGAGGTCAGTAGCAGTCATTCTCTCTTTGGAATCCAGTTTCATTACAGACATCTTTGCTTTTTCCTCAAAACTCTCAGTATCTT
>JAQLOL010000006.1:11309742-11321428 GCA_029783665.1 Naso thynnoides
AAACTCTCAGTATCTTGTATTAAAGAGGGTAGAAAGCCTGCTGCTATTGATTTAGCACAAGGGTTGGCTGCAGTGTAACTTTTTGTTTCAACCTATTGTGAAAAAAATGCAAGGTTTATATGTAAATTGTAAGTGACCATCTGTGTACAGAAGAGAAGCAGGTTTTCAAGCAAGAAAATTTGGATGAAATGGATATTTTCACACTTAAAGATTCTTCCTCCAAGGGCATTAAAATTCTGCTGATTTCTCTTCTGTTCACATGTTTAAAATTGATTTTATGGCCAAGGAAATTATAGAGTGTAAAGTTTTGTAAGACGGAAAAAATTCTTAAGGGCTGCAGGAGGTTTAATAAATAAAGCTAAGCGAAAGTTCAATGAGGAAGACTGTCTTTCAGTGCTCACTATATTTACGTCTCTCTCTTCTGATTCTCCAAACCAAGGAGCCAGTTTAGACCATGTGTCTTGAACCACAATTGAGACAAAAAAGGGAAAAAAAAGTCAAAAGATTTATTAAATCAAAAACAATTCCGAATATCAAGAACACTTGAGGAACACTGTCAAAGTAGATAACTTCTTAAAATTACTTCACATATATTGTTAAATTTGCTAAACAACCCTACACTCACACCTGTTTCCTGTTCAAACAGGCAGGTGAGAGCGATTCAGCTAACAAATCAGATTTTGCCCCAACCTGTGTGAGACGATCTTTCCTGTGCTGTTGTAAACTGTTGTTTCAGCGTCAGACTGATGCAGCCTTCCTCCTCTCTATTCAGCTCCTGTTTTCATCACAATCAGCGTTCATGGGTCCTTCCACAGAGCTCACTGAAAGTCCTGCCTCACATTTTATTCATCCAGATTTTCATCCATTGCCTTAACTACAGATACATCATGGTTGCTGTAGACATCTTCAACAACGGATTCACATAATCTGAACTGAATTTTGCTTGTGGAGCATCATTATATACTATTTGCTTGTAAAAAAATGGTACTTTTTATAGGGATACACAATATTATCGGGATGTTATTGGTGTCGGACGATTTTGGCTTTAAAATTATCGTCCAGCTTGCCGATATCTGCTGATATAGAGTAACTAATAAAATAATAGGCTGCTGTTTCCTTGATTGAACACCCAAGTCAGCACCATGTATCACATGTTCCCTGTGGACAGATGTCATGTTTACTTACACTGTCACTTGAGAAACAGGCTGGATTTGCCCTGGTTGTGGGTATTGTCATGACTGTCTCAGGAAGAGAATCATCCAGTTTTCAGTTGGATGTATCTTACTTGTTTTGTTTAAAAGCAACAGTCATCAATAAATGACATCTTTTACATAATATAAGTTCTAAGTAGTTTTTTTTTTAAGTTTTAAGTATTTTTTCTTCTTTTGCACAAGAAATGAATATTACATAATTTTAAGCTTTGTATTTTATGCTTGCACAATATTGTATGTAAATCCCACTATAGAAGAGACTTGATGGTCTCTGTAAGAAGGTATGGGGAAAAAAATAGATATACATATCAGTATCGGTATTGATTATCGGCCAAATGAGTTGTGAAATATTGGCATATCGCATATTGGCAAAAAATCCAATATCGTGCATCCTTAATTTTATATGGTAAAGTACCACATTTTTTTAATGCTGGCAATTCTAGTGCCACTCTTTGCTTTTTTATTGTATGTAAAATGCAGTTAAGCCACGGTGGGCAGAGCACAAGGACTAAACTGAGTAGATTTGCTTCTGGCCACTTTTCAAAGGTTTTCTTTACTTTATATGTAGAAAAAAAAGTGAAATAAAATCATGTCAGAGTATTGTAACATCTTTCTTGTCTGGTGAGGGACTTTAAGCTTAAACGAATTACTAACATAATACATAAAATGTTCGAAATCAATCCCATTTAACTACACTTTCATAAACCTTACAGAGCTCTTTATTCTGATGTTCAAGGATTTTTTCAAATAAGTCGCAAGGGCCATTAGGTCACTCATTGTGGAGGAACTGCTTTGAATGTTTTGGTTTTTTATTAATATAGTAGAACCTGCAAACCATTTGAAAGAAACAGGAATTTAACACCCATAAATTGCAGGTTTGTAAGGTTTTCAGGACATTCCATTTTTTTAGATAGAGTGATGAGGGTCATAGTATTTTCCTCTAGGTATTTGAATTATGTTGCTCATAGCAAACGTTAAAGGCCAAGAAATAAAAACCTGCATTCAGGCAAATAAAAGCGCTCTCCCCGGGCCTGCTTTAAACTCTGAAGTCATTCCAGATGGACGTTTATAGGTCAACTGTAAAGAGACGGATGAGAGCGTGCCTCTGTGCATGGCTTATTTATTGCAGTGTGATCGGCAAAATGGCTCATAAAGTGCAGGGTTTTTTTCAATTCAGAAAGGCAAACTCTGCACTACAGCCTCATATAAGAGCAGATAAACAAAGTGATATTATCACATAGTCTTGGAGTGGGCTCCTTTAGGATCTGATCCTTCTGAGCTTTAACTTAAGTTGTCATGTGCCAAAATGATACATCATTTTTTGCCCTTTCCTAACCTTCCATATCACACGCTTAAAATAGGACTTCTTTTATTATATATGAATACCTTTTGAAAACACGAAACAGCAGCAACATTAACACTACCAAATCTTTTTTCACCTCAAATAAATCTGAGGTCTTTTACTCATTTTAAGACCTAATAAAAAACATTTGAAGGAAATAAAATAGGCAAAGACCTGATATTGTAGAAGAGGATGTTGGGTTGAATTAAGTAATATCAAGTGTAACTTTGATGTTGAATGGGTTAGACAGTCAATAGGGTGTATTTTTGTGGTACAACACTTTGGACTTAAGATGAAATTCATGTTCTACTTAGACTGTATGTCTTCTCTAGGCGTGTTTGCTGGTAGGAAAGTGTCTGGTTGTCTGCATCAGTTAATTCAAAAGAAAAGGTGCAGAGAATAGAAAGAGTAATGGGGACTGCAGAGCAGCGGCTCCGAGTCTACCCACAGGGTTTCGATATCTGGAATGTAGAAACATGAATGCATGAATGGCTGGCTTTGTGTCTGGTTTCACCTCAGCCGTCCATCCTGAGCTGCAGCTCCTCCAGGTATGATTTTGGTGATGAAGATGCTGGGGTCATCGCCCACATGCGGGTTGTCTGTTCCTCCTGCTATGCTGAAGCCTAGGCCTGAGTTACCCTGCAGCAGAAAATCCAAACAACACTTTAAGCAAAACAAAAACACTGCATGATTGGCACCGGGAGCGTTTGACAGTGGAGACAGTCATGGATTTTGTTTCTCCTTGCCATGCCAACAATAACAAATAAGGTAGAACTGCACAGGAGTAAACATGTAAATTGGCTAAAACCAAGTTTAAAATTTAATTTTTTCAGACTCACTCTCTCCAGTGTTATCTCCTCATACTCGATTTCCCCTTCTGTCCCATTCACCTGTAAAGAGAAATGCTAGTTTATTATACAGTTCCATGGAGGGAATATACGAATTCATTCACAGTAAAAAACTGTTTATACAAATTAAGCATAAGAAAACATAGTGTTGCAAATCCTAAAACCAGCTTGCTTATTGTATGTAACTATTCATAAACTGACTTAGAAGAGCTGGATGTTGGATTTCCCATCAGCTCCTGAACACATGCAGCATCAGCACCAAATTCTGATTATAACATTCCTCAACCAGATGTTCTGTCCACTAAATCAGGTCCAAACTCATTTTGCTCCTCTTTGACATTCTTTGTGTGTGGACCAGTGTGGTACCTGGTTTAAAAGAGCAAAACTTGTGTTATTTTTTGGTCTATTTTGCCTTCTGGCTGAACAACTTAGCTACACATCAGCTTTACCTAAGCAAGTCCCAGAGGAAGAGGGAATTTAAAGAACCTCAGACTTCACTGTTTTGGTGCTGACCTAGAAAACAACTTTTCTTAGAGCCGTAGTGGTGCAGAAACACTGGCCTGCGATGGGAGGTTTGTCTCAGAGAAGCTTCATTTTCTAAAATCTTATAATTCAAAACAAAATGTTCAAAACATTTCACTACAGATGACACTAAAGAACTCCAAATTAAGTCATTCTTCTGTTTTTTCAAGTGTATATCAAAGAGAGAAATGTCGTTTTAATTAAAACTGAGTCAAATTAATTACTGTTATCATTCAGATGAAAACAATGAGCAGACCTACCTGGATGCTGGGAAAACGAATGAAATTACTGATAACACCGACTGAATATGAATGTGGTTAGTCATGTGGTTGAGCCTAACATAATAATACAATAAAGGGAAGATTAAACATAATCCTTACATATGGGGAGCCATCGAGTGTGTCAGTGTTCACCACCACTGGAGGAGTATTTCCCTGGAGACAGACAGAGAAGAAACATTATTAAGAAAAAGTGGCAGAAACTCGAGATAAGGCAGCTCCTGGATGAGCTATAGCCCCGAAACCTACAGTCACAGCCAACACTGATGGCCATTTTGGCTCTTAGCTGTGATAACACTGTTCTCACTCTGCTATGGTTGTCACTCTGCTGCAGGATAGAGATCACTGCTCGGGAGCCACTTGTTATTATCCACCCATGATGGACACAGATTCGTGCCAGCCCCCTCGATTTTTCCCAAACTGGTCTTTTGGTTTATCTCTGTGTAGCTACTGGTTGAATTACAGCCTAGCATACAAACTGCTGCTGTGAAAGGCTATCTCGTGGCTACTGTGGACACGGGCGCCTGCCCTCCCACCCACCAGTCGTTTCAAAACAAACCGCTCAATGACTCATGTGCAGCAGCACTGTGACAGCACATGGTGGCAATTTCCCAGCGCTCTCGAGAGGATGATGAGAAACAGTAACATGTCACTAACTGGGATGTGACAGACCGCACAGTTACTCTGATTATTATCATGCAGTATAATGTCAGCCCACTTGAAAGTCAGTTATTCCGAATGTTTATTTGTCCATAGCCATTCTGTATCCTATGCATTTGTACGAAGTGTAAATGAACATATTAGATAGTTATTCATCAGGAGCAAAGACACAAAAAAAATAAAGATAAAAGACGGCAAGTCAATGAGAGGACGGGATGTTTAGCATTTATACCATTTGGGTTTACCCACTGGGACTTTTTTCTGTCAGCTCAACTTAAGCGTGACAGTCCACCTCTACACACTTTTTCTTACTGCTCTTCTTTAGTCGTCCTTTCTTTATAATATATTCTTTTCTTTCATGCTTCTTTCAAGTATTTCCTCTCATCATCAATGGTATCTGATGTTGGAAGATGTACGTACAGCATTATGTACAGTCTTCTTTGAAGAGCACAGTCTGATTCCCCATCTAAGCTCCCGTATTTGTTTCTGTCATTGTTTGTAGCTTGCTGATGAGCATGGGGAGGACCCCGTGCATCTAAAATGCTTACAGGGCAGTAAACGGCAGCGTGAAGGCAGCCTGCCGACCTTCACAGACCTGACCGCTCTGAAAACTCAACACATTTTCACAGCTTTTCAGGTAACAGATACAGTATTTACGCAGAGATCTTCATGTGATGCAATGAGAACAATCTTAGTCTGTTACTCTAAGAGGTTAAAAGGACCACACCAGTGTAACTACATGTCATTGTCCTTTTTCAACATTGGTCACATAGGCTACATAAACCCCAGGCTTTTTCCCCAAAATAGCTTTTTGTTTTGTTTAAATTTTGTCCATATTCAATAAAAGTTACAGAAAGTACCTGAAATTTTGTGACAATGTTAGTTAAAAAGAACATCTATGTCAAAATCCTTCTTCACACTAATATTCCAGCCAGGAAGGCAGAACTTGTAAGGAACTATTTTTTCAGGCGTAATAACTTTCATTTCAACGTCCTTACGTTTCTATACCCTGTGTCAACATGATTGGCAGTGAATGGGCTTTAAAAATGCAGTCTGAGATCTACTGAAGGATACTCATAGTCAGATTTTAACAAAATATTTTAGAGGCTAGGGGCCATCTCTGCTAATGTTGAGAGGTCAATAGACTGGAATGGTTCTTTAAATTGTTATCGGCGCAAATGTTCCATTTTGCACTGATTAGGCTATATAAATAAATATTCAGCTCATTTTGTAGAGAAAGAGAGAGATTGTTTATTGTCAGCCTGAAAGTACAGAGACATGATTTTTGGTCCACATCTCCCAGCCCTGTTAAATAGAGTCAATACACTCATTTGCAATTTATTAGGTTCACGTAGCTAAAACAAATGCAATCTATACAACAGTCCTGCAAGTGCAACTGTATATTTATTTAGAGACTGCATTTCATGTTGGTGCTCATTTATTTTGCATTTTACTGTTGTATGTTTCCAGTATTTATGTAAATGAGTATAGGCTAAATATTGTAAGCACGTTTCTATTGTTTAAATGTCAAAGCCTGTCCCTAATCATACCAACATCCTCTACTCCAAGCCCTCCTTTCTCATTATTAACCCCGCCGAATGATACTACTTATAGCTGCCATTATAAGGAGGAGATTCTCATCCACACAAGACTGTAAAAGTCTCCCCAGCCCTCCACAAAATGCCACAGCTCAGCTCTAACTGCACACTGTTCGATTATAACAGTGCCTGTGCCGAGCTTCCCCACGTCGCTGTGTCCAACGGGCCGTGCTGCCGAACATTACGTCAAATTCATCCTTATCTCGAGACAGAAATAATGAGTATAGCCAGCGGAAATCTAAGCCCAGTGCAGGCAGTTCCCCTGCAGGGATTTCTGACAGAGCCCTCTCTTCCTCTCTCTGCTCTGTCAAGTCGCACAACATCGGGGTTGTTAGGATTTACAGCGTTTGGCTGCTCTTGCCCACCTATATTTTAGCACCACCTATTCAGCTAACCCGTCCTCTGCCATGTCTCTACAGTCAGCACCACCATCCATCCACACCCAGACCTTTACCTCTTGATAGATTTATGTGCAGCAAGCTAAAAGCCAGAATATGCATATCCAAAGACAAATAAAAACAGCAGAAACACATTTCTTTGTCTTTTGTAAAGTTATAGATTGCCTGTTTATACAGTGTCTTGTTCATTCCCTCAGTAAAATATGTCAATATTCTACAACGCACTATACTGAAGCAGTAAACAGAACCGCAAATGAGAGAAGCAGTGAAATAAATCAATTTCTTTTTCTCTATTAAATGCTAAAGAAATAGAGTTAGTATTGGCAATGTAGCACTGAAAACTCTTCATCCTCTATTAAAGCTGCGGCTGCATGCTGTACTCTACATGCTTCCTATGTTAACTCACAAGACTGTCAGGTTATCTGATCAATTTCTGCAGCTCTGTGCACCTGCACGATTCTGTGCACGCAAGTTGCTTTTAGCCTGATTTGGTCAAAGAAGGTAAGATAACACAGACAATAGTGACATTGACCTGCTTACTTTACCCTCAAAACATGCAAAAGACCAACTGCTGTCTTTGCCTTTCCTGCTGAGACTAAGTGTGCAAAGAGTGGCTCGATAACATCAGTGGGGATGACGTCACATGTGAGCTGTCACAGGATGCAAACTAAAGGTTGCATTAGGGCGGCTTCAACGCTGCGTGTCCCGCACACCTTGCAGCAGCAGGAAAGCCTTTAAAACATAAAAGCAGTCCAGTCGATGAGCAAGATAATGACCTCCATGGAAATACGCAAAGTCAAACTATGAATTAATATGTGTTTGAGAAAGTGTTATTCGACAGCAACAATTAAGCAGGAAAGCATTGTGGGTATTCCACAGTTTTATCCAACCTGCAGAGAGAATGAAGTACAGACAGATAACAGCACAATATGCTCCAGACTGACCCGCACTTAAGGGCTGTGCAAGGCTGCTGAAAGAACAAGACTTTATGTGATGTGTTTTGTAATGTGGCTTTGATTTTAATGTGTTAGTTTCAATGGCTGGTAATTTAGCCGCCTCTGTGCTTGTGTGTGGGCTTTTGTGCAGATATGACAGAGGTTAATTTGAATGTCACATTATGCACATTGATCACATTTTGGCTCCTCATTAAATCCCACACATACAGTGTATCTGTGGAGCGCAGGAAAAGCTGATGCGTGTGTGTGTGTGTGTGGGGGGGGGGGGTTATGGGGATGTGGAGTTGGTGGACACCAGGATAATAAATGAAGGAAAGTTTACCTTTACATTAATAAAGCAGGATATGTAAACATCTATTCCTGCACGCACACACGCACACACGCACACACACAGAGCTCGAGCAGGGTTTGATTAGAATAACCAGATTTGATTACTTGGGCTCACTGTGATGTACAATAATATATCATAGGCCATAATTTTCTATCTGTGCGGAGAAACAAAACAAATCCTTTGTACCATCATAAAAACATAGCCATGCACTCTACTTCCTAGCCACAAGGCAGCATTCTAATAAAGATTTCTCAAATACTTTGAGGTAAAATCAAAGTAAAAAAGAGTAACCATGTTTAGCACATGCCTACCATCCTACGATGCCGATGTCTCTTGGCTTTGCGGACATTGTTGAGGAGCCGGCTGCCCACCTTTTTGGCATACCACACGGACATGAACATTCTGCTTCAGTGCTGAGATAGAAATCGCCGTAGATGTAGATGCTGGGAACAGACCCTCCTCACCTCCAGAGAGAGCACACACACCCACCCAGTATGCGTATACAAGCCTTAAAATACGCTTTGGAAGTGTCTGCTTCCCTCAATACCACGAAAGCATTATTGCAAAATAAGCCATCAAGACGAGGCCCTGCCATAACAGTTGATCAGAAACCACAGAGCATCCAGATAGCCTCAATTTACCTTAAAACATACCCTTTGAGCTGTACTTCCAACTCAGTTGGAATAAAGCACAACACTGAAAATGCATGCTAAAGACACAGGATACATCTTTAAACAATTATCAATCCAAAACCACAGAGAACGGCCCAATTAGTGTCTTCCTCTTGCTGAGTCGGTGCTGGAGACTTCATTTTTGGAAGCCCATTACGATCCTCCAAACCATGTTCGGGTTATAAAATATCTCCTCGCTGATGAGGTTATTATCTGAGACACAGTCGTCCTTTCCTCACAAATCACCCATCCAGAGAGAAAATGAGCATTTAAAAACAGATCCTTCCGTTCTTCGTCATCTGTGGCAGTGGACTGCAATAACGGTGCCTCCCTGCTACTGGTCTGTGCTCAGCGAGAATGCAGTTCATATTTTCTGCTGCTACTGTACTGTACCCCTCCCATCCCTGCTGCTTAGGGAAAGAGGAGCGAGCAGGAAAGTTTGATGGCAATTACTTAGCTGTCTCTCTGTATAATGTCGATGCTGGTGATGCGAGAGGGGGAGGAATAATGCTTTGGCTGGACTGAGAAGGACAAGCAGCTCAAACTGGCCTGACTTGTCCTATGGAGCACTTGCTACTGAGACAGTAGACCCAGTCTAGCCAGTCAGTCAGAATAGTGAAAATGAAACACAGCAGTGGCAGCGATGGTGAAAAAATTTAAAATGACATCAGATCTTTTTACTTTTTCACCGATTCTTTTGGTCAAAATTTTCTCAGTTTTCAGTTGTTGCATGTATTTTGCAGCAATGTCTAAAAGTCTGTAACAGGTGAATTTCTGCTTATTTCTTTTAATTTAACGGAAAAAAATGTTCCTCATTTTGTCAGAATCAAATGTTTTGAGGAAAACATTTATCCAACACCTTCATGAGGACTCTTGTTACAGTCATGCTCAAGCCTTCCAGCCCCTCTCCTGCCAATCAAATCAGCACCATCGACAGCAGAGCACGTGACAGACAGTCGGGCAAATTCGCTAAAAGGACTGCGCTGCTTTTGTGGCTGCTTAACCTGCATAAATAAGACCAAAAGGAACTGTGTAATTCACAAAGCACCCACAAAGAGCGAAATGCACCATTACTGCTCTGCCAGGCAAATGGTGTTTCATTTCTCTAGTAATATTTGCACATATTTAAAGTAGATAATGTGCTGTTTAAATTTGCTACAAAGTCAGCTGCTTTGCAAACAAGCATCGTTGCAAAAAAGAAAAAAGAATCTAACTCACAAGCACCAGCGCTAATGGCCACATGCATTTAAAGGTAAAATTAATGCTTCTTCAGAGAAGTAGTGGTAACTAAAGTGGGACAGCTGAGACTTTTCAGTGATCATAGCAGCTGTGATGGTTAATACAGTTTGTCAATAATATTTTGACATGATTTTAATTACTATCACTGTCACAGCATCTGACGGTAGTGATGCCTCGAATAGGTAACGGTTCTTTTTTTTTTCAAAGCACTCTGAAAGCACTAACAATAATGATACTGTTTTTGGTTAAAAAAAAATGCTGACAAAAATACTTCCATCATTCCTGCTGAATTCAAAAGATCGTGAAAAACTAACTAAACGTCACAGTGAAAAGCAATTAATTGGTCGGTACTGGCTTTGAACCACAGCCTCAATCCATCCCAAATGGCAAGACTGGCTCACCAGCAGCCATTACTTGGTAGCCATTTGGTACTTTGCAACATGAATAATTGCACTCAGCTCCAAATCGTTCTGACTGTGTTTTCGCTGGAATATCATCAACACAGTATCTTTTGTTAATCTGACACAGAGATGTGACAGACTGATTCGCAGGTGAGGTGCAATTCCTGGTGCAAACCAGCCTGTGTGAATTCTCCTCAGTGAGTAAGGAATAAGTGTTTAAAAAATAAATTACATCATTACTTGCTATATATTTTTCCTCACATCAAGTATTAAATGCTGTATGTAGCTTAATGAAGGCACAAAGCTGTTTATCAGAAAAATTGTTAAATCCCATTTTAAATTTTGCGTTTTCTTCACAGCTCATCCAAGCTCTCCCTCTCTGAAAGTCAGATGGATCGACAGGCATTTATATATATGCACTCACACAAAGGCACACACAATGAACAGGCTTATGTAAGGACAGGCTGAAGGACAAGCTGTCAGCTGACGTTCTCATTTTGTTAAATAAAATTCCTCCATCTACCTATTTAATTTTCTCACCCTTCCAATTGCAAGGCCCTCTCTATCTGTCATGCTCCGCCATTCAGCAGGAACAGCTCTCTCCTCCTCTTTTTGCATGCATATTTTCTCTCTCTCTCTCTCTCTCTCTCTCTTGCTCTTTTTCTCTCTCTTTCCCCTCTCATTCCCAAAGGACCCGAGCTGCTACTGCACTGTAATTACACCGAAGCTGCAGGGACGCATTTAAACATTTATTAAAGAAAAGTAAGGAGGATGGAGAAAATGAAGATAGAAACCAGATAGCAGCCAGACAAGAGTGCAGAGCAAAGAGGAGAGGGTATAATGGGGAGCTCTTGGGGAAACACTATAGAAAACAGTAATTGAATCCTTAAATTTAAAATGTTCTTTTTTGTGAAACACTTCGTAGAAGGCTTGACTGCTTTGTCAGAAGAGGGCTTGTGTGAAACACATTATGTACAGAAACATTTCTCTGATTAGAGAAGGAGAGAAAGTGATCAGTATTGTTTTTCATGAAAAGAGACGGAGTGTAACATTAGCTGGGCGATGGGGGTCTTCAGTAAGCACCTTGGGCCTGCTGGTTCTCATTCCCTGCTTGCCAGGTGAAGGATAAATGGTTTATGTGTTATGTAACTTTTCCAGCTCAAGAATTCCAGTCTGTTAAGATAAACATACCCTATACATTGTGAAATAAAACTTAATGTATTCTCAAGTT
>JAQLOL010000006.1:11321953-11347202 GCA_029783665.1 Naso thynnoides
CTTCTTCAGTCACACACACTCAGAGATGCCTTTTTTTCTGTCTATATGTGAGACCTGAATGCAGAGTTCAGCCAAGCTTAGCTCAATAATGACGTGCCTATGGGATTCACTGCAAAGGGAGGGAAATACCCTTTCTGTAACGCTGAAGCTTTAAGGCGTTATGCTTATTAGCTTAGCCTTAGTTTTTCAAACAACCCTTTGATTAGCTCTATTCATTTACGATAACAGAGCAAACAATGGACTTCCCTCCTTGTAAAGAAATCCTTGTATGCTTTACTTTTTGTACAGTCAAGTTTTATATAAAAGCATGTGTCTTGTGTTTGATATTTGATGGAATGTGATCTTTCAATTAGGGGCTGACTAATATGGGATTTTTGGGGCTGCAACTATTAGCGAGCAAGAACATTCCAATATCCAATATACTGGCCCATATTATATAAATATATATGTAATATTGGCTTTATGTGGCTATAAAATATATGTAAAAAAGATATGTAATGAAGGCAGGATATTTTAACAAACTTTATTCCAACCATTGGTGCACTGAACAGTGGACGATAATAATGGACGACCCTCTGCTGGACAAACTGTCATTTTCACCATTTTAAATCACTTGTCAAAGCATTTTTTTTCTGTCTTTTAATATCGGCACATGTCAGAGAACATATACTGTGCGCTGATACCAATATATCTGCGACAGGCTAATATCACCAGAGCACATGATGTCATAGTGTTTTATGTAGTCCCATAATAAAAGCAGGGCGTGTTACAACAGACTTTAGAGTCATGCAGAGTCGTAATGGTTGGAACATTCATTAATATGAGCACAGATTAATATCAAACGTTCTGTGATGGGTGAAAAAAAATCTTTTCTAATTACATTATGCCCTAAGATTAAAAAAAAAAAAAAAAGATGTCACTCGAAGTTAAAGCACCTCTTTGCTAAATCATGTACATAACCCAAAGACCTCGTCTTACTCTGCCAAACCATTGCAGTGCTTCCAGAGACAATCCTACCCATAAATCATTGGGCCCGAAGTAATACTGGCAAACCCCACACCATTAAAGCAATAAAGGGACAGACTGACACCACCACCCACACATCAATGACGACCAACACGGGAACTACAGCAACTGCAAAGACATCCACACACATAGATGCTAACGCAATGCATCATGGGGACAGTGCGTACTTTACCCAACCAGTGTAGAAGATTGAATGCATCCATAAGTGGGATGGAGTACTTCTGTATGCAGGGTGAGGGAATGCATACAAATACATTTTTCTCACAGATGACTTATGCCGCAGGGTGCGAAATGTCCCACGTGTTAAACATTTAATCATAAGCAGGTGCTGTTAGGGTGTGTGTTTAAGGACAGGGCAAGCAGACAAAGACAAGACCGGCAAGATGTGTTGTTACAAGTCTTGTAACCTTTCCAACTTGTTCATCAGAGAGGCACATTTCATTGTCATCTCCTTCCAATAATCATGTATTTTCACTGTAAAAATGATTCTATTCAAATACATATCTAAGAAGCTTTTGCACTCAGCGCTTCAGTTCAACTTATAAATGTTAATAAATTAGTGTTTTTGTTGGGTTTTTTTAAAGTGGAAAGCATGAACAACTTAAGGGACGTTTTATCCATGTATTTTTTCAAGACAAAATCTTTCAGGCATTTTCTTGTTTAAGGCTCATGCAACCTGTCTGATCACAAGTATGTGTTATTGAGAAAGCAGCATAGACGTTATTTCAAGGTTACAGAAGTCAATGCATAGTCTAACACTGACACCTACAGGTTTTCAGTCTGCCCTGCAAAAACATTTCATCTATCTGTCCATCAAACCTTCTTGCTATATGACACCTTCAACATACCACTGAAGCTGTGACACATATAAGGATTAGATTTCTCACAGCATCATTGGTGCTTTGCTTCACTGACACAGGCTGTATCCTATTTCAGGATATGTTTTCTGTGTATATAAAAAGTAGCTTGAGATATGGATTCCAGGGAAATATGCCGACAATACATTTACACTGAAACAAGATCCACAATGTATGTTTTCATACACTCGCTCAGTACACAAACATAGGAATAGAAACATGAATATAACACAGGAATTCAACATTACAGTGTAATGGAAGCACAACTTTTGAAATCGTTTCAATTCCAGTTGTGTAGAAGGTTCAAAAACAGTAACTGAGTGCAAGCAGAGCAAATCTTTCAGACGGAGGAGATTTGAATGACAATGAGTATGAACACACCAATATCATCAGAAAACAGATGACCTCATACTCTGGCAGTACAGATAAAATGGTGTTAAATAAGCAGCTGTCTGTCTGTGAGCAGACAGCCAAACTTTGAGTGACACCAATCCAGCAAAGACAGGGAATGAGGACACGAAACCAGACTGATGATGATGACTGATGATGATACCGGTAACCGTCAGGGTGATGGAGCAGCGCGGATCGCTGTGCCCTTACCAGTGTGGAAACGGCAGAGGTGTACATTGGAGTGTGTCCTGTAGACATCAACACAGGCTGCAAAACAACAGAGGGAAGAGTGTAACTGTGCACGGCATGCGGATGGGTACAGGGGATAAACAGTGGGCATTGCTTTGTTTTCTTTTTCATTTATTTATCAGAGGAGATGCTGTCAACTTAACCTCTGCCACACATTCACAGCTGAGTTCACAGAAGAGTTCTACCAAATCCTGATCACCAGAACTAATACAAATATGTTATTAATAAAATCTATATTAGGCTTATACCATCCTTTAAATATTAAGGTTCAACAGCTGATACTGTAACTATGCTGTGATGGTTAATACAGTTGCATTGGGAACTTTCATTACTATACCATACAGTTTTGTGTTAAAACAGGGGAAAAGATAAACCACAAGTCACTGACTGTATACATTCATTTTTACAACACAAATCAGTGTTAAGATCAGTTTTCATGCATCAACCTGAAGATATTGAGATAACCTAAACCTTTCTTAAAACAATTACATTAGGGATGCACAATAATTATCGGCCCAATATTGCAAAATATGACATTATTTTATTGTAATATAATATAGGTAATGAAATTTTAGTTAATAGAATAATAGAGCAGAATAATAATGTTTATCTGAAGAGTAAACAGCCAGAGGCTTTTGTTTCTAAAAGCCTATATTTTTGTGTCAAGTGATGCACTTTCCTTCAAAAAGCCAAAGTTTTTGCTGTACTTTACAAAAAAATAAATGACCATTTGTAGATTCATAAGTGTTGTTGTGTAAAAAATAATGTCAGATTTGTCAGAGCTATGGAATATTAAATCATCCTTAGCATTTCATACCCTCAGGTCTGCATAAATACAGGTTATCATCTTTTCAAAATACAAAAATGTGAAATGAATGATTTTATAGGCAACAAGAAGCTGATAATTATTGGTAATTGGCTGAAAAAAAAATCATTATTGTGCATCCCTAAATTATACAAATGAGTCACTTGTGCCTGTATTTATTGTTACACAGTAAAATATACCTTAAAAGAATACACAACATAACACTGTATATGCTGTATAGTAAAGCACCGCTTTTACCCTTCAAGCATTGATAGCGAATTGATGAACAGCTCATTCAGAATCAGTTTATCGATGAAGAACAGAAGCATCATTATGTCTGTTATAGCTGAATGGATTTTACTGCACAGCTGTAGCTGCTATGCTAAACAAAACACCCAGTGCCTATGAATTTTACAAACAGCAGCAGTGCAGCATTTTCACATGTCAGGAGACACTTTGCCTCCCGCCGGAAAAGTTTTATATTGCAGCAAAGCACATCATCAAAGTATGAATGCTGGGACAGCTGTGTTTGCTGATCCAGGTAGGACCTGGATTCATGCTGATCCTGATATTTACAGATACAATCTGTGCACCTGTCTTGCCTTTTATAAACATGGTCTCCTATTCATGGCTCCTCTTGACACATTTTGGACGTAAATTAGTGACAGCTGAGCTCAGTGACACATGAGCAGTGGATGTACCGGTAGATAAGAGTAGAGCATTTGACAAGCACTTCATAAATGCATTACCCCAGTCCATATTTCCCTTGCAAGTGAATGGGTTCATTCAGTCAACCTTGTGCTTATAAGTCATTAACTTTTCAGATGCCAGCAGCAGACTCAAGGGAAGGGTTTCAGGAGTGGGGTAGTGCCATGAGGGGAAAAAAAAAGGAGAAGCATATACGACTGAAAAGATGTTACAGTAAAACATGGGAAAATAAGATTGATGCAGGCCAGGCTATCCTCTGAGCCTACACACCGCATCACACAGTAATGAACAGAGTCAAAAAAAACCTCAAATGTCAAGACTGAGCCACCGTGAGGTCATCATGCCACTGAGGAGGCACGACTAGGGCAAAGGGGTGAGGCAAAGTGCAGATAAACCAGACACCACAGTCATCATCATCATCATCATTTTCAACAATTTTATCAAATAATCACAATTATGAGTAAAAACACCACTCATAATCTTAATCATCTCTGTCACTATTATTCAGATTTTTTCTTAACCTCGGATTGAATAATAGATTTATGTCATAATAAACCATCAGACATTATCTATCTATCCATCTTTGTTTCTGTCTTTCTTTCTTTCTTTCGTTGAATTTCCTTTATAACTTTTTTAAGGATGCAGACCACTGACAAAAAATGCTGCAAACAATTCACTTTGAACTGAGTGAGTCCAGACCTTTATACTTGGTAGTGCATTCAGTTCTCCCTGAAGAGAAACACAAGACTTCATAAATAATGGCAGTATTCCAGAAATAGAAACAGGGCCAATCCTGATTCCAAAAACACACTGAACAACATCAACATGCTCCCTTTCATGTGATGGAGAAGAAATATCCTCCAGACTGAACCTTCCTGTAGTGTAGGTGTTTTAATAACAGCGTTATTGTTGCATTTTTAGGACCATGAGCTCATATGAATGCTAATTTTGTGTCTACATGTGTGCTTTAATCTCCTCTTTTCATGTGTGTGGCTCTCTCCGCTACGCTTCCTGTGTGCATTATGCTGCAGGTGAGCTCAGGTTATTGGCTGAGTGTGGGTTGTTCTGTGGAGCTGATTGGTTCCAGCCTCCAAACGAGCAATTTTAGAGATTGGCTTCTGTGGGCTCTACTTTCTCTACTTCCAGCCACAGTTTCTTTGTGAAATGTGTGTTAAATGTACCTTTAAATTGTTGCTGGTAGTTCATGGAAGCTTTAAAGAGGGAAGACTCATTTTTTATGTTGTGCCAGGGTTTCCCCTTTTGTTTTCCGTTATTTTTCCTAGCACTTCACCTATTGTCTGTTAATGTTTATAAGACAGCTTTGAGTTCCACTCCTAGGTTTTGAATTATTATTATGTGCAAACATACTGAACAGCAGCGTTTCATTTTCGTAAATGGAAGAAAAGTTGGAGGGTCGGGCCTTTATGATTTAGACTTACTGTATAAAACTGGTGTTTATACAAAGTATAACCTAGTGCTGCTATATCTGAGGGGAGGAAATGAAGAAACCGTTTTGCAGCCTCTTTAAAAACCTCACACTCCAGACAAAAGTGCTTGTGTCATAAAAAAGCAGTGAGGAACCACCCATACTATATTCTTATAGATTTGTCACTGTCAGGCGTAGTTTATGTTTGGTGTTTCGTTTCTCTGTCACATTTATCTTTCAGTAAATGAAGACAAACTTAGATGCTAGGACTCAAGCCAGTTAGACCCTGTTTGACAAGTAAATAACGTGACATGCAATAAAAAAATAAAGCAAAATGAAATATTGACTGTTATAACATCAAAGTTAAAGTCTTCAAAAGTGCCCGTTTTCCCAAGTTGTTGGTAAAACCAGAAACATCCACTTCAAAGAAATTTAAAGGTGCTATTTGTCACATTTTAGCAATTACAACCTTATATAAAGGTCAAATTAGAACTGATTTCTGTGTGTGCAGGAGTGACATTTAATTTAAAATGTGCCGTGGAAGAACAAGAGTGTATGTCAGCATAAACTATGTTGACAGAAAAACATTAAACTGTTCCCATAGCAGCCGTTGAACACAGGCCGCCTGTGTGAAAACCAGGAATTCTAACAGCCAGACTAGATGAACCCTGTACATTTCAAACACTGCTCTTATGATTGTGACCAGTCAATTAAGATTGGGTCAAATACCTCGGAGCAGATTTGACCACATTTTATAGCCCTACTTGAACAAAGACACAAGACTTTTTAAGGAACTGTTTTAGGGCTAAAATGTGTAATAAATCAACCTTAAGCTCTGGATTAGTATTGCCCGTCGATGCTGCTAATATATTTTTACCATAGCACTCAGTGATTTTAACAGCCCATCTGGATAGAATAAGAATTGCTCTGTACTCCTCCAAATGCCTGTCTGCTTGGTTTAGCCACTAACAAGACCACCCACCTTAAGAATATTTGTCCCTTTACATGTACACTTCACTTTTAACCTGTGGTTGTGCGTAGAAATACAGATGTTTTGTGCTTGAGGCAATGCAGTCCCAATCGAAACGACTGTCTGATGGCAATGTCAAGCACTGAAAATTTTCAAAGTGAAGCATACACATTAAGGGACATTTACACTCTAGGTGGGTGGTGTTGTATGTTTCCGTTGATAAGGGAGATTTAAGGTACTCTGCCAAGATTTTTCACTCACTCACCGGGTTCATGCGCAGTGTTTTCGAACAGTATAACGCCCCACCCAAATCATGTAATTTGCATCAAATACTGTCATCTCCATCGGGACTGTGCTGAAATTATCAAAGGACCTCGGAGTTTGCCAAAAAAGCAGTACTTAATTTTACCTGGAAGAATTATTTGTGTCCTCATTATAAATCACTGACATGGTCGTTCCGGACGTGGATAAAATCACTGAGTTACCCTGGTGAAAATCACATTACCCGACCTCCCCAGGTAAAACTAACTACCTGTATTATTCTGGACAGGGCTTTAGGACTCATGTCACACTCAGTCAAATGCAATGTAGATCTATTGGAGCAAATATTGTAATTACTTTCACTAATTATCAATATTGAGTGAAGGACCAATTTATTTTTAGTCGCATAGTGTCAGGAAACCTATATCAAGTACAGGACAAAGAGACTTTGTCAGCTCACGCCAAACAGCCACTGAACACCAATTCTCTAGTCCTTATAGCCTAAATTCTGCATGAACTCTTAGATTTTTTCAGTGCAACCTAATGCAAATGATGGGTGGATAAAATAGAGATGTATGATTTCCATAATGCAGAAAACATAGACAGAATCATGAAAAATGTATTGACAATAATGTAAAAATGCAGAATATTGCAGACTGGCACAACACGGATGCAGTTTATTAAAGTGGCGTTTTTTTTCCTGCCGTTCCAAGCGTTTTTCACAGTGTCTGAACCGAATAAACAGAAAAAAAACTATGCTGCTATATTTTGGTGTCATTTACGGCCACACTGCTTCTATCCTCTGTTCTCTGTGTTAGTGTTTCTCCTCTGTACACACACACACACACACACACGCACACGCACACGCACACACACACACACTCACACACACAGAGTCATGTCGAGTGGGCCTCTGAGACAGTAAGTCATCCAAAAACTGAGGAATTCGACACTTTCAGCTAAATTTAGAGCAGAGAATTATTCAAATGACTTCATAATGTGAAGCACAGATGTGATGCGCTTTATTTTACAAAAATGAGAGTTTTTATTTTTTTATAACAACATTGAAGCCTGTTTTCTGATTAAAAAAGTAGTGCAATGCTGTGCTACATCATGATCATTGACATTCATTAAATTTAAATATTTCTCATTGATTTGTTAAAAATCATATTCATCATCATATTAGACAGACAGATTAGACGGTCAAACTGTTGACAAAATGTGATTAATTCTTAAAACACAGAATTAAGAAATATTAAAACAGACAACACAGATCCTGGCAAAAATACAACAGGTTTTATGCTGAACTCCTATATGTTAGTGAAGCATGTTGGAAAGAAACGTCGTGTACAATGTCATGTTATACAGCAGCAGACACTGACTGATAATGAACACTAGAAAATTTTTAGTTTAGCTGCCTTGTAGTGATGATTTCAGCTCTTTATCACAAACCTGTGCAGAAACACCATCCAGCAAAATGCAATTTGTCCCCTGATTTCACTAATTTGTACCAGTTAATGGTTGAAAAAGACTCTGCAAGATAATACAGATGTTTCGTGCAGCCAGTAAAATGATTTGTCTGTGAAAACATGGTATAGGTATTAACATTCTGTGGGGGAACTTGCATCCTGTGTGTATTGAGAACATCTATTTTGATGCCTAATGAATGCCTTCTCTGAAGTGTTTACCTCCTACTAAAACATTTGGATGCAGAAGTGCAGACTGCCCACGTTTTAAATGTTCAACACTTCAGGTCAGTCTAAATATCACATCCTATTTAAATTTAATTACCATTTTAAGATAGTTTCCAAGGGAAAAAAAAGAAAGAAAAGACCCAAACAATTTAAATAATCAGTATTTGATGTGCCTGAGACAAACAACCTTGTAACCACATTGCCTCCCACCACTAACCTAAACTTATGTTCGCAGGATAATGAAACGTTCGTTTCTGCTTCGGCTCATAAAGATTGTTAATCGCTGCCATTTTTTTGCAAGAGTGCTTTATGGGTAGTGCGCATGTACAACTCTTGTAGGAGAAGGAAGTGAGATGGCTCATGTCTTAGCTACTCCCATCATCAGCTCCGTCAAAAATGACCTGTTTTTTTTTCACCATTTGTTCAATTGGGTAAGTGAGTTGCTAGATTTATTAGCCTGTTATGGAATTTTACTTGCTGCAGGCAGTCAGGCTGTCCCTGTTGTTGAGTTTTAACTTACTTGGAGACTTATTTCAGATTTTAACCTTCTTACTTACTAGATGGCATAAAATTATATTTGCTGTATGTTACTCACAGATACTGTATACTGGCAATCAGTACCACAGGCTTCTGGAAAATGACTGAATAAGTCATGTAATGGATGTGAAGCTCTGGAGGGCACACATCACATTTTAAAATTTCTCTTAAACTGAGGTAAATTACCTCATTATAGCGGATTTTAGGAAGAAGAACAAGTCTCCCTCCCTGTCCCTGTAATAAATCGTGTACCCATCAGCTGTGAATAACTGCTGATCTCTTGGCATGTGCTAGATGACAAACTCCACTGAGACAAAAGGAATTAATCATACCAGCAAGAAAGGTCGGAAAAGGGACGCAGGTCTACAGTTTGTAGAAGCAACAATTAGGGATGTCGCAATAACCCCAAAAATGAATTGCCGCGATATTAACAAACCAACCGCAGAGCATGGTAGGCCACCATCATAACCGCATTTGATGTCATCTCACCTCACCTTACCTTTAGACAGAAACAATGGAAACTGTGTTGATACCTAACAGGTATGTAAAACCCATAGATACATACTCGTGTACATACTGTATCTATGCGTTCATCTAATGTTACTTTGGGAACAGTTTGGCTTTCAACCAAATCATGGCTCCACATGCACATTATGTTTTCAGTCAAATAGCCATGCGCGAGTAGGAGGACAGCAATTACAACAGTGACGGCCTAAAGAACTGTGTGAGTGATGTAATGCTCCTCCAGCAAAATGTAGAGTTCTTGCACCACTAAACTCGGTCAAAATAAGACTGCTAACTTATCATCTTCACATGTGGCGTTTGTGTATATCCTAAGTTCAACGTTACATTATAAAGTTAGTTACTTAGTTCTGTTTTAGCAATACCACAGTACCAGGAACAGTCACATAATAACATTCAGTCCCATCTTGCCTCTTATAACGTTACATCGCTCCTCGGCCATGGACCTCAGTTTCTTTCGGGGGATTGTTTTTGCTTGTGATGGTGATAAAGGGTGTGCAATGTGTATTAATACCAGCCTTAGCAACAATTAAATGTTTCTTTAGGTAGTACTCTGTCATAATGTCTGTGTAAAAACTGAATGGTTGTTTATTTCAAAGTACCAAACCAGCTATTTTTAATTCATTTCAGTAATGCTTACAGCACATCTCCCCTAAAATACCCAACAAATCTGGTTTAACTAACACTGACATGTGCCAGCTTGCTGTTGTCCATCTCCACAAGCTCCAGTAGCTGCTGAATTCACACTTTGACTTTACAAAACTAAGATGAGACATTCTGACAAACAAAACTGTTACAAATAATTGTCAGCGCCTACGTCCTTGTTTTTAATTACCTTTTGAACTGGAGCCATTAAATAAAAACCCAGCTGTCAGCGAGTCATTGTGCTGCTGTTTGTTTAGGGCCTTTGTTGATGCATATATTCAGAGATAAATAAACAAAGGGACATAAACAAAGAATTTGATTGTAATATAAAAAAAAGATTGTGGGTGATCTCTGACATAGTAGTGCATTTCCTCACATTTGTTACTGCACTCCTGGCTTTCAGTGGTGCTTTCCAATTTGACAGTGTTCTTGAACGATGCACCTCCTCAGTACCCGCAAGGAGAAATCTCCATGGCCACCACAGCTCATGCAGTACAGGCTCTGTATGTTTTAAATAGCAGCAGTGAGGCACAATAACTCAGCCTCTTTTTTCTGCTTATTAAGACAGAGCATTTTAACGGACATATTTGCTCCTCGGGGACTTCACTGTTTGCCCATGTGGGAATCACTTCCCCCCTCAAAGCCATGCAGGAACTCTTAAGTCTTAATAGCCAGTGAGGCTGTTAAATTACATGTGGGCATATGAGATGGATCGTTATTGAGTGTGCATCAAAGCTTACACCTGCTTGCATTTGTAATTACAGTATGTATTTGCTAATGCACTCCAGGCAGCGTGACTCTGCTCATGTTCCTACTGATGTCAGCTATATCTTTTGTCTGTGTGACCAGTTCTTGTCTGTGTGAGTGTCTTCCTTCATGTGATAGAAGGAGACACTGAGCTCTTGTGTAGGTTTGTTTCTCTGCATTAGATTTTGAATCGATGTGTCTGAAATAAATGCTTTTTAGAAGCAGTTCATTGTCTGTACCGTGAGCTTCCACATAAGTTAAGGTTAAGGCTCCTGCACACCAATCTGACAACAAAGAATTAGCTGCGACAAAGATCAGCTTCTTTGTAGTGGCTAAAAAGTAGCACCAATCAAATCATGAAGACAACAGCTGGCGACTAGGGCTGTCACTTTTTGAAAAAGTTAAGTTCGAACAAATTTAAAATGACTTGTAATTCATATGGATAAATTCTGTGGGGGTTTTTTTTGTTTTTTTTAATGTATGTCTAATCGTTGCTACTGCTCATTCCGTGTTAACTTATTAGGTTATTTATTGGTCTTTCCTCATGCAATGCTTTTTTTCTGCCGCTGTTACACCGCAATTTCTCTGTAGCAGGACTAATAAAAGATTATCTTATTTTATCGTGTAAGGAGAGGGAACTAACATTACAGCACTCTTAACTTAAACACCCAAAGCTGAGTCAAATGGGTTAGCGGGCTAATAACATTACGTCGTCACTCCATTAATCGTGTCGATATTTTGCGTGAAATAAATGCATAGGAGGATTAGGTTACTGTCGCATGAGGGGAGGGGCGCCTTTTGTCATGATGCGACGGTGGTCAAGGCTCTGTGGACAATGCGCTTATAGGGAGACTGCAGTTTACATTTCGAACTGGTCATTACAGCTCGAAAATGAACTTTTTAACCCATGTTCAAAAGAATATCCAAATTTCCTATAAAAAGTGACAGCCTTACTGGCGACCAACAGGCTCGTACGTGCTGCACCTGCCCCAAGGCAAATCTCTCCCCACAGATACACGAACCATTGTTATGATTAAGCAGCATTTTTTTAACCCACTATTGCTAATAAAGCTAAGCTTCTAACTGATAGTATGTCTGATAAAAATTTTCAAATGCCATTAGCGACGAGGCAAAGGAGAAAACTAAGAAAGAGCTGCACTAAATGTGTGTAATCACAGAAACTGCAGCGACAGTCTCAGGGGGCTTTTCTTCTGTTTCTGTGCCCTTTATAATGTGCTGGTCGCTCACCTAAACAGCCAATGATAGTGCTTTCTCCCACTGTCGAGTCGCTGCCAATTCTACCTGCTGTTCACACCACCCTGACCAGAGCCACCGACTCTCTCTGACAGCCCTGACAAGTCCTGACACCCGACCGTCAGCCTGGTCTGCAGGAGCCTTTAGTCCTTCCATTTTGAAATGTGAGTGTAGCTTTCTTTTCAAAGTCTCCTTTCAGTAAATGGAAGATTGGCAGTCTTATTGGATTATAAAATAAATTATTACTTTCCATCTTCAACCAAGCTATTTGTTGTCAGAATTTTCTCTCTACAAAACTAAAATACAGAAAGTTTTTATTTCAGTGTGTAAGTTGGAATCATTACACTTAAAAATCAATTAGGATAGACTGATGTCTGACCACATCCTGAAACAGTTCAGAGGATCACATTACTCAAGACATCTTGCGTCCACTTGCACTTTGATTTTCATGCTGTTAAGCTCTGATATCAGATTACCCGATTGACACAGGTCTGAAGCTGACACTTAGAGGTGCCCTGGGGTTGGATTTCCTTATAAATACATTAAGCTCCCATCAAAAATTATGGAGAAGAATAAGCATTTCCACACATACAGCGCATCATTTAGAGTGCAAAGTTGTAATAGATAATGTGTTGTAATGAACCACTTTTGTGTGAGCTAAATGGAACTCTTAATATAAATTTAACAAGCTTAGAGGATGTTGTGTCTCTGAATTAAACAAATTAGAATGGGGAAAACCAAATTACATTACCACAACTATAAATCTGTTGATTGAACTCAGGATTCCAGACAAAGTGTTTGTATTAATAGCACATTGATAAATGCACTGTAGGTAATTAGGGGTATCAATTTTGTCTCACAGTTATTCACTTGTAGCTACATTTAGTATAATTTTAGAAGTAATTTTGAGCTGTAGCAAACATAAAATATCACAGTGATGATGTGGGGGAAGAGTGGCTCATCCATTTATCAGAGGGTTGGTGTTTTAATGCCCAACTGCACCAGTCTACATATCAAAGTGTCTTTATGGGCAAAATACTGAACCCTAAGCTGCTCCTGATGGCTTTTTCATTGATCTTTACGTGTGTGTGTGTGTGTTTGTTTCTGATGAGCACGTTGGTTGTATAGACACCTGCCATTGGTGAATGTGTTTTTGTGTGTATGATTGGATGAATGTTGACATGCAGTGTAAGGTGCTTTGAGTGGTCAGTGGACTATAAAAGGCCTGAATAAAAGCAGTCCATTTACCATATACTAAGTGTACTTAAACAAGAGGTCAAAATGATGTCACACTGCAAACACATCACTGTGAGGAAGACATAATTGTGACCTACTAGTTGAGAAAAGATATGTGACAGTATTTTTTCCTTTTGAATGAAGTGTGAGTTTATTCTAACACAGTAACAGGCCACTTCCCAAGGGCTGACAGCTGTTATAGTAATGTTTATTAACAGTGTTCGTAGTAAATGTGTTAAGTGTGTGAGTCCTACCTTGACAGGTGAGATATGTGTGTGTGGTGTGTAGCCATGAATGGCCTCCATGGCAGCAAGGTTCTTGTCACTCATATGAAGCATCTCGGCACTTTTCCCTGGAGCCAGATGTGCTGGACTGTGCTCCAAGGGGGGCGTCTCCTCATCCTGGTACCTGTACTTCTGCAGAGACACACACATACACACACATCCAGATGAGCTGGGTAGTCCCAGTAGATTTTATGTAAAAAGAGCAGCTATTGGCGGAGTGTATTTTAAAGTCGAAGTCGAAGTCAAAAATGCATTTTCAAACCTTTTGGACCATATTCCAGCTCTTATTGTCGTCAAATTTAAAAATGTATCACCAAAAAAAAAGGCAAAAAATTATTTTTATTTATTTATTTATTTATTTTATTAAAGTCTGCCACTTCCTTCTTTCATTCAAAACAAAATCTCCCAGGTCCCTGATGTCATCATTTACTTGGCCATTATTGGTTGAATCATTTTTTAATTCAAGCAATTATATCACGCCAATCCACTTGTCAATATAAACCAGCTAGCTTGGTGTTACACTTTAGCAAAGCCCTAGCAACGGTTGCCAAGGAGTACAACAACACTTGCCAACAACACTCCAGTCAGATTCTACCAACTTATGTCCCGCCCCTAAAGCCCTTTCACTGGTTGTTTAACTGTTTGAATTGCAAACACATCACAACACGGCAGTTGACACTCTGGAAAAAGGCATTTACATAATTGTGTGAATGATAAAGCCCCTTCACCAAGGACACCAAGCACTACCTCCATTACAAAGGCATCTTTGACCAAGTGTGAACAGTCTATATGCAGATTGTAGTCATCAAGTAACAAGTGTGACGCCTACACGTGCAAACTGAAGACATCATATAAGACCTCCAAACACTGCCATTGTGTGCTGAGCAGGGCAGTCGTCCTCCACAACCACATGGAGCAGCAACCAGAGCCGTGACTCACGGTGGCTCCACACTAGAAGATCATGCAGCTTCTCCTTTCTAACCTTACTCCCCTACCGATATCCCACACCTGGGCAGCGTGCCAGCAGCCCACTGTGTTAGCCATACATGGTAGGCCTCATTCTAGGCGTGATGACACAAAATCTGCACACAGCAATTTCCATCACAAACACATCAGAAGGTGGGCAGCATCACTGGAGATCTGCCACACTGTCCTATGGGTTAGCACTTGTGTTGTTGTTACAAATCTGTATTTCCCTGAAGCCCCCCAGGCTCACAATATGCTCTGCTGCACTGCAGATGTGAAACAGCCCAGTCTGGAAATGGAGAAATTTCGGAGGGATCATCTGAATTTTGGCTGATGGCCTGGTGGCCAGCTCTCCCCTCTCCTTTCTTTCTCTCTCTCTTTTTTTTGGGAGGCAGACGGAGAGGGAGGTGCATCACCGAGCCCTGTCTCTGACGGGCTGCCTAGCAACCAGAGCAGAGCAGAGATTGCAGTGCCACAGTTGGGCTGCCAGCATCGGTCCTGGATCGCATTACACTGAGACAGCAAGAAGGAGAGAGAGTGAAACAGAGATGAAGATAAAGGGGAAAGTAAGGGGGGATGGGTAAAAATGAAAAAAAGTGAGAGCATCAATAAAGGGATACTGAAAACAGCAGCATGAAAAACCTGAGAGAAAATAACAGCATCGTTCCATAATTACAGGTTATTAAAAAGGAAACCATTGATTTTTCTATGTGAATCACTGCAGAGGTGGGCACTGCTACATTATTGTAGGCATAGATTAAATATATTGTGACTGTTTACCACCAGCTACCTTTATACAGACAGCATAATACAGAACAGAAAAAACATTAACAACTGAACAACATCCTCTTACATCAGTAAACTTGTGCACTCTACAAGGATTTACATTGCAAAACACAAAACCTTAACTTACAGTTAACATAAATGTAGAACAGTAAATGACATGAATCAAAGCTCAAAGCAGCCCTGAGCACTTTGGTCTCCCCTGCCTCCCCCTTTCCCGCATGACCAGCATTCATGCTGCCATGTTGCCTTCTGTCCCACTGGTGGGGGATGTGACTGTTGATGCTCAAGATATGTTCACTGTCTTTCTGTAGAGGAGCTTTGGTGTTTTTCCTCTGACCAGTGAATTGTGTGACTGTTGCTCTAAGTAACGCAAAAGCACATAAACAGTAAATCTCCACACAAAATTTATGAGTCTGAGATGCATTTTTTGCAGGTAATACCTAAAATTATGGCAAATGCAAATAATACAGATTCATGTTAAAAAGAGCATTTACAGCGCCATCTTCACTAAGGCTAATTCTGATCTGTCAACAATGACATACTTAATTCTCGGGTATTGTAAATGTTTATCACGGATTTCCAGCAATTTAATTAGTCATCAATGCATTCACCTGGTGTTCCAGAGATCAGTCAGTCCCTGATGAGATGGCTGAGGTGAAAACAGGCAGTTCCAAGTCATCAGAGCAAAGACAGTGAGCTTATGCTAAAGATGAATGCACTTTAACATTTACATTTCTGATGAGCGCAGCAGCAGTTAGCCTAGCATTTTTCCAGCTAATACATTTTTACACGGGTCCATACTTGCAGCATTTCACATATAACACCGAATTTGACATTATTATATATTGGCTGAGTATTGTAGCTAAAATCGGAATGTGCTTTGATTTGAAATGACCACATTTAAATGTAGCACACATGCTAACATCGGTTGTAGTGTAAGGAGACTGCAAATGTAAATTCCTTTTTGCTAATGTTTTTGTCAATTAGCTTGAGACAATGAAGGCATGATTTTAAGTTTTGCCTTAACTTATTATAGTGAAGATGACACTATTTTTTTAAAGTACACACTTAAATTGTGTTAAGTATGGCTGTGTGGTAAAACAGTCTTAATGAAGGAACACAAGAAATCTTCAATCCATAAAGATGATAAACTTAGAGTTTTTTCTCCTCTATGTGGATAGATGTAAAATCATATCCCACAGCAGAAACAAACAAGACGACAACCTGTTTTTGGCTCGCATGTCAACATACACGTCCATTTGCTGCTGCATTGTATTGTTTGAACTACCAGTGGACGTGAACATGGATTGAAAATTAGAAAATTATGGCGTGAAACCAAAGGGCACAAAGCGACTTTTGGCTCTCTGGTTTTACTCTCTGTCGTGTCTGTGTTGGTGCCTGTTGAGGGGTGGAGCTTCTCACAGACAGGATAGGATACATTTCACTGAAGACAACAAGGACAATGCAGCTCATTCATTAGTGCAACAAAAGTCAAACAGTATGATCATTTATTAAACGTATGTTTAACAAGCACAACACACGCTTGCAGAAATGTGATGTCTGCTCTTCAGCCTCTCTGCCTGCAGTACTTTGTCATCATTGTTTTGCGTATCAGAACTGGAGCTTGAGTTCCCCAAACAATTATCTGTTTTAATAAACATAATTAGACATTGTGTCAATTAAATCTCTTTTTCCGGACCCCTTTCTTCCACGCAGGGGTTTGTAAGCAGTGTGTGACAATTAAAATCTGCATCTAACTGTACACGCAGCCCACTAAATTACCACTGCAACAAAATTCCTCAGTTTCTCAGGTTTTACTGAACTAGTATTTTGCTGCAAAAGGGATCCAGTACATCTTTAAGGGATTCCTCTGTTACAAAGGTCAGTATGAGGAGATTCTCTAGTTTGCTGCTGCAGCTGTTTGCCCTCATGTACTATAATAAGGACTGCACACGTCCTTTAATGGTTAAATGAGTTAACTTAATGTAGAGCAAATGTCAAACACTATCTACTATCATCGGAGCTAATGTAATTCAAGGTCCAGATTTTAAATTACTGTGTATTAGGTAATGGAATGAAAGCTAACCTCAGCTCTCAGACATATAATTTCCGAGAAGCAAAGACTCCAAATGGATGTGATGTGTAAGGTGTTACGGTAACCATGAGAAGCTGTTCAGGTGTAATTTAAAGGTTGCAAATCCCCAATGCATCTTCTGAGAGTTTAAGCTTTTGCAAGTTCATATATTTGCATTTTCTTAAATGATGATTAATCCTTTTTTTTTCTCTACATTTGGATTAATTTTAACAGTTGCTGCTTTTATGAACTCAAAGGGATTTTATGCCGAGTGCTAAGTCTGTGTGACACTTCACAGCGCTGTCAGAATTAACTATATGCTGAAGTTTAGTTGTGTGCAGTACAATACATCTCACTGAGGTAAATCTGGGCAGGGAAATGTGTTTGAATTAAACCAAACTTCAGTCTATTTTCTAAAGAGAAATTTAAATGATAAAAAGTCTCATTACTTCTTTTCAGACAACTGCTTTCATCGTCTGAAACCAAACAGCCTAGTTGAAATACACAAAGATACACAAAAAGTAATTCATTGTCTGTAAATTATCTATATAGAAATACATGTCAAATACTGTCTATTCTACCTAATTACATTGACTAACCTGTGTACAACTTTAATATTTTTCCTTATGTTACTTTAAATCTCTCTGCCACTATGCAGCCAGTTTTGTGCATTATGAGATTACCTAATGCATTTTGCGTTTATGGTCACACCACTCCTCAGTAACATGCTCATTAGTTGTTACTTTGCTTTTATCAGTAGATAATTACAAAAGACACACTCAGACATGTTATAATAAGAAACTAATATGTTAAATATTGACTCTTTGCACCTTTAAAACATTCACACGCTGTACTAACTTGCCCATTTATACATTTCAGATCTTTGGCATCCCTTTTCCATTGAGGGCCCTGCCCCCTTTTGAACAGTCCCCACCCTGTTGAATGCACCAGATGAGTCTGTAAAAGCTCCCATACACCAAATAAACAACAAGCTGTGAAAAAGAACGGCTTCTTTGTCGTGTCTTGTCCGTCACTGTCGGGCTAAAAGTAGCATTGTTCACACCATGAGGACATCAGCTGGCGTCCAACAGGCTTGTACGTGCTGCGCCTGCGCCAAGGCAAATCCCTCTCCACACATATACAAACCATTGTTATGATTAAGCAGAATTATTTTCACCAACTCTCGCTAATAAAAGTGGTTTTGACTGATAATGTAATAATGTAATCAAGGAAACTACAGCAAAGAGTTTTCCCTCTCTGTTTCTGTGCCTTTTGTTTGTGCGTCGGCCGGCTTACCTGACCCAATCAGAGTGATTTTTCTCACTGACAAGTTGCCGCTGATTTTACATGTTAAATTGGCCATAAAGCTTCTGACAAGCCCAGAGCAGTTCCAACGCTGCTGTTCACACCACACTGACCAGAGCCACAAACTCTCTCTGACAGCCCAGACAAGTCCCGACCTTCGACCGTCGGCCTCTACCTTTACAGAGAGATTGTTACTATTGTGCTACAGTGCATTTCGCATCTGTTGCTGTTCTGTGGCTCATAGATGCATGTGAAGTTGTATTTTCAGCCAATTCTTAAATCATGCCATTTGCTGTTCCTTTCCGTGCCATTCCTCTCAGCACATAAATAAACCAAGCCTAGCAAACATAAAGTGTTGCCTTTGATTTCTTGCCCTCCTGTTTTTATTTGGCAATAAGGCGGATAACAAAACGGTGAAGTTAATCTCTAAGAAGAATTCTAGATTGGTAATATGGAACTGGTTTGGATTTTTGAAAACTGACACAGTGCAAACAACTGTTATTTGCAAAAAAAAAAAAAAAAAAAATTCACACGCCTGCCACCTCACCTCATAAACCAAAGAAAGGACTTGAAAGAGTTTGCAGGCAGTTAATCAGTGGGGCGTTCACACGCGTAAGCATCAGCAACATCCTCACAGACACGGCCAGAGGCTACATTATGTGAGAAGGACATTATGTGAAGTTTTGTTGTCCTTGTAGGTCTGTTAGGAGAGGAAAATCTCAGGGTAACTCATGATACAATACAAAATGCAATATGTTGCCCACAGTAGCAATAATATCACAACAAAACAAAATTTTGTCGACTGAAATTTTTTCACCGCTGTCCGACATTATCCTACTGTCAACTTCTTCTTCTGCCAATTAATTTCCATTCACATTACCCACATTCAAGTCATAAGCACCACAGGGAGGAGACATGAAGTAGTGATGCTGGTGATTCAAACTGGCAGGGAAATCTATGTGAAGTAACAACACCGTGCTATTTTCATTCAAATAGAGATATTTGGCGTCAGCATTTTAGTAATTGTATCTCCCCTGTCAGCATGGTGATATATTTCTGTATCAATATTTTGTCCCACCCCTGAGGTCTTTCCTCTTTAAATAGATAAAATTAGTTTGGTTGTGCTTTTCAGGTACTAGCAAAATAATGAAATAAAGAGAAATAATCAATAATAGAAATAAAAACAATTGACATGAAATTGTAAAATAATGATACAGCCTTAAAAAAATCTTGATATATTTTTGGTGTTTGGCCTTCCCCTATCTTCTGCAGCACTTTGTAAGTTTTTAATGGTGCAAAATAAATAGAATTTACATTCTTACTTCCTTACTTCCGACAAAATGTAAGAAAAATAGCATTATGGTCATCATTCTTTTCGACAGAGGACTGATGACAGAACAGTGTTCATCTCCAATGGTCATGTGAACTTTTCCACTACAACCCATCAAAATACAGTCATTGTTGCCTTCTCAGTTGATTTTCACTTTCAAGTGTATTCTCGAGTGCCAAACCCTGAACACAGCTTTCATCTCATTTGCGTTATCATAACTGCTGTTGCCAGCCAACACCCACTGTACCAGTGCAACTGTTTTGTCATGTATACTGTATGTAAGCCCCAGAAGACCCACGGAAGGGAAAAAAAATCACTTATCTGCCAATGCTAAATTCAGACTATTCTCCAAGGCGATTCAACACTACACCTTGACAAGGGTTACTATCCTGTAGCTGTGTATGCTGCAGCAACAACAGAATTTATATTTACCGTGGGGCAGAATGCTTAAACCTGCAACAGGAAGGATTTCAGTGTGAGAATCCATCCAGACGTGGGGCTGCAACAAAGAAGAGCTTATTTGCTCATTAAAATTCACCCTCTTTGCCCAAATTTAAGTCTGCTGTTGGTTGTATTCACTTCAATTTTAAAAATCACAAGAAAATACAAAACATCTTCTGTGCTTGAACAACTTATCAACCACAGAAAGCTTTCTAAGAGTAAAATTTGTTAAGTATGTCTATGATTAAGAGAGAAGAGTGGAATTATATGTACTCATTCATTATAATGTCTTTATTAATATATAGTAAATGTGTTTTAATAAATCAAGCTCCGGAAACATCAGCAGAAAGCTGTTTCTGTCAGCGTACAATAGCTTTGTGCTTGTGGTAATTGAATGCAGAGGGTCTCCTGGGCTGCAGAGTGAAGGTGTTTCATAATGAACACCACCTCGACTGCATCAGTACGCGTACATGCCTCTCCCACAGGGAGACAATCCAGGTGCACATTCTGCCCAGAAGCACTATTTAGATTGTTCGACTAAAACTTTGATCAAACATGTAGAAATACTTTCAGTGGTGCATGTTTTGAAGCTCATTACCGGTTCAACCAACTTAAGACAGTCTCTAAAAATAAAATCCCTTAAGTGCTGCGGGGCTTTCTTCACCACAAGAAGGCTGATAATACTACAGCAAAACAGGAAGACGTCATAAAAAATAAATATCCCTGGATAGAGCTCAGCACTGTTTTTAGAAACTCAACATTTTTTTCTTCCTTACATTATAGTCTTAAATATTCATTTGTTAATTTATGTTTCTCAAACCCAAATTTATGAGATTTTGAATATGAATTCTGTGGAATGATTCATCATTGATACAGCCCACACAGATGTATCATCCTCAAATTTAAAAGTCATTTCATAGTCATAGACTCAGCACATAATGCCATAGAGACATTTTACTCCTGGCCTGTCTGGTGCCTGTTTGTGCTGGAATGTGACGCTTAAATTTGTAAAAGAAGAAAGAAACCGTAGTGAAATGATTTGCAAGAGAAATCGTCAACCATGTGGACTAACCAGACTTCGTTTTTACATTAAAGAATAAATTTGTCCTTTGGCACATAAAGCCTTATAATAAGTATATTTATATTCATATACAATGTTCTACAGCATTATTGCGATGAACGGTGCAGTCCAGAGAGCTTGAGCTCATTGCAGACGTCACCGCTAGCTGAAAACAACAGAAGAGCATGTGCACTGAGCTAATCCGTTGAAAGACACAACTTAAAATTTTAAAAGACAAGAAACTCGCCGAATGTTAAGTGGTGTCTTCTCATGTCCTGACACTAAAACACAAAGTTTAACAACAGCATATAACCCGCACACAGCTCTATCAGCTGCTACAGCAAACAAACATGCAGCTGTTTCCACGTCATATTCTGTTGTTTACCTTTGTATTTTAGTTTTGGAGAGTCAGTGGAAAACGCTGAACATTCTGTGAATTCTTCATTCTTTAAAATGAGCATTTATTGTGTTTTTCGGCGGATTAGCTGAGTGCTTATGCACCTTCTTTTTTTAAAACTAGCAATGACGTCTGCAACAAGCACCGGCTCTTGAGACTGCGCAGTTCATCATAATAATGCTGTAGAACGTTGCATATCTTTTTTATAAGGCTTAATGCACAAAAAAACTAACTTAAACTTAAATTAAACAAAAACATCAATTTTTTATGTTGCAGAAACAGTTTTTCTTTTCATTGTATTGTAAACTGCAATTACGAATCAGCAGAAACAGCAGTGCCTTAAACAGTTAAAACATAAATAAGCATCTCGTTTAATATGCAGCTACTTAATCAACTAAAAATGTCAGTCCTCACGCTGTTTCATTTTGTCATTCACAGGTCAGGTGCAACCTATTTCCGTCAGTTCTCGTCACAAGTCTCACACTCACACAAAACATTTTATCCCCTCTCCCTCAGATGCATGCACACACCATTTTTATGCTGAGTACATACATTTTTATGTATGTTGCACACAGTAGTAGGGCACTGATGTTTTAACCCTCCCCCAGCCTTGTTTTTTTGTCCACACACAAAGTGCAGGTGGAGGCCATGTTAACACACAGAGCTGCAAGACTGGTTAATGGTTTCCTTTCAGCACATGTGCAATAACAGCAGCAGTGGGAGTATTTTTTTATCCTGTAATCAAATGCAAATATAAACTTGAAACAGCTTTCAGAGCAAAGCATGTTCATTTTACTGCTGTAAGCAAACGTCACCTAAAAAAAAAAAATGTTTTTTGCATGTTTGTGTGTGACTATCCATGCAATAATGAGAAATCTGAAGTTCATCTCAAACATTAGTGAGAAATATGTCTGAACACAGATCATATAACCCAGACATTTTTATTTTGCATATTTCTTAGCTGTAAGCTAGCTAACTAGCAACGTATGCAGCAGCCACATGTACATTTGGGAGTGTTTGTGTCAGGCTGATGTTTATGAAGAAGATTCAGAAGACAAGATGAGACATTTTGCCTCACTTCACATATTTATGTCATTTCACACCAGTTCACATCTTTCTGTTGCCTTGACATGCAGTCACCGAGCATCTAAAATTCTGCTCACAGTCTGAGTCTGAACACACCTTTACAGTTTGGGTTTTGCATTGCATGAATGTTGATGTTGTGAAAGTGAGTCACATATTGTTTCTGTCTGTGCATCACTGAAGCTGATCTAACTATCAAAGGTTGATGATACATACCTGTCCCAGGTGCTTAGTGAGGTGCTTTTTTAAATATCTATTGTGTTCTTGTCTGTTCAAAATAAAGGTAAATGGAGAGTGTCATTCATGTTCACTGAGTAAAAAAGGGTTTATATTAGTTTTTCAAGTAGCTCTTTACCATTTCTGCAGCTCTAATGTGTTTGCCTTAAGGTTTTTTGCTGCACTCCATGTAACTAGGCAACCCATCTTGCAAGAATATGCAGATTGACTTCTGGTGGTTTTGACATTTGTAAAGGATTATGTTGCCAAGTTTGTATATTTGAGTTCTTTCAAATAAGCCTGCAAGCCTCTTGCAGAAAACCTGAACGCTCTGCGCTCATCCCATCAGTTAGACACTGTGTACTTTTATGAGCAACATCTCCTTGATTGCTTCAGTGATTATGCTGTATTTTGCAGTGGGGCCATTTCTGTACAGCGCTAATTTTTATACCATGAGTGTGCAATCTACTCATAGAGCCTTGCACATCCATTGCTTATACACAGAACCAGCTGCAGTGTTTGATAGAAGACGAGCAAGTAAGTAAGGGAAGCAGTGAAGCGACCCTGAACGGTTTAATCTCATACAAAAGGAACTCCTTTCTTACAGATGGGTACAACACGAGGAGCAGCGGATGTACCTGTATGAACATGTTTTTGGTGGTGTGAGGAAAACCTATAAAGCACAGGGAGAACATGAAACCCACCCAGAAAGGCCCTGCCCCCACTGGGAATCAAACCTAGGGCTTTCTTACTGTAGGGCTTGTTCTAACCGTTGAGCTGTTGTGCTCCTGAGCAGAGCATAAATAAATATCTGCTGCACATCGCTGTTGCTGCAGCTCTCCATGCTTACGGTCATAGGTAAGGCTCACTGTTCTTTATGAAGCAGGATGACACAACCAGCTGGATAAAATGGGTCAAATCCATAGGAGGAAATGTGTGTTTGCAGGGCTATAAGAACAGTTCCAGTAAAGATGTGAAATGTAAAACCAGTGCCTCACACACAGTGACACAGTATGCACATTACAGTGCAGCAAAGCAAACCGCCTCTGCTTTGATATCACCTACTGATAGATATTTTCTACATCATTACTCTTGGTCATTTGATTGGTTGGCTGGTGACGAGTGACAGCAGGTCGTTTTCCCGTCCACTTCCCAGTAAGGACGTCTGAGCATCGATTGTGAGGGTGAGGTGATCATCGATCTTGATACTGAGATGAAGGCGCACAGATCCCTGAGTCGTAAATCATTCATTACGTACATTAATACCTCGTTTCCATTTAATCTCCATTCTTTCGCTAGTTTACATTACATGTATAAGCATCACACTGAATCGTAGCGTAAAGACAAACTTCAACGAGGCAGTTTGTCTCGATTAAATGTTCTGAGACCTACAATGAGCATTAAGTATAAAAGTGCACATTAAAGCACCGCCGAACGCTTCCAATCACATAAAGACCATTTTAATTAGGTTCCTGAATTAAAGATGACAGAGAGACTAAGGGACTCTGCGCTGGGCTTTGTTTAAGAACAAGGGTTATGCAAACAAATAACCTTGTAAGGCCACCTTGGGAAACGACCAATTGTGTGGTAGCTATTGTTGCATAAAGGTTCAGCAAACATATGGCACTCCTAGAGAACGTAGGGAAAAAATTCAAGAGGTAAAGCTTAAAATACACAGAGAAAAAAAGAACAGGATAAGGGGAAGGGAAAAGGCATATCCCTGCAATACACTAAACATCGCAAAAAAAACCCTGGCCATCAGCTAACAACCCACCATGAGACTGCAACAGACTGGACACAAGCTGTTTGAGGGCTACTGAACTTGCTGGAAATATGTCCTGCATGTGTGAAGAGCAGCTATTTGGTCATGTTCAAGAGATATTCTATGAACCTAGAGCAACTTAACATGCTGATGAAAGGGCATACATGGGAAAATTAGCGTGCTTTAAAAGAAAATAATTCACTGTGGTATGTAGAGGA
>JAQLOL010000006.1:11367355-11389064 GCA_029783665.1 Naso thynnoides
GATTTTAACTGAACAAAAGTGCTAAAAAGAGTGTATACAGCACCTGATGAAGAGCCTGTTGTGTGAAACATTGTGTGTTTTAATGCAGTGATTAAATATAGGTAAATTATATATTTTCGGGAGCTCCAGTGTTATGAGTTTTGCATCTTATTCCTTCTATAATACATATTCACAACTGCAGATGCTTGAATTTAGTACCAGCTATAAAATTTAGCACCATACAGTAAAGGGCCCCTCACACTTAGAATGATAACTATAAAGATAACTATAACGACATTCTGTTGCTCAAACATTCACTACAATATATCTGTCATTCAGCATTGATTTTTCTGAGGAAATGGAGGAAGATTATTTTATCAATCTGCTTTTAATTTACTGGCTATCAAAAAAAAAGAGCAAACAACATGCATGCATGACTGCATTTTTTGTAGAGGGGATGGACTTTGATAAAAAGTGCAAGGTTTCTCTGCACTTCTGTGATTAGCTCCTCTGCAAGTGACGCCATTATTTCTGCTGGTATGAATAAACAAATGTTATCTGGGCAATTGAATTGAAGGCAACTGGACTTAGTAATATGTCTGTGAAGACGTTTCGCCTCTTATCCAAAGGGCTTCATCAGGTCATGCTTGTCTGACAAGACCTGCCTTCACAGACATGTTACTGAGTCCAGTTGCCTTTGATTCAGTTGCCCAGATAACTATGGCCTGGACGAATGCGAACATTCTCAGAGGGTAGACAAACGGAAGTCACGCCCTTCCCTTTAAACTTATTTTGATTCGTCAAAAACGTTTTATCGTTGTCCAACCATCAAAAAAAATCGCTCCGAGATGGAATCAAGAATTTTGTTACAGTTGTCATTTGGATGTTTTTAGCGTTATAGCTGTAGTGTGAGCACATACGTAGGATTTACCCATAACGATTTCAAAAACTTTATAGTTATAGTTATCTTAATAGTTATCATTCTAAGTGTAAAGGGGCCTAAATCTACCTCCTGTTTAACTAAACCTGACAAGTTTTCTGCAACAAGAACTCACACTCAAGCAAAGGCTGCAGATACAATTCACAGTGCGAAAGCCACTTGTGCTGGAGCAGGATGCTCTGCGGTTTGCATGAATTCTGTCTGATTATGTAGGTGTGTGGCTTTCACTCGGGGAAAGTGATTGAATGTGTGGGTGAGCGAAGCAATGTGTACTTAAAGACGTAACAAAACCGTAGCTGATCACAAATTTCGGTGTTTATTTCATATTTTATATATATTTCATTAGAGCTGAAATGATGACGGAGAGATCAAGAAGGAGAGAAAAACCTCCATCTGTACTGAGCTGCATCTCTGCTATCCCCTCGACTCTGCTGCAGTTTTTTTTTTTTTATCGGACAATAGAAGAAGCTCTGAGCTGTGCAGTTGTGGCATCAGGCTTGCACCAGGGCAAGCCCTGCTTCTTTGCTCGCTGTGCCCTGGGAGCAACTTGGCAGGATCAGTGTCTCTGTGGCTGCATACAGAGGCCTCATGGAAGCTCGTGCCCTTGAGCGGAGATCATATTAGCTTTCCACTGGATCACTAATCCTAACCCACAGCACACTGTACTGTATGTCACACACTCATGCAGACACACATCACGTGGCTTGGTGAATGGACACTTGTTAAGATGAGCACAACTGCAGACCAGCAGAACGAAGACTGAGGAGGCTCTGTTTCATATGTGAGCAGAGGCTTTAACTTAACTCCATTTTGGAGACTCCTCGGACGAGAGCAGGATGTAGCAACCTTACATTTCTTATGCTTGTATGCGCACACGTAAAAATTCACATACAGTGTACCATAAGAACAGCTGGGATCGTAAAACAACTACAAATGTGTGTGCTCAGTCCCTTTTCAGGGAAGGAGATGTTCATGTTGGAGCATGAAGCCATACATGAAGCCCATAATGTGCACAAAGAGCTGCTGACTTTGACTACATCGGGTCAAATGTATAATTTATTCAAAGAAGCACTAACTAGGGAATCCTAGAAAGTGCTGAAGAGGAGAGCAGAAGGTAAATGAGGGAATGGAGAGAAGGAAAGGGGGGAGTAAGCAGAGGGGGGAAAGGAGGCACTGGAAATGTGAGAGCAGAGAAGTGGAACGGGGATGAAGAGATAAGAGGAGTGATAATCAAAGCGGGAGAGAGGCAGTAAGAACATGCAGAAAAACACTGTACCTGTGCCCTCCTTTCCACACAGGAACTACATACATAACTCTTTACTGCAATCATTTTCTATCAAACATCCCCATAGCAATGGATAAGTTGCTCTTAAGGCTGAAATCCCTTTTACTGAGCGCACCATCTTTGTTCTTGCCTCCCAAACATCAAACCGTCCTTTTCTGACTCAGTGCCATACAGGGAGGGAGAGTCAAAGGTATTGTCAGAGTCGCAAACCAAATATAAATCCTGACGTCTCCTTAAGCTGATATGCACTAATATTCTAAATGTTATGTAATGACACTTCTGTATAATGCACTGCTATCATATGTTGCAATTTATTTATTTATTTATTTTTTCCTGAGATTTTAGCGTAGGAAGGAAAGGCAGGAAATTACATAAGCGGCTGAAACAGTCAGGAGAGAAAAAAAAACATGAATCTGTTACTTGGTAAGAACTGAAACTTTGACAGTTGCTGGGTCATCAAGATGAAATGAAAGCTGTTCCAGGTGGCATCTGAGCACTTTCTCCCATGTGCTAACCTTGATGGCTTTTACATCACCATAATCAGCCATAATATGCTGGAGAATATTCAAGTTACTTTCTCCTAATAGCTCATTTTCAAATGATTGATGTCATGACGGCTTACAGACAAAACATTATCACCCACATATCGCGTCTCTGAGACATTCTAGAGGCTTTTGGGTAGGAAGGTGATCTGACTTCAGATTTTATCCGAACCAAAGGTTGGAGCTCGGAAAGGGGAGACGGGTGTTTAATCATGAAATTAGCATTATAAGGAAAAAAGAAACACTCCTTTTCAAATAATAATTATCAACTTCCTCCAGTACAAAAGGCCTTGCTCTTTATTTTTCCTCACAGAATTGTTCTAATTCTGCCTCTGTTGCTACAAAAGTACAAGAGTTTCTTTTAGTGCATCTCACTGGAAATTTAGGGTTTCAGTGAGTTTCCCATCAAATAACTCTTCTCTCAATCGCACATTGTGTTGTATAGTGTTGCTCAGTCTGCTATTCGTCAAATTAAAGGCAGCATTGAGCCCAGTGGTGCTCAAGATAAACTTATTTTTCTGTGAACTGTTATCAGATATATTTGTCACTCACTGACTTAACCGTGGCTTCACCCACACAGCAAAAGTTCGTGCAAAGACCTGCACGAGGAAGCAACATTGTTCATATAACCTGTTCTACAGTATGTGGGTGTGAGGGAACAGCTCGCCGGGGGAGCTGCTCACCCATCATCTGCTACATGATGACAAGCCACACTCCTCACCTGCAATGCAGCCAGCCTCCATTAAAGTTTAATAACGTTTTTAAAGGAATACACCCGTGTTTTTGGGATGACAAGTCAGATTGACACAATGGAAGAAATGTCCAGTTTTGGACACCAAAGGTTTAGCTGGTTTGTTTGTATAAATGTTCATCGCAGTTTGTTACATGTGGGCATTGGGTTGAAAATGCAACCAAACATCTAATTGATTGATCAAGGATGGGTAAGTGGAGCAGAAGTCTACATGATCAAAGTTCATTTTTACTGGCCTCCAAATTGTTTAATTTATAAGTTGTTAGCAAAAAATAATAATAAGGACTAAAAATAATGGAATTTGTAGTTTGTCTGGCGGAAGGCGATCTGTCATTTAATAACTAATAGGTGAAGTTTCACTTCACAGTGCACTGATGTTTGGAATACAGTTTGTTAAAATCTAAGATATCCTGCCTCCATTACAGATCTTTGTCTCAAATATTAAAGTTACCACATTCCGTGGTAAAATTTTCTTACACCCTAATATTGCCATCGAATTGGCCTCAAAAATCCAATGTCGGTCCGTCCATGCTTTAAAGAGAGACAAAAAGGGAGCAAGATGGCTCACTCCTTAGCTACTTAGCCTACATAATCGGCTTGATTGGCAAAAATTGTCAAAAACAAATTGAACACTTTGTTTTTGTGGGTAAAATTAGAAATGAGAGAGTGCTTTGGCTCTTTAGTAGCTGGATTTACTGGCCCAATGTGACATTTCACTTGCACCGGGCAATCAGGCAGTTGTCATTGTGGGCTCTCGTCTTGCTTTACCAATCAGTCAGTATATTTCTTTATGCACTTGTGTGCACTAACTTTCCCTTTTCTAAGCTGACCATCTGTCTCACAGTCTCCTGGCAATAGCCTGTTTTCTTGCCAGCTTTACAGTAAAGTCTTTTCTCACTTTGATAGCGATGCAGCAGGATTCTGGAACAAGTTTGGTGAAATATCCACTGTCACCAACTGTGGTTTTTCACTTTTCGCTGTTTTTTTGTTCTCCTGACTAACTCAGTGAGTCACAGTCAAGGCAAATAAGATGCATCAGGGACTTATGTTCCGCGCTTACAGATAGAGGTACCTTGACATTTTGATTTTTGATGATTTGTCACGCTGCATGGTGTTAGGAAACAATAGCAGGCTTTGTAGCACCAATAGGCGCTTATCGGCATGGAAGTTAGCTCACTGGAGGAGATGCAATCAAGTTCTTTACTCTCATAGAATCAAAAAAATATTCTATTAAATACTTTTAATTAACCTAAACCTCCACATTGTAAAATTCTGTCTGTCTGCTCATCTGCCTGCACCTACCACCTATCTATGTTTAACTGACCAATAATGTCAGTTGCCAAGGAAACTGGGAGGTTGACAAGCAAATGAATGTAATGTGCCACAGTTAAGCAAAAATTTATGTAACATGTCTGAAAGAGCCAGCTGCACTCACTTCTGCTCCACACAGAATGAATCCAAGTAAAAATTTTAAGTAATCCTCACCATCACACGGATGTAAGAGTTGTGTGGTGTGTGTGTGTGTGTATTTCTGTTTTCCACTTTTTGTCATCACTTCCTGCCAGAAACTGCATACAGGTGCAGCTGCTACAGTATATTGCTCACCTGTAAGTACGTCCACCAGGATTTTTAAGGGGCCAGGACAGATGGTAGCCGTCTGAACAAACAGGATCTGACCCCAGAGTGTGTCTGGAGTCCGACAACATAAAACCTCTTTAATTTCTTCTTTTATTAGCCAATTTCATGACAAGGACTACCTCCTTGGAGTGCTGACGATGAGCACATGTGTATGATATAACGCTTCGCTCATATCCTGTGTGTGAGAGAGGCAGATGTGTGCAGATGCACGATGGGAAGCTCTTACGTGTAGCTCTAGCGGTTGAGGTTCAGATAAAGCAGCTGAAAATATGAGGCGATTAGCATGCAGGATGCCCTCCCATGGACTCTCCCTGACATATTCTGCAGCTCCGGCTCTGACACAAAGCCCCGCACAAGCAGCCCAAGCGCTGGCTCTCTCCCACTTTTACTACATCCACGCAGGTCAGTCGGCCCCCTGTTTATATGCTCGCAAAGCATGACACAGAGTAGGATGCAAAGAGAGTGGGAGAGAGGGTCAACCGAAGAGGGAAACATCAAACAGTATTCTGCCCAAACACAACTCAGGTAGCCTGGCTCACCCCGAGGTTTTTTCTGAAATCTACAAATCTCGATAAAGATGACAAACATAGAAACATGCCTGTGCCTTATAGGACAAAAAAATGACATTTATACCTTTATAATTCTAAATGACAGAAGAGATGAGTGCTTCCTTCTTCTCTGTGTCCAGACACAGTTGTGCCACCTTTCACTCTTTCTCTCACACACACGCACGGAGCTAAAGTAAGGAACAACAGATACGCTTACCTTTGTAGTCACAATGCAGAGGCAGTCCATGGTACTTAGAACAGAATATTGGGGTGTATCTCAACCCCCCCAACCCCCCCACAACAGAGGGCTGAGACCCCACACCCCTCTCCCCAGCCTGCCCCACTCCTGCGCTCTCACTCTCGTCCTGCCTTTCCCCCCTTTTCTCTCCTTCCGTGAATCTGTTCTTTGACTAACTGAACCAGCGAGGGAAAGAGAGGATGGAGGGAGGGGGAAACATGAAAAGGGAGGGGGAGGGCCACAGGGAAATCGAGAGAGTGAGCAAAGAAAAGAGAGAGGAGGGGAGAGAGGGTGGTCTTGGAATTTAGTATGAGAGAGAGAAAGCGCGGAGAAAAGGGAAGGTGAGAGTCTATATGAGGGAGAAATGGCAAAAAAGAATGAGAAAAGATGGGGTGAATATGAAAAGCGATGGCGGTGGGAGGGGGGGGCAGAGGATGGAGATGGAAAGCAGAGGTGGTGGGGATTAAAAAAAAGGGGGGGGAGGAGGGAGGTTCACACTGTGGAAAGAAAAGGGAAAAAGAGAAACAGAGAATAAGACAGCGAAACAGCAACGGATGGAGAGGAAGAACTGAGGGAGGGGACAGTGAAGGAGAGAGAAAAGGAGAGGGAGAGTGGGTGAGTGCGTGGTGTACGTGTGTGTGTGTGTGTGTATATGTATGTGTGTGTGTGTGTGTGTGTGTGTGTGTGTGTGAAGACAGAAGGAATTAGACCGAAAGCAAATGTGTTGAGGAGGAGAGTGTGAATTACATATGCATCACAGAAAAAGAAAACACGAAGCACCGCGAGAGCGACTGAAGGAAGACCAAATCACGCACACACACACACACATACACACATACATGCATGCACACACACACGCATGCACACACATAAAGGAAAGAAACGGAAGTTTGCATTAACCAGATGAAATAATGAGACTGAAAATGCATGAAGGGTTTTCTGCTTGTTGTGGCACTCTGCAGCTGTTGCCTTAGCAATGGTGCAGCTGTTGCCATGGCAATAGGGGGGCTTGTTGTTGTCATATGGTCACTGTCATAGTGCTGAGGACTGAGTGGGGAACTCTGCATTGGCTTTACACATCTGTGCATTAAAACCTCACTATCGTGTATGATTCTGAAGTCAAGTACTCAATTTTGGTTTAGTTGGCTTTTCACAGTGTAGTAGTGTGTTTGCATTTGTGTTTAGGTGTGTGTCCATTCATTTAACATTGAGTATTACAGGGCAGAGAACCATGAAGGGCAGTCATATTTAAATAAGTAATCACCACACAACATCTGTGGGTTACATGAAGATAAGCTACATATCTACACAGTTTAACATGATTTTTCAAACTCCCACAAACCATTTCCAATAAATTACAATGACTTCTTACACATTATCATCATGTTGACCTTTTTGTTTAGTTTAAATGAAAGAGTGTAAAAATGTGTGCACTTGTCTCAGCTGCGCACTCTGTCTTTAAGACCATGGACCGTACCACTAAGGGTTGCGTAAGGGGGAATGTGTGCTTCACTGTCTTTGCATCATCAGTTCTATAATTGTACAAATCCACCCCTCACCCCGCTTCCCAGCTCCCCACAATGCCCGAGCAATGGTGCAGCAATAAAGCAATTCTAAATGATGAACACACATTTATCCCCCGAGGTGAGGAGCCGAGGCTTTGATCGAAATGTACAGCGCAATACAAACACAGACACTCAACATCCACAGATGGCCACATCCTACAGATGGCCACTGTTATAAATACACTTGCATCCAGGCTCGCACAAATGTCAGGCTCTGTAATTAAATGCAATGATGTGCTACCTTAATTACTCCACTTTCACTTAGTTACATACGTGTGGATTGACACCGAGGCTTTGTTCCCCCTGTTTTGTTTGGCACCTGATCATCATCTTTCAACTCACACTGAACAGTTTAAGACTTGAATTGATAACAGCTAGGCAGAAGCTTAATGTGACAGTAGTTTAATGAGATATCCTGCAGAGATTCCAGCCGAGGAAGTTTAAGCAATATTTCACTGTCATCATATAACATTTAATAACTCCTTCTAGCTCCTGATGCCTTCCAACAACTCTACTTATTATACATTTAAAGACTAAAGAACTGTAACCATTTTTTATTGAAGAAGATTTATCTCTTAGGAAAGTACTTTTGTCTGTTTTCAAGTATGATTTGAGAAAGAACAAAATATTGTGATGGCGGGGAATCCCTTGACAGGACCAGATGATTTTTATTTCCCAGGAGGTTGATGTTTTGATTGTGAATATTTTGCGCTTACAAACAAATTAACATGCCACGTTGTTACTGGCATTTGATCCTCAGTATCAGTGGGAAGGATAAACTTCACAGACATTTATCAAGAAAGTCATGCATGATAAACTACAACATCAACAATTTCGGCAATCGCACCATTGTCTAAAATGTGTACCCTAAAGACATTGTTTTAAAAGGTTTATAATTAGATTTAAATGTTCCTTCTTAAGGTGTTGATGTTGCAAATGCTCTCCTCAACTGCGCTAAACATGTGTCGCAATAAATATTTATATAATTTATTTAGCTATATATATTTCTGAATGCTTTTTTGCCTAAATGTTAATTTGTGCTTACTTATTTTCATTACAGTAAGATGAAATGTCCATGACAGGTAGATCTATATCAATAAATCAGCTGGTGTCAACTTACTGCAGATATATTACTGCAAATGTACTCGTGTCAGTGTAATGGGAATACTTGCCAAACTAGGTTTGAGGTAATTTAGAAACAGCGTCACCATGACATTGTTTGTCCACCAGAGGGCACTGACAAGTTGATTTTTCAGTGACACTACTTAAAAAAAATAGATGGATTGACTTCCAGCTGCTTTTTACTTGAAACCATTTTAAACCAAAACAAAATAATTTGTTAAATTGATATTAAATTTATTTTTAAATGACACAAAGAAAGTGCAAATACCAATATTTGCCAGTTTTATTTGATAAGTTACTCAAATTTATGAATCAATTATTAAAGGATAGGTCCACATTTTTAAAAGCTTTAATATAACAAAGCTTTCATGAACATATGTTCATTGAAACAGCTTCTGCTTGCTGTAATCTTCCCTTCTGTTCATTCTGGCCTTTTTTCCCTGAACATGCTTTACGTGAATGTATTTTATGTTATAGAAGCAGGACTCTGCTACTTCCTAGCAGTGTCCTGTGCGCCTGTGTGCAGATGAAACATAAATGACTCATGGAACTTGAAGCACATCCAGAACATCGCACCCATCCAGGGTTAAGTATTACATGGGCTGAAAAAATAAATATACAGTAAATCAGTAACATTAATATATATTAATAGTATACTCAGAATCGGCTGAAGCGCAATGTTCAGATATCAAATTGTTATCAAGAAGAGAAAAATTGTACCAAAACATCTCTACCAGTTTGGTGCAGATAGTAAAAACCGTGTACAAATAAACTTCAGAGGTTAAAGACAAATTCCATTTTCAACTTATCAAACACTTGACAAATTACTTCAAAACTTTTTATTAAAATTTGAGAAATTTACTCTGCTGTAATCTGTGCTTCACTCTGCGGTATGACATTACTTTGTGTTCTCCTGTGCTCTGCTGTGCTACACTACTCCTGCCTAAGCGCCAGCAGAAATGTGTTTTCATTAAATCGCCTGAAAATGTCACAGATAATTAAGAATATCCATTTATCACATCCGTGCTGGTGTCAGATTTCTGCTTTTATTTGTTCATTTGTACTCGATGTGCTTCGCTTCCAACTCTAAACTTAGGGACTGACATGCAAAATGTAAAACATCTTCCTTATAATGTCCATATGGGAAGGTGAAAACATTTTCTGTGTATAGCAGAAATGACTTCAAGAGCATTTTAATATTTTAGTGGGAAACTGGGGAGCAAATCATGTTCATGTGACTGCCTTAGTAATTAATGTGTGTGCCAGCATGTGTGTGAGGTAATCAGGGGACTATGACAAACCACTATGTACATTTCTAGAGTGAAAATATGAGAGTTTGAATGCATATGAAAGGGATTGTTTGAGTTACGCAGCAAAGGTTTTCTCTCAGAAGATGATCCCAACATGGCTGGCCTGTATACAAGATTACATAATTGTGCTCTCGAGTGAGAAAGGAGCTCTGCACTCACGTTAGCGTTGCCAAAACTTGAGTATTATCTTTAAGGTATGATTCTTCTGATGAACAGCATGAGCTTGAACTGTCATAAGAGTGAGTTTCAGGAAAACAGCAAAATATTGATGATAATTATGTAAATGAGGGAAACGCACAAGCCTTCCACCCACACAGTCACACACTTACATGCCCATGCTGTTAAAAATATATCATGCTAGAAGTAGCAAAGAGAAAAAACTGCTCCCCTTGGAGAAAATACTGACTGCATTTCCACTGATGTACATCCACAAACGTCCATTATGGTACTTCTGTCACAGATCTGAAGAAAACTCACCCAAAAATGTGGAGTCTCCATCCTCCTGTGCCGCTCTGGTTAAAGACTATAGTCTTTTACTGTATGGTGCCTCTGACTTAAAAGTAGGCCAAGGACAAGTGCTGGTCATCTAAACAGGTTAAAGCTGAAGCAGAACATCCCGATCATGGGGCTGCTGCCTGAGAAGTGGCTGGATTTATCTTGTATAGAGGCCAGTGACACAATTTTCATAAGTACTGCTTCATTCAAATGACTAGGGCTGTGCTAAAAAATCCATACAGCAATATACTGCAACATTTATTTTTGCGATATCTGTATCGTGACCCATGTATCGTGATGTGTATCGTACAGTGAAGCCCTAAAGTTCAGTGACACAAAAGAGCACCTAATGCACTTTAATTACATTCTTTCAGTGTGTCCAGTTAAAGTGCAGGAGTGCACTAAAATTTAATTTTTCATTTTGATGTTGTGGCAGCTAAATCAGCATGTCTGGCAATTTGCCAATACCGCTCAAATAAACTGGAAAGGAAATTTTCAATTGAAATATTTGGACTCAATTTGTCCTCTGAATTATCAATATAATGTGATGTGATGAATTAAGACTACCCAGATTGTACACAGCAACTTGCATTCCAGCTCTGCTTTTACATTGTCAGTGAACTCTGTGGAATATTGCAAATATTGCAATGTACTGTGATATATTGTATCGTGACTCATGTATCATGATGCATATCGTATTGTAAAGTCCTTGCCAATACCCACCCCTACAAATAACGATATATTATTAATGGTATTAACATAAATGACAAAAAAAGGTCAACACACAAACACAAACACAGAAAGAAGTTTTATTTTGCTTAGATATCAGGACAAAAGATATTTCTTCAAAATGCTAGTTTCAGTTAAGTGGTGCAGGCGGATTACATGAATTATTTTTAATGTTACTCAAATATTAAAAATACTCCTGTTCTTGTTGGCTTCCACCTTACAGAATCTCCCTTTCCCTGCTCCAAAAATATTCAGCTGGCAGAAAAACCGAGAGACTAATTCTGAGTTGTCAAGGCCAATAAACACCCACAGGTGTCTGCACACCCGCTTGAAGCAGTGTCACTTTTTTGGTGTTGTTTAAGGGGGGTATCTTTGTGAAGGTGTTGGTGGCTGCTCCCTGGGCCCTGCCCACTCTCAGTGTTGCCGTTAGGATGTCACTGCAGCTTCCCTAAGTACAAACTATCCTCAGTGCAGGTGATGGGTGTGTGTCACTTCCTCAGGAAACAGGAGGGATTTTTGTGTCTGCAGGGAAAGGGTTTTCTGATGTGGCTGATGTATGAAACATTTGTTTCTGAGCAACAAGACGGCGTACCACCACAACAGTCCTTTTGTGTGGTCGGTGCTCATGTGTTTGTTAGACCTAGTGGAGCTTCACACCGGCTCTGCTTTAACAGGAGGCAAGAATGGAAGTTAGGTATATAATCACACAATCACAAGAGCCATACAGCCGTGCATTTTTATCTGCTTCTACCCAAAATTGTGGATTATGATGATTACTCTTTTCATATTGTATCTTCTTTTCTTTTTACTTCTGCATTTTTGAAAGAGACTAATGTGTGGAGGATGATTTGATGATGGATGGGAAAGAATCACACATCAGTTTTGGACCTCATAGATAAAAACCCCAACAACACAATTTAAAACCTTAAGTATTTTTCTATATCATTTACGAAATATTTGTCTGAAGTGCAAAAAGTAAGTTTGGAAAAAGAATATTGATATAACAAGTTTAGACTTGGACCTAAGAACTCTTTGTTATCAGGACCGTGCAGGTATGATGATCAAATTTCAACAGACAACAACTTGTCATCACAATTTGATTCAAACTTTCAAACTAAATCCTGATTGGTTATAAGAGGTGCGTGATGTCACCCTTTTACAACAGTGTCCAGCCCCCTTCAAACCAATGAGACCGGCATAGACAAAAACAGCAATGTAGACGTTTGTTATGTGAAACGATCCAAACTCTTCCAACTTTGGTGGAAGATTGTGTTTTTGCGTGTTTTATTGTGTTCATGTAGGTCCCCATTGCTCACAGTAAGAAGCTCATTAAGAAAATGAGTTTTCAGAGCCTTTACAGCTGACGATTAAATGAACATACTGCTGCTGAGCGGATGTTATGCAGACGGTGCCACTGGTCTTTCCAGTCTATTGAGGGTATAATAAAACCACCTCTTTGCCACTCATGCTGACAGAGAAATTATTATTCTCCTGCTCAGATAGCCTGTCTTACAGTGCCATGTACCAGCATGCCTCACACATAGTAATGAGTCAGATGTGAATAATTTCTTTCTTTTGAATGGCTATTTGGTACTAATAAACGTTGCTTAACATCATCATTTAGGACATGAACAAATCTCTTAAGGTAACACATGTAATCACATGTTGAGTGGGTCAGTAGTGAGAAATTTCAATTATTGGCTTTTGGTCATCATCGGTTAAAGATAGAGCAATAATATAGTACAAATTGTAAAAAAAAAAAAAAAAAAAAAAGGCAGTGACTGGCACACCAGCTGGGTTTCCACTACAGTGTTTCCGATTTTTTAGCCGAATTTTTAGAAAATCGGTAAGAGAAAACACATAATTATGTTTCCATCCATTTGTGTTATGCTAATATTAGGTATTAGTTCATTGAGGTAACTAGTAGGTGGGGCAAAATTGCCAGTCAGGTGTCATTATACCACTGCAGAAGATGGCACAATGTGGAAATCTAATAATGCCTGACTCAGTGGACAATGGATATACTGCAAAAGAACAACGTACATTACAAGCTGGAAGCTGATCGACGGTTCAGTCACGTGATTTCTAAACGTCATCCTTTACTCACTGACTCTGTTTCCATTGCACATATTTGCATTTTTCCTTTTTTCAATACACCAACTTTGCCACCTCCCTCAAGATTAAAAACTCTTTTGAGATATTTCAGAAAAATTTCAAATTTTCTGTGTTTCCACTCGGATGTTTTTATGGGCAAATCAAAAATGTGCACGAGCAGCCTGAGAGAAACCCACCTAGTGACACTTTGTGGTGTATTTGCTGTAATGCGGTTGTTGTACTCTGTTTTGTTTGTTTGTTTACCTGCCCGGGGACAATAGATATAAATGAACTTTTAGCTAACTCTAATGCAGTTTTTTTTTTTCCTGCAAAACAACAAACAAAATACTCAACATCTACACATTTGGAAACAGTAGGTGGCGAGATGCACTTTTAAAGTTGATCTTCAATCCACCAGTAAACACAGAGCAGAAACACAACCGCAGTAGAAGAAGAACAACGAAAAATGCAGCACACTGTGGTCGCACACATAATACCAAAGTGCAACTACTCTGCAGAGCCACTCAGACTATACTATAGTCAATACTAGAGTCAAACATGCCATTTAATTTAGGCACTTTTTCAGTGACAGAGAAGGTAGGCCTAAATGTTAGATTATCATCATTGGTTTGATGCAGGCCGCAGGCCGAGTGCTGAAGATCATCACAGCAGTGACGATATTCAGCACAACAGCACGACCTCGATTGTGATATCGCTTTTATACAATGGTTTCACACACTCCATTCTGTTGACAGTAATAGGAAAAATCAGATTATGTTTTGTTAATTTAATCATTTATTTAGTGCCACCAACACAAATAGTTCCCCAACTGGACCTATGCAGGACTATTGCCAAGCAAAATACAAACAACTGACATATTCCTGCATACTGGCTCACTTTATAAGCTACAGAAGGGCCAACTACTTTACTTTGTTGCTTGCTTTTTTTCTTTTCTTTGTCCTCAATGACTACAATCTGGAAAAATGTCCATCCTCTTGGTGCAGTCTGTTACAAAGTAACCTAGCAACCGACAGTTAGTGATTAGAACACCTGTGAGTGGAATAATACATGTAGTCAAAAGTCCTGTGTTGTTGTTCTCTGTATCAGCACTCATGGAATGCCTGTTGTCCAATCAAATTACTTGGTCGGAACAAACTGTTGAATAAATACAAATAATCTTTTTTGTATCGGCCTTAAAAGCCACTTCATGGTCATCTTGTTGAATTACTTAAACTCTAAATCTTTCAAAAGAACAAAGCTACATCATCACAGCTCACTCTGCTACTGCTGCCAGGTGGGCATGAGTGTCAGCCTGGCATTTGTCTCCTTTTTGTTGTATTTTTTTAGCTGGTGGATCCATTCCATCCAATTTTTCACAATGTCCTGCAGATAAAGTGAGAGGAAAATTCTGTTCTGGAGTTGCACTGTGCTGTGATACCACCAGGTTTCAAGAAGATGAAACTCAACGCCTCCCTGTTGTCCTTGATACGTCAGAGGAAGTTGGAAGTAAATCAAGCTGCAACAGAAAACAGTGGTTAAGTGTTGTGGGTGTTACACGCATGCTGCCACCATGACTAATACATACTGAAAATCACTGAAAGGGTCATTTAAGTTTCAAGTTCCTTGCTGATTACTTCTAAATGTCAAATGCATCAAATACAAATGGACGAAACAATTATACATTTAGTTACCATTTGCAGCCAAATAGACAAAGACATTTCAACTCCCTTACTACTTTGTGATGGCTTGTCAGTGCATGCTGTCTGCTGTGCTGACAGCATGTTAAAATGGCATTTGGCTCACTAAGAAAAGCAAAACGAGACACAGTGAAAAAGGTACTTCCCTAGCTGACACTAGCATAGCTGGCTAGCATGCAGTGAGCTCTCCTTGCTGATTATCATCACCAGCCCACAGTTTGCTAATTAATTAGCAGCTTGGGAATTCCAAGGCTGCTAATATATTCACTTGTCCACTGCAGCATGTAATGGTATAGCTCACATTCTTCCTCCTGGCATATCAGGCTGAGTAACAGAGCCGGTGGTAGGAGTTGAGATGTTTTCCAATTCTATAACCTTTAATATCCGCATGTTATGATGAATAATACAGTACATCTGGCAAGAGGAAACAGACAGGGATTATCTAACCTGTTTATGTATGTGTGATGGACAGGTAGGCAGGTAAGTAAGAAAGGAGCTGGGTAGGTAGGCAGGTAGAGCTTTCCTTAGGACACATGCCAGGAAGAAGCACCTTTTATCCCTGAGCATTGACTGAAAGGCTCTCTTCTCTACCTCTAGAGTGCCAGCAGAGGGCAAACAATCTTGATCTAGCCAGCTGCATGCCACATTACAATGTCTTGCTCACCTGCTAAGCCAAAGATAAAAGACCAAATTATAAAATTTTACAATAATCCCACTTATCTTTTTCAATTTCTTTTCAGTAAAAGGTTCTAACCACAGCTCAGAATGACTGATTAGCAGTGAATTTAGGAATATATGCTGTCTAAGAACATGAAAAAGTCTTTTCAAAGTAAATTAGATTTAAAATCTGATGGATTTATACATGTTGTTCAGTTCTGTGATGCTCAGTTAAATGAACTCAATGCCTAAATGTTTATGTCTTTCATTTACTTTCCAATTTATTCACGTAAAATATGTAGCCAGGTTTCTCCTCCACTAAATCATATGAATAATATTGTTGGTAGTTGTAAAATATATTGTTAAACTTCTCAACCTTGACACTCAAAATGACATTGTTCATACTATGCGGTGGCTGGTTTTAAAAGAAAATCTGGTGTTTTATTACATGGAGCTGTGTGCCATCTCCTGGCCAAATTCTGTACTACGAGAAGTCACCTTATATTTTACACCTTGCAGAACTAATTTATGATTTTAAACTCATGTTGATAAAACAAGGCTATATGTATAGTTAAATTCTAAGTGTTCTGGTGGCAACACATTAAGGTAAATATGACATTACAGCAAGATGACACATTAAATGATGGACAGCTGAATTCCATTTAGCTGCTTTGTTTTTCCGGGCCCTTGTATTGTCATGCATGCTGGCTCGCTGTCAAACTCTATGATTTCCTGAGACAGTTTAATAAAACAATTCCATTGTTATTGTTATTAGTAACACCTGTGCTTTTCCTACTATCGCAAGCCAAGATGTCTGCTGTGAAAAACAGCCTACTTGCACCATAGTTGCATTGGCAGTGTGTGACCCTGTGTGCAAAGCCCTAAAAAGATAAATCCCTTTACTCTGAGTTGTCTGCTCAGTGCTGTCTGGGATGTTTTGGTTGGTGTACAGCATTTCCTGCTGATGTTTGTCAGATGGGTGCTGCCAGCAGTGAACAGGGTCATGTCCATTAAAACAGGGCTTGTGGCTACAGAATCTGGAACTCATAACAAATTGAAAACAATTGAAGGCAGAATACAGAGACAGAAGAGTGAAACTAAACATGTGCTGCACAGAAGACAGTCAGTGTATATCTCAACTGTTCACTTCATTTGTTGAGTGGTGCAGTGGCATCACTGATACCAGTGTCAGCTGCAGGCTTTGCGTGCTGTTACAAGACATTTAAACCTTAGATTAGGAACAAGGACTGCTACAACTGAGCAACACCTAACAATGCACTTGCTGCCACATTGAGGCTAGCTAATGACTGAATAAGTTAAAACACAACACTGGTGAAAGATGTGTTGTAAACTGTAACCCTGCTGAGGTTTATTCTCCTAACTTGCGTATCCATCATCCAGGCAGCATCGCCATTAAACTCAATGAATGAGGCCATTGAGTAATTTGAGGAATAATGGGGAGTTTAACCTTCTTCTTCTGCCTATAAAACAAATGCGGTCTGGTTCTGTTGAAGCACTGGCCATGTGCAGAAATAGAAAGCAGCTTTCCTCTCAAAGCCCCCAGCAGTTGACAGCAGGACAAATGGGAGGATGTCAAAGTCCAGGCTTTGAATTGCTCTGACATTCCTTCTCGTGCCCACTACCACCTGCCACGGTGCCGACTGCCAACCAGTCACCTGTACGGTCATTCAAGGTCTTGGCCAAGCTTCTGACAGAGCAGTCATTGAAGGATAAATGTCCCTGCCTCCCAGGGAGAAGCAAAATTGCTCGAACACTTTTTCCCTCGCCAACACCTGGAATTTACTCACTTGAGGAACAGCCATGTCCAGCTGATGAGCTTCCCGAGGCCTTCGGAAGAGCCAGCTGCACCCAGGCACTTATCATCTCTAAATGGCGGAATGGTCAGGGGGGCTTATGACGTTCCACTCCCTGACATGATTTACATATTGATGGAAAGGGTGAGGGCGGTGACTCAAACGGTGTCTCTGTGGAAAAGCCTCTGCACGCACTGTGACTTCACACAGTTATGATTTTAGCAATTTGACTTTTTCGCCCTAACAGAAACTGCTGGTTAAAATAAGCTTTAAAGAAAACAAAATGTTAAAAAATACGCTTCACACAGTGGTAACATCTATGAATGAATAAAGAAAAAGTGCTCTGCCTCAGTGTACCAACAAAATGTATGTAACACAGATTTGGATAAGTGTTTAATCACAATGAGGGGAAGGGACTCATTTTCAAGACAATATTTTAAGTCGTTACCATCTTATCATAATCCTGATGCTGTATTTCAGCTTGTGTGTGGCAAACAGAGGTGAGATAAAGTATGAATCACAAGGCTGAGACGTCGAGGAAGAATTTGTGGAGAGCGGTGGCACGTTATTCTTATATCTAAGCTACAACGGGGCTGACACAGACAAGGGCCCTTGTGAGCTGAAAGACAAGTGAAAAAGCCTATTAATCATTTATAGCACTTGGACCGCGTTCCCGAAAAGACAGCATTGCGATAACTCATTTATGTTACCTCGATTGTCCCCCTAAAAGGGACAAGTACAAGGCTGTGTTTTGGTTTAACTCACTGGTGTCATCGTTTGAGACTCTGAGACTGTACAAGGGTCAGTTTCACGATGTAATTCATTACAGTATTTACAGTAGCCGTACTTCCTTGAGTGCAAATGAATAGGATAAATGCAAATAACTTGAACCAGGGATGCATACATCATGTTTTATGAGTAATTTACTGTACTGTGACTCAAAGTGCCCTGCACTGCATCAGTTATCGCTTCATTACATTTCAATTTCGTTTCGCCGGAGAACAAGCGAGCGTGAGGGTACGTAAATCAAACCAGCAATGAGATAAAGCTGACAAACAAGCAGCTGATTTCACAGATTCCTCTTTTTCTTTTCTTTGTTTTTCTTTTTGTCTAAAATCCTCAACCTCAAATGGTGTCTGACTCACAGAACATTTGGTGCTGTTCTGTTAAGCGCAAGAGCTACAGCATTTCTCTCACCTCACGCATGTAACACGACCCAAATATATTAAGTACAGTTTTACAGTTTCCGCAGAGTCTGATAACACCTAGGCAGAAACAGAGTCCCACCCAAAGGAAAGAAAAAAAATAAATAAATAAAAATTTGTCAAAATGAGAAGAGGCCTGTTTTCTGTCACGCCTGGCTTGTCTGTGATCATTTATTGTGAGTTTTCGATGAAACATGTAACACTAATGTTGTCACTGACATACTGCAAAGCTGAAAAAATAAGTTATTTTCAGCCCAATAATTGACAAATTAAGACCAAAGACCAAATAACCAAAAAAAAGAGAGAGAGAATATCCAACAAAGCAATGTTATTGTCTGCACTTGTCAACTATCTGCCTGCAGCCAGTTTTGAAGATGAGAGGCAAGCAGCTCTCTGCATTGCAAACTTAGTGTGCATTACAAAATGTTGCAAGCTTTGGGTAGTTTGTCAGCTGTTTTAATTTTAATGGCTATTCATTTTATCTTTGCGCAACATAAAACATTACAAAGGACAAGACAAAGATGTTGTCTGTGTTCTTGGTTCTTTATAAATGAAAGTATGAGGATGAGGAAATAGAAAGATGGCATTGTTGTTGCTGCTGGCTGACTCCCAAACAGCCATGTGTAATTCATCTTCAGTATATACTCTGGAACACTATGAGTGTAATTGCTGAGGGTGTAAATGAGGTCACATTGTCATTGTAGACACCTGCACTGCAGCTGTGAAAACAATTACGCTTCCATCAGGCAGCAACGGTGACAATCAATTATATGTCAGCAACAGAGTGACATTCATGCACACATCCTGTATGGTTTCTGTTGTAAATCATTTTTGAGTCATACCACTTAAATGGCAAACTGTGACACACTACCAAGGTGTGTCTTGCTTTGTTAACACATGGATGGTATACCGGAGTAAATGGGTGGTGGCTCTAACTGGGTCTACAAAAAGCTTTTCACAATAAAAGGTAAACAAATCTATTCCGAAACGTCCTCGAGATAACGCAGAACAATGATGTGCTCGGGTGACGTGGTGGAAAGATAGTGGTGGAGTGTGGTGTGATCTGCTGGCTGGAGGCATGTTTAGGTAAAGTATGCTTGACACTGAACAGGATCAGAAGGCCATACCACACTGCCACACACATGTGAAGTACTGGAGGCTTTACTGGTCTTGTAAAAGAGGGTTTTATATACAAATGCGGTCATGGTTAAGACTTTCAATACTTAACATGTGACCAAATATAGAGCCACACAGTTAACTGTATGTAGTGCATATAAGGTTATGGTATGTCCAGCAAGATTCTGTATAATATAGTTTTATATTACTATATGATTTTTAATTTAGTGTTATTATTTTGCAGTAACTCAGGTGTTCCTTAAACTGCTTCCTAGAGTACATCTCTTAAAAGAGTTGGAGGATGAGGGACATTTAAAGGTTCTATATCTAACATTTTCGCACAAATTATGGTACGATTCCTCAAAACTGTCATAACTTTGTCACTAACCAAATGTGGTCAAATTTGCTTCAAATCATTTGATCTAATGTTAATTTAATGGTCACGATATAAAGTGCAGGGTATAAAATGCAAGTCCCATATTGTTGGGTGGTTTAGGATTCCTGGTTTTCATCTGGAAGCAGAGTTCAACTCTCAGTATGGAAACTTATAAGTCTTCTAGTCAACATCCTCTACATTTTCACACACTCTTGTACTTCCATAATGCTGTGTAGGAGAGTTTCGTCTCAGATGATCATAGGTCAGAAGAGACGTACATAAAGTCAGACTGGGTCTTATCTTATTCTGCCAGAGTCAATCAGCAAACAGGCAAATGCAAGATTACAAAGAAAGACAAAGAAAAAGGAGTCAGGTGCATCATTCATGCTCACTGTAAGCAATTCAAGCATTCACCTCGATGTTATGTAACTTATCATATGTCTGTCTAATGTGGCTGTCTCCGCAGAGCTTTTCTATACAGGCTTTAACAGAGTCACCCATGGGTCAGTATACAGAAGATCCCATACATGCAACTCATGAGAGACTCATAAGACCATCACATGTCATCATGGAACATGCTGCAAGCATTAAGCCAATGATCATCTACAAGTCGTCAGAGCACATACAGTATGATTTAAGTACACATGCAGAATATGCAGCAGTCAAAAAAACACATAATATGTTTCAACAAGACATCAGCGACTCTAGTTTGACCTCTATATAGAAATGTTACGGTAATGTTCAAATGTTACATATAGCGCCCGTAAGTAACAATGAGAAATAATTAAAAGACCAATCCTGGGAAAAGCCCTGTTCTTTTGTGCATATCAAAACAAAACAGGCATAAAAACGTTTTGGGCCGATATGACATTTAAATCATGCTGCAAATTAAATGAAAAGTATATCATCCTGTCCAAAACCAATTTGCACATTGTCAGTTGCCATCCAACCAATAATGAGTTGTCTAGACTGTCTGTAATGAATATTCAGCAGGCCATTTGTTTTGTCGAAAATATTATTAAAACAGAGGGAAATGCACAACGATGAAGCCATTGACTAGACTTGCACATCACTGTAGCTAATGCGATGAAATAATTTATCTCAAGCTGAGGATACCGTGAGTTAGTAGTACATCGCTTAATACTGTTTTTGACTCAATAGCCTGCAATATTCTAACTTGTGAGCTAACACTAATAAAATAGGGGATGACAGCATAGAAGCAAAATATATGAATGAATAAATAGATAAACAAATAAGTCAATAAATGTCCATAAAGAGAAGTCATATTGCTGCCCTCTGTTGGTTTCAGTTGAAGCTGTGTGTCACATGACTGGACCTGCCAGAGTGAATTTACAATCTTTCAGTTTTACCACAGGGAACATTTTGACTATATGGCAGGAATTAAGTTTTCTAGTAAAATATTAATTACAGAAAGAATGCAAATGTAATGCAAATGCTTTAAAAAACAAACAAACAAACAAACATGTAATGTCGGGAGTCCAAGAAGGTAAACTTGTGGTTCAGTCAAATCAAAATGTATTTTTTATTTACTATTTTGTCTAAACTATGCAGCTTTTTTGTGTTTTTTGTAAGATTTTTTTTTTTAAC
>JAQLOL010000006.1:11407709-11443562 GCA_029783665.1 Naso thynnoides
CACTAAATAATACAACTACATTAACAATAGTATTCAAATGATAATAAATTGACCAATCAATGGACCAATTCATAAAAAAAGCCTTATTATTAACTGTCTTACTCAAAAATCAATATAAAACAACAACCAATTGAAAAATAATTGGTGAACAAATCAAATACCTTATAACCAACCAACACCGCACAGCTACTCAATAAGGACAATACACTGTCCCAGAAACGTGGTTGGTCTAAACTAGACAAAAAACAACAATAACTACCTGCCATCATGAGCAAAAAGATACATATTCAACAAAAACCTTAAATCAATTCCTGTACCCATAAATAAGATCGTAATTTCTGTGTAAAAACCTCTGTTTAAAAAAATCTTCTGTTTAAAATACTTTTTTTATTGAACTCATATTATATGGGAGACTGTTCCATGAAACAATTTTTTTGAGAGTCAATGAGTGTGCTTAAAAAAACTCCACAATCTGTTGATGCACAGGTTCTAAGGCACATGTATGCTGGCATTTTCCTTATGAAAACAAAGAGTTTCCTCACAGTTAGGTCTGAAGGCCAGAGCTATTTTCTTTCATATTTGCCTTTGTTTTAACCACATATGTCTCCTCTCATACTCCTTACCATTCTCTATGTGTTTCTTATTAATAATGCAGTGTTGAGTCAGGTTTTGGAAGAGAAGAAAATCAATGAGCAGTTGTGTTACTTGAAAGAGTGTTCAGTAATGTCGCCTTGTTCAGAGTTCAATGCTTTTTCATTGACATGGCTTAGCGGAGAAGAGTACAAGACAATCATTATACAGATATACATGTGCAAAAGGTAACACTTTCTGTGCATTACATGAAACTAAGCCCTGAATTCTCAGTCTGACATGTGAAGAAATGTTATTAAGACCATTTCTCCAAGGGTTTATACATTTTAAATGTATGGGGGCTGTCCAACGAGTGTAAGGTGAGGTGAATGATGTGTGGCTAACCCTCATTGATTACTAGATTACACAATTTTGTCACGTCTCTTGGTGTCTTTGTGTGCGTGTATGAGATGCACCAGGCTTTCAGATAACTCTAATGTAAACCCATCAGTGGCAATGTTAGATGCTCAGAGCAATTTCTCCACCAGATGGAGAACAAAGAGAGAAAAGTCCCCAGAGGAGTGAATGTTGGTGTTGAGTGGTGGATCACAGGCAAGACCTTTACTTGGGAGACTGAGGCTCCCATCACCTTTTGCTTTGGTGCCTAAAGCAAACCATAATGTGATTCTTTCACAACTGTAACCATTTTGTAATTAAGTTAGCCATATGTTAGAAAGTGGTCCTGGCGAGACACTTTGCGCATGGCACACAGATGCTAAAGGGTATGCTGTGTGAGACTCAGGGTGATAACTTATTTGTGAAAAAATGATATTTATGTGCCAGCTTTATCATCAATCCAGTTTTTTGGGCCTATAAGAGAGTGCCAGAGTTAAATAGACTGCATTTATTCGGTGCTGACCTGCCTATTGGTAGAAACTCAGCGTTCGTTGTCTTGCTCGATACACTTCGACGGCTAAGGAACTACAGATTGAACTGCCAACTGTGGAATTAATGAAGGACGCACTCTAACTCTTACAAAGTTGGCTTGTTTTCAGAGACAGAAATCAGAGGATTTTTCAAAGCTAAGTGGAGTGTTTCTAGAGGAGGTACACATCGACAACTTGCTGAGCATTGCTGGAATCTGGCTTCTTGCTAGCTGTTTGATTACTTTCATCATTGGAATGCTGAAGCCGTGTCTTCATGGGGCTCATGAGGCTTTAGTTTACCCCAGAGCAAAGGAAACTGTTGCTCACTGATTACTCTGGCTCTAGTATTCAATACAATCCCAGTTTAGGTAGGGTAATTTGTGAGAGCTGTTTAGCTGAGTCGGTGGTCTTCAAGGCCGCTAGAGTGTACAGAAGCTCTCTTGAGAGATTTGTTTAAATATGCAGGAAGACCAGCTAAAGTTTACTCGGTCCTAGAGGCAGATCTCTGCCATATAGAACTGGGAAAAGGATGGCTGATGGCTCAGACCACTGCCACTCTCATGTTTCCCACAGGCTTACTGTTGATGATAACATTCAGCTCAATGAATGGTTGCAGAATGCTTGATGCACTGCTAGTGAAACTGCAAAGACTGACAGCAGCTCACTTTGATTGTGTGAATCCTTTACATTGCCCACATTTTTCAGATCTATCCAATACCACCCAACAATCTTTCCAACCATGAGCCAAGAGTTATGGTCAGCCATTACTTGACCAATGTCTACATGCTACTCCATGTGAAAATGACAAATCCTCTGCTGAACAGCCAGTTTGCCTTCAGTGTATTCTTAAAAAAGCCTTTGTAAAGCCAGACAAGCCCCATTAGAACAGATCAGATTCTCTGTACGGCATAGGTCTCTCTTTCAAACTAAAAAAAAAGCAACCTAACAAAAGCCTGTCTCACAGTAACGAAGCAGATATCTAGCAGTTATTCCACTGTTACAGAAAAGACAAAAGTAGGTGATATCTTGCATTTCTCTTTTGCCCAGGACAGGATAACTCATGACATGTGTGTCGGAGCAAAGGAAGGTGAGGAAGGAAAGAAAAAAGACGAGTCCCACAGAGGAATTTAGAGGGTTTATGCTTTGCTATAAGAAGGCCTTATCATAAAGGATCCTGTCATGTGCAAAAAATTATAAATTCAGAATCCTGCTGAACTTATAGAAATCTTTAGATTAAGAAGTTTTGACTGCTACAAACAGGCAATATTTGCTTAATAATTTACTCTTGACATTGCAGTAAAATATATATAGTACAACACAGAAATAAAATCTTTACTCTATTTATGTGCTATTTATTGCCATGATTGAAAAAAATATACAGAGGAACAAAGTAGAAAGATAAAAATACAAAGTAATATACAGACATACTGATAAAGGGGTCTCGATTTTAATGCTGCATGACTAGTAATAACTTTCATTTATCTTTGCAAAAAAAGATTTTTATATTATGTTTGTTATTGCCGAGGTCAGACTACATGATATCAGCCCGTTCATAGTCTGACTGGGAGGACATAAGGTGTCTGGTAGGCTCAGAAATGATCAATGAGAATCGGGCACGACAACTGACATTTCATCTTGCGTATTGTGTCATAATGGATGACAACCGATGCGGCATCTAGGACGCCTCATGACCTCACGACAGACAGACTAGCATGTTTGACGTTTTGTTTACCTCCCAGGACGGCTTGTCAGTGGTAGTAGTAGTAGTAGCAGTTAGGGGCAAGTTTCTTGCTGGTGACGTCAAACTGACGTTAAACTGCAAACAATAATTAAATGGGGAGCAACGTGTAGTCTGTCAAGTCTCTCGGCCATGACACAGTGAACATTTAAACAGACAAAAAAATATCTTGTAGTTTGACCTTGGCATTATGTGTATTTTAGCCTATGGTCGGGCCACACTTGGCTGCATGAGCAGTGCCTGAGCATTGCACACTTTCTCTTTAGGGTCCCCCATCAGATGTGAGACTTGCGTGTGGCTGCAGCGGCAGAAGGACATCACACCTGCAACATTTCATCTTTCAGTACAGTTTGAATGTCTATAACTGTGAAATATGTCAAAAACATAGAGAAAATATAAACTTTGCTGAAGGGCTATATTTTTCCCATGCACTCTCCTCTTTCTCTCTCTAAATGGATAATGCTGCCTGTGTGGACACTATAGCAAGTGAGCAGTTCAGCAGTTCAGCAAAGTATACACACTTCTCAAGTAGCCAGCATGTCCCATCCATTACTTCTACTGGCAGAGGCATCTGTTTTAGGGCTTTTGGTCAGAACGGGGCCTCACTGTGATGCCACAGCTTACTGCACTCTTAGCAACTTCATTGATGTCCTGTTTGCTAACATGTCTGCCCATTAACAGAGAAGAGCCAAATAAGGCCATCTATCTTAGTACAACTGCAAACTTTTAGCCATGTCAGTGGCAACAGTGGCAGCCGGCCAGCTGCTCACATCAGATCGTTAGTGCCGGGAGCTCGACTTTGATCTCCGTGAAAGGATTAAACTCACAGCACCCCTGTTCCTGCACAGCGGCCCCCTGCAGCTCCCTCATCCAAACACACGCACACACGCACACACCTTCACATCTGTGGGGTGGAGCGAAGCTTCTGACAGCTTCACTGAACAAGCAGCAGCGCTGTGCTAGTTGGCTTTAGCTTTAGGCCAGGACAGGTGGTGTTTGAATGGGTGTGTGTGTCTGTATGATAGCAAGGTTCAGGGACTCTCTCTTCTCTTTTGCCTGCTCTTTCAACTTTAATGTCTGTCATTCTGTATAACTTCAGGTCTTTTGGTACAACACTCGAAGTCCTGGTCAAAATTCTTCTGTTCACAATAGTTTGAAATGTTACAGAAACATCATGAAGAAACTGGTCATCATCACTGTTTCTTCCTTGTACTTGAAATGACAAAAAGTTTTAGTTTTAGAACCTTCACCAGAACATATATCATGTCTTTATGATTTTTTTTCCCCTTTTGGCTTTAGCACATACAACATATATTATTGACTATAATTCATTAGTTCTCATAGGTCTTAAAGTGCAACACATGGGGTAATCGAGGTCCAGACCTAACTATTTTCCAACATAAGACAGTAAAAACTGGAAAGGATCAATGAATGAAATATGAGGTAGCTTTTAATTTGAAAAGACTCGTACAGTGCTGAATCTAACTCTGTTTCCTTATAGAGATCTGTTTCCCACGTAGCCCCACCCCTGTCTGAACGGCAGAGAGAGTATGCGTTCGCCAAAAGAGATACCTGAAATGCTGTGCTCATACTATTGAGGTACTGTGTGAAGAGCACTCAGGCTGTAGAAAGTGTTTTGTAGAAGAGAAAGACATTTCATGACTGTCTAGTTTTATTTTGAAAATGGAGTAACAGAGCCTATGTTTGTTGCATTTTGTGTCTTTCTTAACACAACTAACCAATGTTATTTTTATCAATATATTGCAGAGGAAAGCAATGTAATTGGAAAATGAAATTTAAAAAAATATATTTGTGAGAAGGTTTTCATTTGGAATATTTTAGACTTTTGGAGAAAATGTGTACCGCCGAAGCCCCCCCCCAACCCAGGGCCGCATATTTTATTGTGATATGGCATTTTACCCAAAAGATGGCGCTATAATCGAGCTCAAGCTTTGTCACAGATATGCACCGTCATGTCCTCCAATGCAGCGACCACGTCAGGTACATAATTATCAATGTTACCGCAGACTGAGCTTAACTAACATTACCGACTAGCAGGATTGCAAACCTGACATGGGGCGACTTTACAGGAACCGCACACTGTGGACTTTGTGGTATTTGGATCAACTTTGAGTTCGTAAAAAAGAGGTTCTTATTTTTTGAGTTGGAGAGGCCAAGACAGTATAGTTTGTGTGCATTTTGAATGTGTTTCAAGTAAACTGGGTACTTCCAAGACCCTAGCTGCTGTACAACAACTGAGAAGTCTAATTTGGATCTGGAATTTGCGCTTCTTAACCCATTCCTCTATAGACCAACGGGGGTCAAAGTTGATCTTAAACATTACTACTTTGTAGCAGTTGTAACACTTTATGGTTAAATGTACCTGCAGAAAAACTGCTTTACTTTACTAAATTTCGGAGTGTCTTGCGTGGAAACGAGAGGGGCAGGCCACAGCTACTCAACAACACAGGGAACTGAACTCTGCAAAGAATTCAGACCTGATTGCTGTTATATTATACCACAATACAACTAATCAGACTGCTTGATTTTAGTTTCCCATTTTAATTGTTTCCCATTTTAACTATTTTCTGCATAACTTCTATGAGCATGAAATATTTTATTTGAGGTGAACAAGAAACATTTTAATCACCCGCACATAGAGAGGGTGAGTTTAACAAGATTCAAAGGATATGAATAATTCAATTCCCCTAGATGTCCTGGGAACAGGACAATGTAAGGACAACTTCAAGATGACTGTTGACTTGGGTTAATTAGGTTTCTTCCAAATGCCTTTGCCTTCAGCAATAACACAGGCAGCAATATGATGCACTCAACTACCAACCGGCAGCTGTAGGAAAGGTGTCTTGAGAGTGGGGGTAGCAACAGGGATCTAAGAGGTCTGTTTGTATTCAGTTAGGAACCATCGCCTGCCTCCAGGATGTGCTGAACGTTGTGCCCAGAGGGGCAGCTGTGAATGCTGGAGGCAAATGCACCTTCATGTCTTCAGGCTCAGCTGCCGCGAAAGGCACGAAGCCACGCTAACATAGGGTTAGTGGCTTTCTTGGGGATTCAGTGAAAGGGTAGGGAATGTGATATTGCTTTTTGTGATTACCTGCATTTTGGGAATCCAGAGACAGTCGGATGAAATTGAACCCAGAATGAAAGAAAATGAGGTTTACGAAGTTATAGTAGCCATGTTTAACCATGTTTAAGTCTGTAGGTTTTTAAATTACACACTGCGTCACCACAGTGGAGGGAGCTTGAAAAAAAATAACATGGTTAGTGAGGTTTTAGAAAAAAAAATAAAGAGCTGTTTGAAAGCTTTTTAAACAGGGATTTTTCTTTTGAAAAATTGATTATGGCAAGCATTTGTTTACACTTGAGAATTTTTATTCTCGACTAAGAAACTTCACTGACAGGAGGATAAATACCTACTTCTATGGTTTGCAGCAGCAACAAAGCAACATACCATTAATTATGGCCAGCTGTATTAATATTCAGTGTGGGAAGACACACATTCCAGGAGAAACCACACTAATGGAGCCACCAGTGATGGTCTTTTTAATTTTTTAATTTTTTTTTTTTCCACAGAGAAGGAAAACATTTTTAGCAGCCTTCTTTCATACTGTGCTAGTACTTGAAACTGATGTGTATACAGTAGTTACAGCAAGAGAGACACAGAGTGGTTGCGATCATGTTTTAATCACTAGCTTTTATAAAAGAATCAATCACACCTCCTCCATCAATAGAGTCAGAAGAATTTTTGTGAGGGAAATAAAAGCTCACCGCCTTCATGTCCCATGTCATCGAAGATAATCAGGCAAATAGAAAGGAGCAAATTGGAACTTGACATGGCAACAAAGCACAATGTAATATACACTTGGATTGAATGGCAGTCAAACTACTTAAATGACAGCATCTCTAACATAAATGGTCTTCTTAGCAGCTGATAATTGTGGCACTGCTTTTGTGCAACATGTCAGCTGCAGCGTTGCTCCTTTACTGTCACATTGGTGACTTACACTGTGTATTTTTTGTCAGGAGTTCAGTCAAGTAAATTGTATTACTGAAAGAGCTACCATACAAATAGTGGCTGTGCACGGAATAATTACACCACATTGACCAACAATTTATCTTGCGATGCTGTAAGGAAGCACCTCTATTAAGAGCTATTAAGCTGAAAAGGGGTTTATATAGTAAAAATCCCAAAAGCCTCTGATAAATCTCGGGTATTTTGAAGTATTTTCCACACAGAAACTGTTTTGTTAGTAAGCCAAAGGTTCGTTTTGGAAAGAGGATCAGACCAACTTGAGTGAAACTAGAGCATCTTGAGAAAAATCAAAAGGAAAATCTATCTATCTTAAGACTCCCCCGGAGAGGTTAAGTGGAAGTGACAAAAGAAGAATACAATGCAGGGAAGATTAAAATGTGGTGTCTGTCAGTCTGCACCTAAGGGGCCAGAGCCTGCCATTACCACTGAGTCTCATGGGGGAAAAGGGAAGGCATGGAGATAAAAGGGAGAGCAGTGTAACATTTCAATGAGTTTTGCATCATTTCCCTTGCTCTGGGGAAGGCAGGAAGCTCACAATAGTTATGATAAAGAAGCAGCGCAACAACACAACTTCTTGATTTCACAGTGATGCCAAACTCAAGTCTGAAATGGAGACATTTGACATCAGATGTAAAATGCCCATTACGGAAGAACACAAATTGACTGCAATTTTCTCTTTTTGAGGCTTTAAGTCAAATTTGCAAGTTACTAATCAGTGTGGCAGTGAATGTGAAAAGGTGAGCAAAAGATAATCATCACAGATATCTAGTGTTGGTGGCAATGCATCACAAAGTAACACTTGGCTGTAATCAGATTACGTTTGTTTGTATGGCAGTGATGTAATGCATTACTATTGCTAAATCTGTAATCACATTACAGTTACCAATCAACCGAATATCTAGTTACTTGAATTACTTTAAAGGAGAGCTATTATCCTCTTGTTTGGGCCATTTTGATTTTGAACTCCTTTAGAGCAGCTAAATACAACTATCAACTTAAACAGTAAAGTCTGTAGATTTTCAGAAAACTTCAACTCGTGCCCTCTCTCTTTCCTATATTTTTTGCATTCTCTCAAAATGGTCTGTCGGTAAATTACTCCTCCATCTTCCCTCATGCATGCCTCGGCACCCTGCTGTACTCACAACCCTTTTACTGACACAAAATAAACACAGTTAGGACACTGATAAAATGTTAACTTACAGCTCGCATTTATCTCTTTTCAACATGACAAAGTTACGTGTGGTCGTTTAGCTGCAATTTAGCTGTTAATTCCACTCATGTGCTCATTGAGGAAGCAAATAAATCCACAACAAACAGGAACACTCTAAACTTCTGTCTGGTGCTTGCCTCTTTAGGAAAGTTTCACCAAGTTAACTGTTCTTCTTCACCTGAAAAAACACTTTATTAGAGTGCTGACAGTAATCCATGAAGCAGAGAGCAGAGCACAGCAGCGTTTGAGCAGAGCCGGGAGAGGGGTCATGCACAGCACTGTGTGCACATGCTGACATGCACATATAAAGAAGTCTAGCATGCATTAACATCACTGGAAAAACACTGGAAAACACAACTGGCAGAGCCAACGGAAACAGCCTGCTAGGCTCGCTTCCAAATGTATTTACCTCATTGTGTGACACTCTGGCATTGTTTCAACATGAGTATCCAACACTGTAACAACATTTATAGGTCAGAAAAGATGAAAAAGCGTAATAGCTCGCCTTCAAGTTCTTCAGCTACAGCATTTTCACAACTTCACGGTAGCCTTTGTTGTATTAAGGAGCATAAAATACCCTGCTTACACTTGTTTTTAAGATGTGTTTTATCTGGATTGGATGACAAGCGGACAGTGAGACACATCGCTGTTTGCACTTGTGTCTGTCATGTGTCTCCAAATGTGTCCAGCTGGCCATTTGTATTTAGATTTCTTTGCTGCCTATGATTACTTCAGGTCAAAGGTCATTTACACTTGTATGTAAGGATGTCTCTGGCTGTCTACTTGTAATCCAATCACCCAAAACGTATTTCAAAACCAAGTCTAAACAGGGTCAAAGAAAGATCATCCTTTGTCCTCCTTATTAATTTAAGGATTTGCACTGATGTGGGCATATGTAAGGTTTAACTTTATGTTGTCAAGTGACAATTAAATGACAGTGCATCTCTGGTAATGTAATGAAAAAGGTAACAAGTAGTGTATCTGATTACTTAATTACTCACTGCTTAAAGTAAAGTAATGTATCCCAACATTGCCATCTGATTGGAAAGGATGTCACTGGTATTGCTTTTGTGGAGTCTCAAAAATGTTTGTTGAAATATCATGTCGTAAAATATCTGTAGCAACAAATGCAGTAGTTAGCTGCTTAAGGTGTAATATAAATATGCCTTTTTACTGCTATAAGATAGATAGTCCCTTATTAGGACAGATCTACAGTGTAACAGCCGCAAAGTGAAAAGCAAAATGTGGAAATATGCATCAGTAAGGTGTAAGAGAATAAATAATTAATAGGTAAACAAATACTACTGGCAATAGCAAACAATTAAAAATACACACAGTATAAATAGAGGACTAACTCAGCTAACAGCTAAGTTCACCTCATTGTAAAAACACCTAGCAGACCGTCAGTCCAAAGCTTTATTCCAAATGAAGCAGACAAAAAAAACAAAAACACCCTAATTTGAAACAGTGTGTTTCTATTTCACAGGTTGGAAATGACTTTTTTTTACCACTTAAAATTGCTGATGTTGATGTTTCAGTATTCAGCTTTGTAATCAGCATGGAGTCTGCAGCTGATTGCAAGTAGCTTTGTTCTGTTATGTTTTGTGTGAAGCCACAGAATTGTGCTTTTTAATGTAACATTTGCAAAAGCAAAATTATGGGTTGACTGTAAAAATATGGGCTGCAAAAATGATACAGTCTCTCCCCTACGATTTGTCCTTGAGTCAGGTACAACACTTCTGACTACTCCAGCTGAGCTGCAGGAAACTTTAGCAGCACTGGCAGCTTCCAGGTGTGAGTGTGGACTTAGATGAATGTAAACAGAGTCGGTGGAAGAGCAAAGCACACTCAGTCAACTTTCTCTGACTTTCAGCAGAAATCTGTTACCCTCTCTTATATAATCTTGACCGTAATATTCATTTCAGTTGTTTCCAGCAATGCAAATTTGAGCTGAAGTTTAATGCTTGTTGCTTGTGCATGACAAAACACGCTTTAGCAGCTGGCTCATTCAATTTTCGTCAAACTTTATTCGTTTAGTTGTCTCCTCTTTTACTCTCTCATTTTCATGCTGGCTCTCAGGCCGTATTTTGGCATTACTCAGAAATTTTTGAGGGAACAGCTGTTTGAAAAAAAGGTTCAAAGATCAAAACCCAAAGCCTTTTTGCATGCTTCTCTGGGTTTTTTAGTCCACACTCTATTTCACATCAGAAGCAAACAGCATATGGGCGACTGTGGAGCACAAATGTTATTTAATTAAACTAAGTCATGCTTGAGTCATAGCTGATTGTTTTTACAGTTGTGTAATGCTTGTTATCCTGCACTGTTTGAATAGTGGGTTGTCATCTGCATCTGCAAGGCACTCCACAGTCACATTTTAAAAGGTTCATTGGGTGCAAAGCAGCTCAGGTCTACCTATAAATTGCCCCATAAATAAATGACAGTATTAATCAGCCATGACTGTTTATTTCTATGTATTTCTCCCCTTTTAAAAAGTCAAAAGAAGGTCCTGCTTTTTGGCACTGTGAGTGCCCAGCATACTGTATACCACAAAAAAAAAAAAAAAAAAAAAAAAATCATTCCGTTGTCACAAGATAATGGCTCGTTTTCGGGATAATGGGACAAATAAATGTGTTATCACGGGATAACAAGGCTTATTTTCCTGTGATAACGGGATAAAACCTAATAATTTTTATCAGAGATCTTGAGTGCCACCTGTGCCAGCATGTAGATGGCTCTTGACATTTCAGCAAGCTTACATACATGTACATGACATGTAAGTAGGCTTGCTGAAATGTCCCATAACGGAGTAAATGGACTGTCTTTCTAAATACTCAAAGCGCTTTACAACACGTCAGCATTTACCCATTCACACACACATGCACACACTACCATTACCACACACACAAACACTGTTGGATGAGTGTGACCTGTTCCAAAACATTTAACTTGCGTAAATATATGAGGAATTTTGCTGGTTTTCTTTGGAAGGGTGTGGTTTTGTTGCCCATCGGCTCAATGAAACTGGCTCTAATACTAACATTATTTTTATCCTTGATATCTAATTGGTGGTCATGTGTGTACAGGAGCGTCGGTTTCGTCTCACTTTGAAAAACTCTTGACACATCTGTTGCAGCGTGTCGATGGTGGATATTTGTGTTACTGTGGCTCCGGGTTCATTAAGGGAGTGGCAATATCGACGAGGCAGCATGTGGCATTAAGATTTGTCTTTGTCTTTTCTCTCTCCCTCCAAACACTGTGGCAGAGCAGCACATGATTTGGACAGAGAGGACTGACAGCCTTGCCTAGCATCCGGCCTCTGATCAGCCATCTCCACCAGCAAACTGAAGCTTGACCCGCACTTCATCACCAGCCTCACAAACATCTTCGGAACAAAACGTCATCTAACTGTGAGTACGGCACCGCTCTGCTCTGAATTTTATTTTATTTTTTCCCTTTACGTGCAAGTCAGAAATAACTTAGCTGAAAATAAGCATTCATGCTTTGCTTTTGCATTGATGTGCATTTGAGCAAAATTCTACTTGATTTGTAACAACAAATCCATTACAGTCAAAAATGGTTTTGTTGTTAGTGCTGCTGTTCAAAATATTTCTGTTAAGTTTTTATTTCTATCACGAAGCGTTTGTCCACATGCTCAAGTTTTTGCATATATACAAGACTTAACTTATGCTTAATTCTGACATTTCATCACTAATGTTTTTTATATAATACTTGTTATTCACTGACAGACAAAGTATAAATTAATTATCTTTGTGTTTAATAACTATTCAAATAAGATCGAGTGCTTTACTTAAATTGTACTTCAGCATGTTAATATGGAAAAAGAAAATTAATTATACAGCAATAATGAAAACCCATAATTTCCATAATTCTTACGCTTACTACCTAATTTACATGCAGATTTTCATTTCTTTCTACACCCAACTGGGAGGAAAAGCATCTTAAGTTATCTTACACACTCATCAGCCAGGTCACATCTAGTGTATTCCAAGGATAGTTAGGAAGCGCCATCAAAGTGAACACATGGCTAACAAAAGAGGCCTGTTGTCCTCTGAGCCCAGTGCACCATCTAATGGTGGTTGGAGGAACTTCAGAACACACACTGTAAGAGGGGAACTTAAAACAATTAGATGGAAACCATCTTAATTGTCTTTCACCATGGCGATGTGGAATTGTAATGCCAAGATTCAAGAGACAAATTTAGCTCTGATGGCAAAATTATTTGATTCTCATTTTAATTTTATGAGACTGGACTGAAGAAAAAAATGTATTTTAGATTGCCAAATCTGTATTCTAGCTTTATCCTCCAGTCAACACTGTCTGATTATTATAAGCAACAAAAATCACTAACCATTTATTTAAATTGTTTGCAGTACTGTGTCGTGGTGGTGTTTTCTAACATAAGGCAAAGTACAATTTATTTGCATGAAGGAGAGCTTCTTTTTGCTCATACTAGACTGTTCTTCTTCATAATGTAAATTTAATTATCCAGTTACAGTGTTACATTTCTCCTGTTTGTCAGCAATCCTGCTAACCAACAACAGGAGGTGAAAATAAAATACCAAAAAAAAAAAAAGTTTTCCCCCAATTTTTCATTTTAGGCATCAGTGTGTACTAGTTGAATAAGGTGGTGACTGTGTGTGTCAGAGTTTCTAAATCAGGTGTGTTGCGTCCCGCCTGCAGGTGACATCAGTTGCAAGGGGATGACCGAGCGCATTCATAACATCAATCTTCACAACTTCAGCAATTCTGTACTTGAGACCCTCAATGAGCAGCGCAACCGTGGGCACTTCTGTGACGTGACTGTTCGGATCCATGGAAGTATGCTGCGAGCTCACCGGTGCGTGCTGGCTGCTGGAAGCCCCTTCTTTCAGGACAAGCTGCTCTTGGGCTACAGCGACATTGAGATCCCCTCTGTGGTCTCAGTGCAGTCCATCCAAAAGCTGATTGACTTTATGTACAGTGGGATTTTGCGGGTATCTCAGTCTGAGGCCCTGCAGATCCTCACTGCTGCCAGCATCCTACAGATCAAGACCGTCATAGATGAGTGTACCCGCATCGTGTCCCAGAATGTTGGCCTGGCTGGGCCGGGGGGGTTCCCTGTTATACCAGGAGACTCTGGTCAGGACACACCCCGTGGCACGCCAGAGTCCGGCACCTCTGGGCCCAGCAGCGATGCAGAGTCAGGTTATATGCAAGCAACATCACAGCAAAGCATGGATCGTGCATACACATCACTGTACTCGTACCCCGGCCTCTCTCTGCAGAACGGCACCCGCGAGCGCCCCCTGTACATTAATCCTCTGACGTCAAATTATGATCCGGCTCTCAGCACGCAAAAGGACAACCAATCTCAAGATCCGCCCTGGATGAACCGCATCCATGAGAGATCACAGCAGGTGGATCGCTTCATCTCCACAGCAGAGTCCACCCACTGCCGCAAGCAACCCCGACCGGTACGCATACAAACAGGGGGGATGCACATAAAGCAGGAGGCCGAAGATGAGTTCAGCTGCTACGATAATTTGGGGGACTGCCAAGATGACACTGACCATACTGAGGGTGTAGAGAGTGAATCCAAGGTTGAAAGTTTTGACTCAGGGGTGAGCTCCTCCATCAGCACTGAGCCAGATGCTGCGGAGCAGCAGCCGTACCTGGGCTACGGACGAGACGTGGGCGGGGACAGCCAGCAAGCTGAAGGAGGTCCAGTGCATATAGAGGTCAATGATTCGTCCCCGGAGCAGGTGCAAGAGACAGAGGATGGGGACACATCCCACAGCACTAGCGAAAGTAGCATGATGCAGTCCCTGCCAAACCCAGTCATGTCCCAGTCTCTGCCAAGTGCCCCGCACTACATGCGCCAGGCAGAATCACACACCAGCAATCTGAGGATGCCGCTCACCGTGACCAGCAACTCCCAAGTGATGGGCACTGCTGGAAGCACCTTCCTGCCCACACTCTTTCCCACACAGCCGGCTAGAGACAACAAGCCTTTCCTTTACCTTCCTGGCCAACAGCAACCCCAGTTTGTGGCAGTGCCGCCCCCCACAATGCCATCATTCCCGAACCCCATGGTACAGCAAGCGCCAACTCAGCAGCAACAGGCTACAGGAGTTGGTTCAGGGGAAAAGAAGCCCTATGAATGCACTCTCTGCAGTAAAACCTTTACTGCAAAACAGAACTACGTCAAACACATGTTTGTCCATACTGGTAAGTCAAAAAGATTTTTTTTTTCAAGCCAGTTAGCTCAGTTCAATGATATTGTTATTTATAGTTCATGCAGGTATTTGCTATCTTCTAAATTTGCAGAAAAATTGCAGAATACTACGGGTCATATTTTAATTCTGATACGAACACACTGAAAAGACGTGACGTTAGTACACATGTTAAAATTATTTACTGAAAACAATATAAGACAAAGGGTATTTATTTTCAGCCATGCAGTTATTTCAGTAACAACATAGAGTGGTTCCCCTCTAAAGTTTTACATAAATGTGTCTCAGAGGTTTGAGGTTTCTTTGCACTAAAAGGACAGATGAAGTATAGACACTGATGTTAAAGTCTTCTCTTTGTATAGTGTTTTTCCATTGCGTTGCCCGCCATTGGCTACATTAGTTATGGTCAGGTGTCCCAGAGATTGGTTGAGGTTGGTTTGAGGTTAAACCTTTGAAAACAGTAAGTTAATTCTTACTTATTAAAAAAAAAAAAAAAAGTTACATTTTTCTTTGGTATATGTAATTGTCAGTGAATTAGATCATTGTACTTCTTTATTCCCTCTTCCTTGTCCAAAATAACATTTGAATTAACAGCTACCAATTGTAAAAATATTACACCATTAACATTTGTACATAAAACACACTCTGCAGCATAAGGTGTGTCTATGTTTTATACTGGAAATCTCTGAATATTTTTTTTTCTTCTTCTAGCACTGACAGCCCGATAGCAATCATAAACTACAGAAATCATTATCGCAGAAAGACAGAATTAGATGATCTTATGAAAATTGCCTATTCATGCAGTCATTATTATTTATTATATTCAATTGCTCACCCAGACCCACCTGTGAGTGCTGTTTAAACCAGATTTTACTCTGACTGTGTGTGTGGAGCGGAGCAACGACATATTGAGAATGAAACTTGCTGATCGATCAGACCCGTGGACACGGTCTGAACGTCAGTGGCAGCTAATGATGGATTGCATTTACTCAATCTTAAAATGATTAAAAAATTACCAAAATTTTATTTTTAAAAAAAGGTGTCATTATGATTTCACATTATATTGTGTTGCTTTTCCGATGAGATCGACACACACCAGAAATATAACAAATTGTTTTTATTCCTGTATGAAAAAAAAAAAGTCAGATATAGTATTACGTTTCGATAAAACATGAGGGAGAAAAAAGCTCCAATTTCAACAGTCACTGCAAAAGAATGTGAAAAATACGGAATTGTGCAACACACACCCAGAATTGCTAAAAGACTGGGGACACATTAGCCCTATTTCATTATGCACATGTGCAGAAGATGTAATATGGTTGGCTGCAATCAAAAAATTAGTCAGAATAAAGAGACTCTTTAAAATTATTTGAGTCACTGTGTGCCAATGTGCTGCAAAAGAGCAGGGCAGTAAATACACTGCTTTTGTATGTGGTAATAACATGCTGCTCATCTGTAACTGATGCTGACTACTGACCTCTGCAGGTCAAGAAAAAAAAGGAGGAGAAAAAGGTGAAAATGTGAAAGTATAAAATGTTGGCTTCATCTAATCAAAGCATGAAGCTGCACATTAATTCACTCAGCAAACAATCGATACACAGGACTTAATTAACTTGTATGATACACTTGCCCATTTGCAGCTGTGTCAGTGTTTTTCTCTACCTGTTGGGTTTACATAATTATTAATATGTGAATATTTTATAAGCCATAATGTCAGCAGGGGCAGTTACATAAAATGAGTTTATATTTCAAATTGCAAAATTGTCAAATAGATTAAAAAATAAATTGGTTCTTGATTGTGTGAGAATTAATATTAAAGAAAGTTTTCCACGTTCTCCCTCACATCGTCAAGACTTTACAGCATTTTTAAATTTTCACCAAATATTCGTACAGTTTTACTGTAGTTGCCGCATTAGGAAGGTAAAATGTATCGCAAAGCTTTAGCATATAGCACATAGTAAAATCAGCATCTTAGCAAAGCCACAACAGGTTTGAATAATTCTTGCCTGAGGTGTGTTCCTGCACTTGGAAAGTAACACTGGTGGCTTCAGGCGGCCGATGTTGTTGTACAAGTTTTTTTCTTCCTTTCCATATTTTGCAAACCTAATCCTTAAAATGCGTCTCCTCTTTTCTTTCCCCTAATGCTTTTGTCTTGCATGTACATCCAGGTGAGAAGCCTCATCAGTGCAGCATCTGCTGGCGCTCGTTCTCCCTGAAGGATTACTTAATCAAACACATGGTGACACACACAGGGGTGCGGGCCTACCAGTGCAGCATCTGCAACAAGCGCTTCACCCAGAAGAGCTCTCTCAATGTCCACATGCGGCTGCACCGTGGAGAGAAGTCCTATGAGTGCTACATCTGCAAGAAGAAGTTCTCACACAAGACCCTGCTGGAGAGGCACATGGCCCTGCACAGCACAGGCAACGCCATCACAGGCCTGTCAGGAAGCGCGGGCACCCCGGGCCCGGTCTCCATCCCCATCCCTATGGCTGTCCCTGAGCCTGGAGCTGGAGTGGTGGCCCTCGCCATGCCAGTGAGTGGTGGTGCTGGAGTAGGGGCTGGGGTTGGAACAGGAGTGGGTGTAGCCGCGGAAGCGAGCTGCCAAGAAGGGACCACCTACGTGTGCTCCGTCTGCCCTGCCAAGTTCGACCAAATGGAGCACTTCAATGACCACATGCGAATGCATGTCTCCGATGGATAAGTACTAAAAGATAAACTTCTTTCAAAAAGAATGACAAATAAAATGGCACTAGATTTTCCTTTTCTTGTTTTGAGGTATGAAGAGTAATGAGTATAGACACTGGCACATTAAGTTTCCCAAAAAAAAAAGATTTTTTTTTTCTGTTATACTAAAAGAAAAAAAGATGGTGGCCTTAAGGCTTAGTAGTTTGATATTGATCTACTGGATGGATCCTAACTACAGGCCTCTAAATGTATGCTTTCCTAAAATACTGATTTATGTGTTGAACACTACCGAAAGGCCTACGAAAGAAACACATACACACAAACACACCTTTAGTGTAGTTTTGTCTGCTGAATGAATATACATGTGCATATATGTCTGAGTGTCTGTGTATTTGCATGTGTGTGTGTGTGTGTGTGCGCGTGTGTGTGTGTGTGTGTGTGTGTGTGTGTGTGTGTGTGTGTGGTTTTGTGTGTGTGTACATTGCCATGAACCATGATAAATCATGGCAGTTGTGAACCCATACTGACCAGTTTGGAAACTATAGATGTCCAAGCTTACTGTGGTATAATTTACAACAACAATAAGAAAAAGTCATCTGGGGTCGGGCTACATATTCCCTCTAAAAATAACTGATGGTCACAAGATTGCCTTCTTATGTAAAATAAAAAAAGGAGAGTAGTTAATTTGAAAGTGGGTTTTATTTATTCCTATGGTATTAAGGGATTATAATGCAGCTGTTGTCAAGGTACCAATTTTCATTTTACTGAAATGTAACTTCCTGTCCATGGTGACAGGGACAAATATTTCTCACATGTTTTGTAACTGTTGTCCATGCATTTTGATGGTTAAGATTACGTTTACTAAATTAGGGGTGTGTTGACGGGACAGTATTTGAGCAAAAATCTGTTTCTTTTTTTCTGAAGTTTGGAGTTTAACTCATTTGCATACACTGCCACTAATATCTTCAAAGACTGTTAAGGCTAGTAGACCTCTTCCATTTACAAAAACACAAGAAAAAAAGAAAGATTCTTTTGCTGATGTTTTTTTTTAGCCTTTCACATTCACATTTATGGCAGGCTGGCATATGCGACTAAACTCTGTCCTTCATAATTGCTGCTCCTCAACTTGCACCTGACTGTTATGGGATGTAGATTAAAAAAAAAAAGGATTTGTCACTTTAACTTTTGTTGTTATTGTTATTCTAATAATTGGGGGAGGTTTAGACTAGTTGTTGATTTGAACACAGTTAAAGAGGGAGGGATTTTATTTGAATCAAATTTGAATTGGAAATAAATGCCATCCTCATCCCAGAACCCCTGTGCAACCACTTCACTGCTATTGCAAAGCTATTTCAGCAAGTGGGAGCTAAATGCATTAGTCTTTATGTATTGGCTCTCACTGAAGGCTCAAATAGCATGCAACGTTTTGAAAGGAAATACAGTGTCAAAACAAAACAAGTCGCTCCATTGAAGCCACACCGTTTCGTAATATACCACAAGTTGCAGATGGACTTTCTAGACAATAGTATACATTCCTGATTTTTCTAAAAACCTAGACACAGCATGTACAGAATAGATTTGCAAGCTAGTGTGCGCAAGTTGTCATCCATGCATCACATCACTTAAGGCTCATTTCTGATATTTGAATTGTTTTGTAATTGCTTTTTACTCAAAATAGGGCACACACACACACACACACACACACACACTCACATACACACACATACACGTGCAACTGCCTGCAACTGCAATCTGAAGGATTTGCTCGTTTATGTGAGCAAACACTTTCGTAGTTGTATTGTTAAAAGAATAACTGCATACAGTGGTCTTCAAAAGACCGGCTGTAGATTCAGAAAAACAAAGTGCTACTTTGCACATTTTCTTAAAATGCCTGTGCTTAATATTTAATCAGTTTCCTTAAATGAACTTCTATGATTTTCTTTTATTCAATTTCAAAGGAAAAAAAACATTTTTTTAAATCTTGATAAGTGGACTGCATTATTTTCTTGCATATATGTTGCACTGCTTAAACCAATAAGTGCACTACTGTTAACAGAGATATTATAGTTTTAGAAAAGAGAATTTTTTTTTTTTTTTTAAATCTAACATTCGGTTGTAGAGTTCACATGTAATAGAATAGCTTTGTTTCAATTTATTCATTCAGTAATTCAGCGGTTCTTGGCTTTTGTTATCGCTTGCAGTTACCTACAGTATATACTCGTGCCGTGTTAATGCAAGCATTTATTTTTATTTAAAGATGTTCCATTACGTGTGCTCATCTATGTTTTAAACCTTTGAATTCATTTCTTTATGGAGTCAGCTCCCTATAACAGTTATTCAATTGCATTTCTTTACAAACAGACCGAATTTTCCTTCAAGTACATCCAAGCCAAACAACATTAACAGTAAAACAGCAACAGTAATAATAAAAGCAACTCCCGTCCAACTCCGTTGGCGGAGGTAATAATAATGACTATTGATATATTAATAATAATACATTTATAATGTGTGTGTGTAACATAAATGATATGTGTGTCCTAGAACAACTTTCTGTGGGTTTAAAGGTGTTGGGAGGTGATGGAATGCAGCTTCTTTGATATCTGTCTGTCAGTCGTGCACAGTTGTGTCCCCTCCTTAGTGTTTGTGCGTCTGTGAGTGTCTGTGTGTGGTGTTATAGCCTAATCAAACTGTTGATAAGTGGAATATCTGAACTGTAGGGCTTCCTTAGCAATATGCAATGCAGGTACTATGAGAAGCAGCTCTCCAAACCGTTTCGGGCTACCGTGGCACCTGCAACGTTTGTTCTGCAGTTTGATTAAAGGCGAGGTCAAGCACCGTTGACTTCATCGTACCCGTTTGGAGGAGTTTTGACTGGCCCTTTGATGCTAAACTTCATATAAATGCTACTAGATTTCCTGTGGAGTCAAGTGAGGAACGTGTGAGACCTGCAGAGATTCTCTCTACTGGTTTTCGCCTCGGCTCAAAAAAAGCAAATATTGGCCCACGTGAGAAACACACTGAAAAGTGCGAGGCTAGTCCGCAGTAAAAGTAGCACATTATTTAACATTTGATTGGGCCTGTCTCATATGGTGTGCATATAAGCCTAAATTGTATGGTTTCCTGTTTGTAGCTGTTGTTGCCAGGATGGCAATATTGCTGCATGCTAGTGCTATATTTGTCTCTACACAGCACGTGGAGGGTAATCTCATGCCTTAACAGACAATGCACTAAATAGAATATGTTAGCAACTGCCGAGATCTCTTTCCAACAGTACTGCCACATGTTTGGCACGCAGCTCATGATGTTGGTGTTTGTTGTCTGTTCAGTACCAAGTTTAAACACTGCCAAACAAACATCATGACTTCTTCAAAAGCAAAGGCAGACACGTGAATTGAATTGTTTCCGTGTAATGTATGTATTCAGTAATCTAGCATTCCTTCATGGCACCTAAATTTTACATATTTTGTGTAAACACATATATCAAATGCACTATTGACTGTAGCTAGATGAGTACAACCAGCTTTGTGGTATCATTGGTCTAAATAGTAGGTTAAGTAGCTCAATGTTGGTTTTTTGAAATATTTGATTTCAGAATTACACTATCAATTGTTTCTCTATCCTTTTTTTTTCTTTTTTGGAATAACAAAAAGTAGCCAATCTCAACATTATCTGGATGAGGGCTAATAACTCGTCCCATTGTCAGTTGACTTTTTGTATCATAAGGTGTTTGATAGCAGAACAGGCTCGGAAGGGGAAGAACCTTCTCTCCAGTGTGTCATAACGTGCTATAGCATACCCAAGGCTTCCCTGCCATCCCCCCCTGCATTAGCATCACACGCTCTTCACTGTCCATAGTTATATATTCCTTATACTGCTTCAGATACTCGTGGTGGTGCTTGATTCTCTTTTCTCCGTGTTGCAAACAGTTGGTTGAAAAATTGTTGAAAAGTTGCAACATTATCCAGAAAATATGTCCTTATCTCAACTGTGCTTCTTCTAGACGTTAGTTTAAAAAAAAGACAAAAAACAAAAAACAAACAAAAAAAAAACAAATCTAGGCTTTATGTTTGCAAAGTGTTCGCATATTTTCCAGAACAAAACATATAGAAAAGTAGATAATAGCCTTGAGCCTGCAGCTGTTTGTATTGTGTTTCAAATATATTACTGTTCATGTTTGGTTTATCTTAGTGTAGAGACACAGGGTCTACAGTACATTGCTGTCCTTCTTGCAGTATGTTTAATTCATCCTTATATTTCTTTATTTGAAGCTTCCTCCTGCTTTTTTTTATGGTGATCATAGTGCTGTTGTTTATACATACATAGCTTCACGCAACTGGAAAAAGGATAGTCAGTTATTGAGTCATATTTCACAGTGTAATATATATAAACGCTTATATGCTTTGCATTGAGATGAAAACGAGGAAATGGACGATAGCGATGGCGAGGGTCATGTTGAGTAAGGAACAGGTTTGTTTTATTCTGACAAGCATGCGTCTGTCTTCCTGTTTGTCCTTCGGTCCGTCTCCACACATTTTAAGTCAGATCTTTTTATTTAAGCTCACAAAGTTAAGAGAGTAAAATACAGAAAACACGCGGAACCACTCAGATAATACATAACTGCATTTTCTGGCCTTCTACAGTACACATAAGAGTGAAATAGATAACTTCTTACAAATATACTATATATATTTAAGAATCACCATCTCCACACAGATAAAGAATACATTTTCAAATAGTTTGATAAAGACATAATTGCAGCTAGAGTATACAGTACCTTGTGGGATATAGGGAATATGCCTATCAAGTGCCTATCAGTACATACAGCAACTATACAGAATATTCATAGTTTTTCTCTCCTACATTGCATAGATACAGTATATACACAATGGTCTATTAAAAATAGCTATTTATACTATTACTGCTAAGAACCGGTGGTGCAAGCATCCGAAGAGAACCCTTTAAATACCTGAAATGTTCTATACTTATACAGTAAAAACTACATCTGACAGTTTTATTTTGTAACTTACATTTATACAGTTTTGGAGGATTGAAAGATTTAAAATGCAATCATCTTTAAAAATGGTGCTTAAAAATAATTGTGCTGTGGTAAAGTAGTAAAATTAAAATGACCTTTTTTCTCTTTCAAGTCGCTCTCTCATTTTACACATCCCTTCCTATTATATTTTCAGTTTTTGCCACTTGCAAAAAAGCCATAGAGTGTACTGTATGTTTGGGAGGGAAAGGGCAGTGGCACTGTGTGAACAGCAGGGGGAGCCACACGTTAAGTGGAGAAGTGAAGACATGAAGTAAACATGCTGCCTGCCACAAGAAATGAAAGCTACAGTGAAACATTTTATATTCTTACCTTATTGTGTTTGAATATTAAATATGTTCATCATATTATTATAACATCTATAAGCATGGCAGCACCTATCTTCACTGGCTCTTACTGTAAATGTATTAACAATAGTTTGCAGGCCACAGGAACTGGCAGGTGCTCTAATAGTGTTTTTTTAAAGTACACCGTGTGTGCTTTGACCTTGATGGCAGGCCCTTCCACGTGCAAGCCAGTGCCCAATTTCCCCACAACAATCATTAAAGTTTTATCTTATCTGACAGCCTTGTTGTTCACGTACAGCTTGGAGTTTTAAAGGGCAAGCGACGAGCGACGTGAAAAAAGAAACTGGCCATTAAACGTGAGACTCACGGGGGATATTTTTAACTGCTACTTGGAGGCAAAATGAGAAAACAAATTGAAAGTTTTGGCAACAGCGAGCACACAGACTCACAGCACTGAAAAGTCTTCGAGCGGCTCGTTTGACAACATGAAAACAAACCTAAAATGAAAATATAGTAGAATGAAAACCACAAATCAAGTTTCGGGGCTGAGTGGCTGCGAGATAAAAAGGTTTTGGGATGGCTTATTATTCTGTCCCCTGTGGACTAATTACCACAGATTTCTCTCTAACCTTCTCCAGCCTAGTTACTGTGCCAAATTTAGGAGAAAAAAAGAAGATAGTTTTTTAATTATGCCACCATTGTTAAATTAGATGTGAGGGCCGAGCAGATAAATGCAAAACTACAGTGTTGTCTCTATAAAGCCTTTAACATAAACATAATATATCACAACAAAATCTGTGTCATACCAAAAGCGATTGCCTTCATTTTAAATCTTTTAATCCTCCATAATACATAGTTTTCAAGTAAATAGGAGAAAACAGCTATGATTAACAAATGCACATTTTGGAGGCTTAGTTTCATATACATTTAATATACAAATAAAGCATAAATAATATAGGCAATGTGATATAGCTAGTCCCTGTCATCCAACCATCACACTATGACACACACATACAGCATCTGTTCATATTTTACAGGCAAACTATCAGATTCTGTGTTGACTTTTAAGCTTTACACACAGCTGTTCACTTTTTTCACAGCTAAGCTAAGCTATAAGAACGTCAAGATTATATTATTACTTGTCCGAACATGCAGTTATTACACTACCCTGATGACGTTTTAAATAAATCATCATCATCGTCAGGTGAACACCTTCATCAGTCCAAATGAAGCATGCAGTCTTGTCTACACAGCTTTTTCCTGTAGGGGGGTACTTTGTTTTTGACGGAGCACAACTTTATTTTGAGTGTCCCTCGATAACAGGCTTTCTGTATCTTTTTTTTTATCGCAGTGGTGAGAAGACTTGGGCTTGATTTAGCCTCTGAAGACAAAACACTGAGCCTCTTTGTGTTCTCACCCGCTGTAGTCTTTTCGAATTAGTCCAGCTCGATCAGACGAGTGGTTTAAATGTGTGCAGCGGCGTAACTAAAAACATGCATTCCTATTCAAGTCCGGAGCATTCCAACTCCCAGTCTGGCATTTGTTTTCCACACTTAACCAAGCGAATTCTGGAGAGAGATTTCCAGCGTTTAATCGTTTTACAGATCTGTTGGATATTCGATTATGTAGGAGCCAACATTGCCCCTGACATCAATGTCTAATAAAAATGTATGTTTCCCCTCGAAAAAGATCATTGTTTTAAAATCTCATCTTGAGGTTGAAGCAGATTTTTTGCCTCGAGATCACGACCCTCATAATCTTATGCTTAACATGCACTACACTATCACTCTGTTTCTCTGCAGAGATGTAAAATAACAAAAACAGCAAAAAAGAGAAGCTCATCTTCACTGTCTCAGAGAGCACGTCATCTGCCACACGGGACACGCAGACATAGATTACACACTTTAGCACTGAAGCGCTCCTAAAGGGGCTGCTGGTGGTAATTTGTCAAAACGGGGCCATGCTAATCATTAGAAGTCAAGTAGGGGGGAAAAAAACTGTACTAGACAATGTTTGTTTTCACAAACCAAAGAAGGGTTAAGATGATTTAAGTTTATGGGGAAATTACATTTCTTTTCTATGTGTGTGGGGTTCCTCGATTGGGCTCGATTTGTCTGTGTTTGTTTTGTTTTCTTTGTTTTTCTTCTCATTGCAGGGTGCTTGTGAAAATGCATCTATGTTTGTCACTTGATCAGTTGTTTATAGTTTTTTGTGGTTGTGTTCTTTTTGCCTATTGTAGACCAAAATAGATTTGTTTTTATAAGAAATGCAACAAAACGTTAAAAAATGAATCTGACACAGTAGCTGTGATGTAAACTATCGCATGTTAAAGATTGTAAATGTTGCATCGTTCCTCTGACGAAACATAACACTCAATAATAATCATCGGTCATGCCTTCAATACACACATTTAACAAATCAATATCGACCTGTTCACCTTCACAACAAATTTTATGTAACTAGTTTTGTTTTTGCAGTTTTCTTCAAATATTGCCACCGTCTAATATTTACGGCTGTCCTGAATAATTAATCTGACATTGTGACATTCAGCCATTTATACTTGAGATGGACCAAGATGTAAAGTTTGCACATATTTGTAAGTTGTTTATCAAGCCAAAAAAAAAAAGGAAAAGAAAAAGAGAATTATGAAACACAACTCATGATCTCTAAGCAGATATTACCGTCGTTCATGTCCACTGAAAAATAAAACATCAGTCAGCCATCACTACATGATCAAAAATGAATTCAAACCAAACTCTGACATGAATTTAAACATCACAGTGTATTCCAGATATTTATGAAAGCAACTACAACATCATATATATTTTTATAACTACAACACACACATCATCTGCAAGCAGAGTGTTAACTATTTGGCAAAATCTGACAATATTTTAATACTGTAAGGTCTCATTCTAGCTGAATCTGCTGTATTTTTTTCACTCTGTGTGTTCCAAATAGGAAATTGAGTTGCTGTAAATCAGGCAATGTTTTGTATGTGAGGTGAAGACAGAATTTCCCAAATATTGACTTCACAAAAATCAGAAAACACACGTGTCCTAATCGAAGCAGCTTAGCTATTTTTTTGTTTTTGTTTTTTAATGCGGCTTTCAGGCTTTTTGCTGCCATATCTTGTATGTAGATGCTTTTGTAAAACATGCACAGGAGTTGAACTATGAGATGTGCGTATAAATATGTGTATATTTTGTTAGGCTCTTCTCGCCCTATGTTGGCTTGATATTTTATTATTTTTCCCTAAAAAATAAAAATAAAAAAATACTTCTCCTATATAGTTATGAACTTGGCAGAAGTGGAGCTGTTGTAGTAAAGGTAGTTAACATCACAACTAAGCAAACCCTGAAATATATGCTGCAGTAATGTGTTTTCAGTTTGTTTTTTTTATAATTTATGCTCCAAGTTGGTTTGTATTTTATTATTATTATTGTTATGAAACAAGCTTGTTTGAAATGTATTGACTGCTGTTTTGAAATAGGAGATAAAAATTTCTTTTTCTTTTTCTTTTTTTTTTTAAAAATGTTTGTGCAAGGACTCTTTTTTTGTAATATGATTTGTCAAACACTGGACTGGAGTGAGTTTTCCAACATTTCCAAGTTGAGAGATTTATTTGACAGACATAACTGCACAGACGACACCCGTTAGCACAGATGTGAGCTGACAGACAAAAGCACATCCTCCAGCTGTTCAGGGGAGGGTGACTAAAATGGCCGCCATCCTCAAAACAGTAGTCAGTTAGATGGGAGAAGTTGAGACACCTCCTTTGTGCTGGTTAATTGGGTGATGGGTTCTTTATATGATAGGAAATATTTATTGGGATTTTCCTTCTAAATTCTTGCATGGCATCGACTGGCGAGAGATTTATTTTTTTCTTTTGTAAAAGCGAGCACTCTCATAAATATTCAGAAAAATTGTAAAGGGATACCACTTGACAGCTTTCCAGTTATCAAAATCACCTGGTGTGCTCTCGCTATGGTAGAGCAGATATGACAGTTGAGTCTCATTACACCAACCACCACTTCTCAAACCAGAAAAGAGATTTGCACTAGACTTATTTTTGGTCTTCTTCTATCAAAAAGCAATATAATTCACTCACCACATTTTTCAAACCATAGTATGTGGCGGTTTGTCGCCCACAGTGGCAATGCTGAGTAAATGTTGATATATTTGACACGTTTTTGATCTGTTTTTTCTTTTTTAAAAAATTTTATTTGTATTCAAAGGTACAGAATCAGTCACCTTTTTTAAATGCACATGGCATCCACATGTTGTTGTTTGTAGCATGTTGGTTTTTTTTTTTTTTTTTTATTTACTCAGCAGTAAACCCGAGTATTAGTGTCCAGATTTGAGGGGCATTAAAACTGTTGTTTCCTCCTGTGATTGTTTTGGACAAATCAAGCAGCTCTTGCAGACCTGAAGTGAGAGACGGGATGTATGAGGGATGAAATCATTTCCCATGAGTCAGAAATATCATTTGTCTCCGTCACGCAGCCGACGACATTATTAAAGACCAACACAAATACCAAAAGACAACCACGGCTGCCCGCTGTTGTGCACACCTTCTCCATTAAAAACACACTCGTCTTCTCTGCATATTTGGTCACTTTGAGCGTTTCTTGCTGGGACTTCACAAAAAAAAATGCTTTAAAGTGAACTAATAACATAATAAAAAAAAATTTCCAAATGCACCTTTTTGTCGTACAAACGCAGCATCATTGGCCACATATGTAGAGAATCTGTGTCCACCAAAATGTATCATAACTTCATCCTTTTCCAACGAGGTCATTCACAGCAGCAGTAATTCTTGACCTGATCGTCGTTATTTTGTTGATGGATAAGTGTAAATTTTTCAATAAGTCACAAACGGCAAAACTTCACCATTTTATCTGGATGTAGTAGCTTTCCTGTTTTCACCGCTTTGTGGTGTTGTTGAAAGATGTTGCGGTTTGTCTAAATATGTTGCGTGTTAGAGGAAGCATAAGTATGTGCCTTCTTGTAATCTCCTTGGTGAGCTTGTTATTATTGAGAAGCTGAAGCCAGCCAATTGTGTTTGCACTAAAACCAAATTGCTTTTGTGATGTAGACTATTTAAGCAAGCTTGTTGCGTCACTTTAACCGTACAGTATGCATGAGGGTGAAATTGGTAAGTCTAGGGCTAGAGCTCTCATCTGTTGACCTGTAAACCAGTGCAGCTTAGAGGATCTTGTGAATATATCTTGGCTTAGTTTCGCATTCAGTTTTTTCAATTCCTCCTTCATCTCCTTACTCATCAAGTTTGTCACAACAGTTCAAAAAAATATAAAAAAAATAAAAATAAAAATAGGAAAAAAAGCAAATAACACATGCCATGAATACAATACAGCTTTTACTTTCACATGCCACAGTTAGAGAGTTACACAACTGCAGTAGAGAACTTCATTTCTCTGAATCCATGGGAATGCATGAGTATACGAGGTCGCCTCAAGACTATTGGTCAAATTAATTTAGGTTGTTTTTTGAAAACTTGTATTTATTACATTTTTTGTTGACATCTGAGAAAGGCCTACATGCTTTGAGTCTTACAAATGCACCTTATTCATGTCAGCCCATGTGGGGGAAAAAAAAGGCTGGCTATGTAATATCTCTGATTTAGCACCTTACTACACAGCATGTTTTCACTTTATGCCAGTTTAGCTCTTCTTCCATATGTATGATTTCAAAAATAAAAATCTCATATTTTGTGAAAAATTGTTTCATGGGACATGCCAAAGTTTGGAGGCGATCTCCCAAGTGTTTATGCTTATCATTTTCTTTTTCCTCCTCCTTCAGTTATAGCAATGGTATGTCAAAACTTTCCTATAACAGTGTGTGGAATCAATTTATCTCAGCAAACAGTATCATTACTTGCCATTTTACAATAAGCCCTGTATTTCACATATATTTACCAGTGATGTGTATTTGTTATTATAAAGAAAATAGCCGTAAAAGCTTCATTATGTTACATAATATTGTGACTTTTTTCGAAAAACTGTGAAGACTTATCTTGCATATACTTTATACAGAAGTATTAAGCCTTAATACAAAAGACTAAAAAAAGTGTGGAAGAATAAACTGATTGTTGCTAAGTAAGGATGATTTTTGTAAATGTTACCAGCACTTTTTTTGTAATTTTCACTCTCTGAGGTATTGTACAAGTTCAAGCTGTTTGTGAAGTTTGATTATGAAGGAATAAAAACTAGTACTTTCCTGTACTTCACAGAAAGTCTTGTTGCTGTTTTATTTTTCGGCACCTTCTCTCAGTTTGGGTTTCCTCATCAGTATACAGGCCAGAGATCTATTTTTTGAAAAAAAGGTAACCTTTTGTCTTTGAAAGGGTAAAGTTTGTGCGATAAAGATTCAGCGCGTGACCTTTCACAGCAATGCACTGCCAAAAAACTACAAACTGACTTCCAGTGAATGCATAATTCCAGAGAAATAGACAGATGGTATTCTTAGAGTAAATATAATCAGATACATGAGCTCTATTAGCCGAAATAAGATAAGATATGAAGCCCATAAATAATATTAGCCTGCTGGTGTGTTGATTCCAAATACAGTTGGACGTGACGAGATCCTGAACAACAGGCTGGATTGTATCCCAGAATGCACTGGGCGGAAGACAGGGAACACCCCGAACAAGCTGCCAGTCCATTACAAATCTAACAGTGATTAATAAACAATCACAGTCACACCTCGCTTCACACCTACTGTACAGGCGATTGAAGAGTGCAGTCCACTTCACTCACAAGTGTTTGGACTGTGGGAGGAAGCTGATGCAGCCAATGTGTAAACTCTGCACAGGAGACATTTTCCAGGAGCCGAAGCCTGGGTTAGTCCTGATGTGAGGCATCTGTATTAACCCCTGTGCTGCTCTTTAGAACTACTCAAAGCTATAATGTGCATGACTTATTTTTACACTGATCAACCTGCTGCCACATCCACCAGACTGTCACTGTTATTATCTTTTACTGACGCTCAGGTTAAAACTGTGCTGCAGGATTAAACAGCCAGTGAGTGCTGAACTGTGCTGTTACTCCTTCAAATTAAAAAAGAAAAAAAAGCAATGATCACCATCTGCAAAAAAAGATAAAATGAGAATGTACCTTTAGTAAAATCCATTATGCATATAGTGATCCAACACAACCTGTTCCTGATAATAACCATCTTCATCAGTGCCTTGCAATTAAGAATAAATTAATATCCCCCAATGTCAGCAAGGCTGAGAACTTAACCACCGCCAGTTTTTAATTAGATTTTTGATATTAAATGCTGTACAGTCTGTGGTTTCTTATGCTTAGGCTGTAGTTTGGTAAACACACCAGACAGCCAAAAGGGGACAGGAAGCAGATAAAGAAGATGCTCTGTGTTATATTAAAATTCTGGATTTATTCTGTGTTGAAATATTGGTTTGAAAGATTTATTTGGTGGAATAAATTAGAAGTGTTGATGAATTCAGAATGAGCTTGTCAGAGGAAAAAAGATGTCGCTTCACACTGTGCTGGTTTTTTTGTTTTCTTATTATTTATTTTACTCTGGACTGCTACATTTTTCTCAGCTTTCGGCTTTATGTATTGGCTAAACCCACACAGCTGACATAGAAGAAAAATAAAGGGGCAGCCTAATTAACTAAATGATTGGTGATTTTAAAATATAAAGCAGGCATATTTTTCATCATGGTTAAAGTGCCGTTTTTGTACCTGCTCATGTATTGAGGCTCTCTTTGACTAATGTCTGCAGCTTAAAAATATTTATTTAAGACTGATGCAAAAAAAAAAAAAAAATCTTAACTAGACTATTTGCTTATTTATTAAAGCACATGACTATTTCCTTTATTTTGTGAAAGTGATATATTGCATTATATTGTGCCATTTTGTAAGGTGATGGGCTAAAACAGCTGAATTAAAATCTTAATGCAGTCTAATTCAATACCTTGAAGCTGGTGTATCAACATGTCTGAACTGGACTTATCCATTCAGAAAGGCAGCAGCACTCAGTGTATTTAAGTGTGTGTGTGTGTAGCTTCATACTGCACAGCTGTTTGTGCTAAAGCTGCCTCCACCTTCAACACTTTGTCACAATATCCTCATAAGGACATAAATCACATTCAGGTTTAGACACTCCTCATTGAGACTCGAGCACGCGCAGAGGACACGGGAGCGTGCAGGTTTCACACTTGCTTGGTGTGGGCGCCCTCTGCCGGCAGATTCCAGTATGTCAAACCAAGTGGAGGATTAAAACAGTGAAGTATACCTTGAAACTTCCGCATCCATGTGGATCACCACTAAAATTATTACCTTGACGGCATCTTCTCTTTCACCCTACTTTGGAGAGGAAATTCTTAGTTTTTCGTCAGACTACTGGCAAGGGATAAACCATTAGGAACCTTCTGTTTACCTGATATGAGCAGATATCTGCAGTGACAAGGATTTATCTGCGTGACATCAGATCACGTCTACTTAAAGGGGCCTTGGTTTTTAAATGATCCCGCTTCAAATCTACTCAAGCACCAGTGTAGTACGCCTGGATCAGATTACTGGTTGTAGATGACTAATGGGGGGAGTATTTACACTGCCATTAGTCACTCAAATTTTTTATCTTTTAATCATATTTGTTCTAACATGTTTGAAATTTATGCAAGACACAACCAATTCATTCACGCACTGTGGTGATTCATACTGCATGCATACAGCATTTTTAAGGACACTTATGTTGAAGGCTTTTTAATGCATTGCTATGAAGGGATGAACCAGTTTATCGTACTCTATTGTAGTTATTCATCATTACAGGATGTGGTACATTTCAGCGTGAGGAGGCCACTTTTCCATGAAGACGATAAGATTTTAGGGAAATATTTATTCTGGTTTCTGAGCAACATGATGCACAACTCTTTTACAATGTTCCTTGATGTCATTAAAACATAAAATCCTATGTGAGCCAAGTCTTTTTGTCACATGCAATTCTAAGGAGTACAATTAAGTGAAACTTGTTTTCAGCATTTCACTCACTGATCAGGAGCCATGGGAGTGATGGAGTAACAGCCTGCACCTTTGAAGGTCAGATTTCTTATGAAAAAATGAACGTTCTTCTTCAAAAAAAGCTTGAACAGGGTGAGTGACTCTTACATCACAAAATGAACAAGCACAGTATTCATGATCTGCTGCTGACTATCAGTAGCCTGTCAAGCCATTTCAGAGGAGCCGACACTCAGGTGTTCTACTCTACAATCCTTGCAGTGACAACGGTCAAACAAGGAAGGCTCAGGAGGAGATAAGCGTGAGTAAATATAGCAGTTGAGTGTAATCCACTTCGTGCATTTCATTATCCAGTAGGTGCTCATCTCATGCACTGACAGTAGAGGAGACAGTGGACATCAATGTTTTAATTTGTTCCCCAGAATAGATTTATTCAAGTTGGGACCATACAAACCTAGTGAATGACAGGAGGAGGTATAAGATTTCTTTAACAGGAATGACATTGGTCAAGAGGGTGTGGAACGTTTAAAATCATAAAGATGCACAACGTACAGCCATCGCTCACTGCTAGGGGTGAGACACTATCGTTTGTTCCCATAAATAAGGCAGAATGCTGAGTCCATAGAAATGGAAAGTTATTACATTTAGCCAATTTGGACAGTGACGTGACAATATGAACAATTAGATGACTTTCTTCAGCTCATCATACAACACCAGCACAAAGGCGCCGCCCATGCCTCTGAGCACGTTGGACCAGGCTCCCTTGAAGAAAGCCTTGCCACCCTCATCGCGTGCGATCTTACGCCAGCAGTCGATGGTACCCTTGTACATAATATCAGCTGAGGAAGGAAGAGGTCAAAATTAGATAATGTGGGCAGGAATGTAACTGAAAAGGGCATCAGGATAATGACAGTTCCATGCCCAACATGCATTTAATCTATCACCTGAGATTTCAAGCAACAACAACAACAATAATAATAAGCAGCATTTTTTCCAGATCTGCAAAACCTTCAATCAATACAAATCAATCACCTCCTTTACGTCCAGACTGCATCATCATACGTCTACGGACAGTGTCGAAGGGGTATGAGGTCAGGCCAGCAACAGCTGTGACGGTCTGTGCAATCATCCAGCTCACCAATATGTGGGTGTTCTTGGGGTCTGGAAGCATACCTGCAAACACAGAGGAGGGGAAACATTACAGATCTATAATATTCAGGTAAGCATCTTCAGATATTTGAGTGTATGACAGAGGAATGAACTTACCCTTAGCTGTGTCATAGATGCCAAAGTAAGCAGCCCTGTAGATGATGATGCCCTGCACAGACACATTGAAGCCCTGGTACAGGCCTCTCAGACCATCAGACCTAGAGATCTTTACCAGGCAGTCTCCCAGACCGTTGAATTCTCTCTCCGCTCCAGCCTTTCCGACATCAGCGGCCAGACGGGTACGGGCGAAGTCGAGGGGGTACACAAAGCACAGGGAGGTGGCTCCAGCAGCGCCACCAGAGGCCAGGTTACCGGCGAAGTACCTCCAGAACTGGGTGCGCTTGTCAACACCATCAAGGAAGATCTTCTTGTACTTGTCCTTGAAGGCGAAGTTGAGGGCCTGGGTGGGGAAATATCTGATGACATTGGCAAGGTTACCTCTCCAGAAGGAAAGGAATCCTTGCTCCTTGGGGATACGGACGACACAGTCAATGATACCCTTGTACTGCTTATCTGCGGTGATCTGCTTGCTGGCATGCTGGACCTGGAAAAACAAAAGAACCAGGAGTTCGGGTTAAAATGGTGAAGATCATTAACTGTTGAGCATGTGTCAGTCACAAGGTCTCCTTGTTGTGACCTTGGTACGTGTTACACCTGTAAAGCTTAGTGCAAATATTCCAAGGAAGTGCTGTTTATCAGAGCAGAAGGTGTTTACTAGCAAGGACGAGATGTCTCAATCAAAGTAAGCCCAATATTTATTAATTTGTCAGGGATAACATCCTACATCATTAACTGCATAATCTGATAGAACAGACAGGGGTCTGTACAGCAAATGCGAAAGTAAGATATTTCTGAAGCAATGTCGTAGCGCAGGTTTGACAGAGAAGGATGCAAAACTTGTTGACCCGGCTGTGAATGACTGTCCCCGGGCCTTGGGAAAGCCACCTCACTTCACGTTAGCTCATATTAAAAGATACGTTAGCAGCCACTAAGATTTCATTATCAATTCAAGCTATAATTCGGCAGACTAATAAAATTCTCACTGCCTGTGGAATGGTAAAGTTGTAAGTTAATTACAGCTGTTTCTCTCTATTTGTACACAATGTCCCAGTATCAGTACAAGCGTTTGTCCTTTGTTAGCTACGCCGGCTAAGGTTAACGTGGGAAGCTAACATTAGCAGCCGAGCTCGTGTAGGTCATTTCCTTCCCCCTGATGACCTTAAATTCTTTGACACATCACTCTTATTACTTTCACTTCTTCTATGTCAACACATACTGCTGAGCTAATGTATAACTCTGAGCCTGCAGATATGTGATGGTAACCGGCAGGGATGAATGCCTAAGTTTGCCCAACGGCAGCTAGCAAGATCACACAAGCTAGCCGGCTAACGCGGTGAGCCTTCCGGGAGGCAGCGTTTTACCTGAAGGAGAAGCTTCACTCTCTCGATCGGGGCGACGGCTGTTTTGGAGATGGCGGCAGAGATACCGCCGGCCAAGAAATCCTTGGCGAAGGAAATAGCTTGCTCACTCATGTTGCGATGTTCTTGATGTGCCTTTCAAATAACCAGTACTGAGGATTTACCCCACCGCCCTCTACAGCTGATGGCCTGCACCGACGAAATGGCCGATTGTGTAGCCGCGTTGGGGATTTATGTAACACAATGGATCGCGATACAACACGGGAACTTTGGGGTTAGATTATTGGTCAGTCCTTCTACGTCATGTGGCTCCCCGCCAATTAAACTGTGTAGTTAGTGATGTCGTCACTTTGCATAACTTTTTATATCCTAAGCTAGTAAATCCATCGTAAATCCTGACATTGTAACATGGGCCTATAAGTGAAGTAACTAAATTTAGAGAGAAAACCAAATGAGTTTCTAGGTGGGCTTGCTCTCATTTGCTTTCCCGTGCGGAGTCACGCGTTTAAACCAATGGAGAGAGCCGCTTTGCGGTTGCAGCCTTATGTTGAACATCATACTTGAGGAAAGTCACAGGGTCGCGAGAGCTGCGGCCTTCAAGGACTTCACGGAGGCATGTCCACCTTAACCAGTAACACAAGTGCTTGCCGTCAAGCAACGCTTAGCAAACGTGACGACTATTACAGAGATTAAATTATAACCCGTTTTATGGTTTCTTCCCTTGAATTTACAGGTTTTATATAATTTAACATGATTTAAAAACGATCGTGCACGTGAGCTGTTTGCAACTATTTGACGTTTGATCCGCAGTCTGCTGTTTGCAAAACCCGGATGTCACTGTAGCCTACGTAAGATGGTTCAGAAATGTTCTTAAGGAACGTGCGTTAAGGTCACGTGTCTTCACCTGTGCTCCGACTTCCCTCACCTGTTGCGAGGAACGTCTTAAGTTTTTGCCGAGAGCCAGTTTGTGTGGCGAATCTTGGACGGCCGCAAGTGCTGCATAAGGGTCGAAATCCACATATTAAAAATTTAATTCATTCAAAATGTGCTATATCAAAGTTGTACACTAGAGGGCGCCAAGAGACTTCATTTCTTTACTCAGCTGTAGGCACAGCCTACATGCTCATGGTCATTAATTATGACATGCAGATCAGCTGAGTTGAATTAAAACAAATACATTGATGGAGAATTTTAAAATGTCCCAAACTATCACTATTAAAAAAGAACTTGGGCATTCAGTGGGAGTCAGTTTGTGGTTCTTGGCCGTGCAGGCGTGTTAAAGGTCATGCACGGAAGCTTCATGGCACAAACTTAGGTTACCTCTTGTGTGGAAGTCTTTTTCTGAGCAGTATTCCTCTGTTTTCTTGAATTTTAAAAAAAGTTTGAATTCTACTAAATAATAAATTCCTGACCGCTGATGAAACTACTTAATGTTTTATTTCAAGCCTCATCTAACAACAGAACT
>JAQLOL010000006.1:11471074-11490433 GCA_029783665.1 Naso thynnoides
TTTACAACCATGTCCGACTTAACTGCAATAAACGAAAACAGACGATAAAACCGGAAGTCGTGCGGACCTTTTCAAAAATAAAAGCGGAAGTGCAAACTCTTACAAATGAAACGCTTAAATAAGGATCAAACAACAAAGTCTTGACATACTGTATTTTGAAGACGCAAAGAAAAGACCTTTCTGTTTTTAGTAGGGCTGCTCCCAAGTAAATGTGGTCTCAGAGTTTCAGAGTTGTTTGAGTCAAATGTTTTTCATGTGGGTCATTACGGCTAGGTAGGTCCAGATGTCAGCATCTGGAAAACTAAACTAGCTTAATGGAATTAAGCCATTCTTGGTGAAAAAGGCCTAAAGACTCTTGACATAATGTTCACTGTTACACACTGCAGAACTCAAGCAAGTTTTAAGAGTTTGCTGTTTGACATATGCTAACACATGGCTCCAAGCAATGTTTTTTTTTCAACATGCCACCCATTTATAGTAACTTTTTTTCCATGACACGACACTGCTTACTATTTATTTGCTTTTCTTTTACTTTCTTACACCATTTGACATTTTTTCCTACAGATGACGCTTTCAGGTGTGGGTGTGACAGTCAGCTTTCCCTCTTCAATAAATAATTGCAGAGTTTTCTCCATTTAGACTTTGTGGTGACTCTGTGTTAACTGTGGAGGAGTTTCAGCAGCAGTGATGACTCTTTCCATCACTGCTGTGATAGTTATTTTTTCTGACTGCTGTTAAAGTCAAATTATTGTGATGAGGAAATTAATGTGGTTTCAAAAGCGTGCCAATTAAATTGAAAGTCTGTAATTAATAGAAACCAACAGCCGGTTGGAACAGCAAATACATTAGAAATAAAAAAATTAAGAAACTATACTGCTTGCATTTGACATTGCCCAGAAGTAGCCTACAACTGGCTGAACATTTTCAATTTAAGGGTGTGAGTGAAAAGGAGTGAGCACAGCAGAGAACAGCTGCACTCACAGCACGGCTCTATTTGGGTTCAAACTCAGGATCTTCTTTCTGTGAGGCGGCAGTAATCACAACTGAGCCACTGCGCTGCCCCAGGAGGCGTAGTGGCTCAGTATCCCAGCACCGTCCTCATCATATATAAAAGATAAGCAGCTATGTTAATGTGCTCATTAATTAAGTAAATCAGCACATTCATTTGCAGATAATCCTATGTCAACATACAGTACTTGTCACACATTGCACAGAATTTATTAATATGAACTCAGGCATGAACTCAGAATTTTCGAGCACTATGGAAAATTAGGTTTTCTTATTAATATGGTAATTTGTGCAGCATAAAACTCTGCAGCCTAATCAGATCACCCAGGAAGTTTCTCTCTAGTTTCTAACATTGTGTGCCAATCTTGTGTTTTCTCAAGGCAAATGTTACTGAATAAACATAAAAAAGACTTATGAAAAAGTTGACAAGAGCACAAATCTTAAAGGGATGTTCACCCCAAAATGAAAACTTAGTCATTATTTACTCACCCATCATACTGATAAAAGGGTGGAAGAAGTTTTTTAGTACACAAAACACAGCTGGAGTTTCACAGGAAGAAGGTTTTGAAGTCATCTTTCCAACAATTGAAGCAAAAGCTGATTAAGATTCAAACGTAAAAAAAAACAAAACAAAACAAAACATAATAAATTCAAAAAATGTCTCCATTCTGCTCGTCCCAAGTAATCCAAGTGTCCTGAGACGTCGACATGCCAAGTTGTTTTGAAAAACATCACAGGCGCCATGTTTTTTAGCCTCACTGTTACCTGTAGCCTTTAGCTCCTGAGGTGGGAGCCACATTCAGAGGCACGTGGGCGCACACGCCGTCTCAAACTCACCTGGGCCGTGAAGTGAGACCAAGGAGAGCTCACAGCATCTGCAGACTTGTGTTTCCATGCTGATCTGATGCCAGCTGCAGACACCAGGGCACTAGACATGCCCAGACTTGCCTTCCAATTGCTTTCACTTATATCCCTGCTTAGATGCATGAGCTTCTCGTGCCTGTGAATGTGGCTCCCATCCCAGGAGCTACAGGCTACAGTGAAAACCATGATGTCAATGACGTTTTTCTAAACAACATGACACGTCGACGTCTCAGGACACTTGAATAACGTCATAGGAACGGTATGGAGGCATTTTATGGATTTATTATTTATTTTTTTGAGTTTGAAAGGCCTTGGTCCTACAAAACTCCAGCAGTGTTTTGTGGAATAAAAAACTTCACCTGCCCTTCCATTGGCATCAGTGTGAGTAGATAATGACTAAATTTTCAGTTTTGGGTGAGCTTTCCCTTTAAATACATCTTTATAAATCTGGTCTGGAAAAGGTATTCAGACAGACAGATAAACAGACAATGATAAACAGACAGACAGATAAACAGTAAATTGACATTAAATGATTTCAGCCAATCAGGAAGCCCCTCTGTATCAGGTAAAAAAAGAATTCAAGTAAAAGCCGAGTAAGGGTTCAGCAGTTTTGTGACATATAGTATAATTCTGAGCTGATTGATGAAAACAGAAAGGAAAATGAAAGCAGCTATATTGCAAACTCGAAAGAGTGCAACTTGCATTATGGATACAATCACAAGATAATTGGAAATCTCTTATAGTGGAAAATGTTTTTATAAGTGACCATTTGAATTATTTTGAAAAGAAGTCATTTCAACCAAATATAGCTGTAGCTCACTTTACATGTTGACATTCAAAACCAGAACGATTCTCCTATTTATAAAGCAAATGATAGTTTTGTTATTTTGTTGCTGTTAATACCAAATTTAATTTGTCTCCTTCCAGCTCGACTCCTGCTTATTATCCAGCTGACATGTTTTACTGCAACCGTGTCTCGTAGAAATTACATTTACATAGGCTTGCGCTGAATTGTTTTCCCAATTATGTTGGAATACAAAATGGAATTGCTGAGTGGATTATGTTCAGAGGCAACACTTCTTAAAGTGGTGATGATGATGTGCTACAAAAACTATAAACACTTTAATGTAAAACTGCTATTTAAGATGGGAAACAAATGAAATACATACATATTAAGATACCATACTGTGAAAAACTCCAATGCAAGTAAAACTCCTACATTGAAATTCTTATTTAGGCATTCTTAGCAAAATGCACATAGGTGTTAAAAGTATATATAGCCTACTTATTCTGTTAACTTGTATGTTTTATTTTACTGCTGTAAATGTTTAAAGCTCTGCTAATTTTAATTGTTACAACCCGGAAAAACAGTTCATCCTCCAATTTATTAGGAAAATTCAAATACAAAATCTGCACATTTGAAGATATGTGATTTTAAATTGGACATCAAAAATTGTAATCTGAAAAATAAGTAGTAACTAAAACTGTCATACAAATGTGGAGAAAAAAGTACAGTAGTTGTATCTGTAATGTAGTTGCATAACCTAAAACTAACAATATCTTGCACCTCGCCAGATAATTAGCATTTCCATATCATGTTTAACTTTTTTGTGAATGCAACATGTTGTACATTAGTTTATGTAATGAGAGTGAGATAGTTGAATTCCAAGTAGCTGCTTCAGTTTCAGGATCGTGGTGTTGTGCACACTGGGTCACTGTCACACTGAGACACTGTACAACAACAGAGCCATTAGTATTATTAGTTACACTTGTGCTTTACAAGTTAGGAACTCTGCTGTAAATAAAGGCCCATTGTTCTCAGTGAGGTCCCATCTTAGCCTAGTACCTGATTAATCTCCTGCCAAGGCTTCAATCCTGCTTACTGTTATCCATTAGCCATTAGATAGCATTCACCACTTTGCTAGCTTTATTAGAGTGCACTTGCTTTTAGACAGCCTGTATAACCCTTTGTTATTTAAGAGATACCTGCAGTCTCTTTGTTTTTGTTTTTCTTTCAAACAGGAATGTGTTCTGAGATTCGACATTTCATCCCAATAGGTGGATAAGAGTTTAGAAATATAGCAAGCAAGCTAACTGCTTCGTCAAAATGGTAATCAGTGGTGGTGTCAGACTGGGGGTTAGAGGGGATAGGGCACCAGCTGTATGCAGAAATGCATTGACATATTAATGCATATATGATAAACATGCTCCAAACCATTTACTAGCTTGTAGTGCAACTTATATGGTACTGCATTACATTTTTTCTGCTTAGTAAGGGCACCCTGAGGCAGCACTTAATCACTTTTTCTTGCACATTTGGCCACAAGAGCACTTTATCATGTTTAATCTACCCCAGGTGCATCCAAGTGGGCAGTTTTGCTTTATTTCATTCAAACATGGGGCAGCAGGAGGGGCGATGAATGTGTTCCTAACCAAATCTGGTCCCTTACACTTATATTTAGTCAATATTAAAGGATGTTTACCAGTTTTAATGTGAATTTTCCAGTTTTCAGTCAAAGCAAGAAATAATTTAGCATTTGCAAATTATACTGGCAGACTATTAAATAAACAAACATCCTCATGCAAAGACGCTTTAATAAGAATTTTTTTCTGAACCAAAGGACAAATTTCAAACAATAATCCCTGGCTGGTCATGTCTGCAGGTTTTTGTTATCAGAAAATGCAACTGTTGATTTACCCTTGATTAAGTTGCTTTGAACCACAAAGGCTAAACTAATCAGTGAAAGCAAATGCAGAGCTGGACTTGTTAAAGAAGCTCTTTTTAGTTCTGCTCTTTATCCGAACAGTCGTTTTGATGTTTCTAACAAAACAGAGTGTACTCTAACAGTGTGGATTTTACTTAACGTTCATGTTGGACATTTTCTGTAACCGCTTAAATTGGACTTCATCTTTTAATTTCCAGAATGATGTTGGCAAAAGGGGCACTTCAGTGCTTCCACATCAAAGTGCATTTTGCGATAGTGGTCTGAGGACGACAGCTGAATGTTTGACATTTTGGAAAATATGCTTTTTGGCAGAGAGTTTGATGAGAAAACTGATACCACTGTGTCTACAATATGGAGCTACCCCCAGCAACCACTTAGCTTAGCTTTGCACACAAATTGTAGTGTCTCGACTCAAAACCAGCTGTTTGCCATTCTGCTGCATTTTAGAATGTTTTGCTTGATTGCATAAAAAAGACTGTACAGTACAGTGAAGATAAATAACAGGGTTTTTTGTGTTTCCAGATTCCTTTTTAAGTTACAACTGTGATAATTTTCAGAACTGAAACGTCTTACCTGACACTTAACCTCCCACCATTACACACAGCTGGTTCACCTGCTGAGTCCTGACTGCTGCAGAGCTGCGTAGCTGCTGAAACTCTCTTTCAGCAGAGTCCTACTCATCTTTCCTAGAATTACTGGATTTTTCCACTAGCATTACAACGTTGATTGTGGCCAAATTTGTCACAATTGCATCATCAAATACTCAATCCATGTTTTGCAAAAATGACACATTTCAGAGTTAAAGAGCTCAGCGACATTTTGTTGCCCTCGAACTTCCCACAGAAACAAAAACAGTCACAGCACCTGTGCATATTGTACCTGTGAAGCAGATTTCTATTACACCAATAGACATGACGATGGTGTGCAATTATTGTCATCCTCGTGTAGGAGACTTTGATTGTAATGTGCTCTGACATTTTGCCAAGAAAATTGGCCCCACTTTCAGTCTATGGTGATTGCATGTGAGGAGGATGGAAGTGCTACTGATGTGAATCTGTGACTGGAGGTGATTTAACTCTGTGTGAGGTAAGAAATAACCGTCACTTATCGCCTGTTTACACTCGATAAAAGCATGAACATAAAGAGACTGCGGGTGTCTGAATAGTTTTCTGCAATCACTTTAATGCTTTGAGCTCTATTTTGAATTCGATTCAATTTGATTTTCTAAAGTCTTATCAGTTATGAGCAGACTGTTCATTCGGCAGTCACTTAATAGGAATATGAAGTTTTGTTTTGTTTTTTGCATTGCTGCTTAGGCTACAATGACAGTGACAGCTGGAGAGACAAAGGGAAGGCAGGGCAAAGAGGAAGGATGACATGCAGCAAAAGGCCTGCGTGGAATCAAACCCTGGCCTCTTTAATAATTCATCAGCTTGTCATTCATCATGACACACACTTCACCAGGTGAAACAGCAGCAAACGGTAGCAGTGTTATGCTTAAAGCTGGGGTAGACAGTTTATTTTTGATGTCATGGGGCAAAAATTCCCTGTGAAAGGTTTTTAGGGTCCAGAAAAACCTTTCAGCATGTTGTAATTCAGATAGTCTGAGAGAATTCTTATTTTTTGCACCTCTCCTTGGCTCTGTATTCAGGCTTTAGAAAATGAAGGCCGTGATGGACACTTTTTGACCAATCACTGATCATTTCAGAGAGCATGTGTTTCTATTGGCTGCTTTACGCTGTGCATCTTAGCCACAGGTGACATTGCTATGAGCTGATTGACTGTCGAAACAAGTGACGTGCCTTATGTTTTAAAACTGGCCTCTGGTGACTTGACAAGCTGAGTTGCAGGCGACACTGTCAGCCAGCTTGAGTTGAGCTGAGACGAACCAGTTTACACTGCTGCAACTTTCCCTGCCACTGTTTCGCCAGTTGTGAATCTTTAGTGTAAAGTAGACTTAAAAGAGAGAGTGACATCAAGCCAAATAAAACAGGAGCCAAAAACAGGAAGAGGAGGGTGCAGCGGAGTTGCTTCTGTAAGAGTCTCATGATACAGCTGGCTTGATTTCCATTGGAGATAAGATCTCTATAAGATCTTAAGAAGAGATATGAAATATGACCATAAGAAATAAGGTATTAAATTATATTCAACTATAATTTTCTTTTATAGGTTTTTATTTTTCTACTTGGATATTTGAAAAGGTTTGCTACCCTACTGTTCAGAAATGACTCTATTTAAAGAAAATCATCTAGAGAAAACAAAAAGATAAGTTTTTACAAGAGCACATAAAGCAAGTTTTAAGCATCTGCTGTTGGTCCTGATGTACTTTTACCTCAAATGTACCAACAACAAAAAGGTTGTTATGCTGCTATAATTCAACCAACCTACAGTTCAGCTCCACATGATCCATATTTTATTTCTATTAGGTCGTCCTCATCTCTGCCAAATAAATGTGTTCATCTCATCTTGTCTTTTCTTTCATTATCCACGCAGCCCCCACGACTGACTCACTGAGTTGTTACAGGGCACTTTATCTTATTACTGCAGTGAATGAAGTCTCAGCTGCAGCAGTGGAACAGGGCTATTATGACAGCCATGTAATGTCTAAATCATAAATCTAAGGCTTTTGGTGTTTAATGACTTCTGTCTGATGAGCTGAACTAGATATTGTTTGTTGTATGGCACAGATGCTCCTCCATTTTCAGTGTGTCTGGATGTAATAAAGTCTGGTACTACAGAGAAAACAAAAGCCTTTCAGTCTCAGCGTTTCCCTTTTTCTTTATGTTGTAGAACAACAGATATGTTTACATGTTTGTAGTCTGTAATGGGAGTAGTCTCACACCTGAGGACATATCAATTGTTTTAGCTCAGACTTGGTTTGATGTTACTGTGGTAATAAGAAGTTAATGGTTAATAATGTTGTTGAGAGTAAGGGCCTGAATATACTCTCAAACAGACTCCTGCACAGTCCACTTGGAGCACATATTCTACACATGAACAGCCACTAGACTATATGTGGGGTCTAAAACTTCAATTTTCACTCATGGTGTGGGGTCCAACAATCTTTGTGGGGACAAAATCCTGGACCCCACAACTTTACCATTAAATTTTTCGGGTTAAGACAGAAGTTTAGGTAGGTAAGGTATGAATTGAGGTTAGGTTAAGGTTAGGGTTAGACATAAATTGGTTAAGGTTTGGGTCAGGGCAAGGGCTTGGGTTAGGATGTACAAATGAATGGAAGTCAATGTAAAGGCCCCACAAAGATAGCAGTACAAACCTGTGTGTATGTGTGTGTGTGTGTGTGTGTGTGTGTGTGTGTGTGTGTGTGTGTGTGTGTGTGTGTGTGTGTGTGTGTGTGTGTGTTCTCAGAGCTCAAATGTCATCAAGTCTGCTCTCCACCTGTCCTGACATTTCTTTCCTCCCCACTTTCGCTAATTGTTTAAATGGATGACTATCATTATCCAAAGTCAAACTTGTTTTTGGCTTGCTTCTGCTGTTTGCAAAATCAGGCTTGAACATGTTCTTACTTGGTTTCTCTTTATTACATAATATGTCGTAATATGTATTATTTTTTAAAGTCATAATCAAACATCTTCAGACTTCTTCATAAGGTTCCAACAGTCACTCACTTCCACAACTCAAACATGAAAAGGTACAATTTCACTGGTGGCTAACTTTTTGTGGAAACAGAACATCTTGTGCAGGTAACATTGAGCTGATACATTAAAGGGATGCTTCAACATTTAGGAAACGTGCATACCTGTTTTCTTACTTTAGACATAGAGATTAAAACTATTCTCATGTCTGTATTGTAAATATGAGTAGAACCAGCAGCTCATTAGCTTAGCTTAGCATGAAGAAACAGCAAAAACAGACTGTCTCTAGTTGGATTCACCATATGTAGACTATGGGCATTAGCCTGTCATTGTCTGACTTTTTCAGACGATGTTCTCCTAGCTTTCTGCTATCTGTGTGCCATTTTAAAAAAACAACAAAGTTTAAGTTGGCAACCAACAAGCTGAAATGTGAGTCTAACCATAACCTGGTCACTAACCCTATGCCGCTGATACCTTTTCTTTTGCGAAGATAGCACCATTTTAATGATAGGGCTAACTTCCCCAAATGCAAATGCTCCACCAAAACAAGACAACAGTATTTTGCAGTGGTGGCATTGCTGCATACTAAGCGACTACAAAGACACTAGCAATTGGTTTAAAGCTCCAAATTATCATCTTGCATTCCACTACCTTAGTTTTTGTTGTGGTTGTCGCAAAATGAAATTGGTGAAAGCTGACATTTTATCCAGGTTTGTATTTGGAAATGCATCAGGCAATTTATGTCATGCGAATGCTCATAAAAACACACATTTATGAGACACTGCACTGATTTTATTCGACAGACACCACCCCTCCATTTGCCTCTGTTTGCAAAGATGATATCCAGGTAACAGTTCTCCCTGCAAACACAAACACAAATGCTTACAATTGCATGCCTCATTGAATGCACATCAGACTGCTGATTGCCGAAATATTTAAAAAAGTGTCAATTTCTACAGCTTCTTCCATACGGACATTTGTACCACTCACTGCAGTGGCTATGTATATAAACATTGCCCTGTAGGGATACACAGGTATCCAGTATAACAATGCTGCAACGCCTGCCAGGCTGCAATCCACCACTGCTAAAGTCAACACATTCGGTGAAATGATGTTTTCCTGAGAACTCTAAAATGCAGATTTTGTTTTGCAGACACAAATTTATGTGAACATTATGCTCCTCTGCCATGGAAGGATTATCTGATGATGCCATAAATTGGACTTTGTGATAATAATACGTTTATAAGCTAAGGGCCAATCTGACTTTATTGACCATATAGGTTATAGCTGCAATGACACGAGTCATTGAATCTGTGGTGTACTGGATAGTTTTCAGTGATGTCAGCAGGAAGTTGGCCGCTGTGTGTGATAGGTTTTGGCAAAGGATCCCTTGATATTTTTACACCTCTCGATGGGAAAGAACAGGGTGACCTTAAGAATGTGTGAGCGGATTTAAAGATCGAAGCTGATCATGAACACACAAGTTGAATTAAGTGTTTTAAGACTCAGCTCTAACACATAAAGATCAATGAGATTTGGTTTTATCCAGATGGGTCATTTTCTACAGCTCCATCCAGCTGAGTTTCTCGTTGTCCTCATAGTTCAGCCTGTGACCCTGTTTTGCTTAAGAGAGTCCCTGACAAGCCTCGCTGCCTCCTCTTGTATTTGTTCTATAACCATTTCTTTTCCCCCCAGTGGCCCTGTGTTCCATGATGCACCTGCCCTACAGCATCCCATCATGTCTGAGCACTGACTGCGCCTGTTGGCCCTGTCTCTTTGCTTTCATTTGCTTCCTGCAGAAAAAGTCCTGTAGCACTGGCAATTAAATCTTCAGGCTGTCAGTTTCATTTTACATTTTACCCTGGTACACTTAAACTTTTCAATTAGTTTGGATAGGTTATCTCCCCTGCCAATACCAAGCCACGCTGGGAAGGTTTTAACTTGTGAATCTGCTGTTTAGCATTTAAGGTTGCACCTTTTAATCTCCCTAAACTCTTGCTAAGCTTCTGCAGTAAAAAAAAATCCAAATGCCAGATAGTGGCAATCTGAATCTATTTAGACCTCCTTAGTGAGAAACCTGATTTATAGACTGAGTGAGCCAGCTGAAAAACTTCCATTTGACTCTATTTATTGACTTTAAATGGGAGATTCTGTGCTGACAGTGCTCATCTTTTTTTTTCTACAAAAATCAAACTATCACTAATAAAACTTGGCTTGAGAGCTTTCTTAATACTTTTAAGGTTTCTCACTTCATTTTTAAGAAGAGTAGGATCTCCTTGTATTTGCCTTTGTGCTATTAGTGCATTGACATTAATAATGCAATTCAATAGACAAAAATAAATGTTGCTTTAAAAGAGGTGGTTTAATGTTTAACAGGCCAAAAAGTGATATATAGTCTACATTGCTTTGAGAGTAATCCTTAATAATAATGAATTGAGCTGAAAAACACAATTAAAAAAATATTTAATTCAGATTTTATACAGTAAAAAGTTGAGGATTTAATAAGATTAAAGCTTAACACACTGTATTGCTTGTTTAGATTTCCATACATTACATACTGTACAAAGACATGAGGTTTAATAAATCATGCGAGGACTTTTTGACTTATAAAAAGAGCTATGAATTTTTGACAACACAACTTATGAAGAACCAACAAACCAAATCAGAGGCCCTAAACTCTGATACTTTGTAGATATCAAATCAGAATAAATTAAAATCTAAAAAAATGACAAAAAATTACCTGAAAGTACCCAAAAGTTTGTGAAATAAAAGACAAGTTCACATGACCTGAAAGGAGTTTGCATGTTTAGGTTGTTCTGAGAAACTGAAAATGTGCTGCACACTTTGTTTCACATAACTTTTGTTCATTTTGTTCTCTGTTTCTTTTTCTATGCTTCCAATAGTGTTAAAATGCAATTTTTCTGGAGTATTAGACGTGACTTTACATTCTCTGAGGACACATTGCATTATCTTGCCACAATTTCAACAGGTCAAAACAATTCCTAGTTTTTATCACTTTTATGGTTTCAGGGAAATACAGTCATCACATCACTTTTTCGGCAATGTGAATCAAACAATGTTATAAGAAAGCTTGCTCAGCACATTCAACCCTACAATTATGTTTGGCACATTGCAAAGAAGTTAGCCTAAGACTGAAAAGTAATTAAAGCTTTGAAAATTCACTAAATGCATTGTCCACAAATGTTTGGATGCAGGGCAGATAGATAAGATTATAGGAAAGCCCAGGATATAATACAGGCAGTGAGGAGGAGAGAGCCTCGGCCAAAACATAGCTGCTGGCTGAATTACAAAAGCAAAAGAAAGGGGCTATTCCCACAGACTCTATCACATGCAAAGAATTTTTAAAAAAGCTGTATGGGAGTATGTGTGAGTGCTGCGACAGACACCTCCATTTTCTTTCTTTTTTTGCAAGAAGGAGAAGTCTAAGCACGCAAGTCTGTGAGGAACTGTGTGTGACAGAGGACGAAAAAAGAACAGAATGAAATAAAAGCCTTAGTTTATGTCAAACAAAATGTGGTCCAGCGATATCGCAGGGCTTCTGTGAGGCAAAAAGCAGGAAGGAGAGGGATTGAGAAGATGCAGAGTGGTGGCTTTGGGAGGGGGTGTTGGTTGATGGGGTGGAGGAAATGTTCTGTGAAAGAGCACATAGTGAGAGACGTGAGGCAACAGATGGAGAGAAGAGGCCCAGAGAGGCAAACAGCAACGATACTCCAGAGAAAGAGGAGACAGAGGGTGAAGCTCTGTGTCCACTGAATACCTAACTGTCAAACCATTAAAAGGAAACATAGAAATGAGCCCTGAGACAAAGATTGAATATGATTAAAGTATTAATTGCTCATACAAGAAAGAGAATTTTGATTCTATATAAATAGCAAAGGTACTTTACCTGCAATTATTTGGATTTAGTGGCAAGAGAGTGTACGTCATTATGCCTCATCATCCGTCAAATTGCACACTCTACGACAATGAGCAGGCATAATGTGCCGCTTGAAGAGAGCGGAGATAGAAAGAGCGAGGCAGGGAGGAGGAGGGGGGAAACGAAGATGAAGTGTTTGATGTACGTCTTGAGAACAAGAGTGGCCTTAATTATAAAACACTGCCAATGAATAAGTCTGCCAGTGGACAGGGCGGCCTGTCGGCGTAAGCATAAAAGGTGATGAGTGAGAGCTTTGCACTGTTAAACCTTCATGCTCCAGGATGCACAGTGTCGAAGGCACAGAGGAAGTGTGTGACTATAAAACGAAACCATAATTTAGTGGCAGCTCGCGCTTTGCCACAGATTTAAAAAAAACAATGCAAAACATGATTTGCTCCTGAATTAAAAAACTCTTTTTCAGTAAATTGTTTGCAGCAGGCAAAATGTGACCAGAATCATAGCTTTGTTTACAATTTTAGCCAATGAAAGTTAGTATGTTTCATTCTCATTATTTGAACATATTTATGAATTATCTGTTATTTTTTGGGAAGATAGCCTCAAGTGCAAAATAAATAACTCAGTTAGCCCGCTAGTTATATAAAAAAAATCTGTTGCTTTATTCAGTGAACATGACAGGTTGTACTTGTCATGCAAACATTGCTTTTTAAAAATTTTTTGCAAACTTGTCTTTCATTAAAAAAACCCTCTTACCTTTGGAGGAGACTTGACCCTGAAAACATCTGAGGTTAATGGTACTGCACTGACACACATCAGTCAGAATTGAGTAGGCCATACTACATGTGTTAAAAACAGACTTAGCCTCTGTTTAAAGCTAGCAGCTCGATGCTAAATTATCTGCTAGTAGCATAACACAAACAGGTCTCAGTCCAAGTTGCATTGTGGGTAATGCAGGGACCAGGTTTTGACATGGCAAAAGAATGTATGGAACGAAAATTACAATATGTCTGCTGCATCAATTTTAATATTTTTAGAAAACTTTCCATGGGAAAGTAATGATACGTTGCTGGCAAGTAGACAGGTAACAATTACAGGTGAGGGCCAGGCTAGCCTTCAGGGATAATGGATGAAAGTCAATTTAATGTCCTCACAGTTTACAGAAACTGTGGAATGTAATGGGTGCAGTAATCTACAATTTACATTTCATGCTGATATTGTAAATTATTTCTTTTTCACATTCCTTTTCTCTACCAAAGTCCAATCAACATTAAACAGTCTAAATGTTGCTTGAGGCCACAATGTCATTAATGGGTAAAATCAGAAGCTGAAGCACCAACATTGAATAAGAAGCTTTAGCAGTTTTTTTTAACTCAAATTATTTTTATTCTGCACCACTGCTGCCAAATCTACAAGTTATCAAAACAAGTTTTCATTTCAGCCAACAGCCACTTTTATCAGCTACTTGAGAACCTGCTTTGAATAGATCAACATGCATGATGAGTGGTGTGTGGTCTTTAGAAATCTTGGTTTGGATTTTGGGTTTTTATTTTCAGTACCCTTAAAAACCTTTTTGCAATAAAGCTCAAAATTACATCATATTTTTTTCCTGTATTACTCATGATCAATGTGCTTTCTGGCTGTGCTGTTCATGCTTATTGAAGAGATTACTTTTCATACAACTTATTAAAACCTTGGCAGTGTCTCCTGTGCATTCTTAGCCATGCAAGCAGCCAGTGTTTAACTAATTACAAGTGATGTGATTACTGTAATCAGATTACATTTGTCTGTAATTCAATAATGTAAGGCATTACTCCTACTAATTCAGTAATCACATTACAGTTTAATCAAACAGTTATGTAATTACTTGCATTACTTGAAGTTCTATTTTCCCAACTTTGTTGTATTAAGGAGCATAAGATAAAGATCTTGTGTGCATCCTTTGTCGTCCTTATTAAGATGTGTACATACCAAAGCAAAAAAAAATTCACATTGCATGATTGCATGATTATTATCACTTGATCAGATCAATTTCCGCCCTTCTAATCCAGAGGAGGGGGGGGGGCTTGTCTCCTAGATACCGAACCACGCTTGCTCCCGCTGCCTTGTACCCGCTGCCTTGTACCCGCTGTGGAAAGCCCAGAGACGCCGGAGGGCCAAATGCCAGACGCCAAACGCCAACCTACCATCTGGGTGCCAACATCCTGCAGAGGCACACACAGCTTGGAGAGTTTCATCGCCTTCTCCAATGACATCCTGATGGCACTAATGTTGCTGGAATTTACTGAACGGACTTTGAATCAGACATAGCGGTCAAAACAGCTGTTGCTGTGTGTAAATATCGTGGAGCTCCGACAACACAGCTTTATACAATACAGGGTTATGTTACGAACACAAACAATGTTTCTGGGACTTCCACAACTGATACTCTGCAAAAAGGATGATTAAATCAGCTGCTGTTCATGTTAGAAAATGGTAAGTCTTTCTTCCTCCTGATGCTACTAGCTAACGCTAACTATGGCTGACACTGTGCTGTGTGACACAACTTAACAGGCTCTGGTTGATTTTATGACTCTAACCTGACATTATTAAGTTTCCCCACCTGTGTAGGACCTACACAACTGATATAATGTAGGAGAGTTTACCATTTCCAGCATTACCTGAGGCTGACCACTGCCCAGTTTGATGACCTCCTGGCTAGGATTGGTGCCCAGATTTGTAGGATGGACACCAGCTACAGGCGTTCTGTCCTGCCTGCGGAGCGCCTGTCCATTTGTCTCCCATAAGTGGCACCCTATTTTGCTCCGCAATTATGCACGCTACAACATCGATGTAGACCCTAAGTGCTGACTGGCTGTTGCGAGGTGAATATGTCGCTGAAGTTGAATATTCTGAACTTGCGCAAAGATGCGATGGATGTGAAAATCACCTCCTTGTGTGAAAATTCACAGCGATTCCGCTACGGTTGCACTACAGATCTGTTGCGGCCCCAAACATGATTTCATATCATACCACTGTCTTTGTATGTAATTTCATCATGTCACCTGCTTTTGGTGTGTACACAGCTTTAGAATAAAGATTTGTGCTAATGTGTGCATATGTAAACTTTAACTTTCTATTGTTAATTGGCAATTAAGTAACAGTGCATCTCAGTTGACAGACAGTGCAGTTGATTTTTAATAATGCAAAACCAATGTAACTAGTAGTGTAATTAACTGACTTCAGCAATGAGCAATCAAGCAAAGCATTACTTTTTTTAAAAGTAACTAGTAATGTGTAATGCATTACTTTTTTTAAGTATCTGCCCCAACACTGCTAGCAGCATCGCTGTGGGCATGGTCAGAAAGAAAAAAACATACTTACATGTCAAAGATTTCAAAATCTGCTGGAGGCACTGATACAGCTTGGCATGGATACACAAACTTTCTTGTTGATTGTCTGCTCACTTGGGTGGCTCCAATGTTTTTCCTCCAGCACCATCATGAAGTTGACATTTACATGCATACTTGTTTTAGATCCGAAACAAATGGATAAACAAAAGAAAATCTAATGTTACGTAGGTTTAATCTTATCTGCAGTTTTGGCACCACCAGTGACCCCTCGAAGAAAGAGATGTTGTTGCACCTCACTGTGTGAGGAGTCATCCAACTGTTTGAAAATAAGTGAGTTCTTTTTGAAAAAACACCTGGCAGATAAATGGAAGACCCATTTGTCTGTCTTTGTGTATTATAGGCTAAGTTTAACCAATCAGATATACAAACTTTTAAACTATTGCCAAAGACAGCTAGGAGAAGATTGAGAATTTGTAGAAAAGTCTTCAGTGGTGTTCTCTGCTTTTCTTTCAGTGAATCAACACTATGCAGTTTTGTTATAGCTGATGCTATAGCAGCATCTACACAACCTCTTTGGGAGCCACCATTACAATTATTACAATTTAATTTATTTATTTATTTTTAATATTGATGTATTTGTTATCACTGACATTGAGTCAGGTAGTACAAGTAAAGCAGTAATGCTGAACCTTTTTCACACATGACTTAACATTTAGCCGATGTGTAAGTTTGAATCTGATAGAAATCTTACACCACAACAAATACTAAAGACTATTCTGAAGATAAACCTTGTAACCTTAAGACATGAGATCAATATCCCTTCAAAAAAAAAAAACAAACAAGCCAACAACTTAACTCCCATTACTACTGGAGACTCTTTGTCCCTTTGAAAACAGTTGACTCTCACTTAGTTGTGCTTCACCTTGAGGTTTAAAATTCACCTTAATATTTACATTCAACAACAATGCAACATAGTTTTGCACAAACACGCTACACATAAATGGACATACAGATGACATGGATTCACACACTGCTATAGCTGCATTGCATACACACAAAATGAGATTGTTATGGCATTATAAATGCCAACTAGAGTGTATTTCCAATGACGTCACTGCACTTACTTCTGTTAGACGACATGACAGCTCTTTGTTCTTCAGACATGCTGAGACACTCACTTAGAAAAATTAAACTGTAAACAAACGCCTACTAACACACTTAGGGTGAAAATATGAAAAAGCCTAAATGCATTTTAATGTGTGATTGTTTGTGACTTTTTCATTACTGTCAGCAAATGTAATCTTAGGGCAGAAGTCAGCTGATTCCTGACTGGCTTTTTAGCCTTTTGAGTACATCAGGGCCAGTGGCCAGAACTTAAAAGCCTACAGACTGGTAGGGTGAGGTTTACACAAAAGCGCTTCCCCTCCATTGAAACATGCACAATGGCAGAGGCCCTTTTAAAGACTTTTGCTTTGCGGGTAAATTATGCAACTTAATGGATTCATCTCTGGTCTTCTCTGCTGAGAAAGATAGGCTGGAGAAAACACAGTGAAATGTCTGAAATGATTGGAGAATTGCAGGGGGATGAAGGGATATGAGAATGGGAGCGAAAGAGAGGAAGGAGAAAGGGAGATGGGAGATCTCAGAGGTAAAGACACAGCCAAGGGCTTTAAAGCTGTAAATCCTCATTTCTTGAAAAGATTTGAGATTTTTTATTCTTTCTCCATCATACTCTCCTCCATTACCCCCACCCCCACCCCCACCCCCCTTCATCATAAGCACACAACAGACACTAATACAAATGCACAACACACTCTAACAGATGTTTGGCTGCACAACCTTTGAAATCCAGCCATTTATAAGGAATAGCCTGAAGAATAGTCTTATGTTAATGACCAGGGAGGAGTGTATGGAGAACTTTATCACCAGGAAAAAATCATTTCAGGTACCTCTGAGCTACTGTCTTTTAGCGTCTGTGTCAGTCAATTTCCGCTCTGTTAAGCTCCCACAGCAATGCACGCTAATTCAAACTTTACCAGTCACAAACATTCATCTCCTCCCACTCACATTAAAGTATTCACAGTCTTTACTGTGCTTCAAGACTTGACTTTACAACTCTTTCAATTTGTCTTCTTAAATTGTACAAATCATTCGTAAATTTTTTATGAAATTTCATTTTGAAACTGAGATGTTTCGGCTTTCTCTGCTGAAAGACCCTTGGCAGTCGGGCTATCAGTGTTAAGCATTTGTGCTTTTTAGATATTATTAAAATATTTAACCAATTTAATGATTTTTTTAATATATATATTTTGCAAGTCATGCTCTTTAGACTTTAAAATTGCTTATGTGAATTTCTATGACCCTTTCACTTGACACACCAAAAAGAGCTGAATGTTTTTGTTTTTATATGCATTTTTATATTTATTCTGAAACAAAACAACACCTGCTTTGATTCTTCACAGTGTGCCGTATTCAAAGTAAAGTACAAGTAGTCTGAAGGACCTTGCACAGAATTTTGGAGAGTTTGTCCACACAATATGACACTGCAGTAGAATAAAACCTAAAGCAAACAAGAAATTTTAATCTTAGGTACTATGGCCGTTTATTTGTCAAGCTGGCATCATTTTCAGTGGTGTCTTTTCTCTTAAATTCCAATTTTGTACATAAATACAATGATGTCATTCATATGTAAATTAGAGCATGTTATTAGTTGGCATCTGCCAGCCAATAGCTTATTTGCTTGGATGACAGCTGACAACTTTGTGGCGAATCGTCATCTCGATAGTCAAGAGGACTAAGCAGGAAGCGATACCTTATATACGGTAAAAGCTTAAAACAGTTCAAAATACATATATTTAGAGAAGAAACTGAATCTAATTGCAGCTGATGTTATAATATTTGACAAATATATGTGCACATTAAGTGACATTGTGACTGCAGTTTCTCTCTTTTAGTGTGCTATAGATATGTATGTCAAGACTAAGAGTGTGTAAAGGTGTATGTCTGCAGACGTGAGGTCTTTGCATACGTGACAGAAAAAGACGAGCAGAGGACGAGACGTGATGAAAGATGAGTTGTCAACCTACCGTCTGTTTATTAGATGAAACCAGCAAAGACACTAAAGAGGGTGGTTGAGAGCAGATAGAGGGAGTTGGAGAAGAGTGTGTACAGATTAAGAGTGGTATTAATTCTGACCCATAATCTCTCCGCCTCTGTAATTGAGGTCGCACACCAGGGGAAGCCGAGTTTGGAAGGAGACTGGCTTTCTGCTTTAAAAAGCTCTAAGGAGAGAGCAAACAGACACAGAAATGAACTGAGGGGATGCAATCCTTCCCAGACCTTCAACTCTGAAGTTTCTGTTTGGAGACAAAGTGCAGGGACACACAGAAGACAACCTCAGGAAAGCCCTGCAGAAGTGAAGTTTAGTTAGACTAAATATGAGAGGGAGAGAGGTCAATAGGTTAAGTGCATCCTGGATTGTAATGATAGTTCTCTGGTCAAAATTATAATTACCTAGAGGAAAAAAAGTCTTATTTGTTTTTCTGCCGTGAGCCTGTTGGTGTTCAGTGGTGCAATATCTGTGGAGAGGGGATGAAAATGAATTCATAATATCCATCTAGTCCAACAGCCTCAGTAGCAGTAACCCCTCTTTCAGTCATCACTGGGACATATAAAAATGCATATATAAAAAACACCCAAACAAAAAAACGCTTTGATGACTTTGCCCAAAATTAAAGTTTAAATGACCTTTTTTCCCCACAAGTTACACTTCTGCCTCACATTTTCAATGTTTTTACAACACCAACATTTTCTGTGGCTTATTCCTGAGTGCCAAATAAGTATAATTTATATTTCAGTTTGACCATAAGCTACACCATAACTACCAAACTAACTAAAATAAATAATGATAAAAATTTATCCACCTATCTCTCTCTCTCTCT
>JAQLOL010000006.1:11491973-11509289 GCA_029783665.1 Naso thynnoides
AGATAGATATAGATATATAGATATATATATATATATATATAGATAGATAGATAGATATAGATATATATATATATATATAGTCGGTCTTATAAGAAACTCTGAGATCAACAAGCTGCAAACATAAAATAAATTTCTTTTCGTTGGAGAAGTGTAAACTTTACTATTACCCCTCCTGGTGTGTCCACCTCCTTCAAAACCAAAGAAAAACATCTAATGATACTTGAAGCAATAGACTTCCCAAGCTTAGCTCAGTGTGCCCGTATGTGGTCCAGACCCATTGATTCTTCTCACTGCTTCTGGTCTGAGGTTCTCAGCCTCCGAAGCTTCACTTCTCTATTCGCTCTGTTCTTTTGCTTCAGTCTGAGATCAATATTGTAATAACTGGAGAGGAGAAAGCCTCATCATAATCAATAAGAGCAACGTACAGCAAGACAGAGGTAGACAGAGAGAAATCATTTTGGCCAAAAGCAGAGCTGAATGTTTCTGACACCTCATTCATTACACTATTGAATAATCCATCGGCTCTGTCACAGCCACAAAAGAACAGAACAAGCTCCAGTGTGAGCATATCTGCAAGTGTTCGCAGCTGGATGAGGACCTACAGAGAGCTGCATATTTCCTCTGAGTGCAATGAGGAGTCCTCAGACTTAAAGAACATTATTTACAGGACGCTGGAACAAGTTTGAGTTAAGTCTTAAAAATTGTCAGAGCAAAATCTCCAGTCAAGTCCTTGAGGGGAAGTCAACAATGGAAGTCTCTCAGGTTCCTGAAAGCTGCACGTCTAAGTTTGCCTTATACATCATTGAGACAAATTAATTCATGTTCTGTCAGTTTTTTTTATTGTTACCATTACAAAACCTGAAACTTCAATGTTTTTGCCTTCAGCTCTTTAATATAAAAAAAGATAAGTTTCAGTCAAACCCAGTCTCACCCTTGTGTTGCAAAGCTAAGTCCGTAGCTCAGCAAAACAATATAGCAAATATATTGCGAAACATGCCTTAAACACTAGAATACATATGTAATAGTTTCTCATATTAATATAAACGTGGTGTGGAAGAATGTTTCAAAACATGAAAACCAGCACATTCTGGTAAGTTAAAGACAGAGAGAATGCACTGATATCAACATTTATGTCAATTTTTGCCATTAATAGCTTGTTTGGGTCTTTTTCCTCAGTACACGGCTGCTGACATGTCTTTCAGGTGTTTGTCAAGCTGACTTTAATGAGGAGCCCTTTAAAAATGAGACTATGCATCTCAAGAGCTTTATCCTCAAATTTAAAATTTTGAAATCAAAATAAACCGCAAGCTTCTGCAAAATCCCCCCACAAAAATCTTTGCAGATATTTTCTGTGGTTCTTCAGTTCATTCAGTTACCTGCCACAGCTTGAAATTACAACAACATGCAAGAGTTTCGAAGTTTGAGGTTTCAGCTTTTAAGAGAGCTATTTTTATGTTACCAAAGATGCTAAATCCCAAGGTATGAAAAAAAAAATCCAGTTAGTGGGTTATCGCTTGCCACCGAAACTTTGGAGCCTGCTTGTAATGTCCAGGGACGAGTTGGACTCTAAATGATGATCTGATGTTATCAAAGTGGCTTTTAGAACATTTTTTGTTAAATTTTCATATCAAATCTGGCCTTGCTTGGGTCAAAGCGATTACAGCGTACCTCAACTGATATCACTACACCCTGAACACTGATGCTGAGGTGGGAGGAGAAACTCATGCATAAGATGCGAAGTCATCAGCTCAGATTCGCATGTGTCTGACAGGGAGAATGAAACACTTCTTAAGAATTGCTCTTGCAGGGCCTGGAGGGGCCTGTCAGATGCCTTCGGTGCGGTTTTGACTCAGGGCTAATAAGGATGTGCTGTTGGGAATTTGTGTGCATGACAGCTAAGCTGAAAGAGAAGCTCTGATTAGGTACGGGGCCCCTGCAAAGAGAATCAGAGAACAGTCGTAAACCTGAACCGAAAAGTGAAAAGGTTCAAGTGCAGGGGCTTCAAAGTGGTTTGAGAAAATTTAAGGATGGAAACTCCATCTTCACTGGCTTGGACAAAATCCTTTCATAGGTCAAATGGGCAAACAATCTCGAGATTTTAGACTTATCATCTTTGACAAAGACAACAGAAATGTTTTGGCAAACCATAAATCATTCTGAGATAATGCAAACATTACTCATGCGGCGCTAACATGTAACAAACACATCAGTCGCGCAATCATGTCAAATAATTCAAAGTCCTCGGTGCCATTTCAGCCAATCACAATACATGAAATTGAGGTTGTCAAACTGGACCATGACATGGACTGAGTAAGTGATTGTCGTTGGGGCAACATGGGATCAGCTTGTTCTGTGTAAACAAGCTTTGACAGTACGGAGAACGTCCTCGCTTATAAAAGGACCCTATGACACGAGATGTGACAGACACTGATTAGAAAACATCAGGGAGTCTCTGTAGGAGCCCCAGTCTCGTCCGGTTGGTGTTGTTTTCAGTCTATTTCACAGTATTATGATCTTATGATCATTTTGATTGAGGGTTACAAAAAATTATACTGTGACCACTTTGAGAAATTAAGAAATAAAATAAAATCCATGTCGCAGTTACAGCAATTCAGAGCAGAAATCATTTCATCTGTCGGCACTGGTTTGAGCTTTTTAGACAGTTAATTGATACACAATATTCATTTCATGGCAGTTAGCTTTATGTTTGGATTCACCTGTGAGCTCATTATAGATCAACTGATATCATCCTTGTACAGTCAAAGCATATCCATTTGATGCTACTAGCATCAACTCCTATCATTTCAGTAGTTCTGGTTGAAAAAAATTAAGTTATCTATTTGAGTCTTTTTGAGCAAGAAATATAAGCTAAGTATTGCTCACTTAAAGGAATGGTTCTCTCAAAAATGAAAATTCAGTCATTATCTGCTCACCCACACCCATATAGAAGGTCTGGTGAAGTTTTTTTAATCCACTGAAGTAGTGTGTGGTTAGACCAAGTAGAGCTTAGTGTATCTGCGGAGTCAACTGGAGGGCAAGTGGTGCCCTGTTGTCTGTTGCTGACACCAGGCTTCAGGTAGCATGTTAACAGAAGTCTGCAGAGACCATGAGCTCTGGTTGGTCTCACCATGTGCCACCGCATGAGCTTTAGACAGTGTGTGCAAAGATGCGTACATGTGAACGAGACTTCTCAGGAGCTAAGGGCTACAGCCAACAGTGAGACTGAAAACATGGAGACACTGATGCTTTTCAAAACAACTTGGTATGTCAAGGCTTCAGGACGCTTGGATTACCTTGGACGAGCAGTATGGAGGCATTTTATGGGTTTTATTATGTAGTTTTCACATTCGAATCCTAGTCACCATTCAATTCAATTGTTTGGGAGATGACTGCAATGCCTTTTTCCTTTGAAACTTCAGCAGCATTACAGAACTAAAAAACTTCACCTCACCTTGCATCGGCATGAGAGTGAGGAGATCATGACTGCTTTTTTATTTTTAGATGAACTATCCCTTTAATTTTTACATTTTTGTCAGTTTCTCTCTTACTGCATTGCAAGTTCTACTTTCAGCTTTATTAAATGTTACAGCTGAATAGAAAGTCCTAGTTTAGCATCATTCAATCAGTATGTCATTTTGATAGTACCTCACACAAAGGTTACTCAGATTGCCTTTGTCGTCCAGCTGAACTTCTTCTTCAACAAGTTTGACATGATTGACCCCAAGAGACTGGAGTGCAGCCTCATCCAATCACAGCAGAGAGCAAGAGGATGTTCTTCATCGTATCACACTCACTACGGCTGAGAGCTCGGGGATTGAGCAGCCCAGCGGGGGCCAGTGTTGAATAAACCACTCCAGCTGTTCTTAGACCCCAGTTTCCTACTTAAGGACAGCAGGTGAGTGCACACCATAGTCATGGGTGATTATAAAAGCCCTGAACAACCACACCTGAACCTCTTACTATGAGCGTTACATTTTCTATCAAAATTAGAACAGTTCCAGTTCAGCAGACATAACTTTTTTTTTACAAATTTAAAGCTAATTTAACTGCTCATGATGACTGAACAGGAGGTGATTTTTTTACATAACTCAGTCATTTAAATTTGATTAAGGCTCACGACTGTGCATAATTAATGGAGAGGCTGCTGTAAATGACAGCAGCAGTTGACTGCTACCTGCCACAAAATTGTTGGTATCAATGTGTATCCTCCCTAGCTCCACTCACTCTTCCATATATGGTCACTTATGGCTCCTAAAAACAAGATACCAAGGCCGATTACACAGAACTTAAGGCTTCAAACAGTAGTGCACAAACTAGCTGGTGACGTCACTGTGGCTCCATCCACTAATGTCACAAACGTCTATTGACAACATTTCAGTCAAACTTTGATGAGAGTTGGCGGGTTGTTTGCTGATGCTGCCAGACCACTGTCAATTAAATCTGATCAAACCACACCCACACAGTCCTGCTGAAGCAGATTAGCAGAGTTTTTCAGTGTTAAAATTTATTAATAATTCAGGCAAAGTATCTTTTTTTAAACTTTGATTGATGCTCACTTAGTCATGAATATTTAATGTATGCAGAAATTCTATATATTTGAAGACAAGGTTTCAAGGTCTTTAAATGTGCAAAATGACAGAAGATCAAATTTGGTATGATCCAAACCCATCTAGGTTTCCTGTATTGTCGTACCATTTAGCTTCCTAATGCAGGGACCTAGCAACACTGACAAATACTCTACAGCAACAACACCTCTTTTTTATGGGTTTTCAAATTTTAAGACACCACAACTATATATTAACAAATGGCTGTAAATCAGTAAAACTACCTACAGACAACATAGAGAGGAGAGTGTGAGGAAACTGGAGAGGATGTGTTATAAAGGTCACATTTTGGATTTAAATTGATACTTTGCACCTGGTTGATTTTTTACTTTTCTCTTCCTCCCGCACATCTGTGTCAATTAATCTTACCAAAGAAAAGGTAATTTGTTTCTCTCATGCATCCGTGCTAGCGTGACTTAAGAGCTCCTGACAGAGCAAGTGACAAGATGACAGTCTGGAGAAGGATTTGAAAGACACTGAGAGATGCTTGTGGACAGCTTCCTATTACTTGTTATTCCTTTGCTGCATAATGATTTCCAAGCTGTTTACTCCCTGAACTTTAATTGGCGCTGCTCATGCAGATGCGCAACCATGTACAATAAGGATCAAGAATGCAAATAAAGAAAAATGGGGACATGTTTCAAAAGCCTCTGTGTTCCCCTGACTCCTCGTCACAGCTACCAATGCTGAAATTTCATTACCGCTTAAAGCAAAGCATGCAATTTTCAGTTTTATAACACAGCTTTTCTCTCATAGCAGTATTTCATAACTGTCTCTATTGACGTGGAAAATACAATATTTTCAAGCAGCAGTCAAGCTAAAATTCTTTCAAATATCAAGAGACACCCCGCTAGCCCAGCTCTGTTACCTCAAAAACAGCTTAAAAAAGCTCAGTATGCTACAAAGACAAAAGAAGTCTGAGGAAAAAGGAAATTACAGAAAGCAGCTGTGATTTGGCCCCGCAAAACTGTAAAGAACATGTACAAATAATACAAGGGCAGCCAGGCTAGCAACTGCAGACAGATGGCAACAACTCAAGGCAAAGCAAAATGAGAGGAAGAAATATGAGTGCAAGCACACCAAAGAAAGATGATGCAATAAAGCTCTGACAGAGAATGATGGAAGCAGAAGTAGATGGATGGACGAGAGTGTGAAATAAACGAGAAATCAGTGGTAAAGATGTTTTTTTTTTTTAGGCTGGATGGCAAGCAGCCGTTCGTAGCCACGCATTTACAGAAAATAGAGACACAGAGCAACAGGAGAGGAGAGGTAGAGGCAGAGAAGTGGATTCGGCCATCAGTGCACAGGCCTGAAGCGATGAAACATTACGCCAGGATAATGAAGATGGTTCTGCTCGGTCACACTCCACATTAGTCCAGAGTCAGGCCAACCCCAAAGTGTCAACAAGTTAATAGACTGGGTATCAGTGACTCTGTCACACTGCTGCTCTCCGCCACAAACACCAATTATTTACAGGAATCTTGTGGATAAATAAGCACAGACACCTCCACGTTGGAAATTAATAACGCGGCCACAGCCTGCGGTAAAACCAAGGGCTGAGCATTAGTAAGTGTGTAGAATTGTTGATTTCCATGTGGAGTGTGTGGCCACTAGCACGATAACACTATGAGTGTTCGATGGTATTTTTCTCTATCCAAAAGAAAAAGATGGAGACACGTACGCTGTGGATCTTAATGTTTCTTTGTCTGAGGTCTTTATTTCAAACACTGGACAATAATTATTTGTTTGAAGTCACAGTATGAAGCACGACATGGATACAATTTATGTTGTTGTCTTGATTTTTAATTCTGTGTCATTTTCTTTTTAAGATGATGTTGGAACAGAGCAGAATGTAAGCAACGATTATTCAAAAGTGAAAATCAGCAGGGTGTCATGTAGTGAGAGAAAGGCAGTTTATTTGATGAGAGTGTGAGGTACATGGAAGCTGTCAGAAATCTGTCTGGTTGGTCTTATGTCCAGCTTTTGGTGCAGCAGGAGATCTATTATGAAGCACACGGTTTACACTGTGGAACAGACCAATTTGTACATAAAAGTGATAGATATAAATGTAGATTGGATGTCAAAAAAAGGTAAAAATCAGGAAATACGTGTGGTGAGGAAGTTGCTTTTACATTTTGCATCAGATTCATGGAGGTGAGAGTTATGCAATAAATTGTGAAGCAGTAACAAACATTCCAACACATGACTGAAAACACACTATTCGAGAGCACTGGCTAATTAATTTTCCTCAGCAATATAAAATTTCAGAGTACTGTTTTTACTGAGTATCTTTTAAAATCTGTATGGGATCTCTTCAAGGCAATTTTTAATATTAGTTCAGTGCCCTCGCAAAACGTGCCTGTTTGGAACAGGTCGATTGCTCGCCCTCCAGTACTTCTGTTTAAAGCTTTCTCGATATCATCTTTCTGCAGAGTCAGAGAGCCTCCAGAGTTTTAGACACCTCAGTTCTTGCAGTTCAAGAAGTAGACATGCAGTTTCAGATCCCAATTTCTTTAAAGAAAAAAAAAGGTGAAAGATGAAAGGCGTTTCCACTTGCTCCCACCACACAAAACTAATGCCAAAACATCAATACACAACACAATGTGCAGGCGCTGCCATCTCGCTCTTGTGATGACATTTCGAGCCAATCTGTGTTATTAGTCAGTGGATGAAGCCCCGCCCACACATCTGTGTGATACGAATTAAATAAAACTCAGCTTATCAGAAAAATCATTGCTTTAACATTGTGCTAAGAAGACCTCAAATGACAGAAACCAACTTAGGGGAATTTTTTGGTATTACTTTTTTTTTCTTTTCCTTTTTTTTGACCTATGTCCTATCTGCTAACATGAGAGGGCAAAATTTCTGACCAATACTGCAGCCAGACACAAGGGGGCGATCTGGATGTTTTGGCTTCACTTATGAGGAGCTGTCGTGTCGTACATCTGAGTGAGATTAGACTGAATAAACAGAAACATGCATCACCATTTATTTTCCCCTCCAAAACTTTATTAAGAGCCCCACTGTAGGACAAAGAAATGAAACTGAAAAGCTATAGCTAAAAATTCTGTGATTTCTTTTTTAGCAGAACTTTTATTAATATGTAATGTGTTGGTAGAATCTTGAGAAGTGCTCAGTTAGAAGTCACTCAGTTCTTTGAGTCATGACAAGTTTGAACAACACACAAAAAAATCTCCCAAGATTCATTGCTTGACTTTGTATGAAAGTGGTTTAGTACAATGCATTCCAGTGGCATTACAATGAAGAGCTAGCTGCAGCTACACACTGTAAAGCGCCTTCAACCCAAAGCCTTGAAGCCATGAATTTTAATGCACTGGTGAAATGTATCATTCTTTTCGTGTGTGAATGCTTCAGATGCCACAAAACAAACACATGAACAAAGTGTTTGATTTATATAGAGTTGGCAAACTGTGTTACTGGCACATGGCATATTGGCAAATCCTAAATGGAGCTTTATACTTTTAATCTGTCATGTCAAATTAAATCCTCCTCAAAGTATAACTTCACATGTATCTTGGGTGCAGAATTCTCTCAGTTTATTTTGATTTAACTGCAGTAAACATTCAAAGGAGGCAACCGTACACAAACCGAGCATCTCCAGGTTTTTATTTAGGCAAAATTAAATCGAGGGGGAGCTCTTTAAGGCAATTTGCAACCCTCTATCTCAAGCAATTAAGTGAAGATGGGATTGACAGCAGCAGAGAGAGGATGCGGAGATGTGACAGGCAGCCAGACGCTCTCCAGTGTGCTACACCCAGTGCTCCTAATGCTTTGGCTTGTAGATAACTTTACAGATCGGCTATGATTATGTTGCTTATTAATTCAATCAGTCAGCTCCGGCTGGCTGCTCTTTTATTAGTGCAGTCTTTTACTAATTCCCTCTACAAAGGCAGATGTGAGTGATGCAAGCAAAGGGAAAGCAAAGGAGGCGAAGACAGAGCGAGAGAGGGAAGACAGAGGAGACCTTTGGCAAACTCTGCAGTAATTGCCCCGAGTCATTTAAAAAAGGGTTTTGAGGATGAAGAATTGATCCATAGGTCTATTTAATCAAGCGCTGACTCAAGAGTTGTCCTTTAGAGTACCTTTAACTGTAGACAAGACTGAAATAAAAAATGGGATGCTACATTTTGGATGTAACATTTCTGTCTGTGCCTCTCTCAGCAGGTTTCAGCAGCTCTGTGTCTCGAACAGGCCAAACACATCCTCTGAAAGCCATCAAAGCTCTGTCCAACTATTCTCTCTCCCCGTTCCTTTGCTTAGTAAGAATCTGTTGGAAGTTTTTGGAAAATCACACTTAAAATGATTCTAAATCTTAACATCACATGTTAAAAGCTTTATGGAGCTGTTAGTGAGGATGCCACAAGGCTTTTAAGAGGATGAATGTACTTGTCGCTGAAGGTCACATATTTCTTTTGCTTCTGACACATCAGACTGTAATCGCATCACAGCTGCATCAGAAAATGACAGAAACAATATAATGAAGCAGTTGTACACAGTGTTTTTTGGATTTGTAATATAATGCACTGATGTGATATACACCAGAGCTTTCTTTTTGTTGATTGTAAGACCAAAATGTGAATTTTCAAAACTCCATAAAATGTGCACTCACTTCTTAGCGCTGACACATTAGATATTGATTTATATCCTCTTCTTCCTCTCTGCACATGTAGTGGCAATAAAGTTATTCAATATTACATCCTATCAACCAAAGCATACAAACACAAAATGATCTGATGTAATAGTCCTACAAGCTTAAATAAAATTTGGGCTTGAAGGACAAATTTACAGATGTGGACGTCACATTTCACACATATGGAAGTTTTACTATTTAGTAACTGATGTATATTTTCCGTCCAATGTTGGTCAAGGATTTAGAGGACATGCTTTGTTTTTTAAATAAAAATTCACTCAGCATTGTGCATACTAGCTCAGCAGCCTTGTGGTGACCAACCCGAGATTGGGGTTCGATCCTTGGCCAAGGTGCATCAAAGTCTGTAAAAAATACCTAATGCCTCCCTGTTTGGCGCTCAGCATCAAGGGCTGGATCGAGCTGCTTCACGTTAAGGAAACAGGAGATAGGCTCCTGGTCTGTAGGCCTCCATGACCTCCAAAGACTTACTTACTCAACAGCACTATGGTATGACTAGAGGAAATTGAGATATGGAATAATTAAACCTTGCACTGAAGGTCAAAACACTCTGGTGTCCCTTAATGGTTTCAGATACGTCCTCCATGGTGCTCTTTATCTCAGCTGTATATGTTAATACCAGTGATGGGTAGATTACTTAAATCTGTACTCAAGTGAAGGTAAAATTCTTACAAAATTCAGATAAAAACACTTTTAAAAATAACTTCTAAAGTAAATATTTAAAATAGGCTACTTGGAGAATAAATTACTCAATGTACAAGTTCCTTTCTATTTTAATATTGATTTATAATTTATTATTATTAATTAATAATATTTAAAAGTCTAAAGACTACTACAGCTACAAGATAAACTGATGTCATTATCCTGACCTCAAAGATTAACGTCACCCATGATAAATTAACATATTAACCTCAGTCAGCAAACCACATTTTCACCTACAGTATTTGCAACTTACATCAATGTGTTTGCTGAGGTTAAAGGAGGAATTTTTTTTTACATGTGTAGATGTCAGTGATTTTTAGAGGAGCCTCATTAGGAAACTATTTACTTTTTCACATGTTGGCATAAAAAAGTGTGGCCAGGTACAGTTACTGGAAGCTGCATCTTGTCCTAAGCTTTTCTCCATCATCATCACATCGTAGCCAAAAGACAGGTGGTGCTTTTTTTCCTCCAGACAGCTGACAACTTGGCATCCACAAAACACACACACACACACACACACACACACACACACACACGATCTTAGTCACATTTACAGCTGACTAGTTGTCCCTGCTGTAACATAGGTATTTGGCAAATGCAGTAGAGTAGACCTAAAAAATAAATTACTGCCTCAAAAAGTTAACGAACTAAGAGTAGAAGTACAGATTTAAAAAATAAACATTAATATTAAAAAAACTTTTTTGTTCATGTGTGTTACTTGTAATCAGATAGGCTACTACTTATCCATAATACTTGTAAGTTATTCTTTCACCTCTAATATGTAGTGTTTGTTCTTGTGGTACAGATTTCAAGTCAAATACTTTATACTCTGTACTGTATATATTTATAAGATATGACCTGAATGGTATGGTTGGGATGATGTGCCACTGTATTCGACAATAAGTAGCTGATAATTGTTTCTTTTTTTTTCTTTTTTGCTTCTGTTGTTTTATCTTCTTTGACATGTTGCTCATTTGAATGACAGCCTCTGTATAAATAATGTTACTGTTAAAATGTCAGCTCCTCTTGCTGCACACCACCAGTGTCTGTAAGTCATTTAAGTAAAATAATTAAAACCAATTTAAAACAAAAGATCAATCACATGCTTTCAATGGAGTTTGATTAACAGAAGAGCATCAAACAGAAGATATTTTCTCTCTCTGAAGGTAAAGTATCTTATAAAAATAAACCATGTTGTATGTAAAAAATAAATAAATAATGAAGACATTGGCTGCTGTTAGATTTGCTTTGTAATAATAAAAAGTGTCACTCAAATTAAAATTTTACTTGATATGCAGTAGATCAAACTCTGTGTGAAAACCAAAAAAGCCAAAGTAGCGAGTCTTTTTTGAAATCAGCTGTCATCTGAATGATTCCTTTGTCCTTATTCACATCAGTTTTTAATTATTCTGCCTAGTTTTTAATTAATTTTGTTTCAAGGCCACTGTGTGTACATAAGAGCGTGAAACGAAGGCAGACAGAGAGACAGAGGGAGGGATGGTTTGTGCTTTCCAAATTGATATGGCTTCCTCAGCTTTTAAAAGCTCAAAGTGTTTCTCCATGTGCGAGCATTAATAACGTAAATTCTGGTCTGAATCGGAGGGATAAAATGAAAGCATAATGGGGACTCAGTGATGTTTTGGCTCTCTTCAAGCCTTGATGAGGCCTCCAACATGCTGTTTTTTCTGGGCCTTGATCTCAAGAAAAGAGCAGTTCACTGTCTGCGATTGCGATGGTGCACAGAACTTCTCGTATAACGGCGTGCTTTGTGGTTGTCTTCGTGTCAACGAGTTCATCAAAAGTGTCCCAAGCAAGCTGCAGTGAACATAACCCAGTTTGTACACTTGAATACACTCCCTGAGAGGAGCTTCATGACGCGGTCAGACAGTCCCAGCAGAGCCAGAGGCAGGCGGTAGGCATCAGTGTTTGACATGAAACTCTGCACAAGTGTTGTGTTTTATTCACAGGGTCACATGTCATCTGTTGCATGTCGTTAGGGAGCTCAAAAGGCAGATTGGTGTGGTTAATGTTACCAAACAAAATAACAGCGCCTAGCGTGGGAACATTGCATTGAAGACAAGAGGCGAGCCAGTTCACAAAAGAAGGCAGTGGCTTCCAGCAGGATGCAAACATTGATTACAACAATGAAAATGAACCCTCTGCAGAGGGACAATGGACTTTTAGACTTTCAGTCAGGTGAGCAAAACTGTAATTTCTGTGTGGACATGTGGAACCAGCAGTGCATAACAACGCAGCAAATAACTCCACCTTAAGGGGTATCTCACATCACCCTTAAGTAAAGTTGGGTTTGAAAGGATCATCTCATCCTCTATTGCAGACAAAATTCTAGTTTGTAATATTTTGCAGTATTTCTGTCTTTCTGATATTTTGCAACTCATTTGGCCAATAATCGATATTGATACCAAGATACCATATGGGTATTTTCTCCACACACCTAATTGCAGAGATCATCAAATCCCTTCTGTAGTGAACAAACCATATTACTGTGCATACTTCTACCGTGTTGTTCGGCCGGCAAATGCAGACATAAAATTGAAAGGTTAAAATTATGCAATCTTCATTCCTTGTGCTAAAGAAGAAAAATACTTGAACTTACGCTATGTAAAACATGTCACATTTATTAATGAGAGTCGCTTTTAAACAAAACAAGATACATCCTACTTAAAAGTGGATGATTCTCTCCCTGAGACAATCATAACATTTCCCCCAACCAGGGCAAATTTGTCCTGTTTCACAAGTGACAAAGTATATAAACATAGCGTCTGTCCACGGGGAACATGTTAGACATGCAGGCATCGACTCGGGCGTTTAATTAAGGAAACAGCAGCCTATTATTTTATTTGCCATTATATCGGCAGATATTCATGTACTGGTCGATATCTGTTAATTTTAAAGCCAATATAGGCCGATGTAGATAACGTGCCAATAATATCATGCATCCCCACTAGGAGTGATAATCCTGCAGAGAATTATCACCTGATTCTGCTCCTCCCAAAGCTTTATATTCAAAAATACACTGGGGTGATCTTGGGCAATGAATTTTAGTCACTGACTCTCATTGACCAGTTCATTAATTGTGAGATATTATCAATGTTTTTCATCCAATATCATTCATCAATTCTTGTCAAAAAAGATTTCAAATGCAGTCAGTTAGGGTTTAACTAATGTGGGCAGGACCATCCTGGAGGTAGGTTGAATAGGAGAGTTTTCAAGTGGCTCTTCGTTAGACTAAACTCCCACCAAGCTTGTCTGAGCTGAAGACTCTGTTAGACTTCAATAATGACATGTTTTTTTTCCCTTTGCTCCTTTAGCTTCCCACACTGAACAGTGTCAAAGTCCTGCATAACAGCTACAACTTGTCAACAACAACTGACCACATTCATTGCCAATGCTTTATTACCACACGGTGCTGTCAGATCGTGCATGCTACGACCACAGATGACAATTATTCTACAACTGGACACAGTGTTGACTTGCGGTTTTGATATTTGACTAGTCTACCAATCAACTCTTCTTTGAAATCCCAAATATAGCCCACGCACACACAATTATAGCTCTCATAGCAAACTTTTTGGCTGTAGTAGGCAACTGTCATTGAAAAAGCTTTAAATATTCATTGTACACAACCTGCAGACGGACAGCAGTCTGAACCTGGCTGTCGGGAACAGTGCAGCACTCACAGGTAAAGAGCCAAATATGCCTACAGAGTTAATGGATTCTGATGATTTCAGAGTGGATTAGACTTTCATCTACTAGGTGGTGAGACACACAATTACAAATCAATGCTAATGTTTCGCCATGCTGCTCCAGGATGTTAACTGGTTCACTAAATTCATTTAAAAAGGTGATGATATGTTGATGTTTTGCTCACAACTTGTTTCTGGATTTAATGCAATTTAAGAAGGAAAAAATCATTTCCCTCCATGCTGTCTGACATAATCTGCATCAGCTGCTCCTGCTCTTTACTGATGCTTCATGGTGTTTACACTTTTTCATCAATAAAAAAATACTCCACTTCCCTTGTTCAGCATCTCATATACTTTTCCTCTATGTTCAGCCTGACGGATTTCATGTTTTCAGAGATCTCCAACAGAATTTTTTGAAAAAAGTTTTTTGAGGTTGAACAATGTTTGACTCCACAGTTTGAGTTTGTAATGACTTGACCTATGTGAGCTTTAAGAGGTCAAAAGTTGCGGTGCCAGTTGCTGCAGTTTGAGAGGTCAAATTTTTAACCTCAGTGTTGATTTCTTGAGTTCTGTGCATCATGGAGGGGGACGTTCTTGAAATTGTTTGTGCACTTTGTTACAGACTCTTAGGAATCAAAAGCAACTTGTTATGACAAATAGGTCTGTACATTATATTAGCATCGATCTTGGATGCTAACATCATCATCACTGTTTGCTCCAGCAGTGGCAAAGAAACAATTTAATTTTAATCATATATTTTTGTCAATTATTTTTAGCGATCCCAAGAAAAATGAGTTAAGTCACAATAGTAGCTGAGCTGGAAAAGGTCTAATAGCAACAGAAAATGTCAATTACTTTTATTAATTACCTGAGAGTGCTGGAACATTTAGTGGCGAGAAGAGAGAACACGGCGCCTTGCTATAAATTTGTAATGTGTCTCCTGGGTTTCATGGAGAAAAGAGAATTGATAGCAGAGTTCATGTATAAAGTCATGAATCATAAAATATTAAATAATGTATTTACATAGCCTTGGGTGCTGCCATCCATCACCCTCATCCCCGTTCCGAGCTGCCATTCCTGACCTGAATTACATCTCTTGATAATTATGTCTGACTGGCTTTAACATGTTGAAATTCATGCATGCACCGTAACTACAGTTGACCAGGGACCCTGTGATAAGAAATTATTAAACCCTGAGGATGATGTTTTTTCTCCTTTTTCACTTAAAATATGATGTAATGTGTCTGGTTAAAATCAGGGGTAACTCACTCTGACTCAGTATAATTTGTTTTTACCAGCTAGCTACAGTAGTGCTGCCAGCCAAAGTCCATGTGGCTCAAAGACGACCAGGAGCGAGCAAAGTATCGCATAACAGGAAATAGTACAACTGGTGTAAAAGCATATCGCTGACGGAGACTTTCCATATGAATTATAGTCAGTTACATGTACCCAGTGTCCTGTGAAGTTGGATGGGGGGTTTGCATGTAACATTAGATTTATTGTGTCTGCTCCCGCTCCTCTCAGCACCTGTCCCAGAAGGCAAATTAATCCCAAACCCAAAACGTATCCCTCTCTCCCCTTCTGTGCAAAGACATGACACATCTGTCTCAGCCATTATCCACAGCCTGACATGTTTCTGGGACACGTCACATGCCGCCTTCACATGAAGGATGTGGTTACTGCAGCACACACACTGACTAATAGAACGACTAGTGTGTGATTTTCTTTTTCATTTTTCTTTTGCACAGTTCCATTTCTTCTCTCTACTCAAACAGGCTTAATCAAAACACTTTTTTTAAATGTAAAGAACAGACAAAACAAACATGTCAGACTTCCCTGCGGGAAACACTCTGTACAACTTTAAAAACATGAGATTGCGTCATTATTAAGGACTGAATAACCTGCTGCATCTTAGAAGGATTTACATTTTTTGATAGGAGAGAAAAAGTACAGTTTATTCCATTTCTGTGCTCAGTATTAGACTACTTGTTGTGCAATTGAGTATTTCCATTGTTACTCTACATATTAAGATGTTTCATAGAGGCATACAGTCTAGATATTGTTGAGATAATTTCACTTCTAACATCTTTTTCATTCACTGTTCAAATCATCCAGAATTTCACAAAACACAAAGATTAGAGAAAGGTCTAAAAAATGTAAATGAACATCTCACTACCAATCAAATTAATCCTGTTTGTCCTTGAAGGGTGCTGACTTCTTGGCTGTGAACCACCAGACTAATCTGTATATTGTACCAATCAGCCATAACAATAAAATGCTTACATATTGATGCATTATTATTAACTACAGTGCTATAGACATATACCTAATCATATTAGCCACAGTGGTCAATTTTATGTGGAATGAGTGCTTTTTAATACTTTAAGTTAGCTCACATTTAGCTGTCTGTAGTACCTGCGTGCATTAGGTTAAGTGAGATTTTGAAAGAGTGGATTATTTTTTACATTGTTGCATTAGAATTTTTACTCACAGTACACGTAAAGAAGGCTATAATCCTTTCAACACTCTTATTTTTATGATTTGATGATAGAAAGTGATTGTGCATGTGAAAGCAATGTGGTGCAGTGCCCAGTGCTCAGGTGGTGGCTGCCCTGATGAGGCATGACTGTTGGCTGTTCTCAGTCCAACTAGACAACATCGTGAACAGCCAATCACACGGTCCTGTGCCGGACCCTGAAGATCAAAACCACAGGGACCAGGCATGTCTGTAAAGCCACTTTTTCACGCTTACTTACACAAATGTAACAGATGCACACTAATGTTTCATTTTATGGGGAAAATATTGCTTTTTTTGCTTGGAAATGTGTTGACTATTGCCTCAGACATTTTTGCTGAAATTATTTTCAAGATTTTTGTCCCTATCTCCCCTAGACATACCATTGGAGACAATCTCCTCCCCATCTAATGCTGCTTTGATATACAGCTGCAAAGAGAAATAAGGGAAGAAAAAAGCAACACATCCACTTTTTTTTTTTTTGAGAATAAGTATTTCTGGTTGGGAACAGATAAAAACTCATCCACATTAAGCTCATTTGAACCTTTGATCTTTACCTTTGAAGAGATAAATTGAATCTTATTCGCTTTCGTTATTTACACTCCTCAGGAATCTGTAATCATCACCAGCCTCACACGCACAGACATTATTGGAGCATTTTGGTCTAAAAAGAGACTTGTGTAATATAAGAAAGCAGCAAATCAAAACAACACCAAACTGTGCATTATATGGATTTTCATAAATAGCTTTGAGTCCTGAGGCAAACACACATGCAAAGAAACACACACATGTAAACACAAAAACAATTAAGCACATTGTCGGCATATTTTCCCCATTCACCTACACAACTGTCTCAAAATTCAACCTCAGCAGCTCCATCATGTTCTTCACTGCACCATACCTGCAGGATGTGTGTGTGTGTGTGTGTGTGTGTGTTTGTGAGTGAGAGAGAGAGAGAGAGAGAGAGACAGAGAGAGAGACAGCAAGAGAATGGGATGTCTAAGTGAAGCACTACAGAGGCAAGGAGAAAAAAAGACACCAGAAGTATGTGTGTGTGTGTGTGTGTGTGTGTGTGTGTGTGTGTGTGTGTGTGTGTGTGTGTGTGTGTGTGTGTGTGTG
>JAQLOL010000006.1:11509605-11525736 GCA_029783665.1 Naso thynnoides
TGTGTGTGTGTGTGTGTGTGTGTGTGTGTGTGTGTGTGTGTGTGTGTGCGTGTGTGTGTGTGTGTGTGTGTATGTGTAAGCAAATAAGAGACAGAAATTTGATGAAAACAAGGAAATAAGGAAAGGCTGAGTGAGAAGAATGGACTCTACAGCCCATCTCTGCACCTCTTTCAACCTGCTCAGTGAGCCATGTGCTCGGCCTTGTAAACTGCAGCGCCTCTTGATTACTTTGTCAGTCTTCTAAACTCGCTCTGCTGTAGGCAGACATGTCCGACAGAGGATGTCCAACAGAGAGCAGCAAGTGCAAGGAGGTGAGCAGAGACGCTGCATCCGAATGAAGGGAAATTATATTCTGCTGTCTTGTGAGTGAATAATGGAGAATGATGAGCCATGTCAAGTTTTCTGACATGCTGGATTTTACGTTTCATTTCACACAAAACAACAAGAAGCCCGGTGTAGCCTAATGCAGTACTTCAGCAGAGGACCTGCTCTCCCTCTGCTGTGTGCAACGGTTTAAAACTATTCTGTCTCATCCGCACATTTTCCTAAAGAGAGCTTAGGGACCAGATTGAATTAATTGCTCGTATCAAATTCCCAGCTCAGTTCTTTGGATAAAATTCAAGTATGAAAGACATTTCAAACAAACTTCTCCTTAGACACCTTTCAAGGAAGGGAAAGAAGCCAAACACATTCAAGGAAAACAGATTATGAATATTAAATCTGCTCGGATGACTGGATGTACATATTGTTAAAAAGTTTGAAAAAAAAACATGTATGCTTCTCAGTAATACACCTCTGGGCATTTTCTTCCTTTAGAGGTGAATTTAGTTAGACAGCGCCACCTGTTGGCAGAGCAAGATACTCAGTTCTTTTTACAGTCTGCTCACTGCAAATTTTCCCTGCTATGTCCTAAAATATTAAAATGACTGCAAACTTGCAAAATATATACAAAATAAATAACCTTGCTGATACCTGCTCTGGAAAAAAGGGAAAAAAACTAAAGACAATGATGAAAGTTAAAAGAAAAACACACAGGTAAAGAACATCAACAGAGTCCAAACAAGCTATTTTTCAAAAATATCTCTGACACCCATTGTGCAGAATAAGCCCAAAATTACATAGAGTTGATACACAACTGATACATTTGTGCTTGGGTAGGATTTATAGACTTTATATGAAATATACTGCGTAAGTTTATGCTTTACATTCAGATGAATGAAAACATAGTTTTCTCTGAATATAATGAAGGTTTGGTAAGAAAGGTGGATTTTTTTTCTCCTCCAGAGGGACTACATGATTCAAGGTTGTACTGTTCATTATTTTCATTCACTCAAAACACAAATACCAAACCCAAATCATTTACCTATTCAAGCCAAACAGATGTTGTTGTTGAGAAAGTCTGAGTTTATGGGTACTGCATTACTTACTTGTATTTCTTTCACTTGTCTCTATTGACGCACAAGGCTCCAGCGGACTGTATGAGGTCTGTGATTAAAACACATTTTGTGCTGCCTGTGGCGCCTGTTTGCATTAAAGAGACGATGCATTTCTGCTCCAAACTTTTCAAGAGAAACACCAATCGATACTTACAGAAGAATTAGTGTTCTCCATGATCGCATGCATTTGGCAGTTGTTATGTGTGCTTTAGTGTCAGCACGGTTCATGGACGTCTGTTGATTCACTGTTCAAGGTCACATACTGCTCCAGGACTTTTTAATTGTTGTTTCACACATTTAACCCTTTGTAAGGGATAGACTCCGAATTTATTTAACTTACAACAGTGTAACAGTCTGTCTCAGTGTCATTGACCCTATTGTGAAGCACTCCAAGGTGAACGTCCATTTTATTTAATGGGGGTCATTTATTATCATTGTATCATACCAGGTGAAAAAGGTGAGGAGATGGGCAGTCAATCACATAAGGCACATAACTGGCACAAGAAAGTATCATAATGTTCCTGCTTCTTAAAAAACTAATGAGTTTGATGTTGATTGATTGCATAAGTAAGTGAAATCTATCAAAGCAACTGCAGATAATGAAAAAACAGGGCTGTGAACTGCATAGAAAGAACCTTTCTAATGATGTAAAAAAAAAAAAAAAAAGATGAAACCATCTGTTGCATCTGTATCTCAATTAGTCAACCATAGTGTATTTTATAATCACATGCTCATTATTATTAATAAGGATTTTGTCCTTGATATTCATCCAGATGATTGCATAGTTACAAAATATTTGCATCAGCAAGGTGTATTCTGTTATATTACATAAGATGTGCGCTTTATTGCCAGAACTGATGCCATTATGTGGCAATGCTTTTAAATGTAATACCAAGGAGGATGTCTGCCCCGGAAAAAGTATGTTTTTTAAATTTCTTTGAAATATTCAATACATAAATGATCTGAAATGTTGCTGAGGGTGCTTTTGTTTGCACAGCAGATGAAAGGCACCCTATACTTTAAAGACAGACGAGTTTGTGGTCTAACTATTGGAAGAGTGGTCTGAAAATAGACTGAGGTGAGGATTTGTTGTACTGTAAATAGTAACAGGGACATTATAGGGGTCAGCAGCATGCATTTAAAGGCTAGAAGCCTGCTGCTGTTTAAATGTCATATATGAACATGGTGGCATTAACATTCTGGATTGAACTGTATTGGAGAGGAAACTGAAGTTGGTATATTTGTAATTTTAACTCCAAAAAACATCATTTTCACACCATTTTTCCCAAAGGCCACAACTTTGCTTTACTCAGCGCTCTCAGTTTGTTTTCACTGTAGCTGCATTACAATGAATTGACTTGACAGTAAACACCTCAGTGTTTTTGCTGTAAATTTCAGTTCACATCAGCTGTTTTAACCCTGGTCTTTTGGGTAAGACCTGGAAAAGTCAAGGCTTAACTCTGCTTTGTAGCAGGATTAAGCTGCAGGCTATGATGGGGATACTGCACATTTGAAGTTTTAAGTGAGAAAGGACTGTTAGCTTCGGGCAATTGTAGGTCTCAGATACAGGCTAGATATGGAGAGAAAAGTGCTGATGATGTTGTCATGTCTTCCTCATTTGCATTTGCAGAGAAAACAAAGCAAGCATGCAACACATAATATTTCATTCAAGGATTGGTGTTACTATATGAAACATAACTGACAGAACAAATTTGTGTTCTGCCTCTTTTGCATGTGATAATTCAGCAACATTTCTGCAACATGGCCAAAAAGCTTTGTGTAAGAAGAGGTGGATGTCACTGCAGATTGAGTTTCTAAAACAACTTGATTACAGTTGTAGACTAACGCCCATCATGCTTTTGGTTTGGATTTTAAGGTCCAGGTGATTGTGTGTGTAAAGCATCTTAAATCTTGAGGATAAACCGTGTTTCCAATGATTTTGGCAGAGGAAGATCTGAGAATCTTAACATTTACATCCTGACTGATGTGCTTGAAAAGCAATGTGAGCTGGTGCATGTATTTGGAACTTGAAAATTAATTCACATAATGCGTTTTTAAATTAATGTTATTGTTGTTTTTCTATGTTATTGTTTACTAAAAAACAAACAAACAAACAAAAAACAGGTTCTTGGCCATTTTCATTAGCCTATAGCTTATAGCCTCAGTTTGGTTTTGTTTGATAGCTGTTGTATACTGATTTTATTAAAAATTAACCACCTGCACTGAACATTATTAGGCTCCGTAGGCCTCCGTGTCTGTGTGTGAAATAACAGGTACGTTTAGAATAAGAAATAGGTACAGCTTTTTATCCGAAAGGACAAAATATTCACTCTTATTTTAACAGCAGTTGGAAGTAAGAGGAAGTGATGTCATTCGTAGTGGGCGGGACTACCGCTTTGTAACGTCCACCAATAGCGTTCCTGATCGGTAAAATATGAAAATGGCGGCTCTCTGTAGTGAGTTTGGGGACTTGGTGCAAATCAAGAAACAGCTAATATCGGTCATATCGCTTTGCAAAGAAAGAGGACTTTTACACAGCGCAAAGTGGTGAGACTAACTGTCACTAATGTTTGAGTTGCTGCTTATCTTTCGGCTCTGTTGCTTCGTTGCTAGCGTTAGTGTTAGCGCCAGTCACCAGCTTGTTAGCTACGCTAACGTTAGCACTGCTGTTGACAAGTCTGATTATAGTGATTTGGCTTGTTAATGATGTAAATCGAATACCTTAAACATGTTCACTTTACACCTGTTATGTTTTAATACAGCTTAAAGTGTAGCTAAATAATTACTGACGTTAACAATCCAAAGGATAGTAAAATTTATTGTTATAGAGAGTCAAGTGCACCCTGGAACTAAAACACTGGGAGCTGAAACAAAATGCAACCCCCAATTAGCTAAATTAATTTAAAAAAAAGGGATAATACCGGTGCTGTCCAGTCGCATGTTGTGTAACGTCAGTTTTTATTCCTTTTTGTGTAGTTATTTTGTCTTTTAAGTGTGTTAGCAAAGCTGGTGTGTAACGTTAAAAGTGACTTAAAAAAGAAAGCACTCTGTAGTGTTTTTTTGCTTCATGTAAAATGCACAGTAGCCCCCAAACCCTAACTATGTCACGTGCTTCCTGTGTTTAAATTTTAGGGCTTCTGAACTGGCCTTTGCTTTGGACCCCCTTCCCAAAGATGAATTGCCCCCATCACCTACTTTTACCGAGGTATGTGCTCTGTCAAGCCCAAAGCTCTTTGGGTTTAATTTGTGTCCTTGACATAATTTCTCACAACCTGACATCCAGTTTTCCACCGTTGTCCCACAATGTCTCACAGTGTCCTGTAGTAACTCGTTCCAGATCGTCATTGAAGCTGCTGATGTACTGAAGAATGCATTTTTTAATGGCTGGCTGTGTTTTCATTCATCAGCTGAAATACAGTGATTCAGAAGAAATTAAGAAATAACCACTAAAAAGTCATGGCATAAAAATCGTAGTAAAGTTCTAAGTGGGAAGTAAATTTTATACACTTTTGTGCAAAATTCAACCTAACTCTGAATCCCATTGTTTCCTACTGTCGATGTTTATCTTTCAGAAAAGGTAACAAATGAGTAGTTTCATTTTCCAAAAAGATTATTCATTTCCTAAATTCAGCTAGTAACGGTAGTGTTTAGCAAATGTTGTGCAAATGGGAGAAAAATTGTATTTTAAGGAATTTTCAGCCACAAAATTGGCGCTGTAGAGTTTTTACAGCAGCAGGACGGTGTAATTGGGTACTTATCAAATTACGGTACCAGTGTACATAGTAATAAAGGCACATGTTACTTAGGGGACAGCATGATCAGTGGTAATGTTTTTGAGAACTATGATGGTTTGAGGCAGCGTTTGCCAACATAGTTTGAATAGAATACATATCAGTGCTAAGAAATGTGAATTTATTTTCTAATTAAAAAAAATAGAGTATGTTTTTGATACGCTGTCTGTTGAACTCAGGCACTGTCCACAGTATTTTTTTTTTTTTTTGTAGATTTGGGTTCTGGGATGACAGCAAATTTTCCTCATGGGGACCCCTGATCTGAGGCCGGGAGGAGTGAGCTAGATCAGGATTTAGTTAGACAGGAAATAGGCCTACTTGTTAGTAGCAGCAATTCATACATTAGTTTTGGTCTTTTCATGGGATTAGTTCTCATTGACAATAAGAAAAATATATCACAATACCTTTCTACTATTCTTTGACACATTAAAAATAAGTAAAGGCATGCATTAGAGCACTATGTGTCAACAGTCTTATGCATTGAATAAATAAACAATGTGAAGCACAAAGTTGCAGGACGTAATTTTCTCTAAGGTGATATTTGTCGATCCACTGTGTCCTCTCAGGAAGAGAAAAGTTATACTGCCCCCTGCTGACAGCTTTTATGTAGAAAGCAAAAGTGTTTGTTACTGATGAGGTCAGAAGTGGCCCACACATACTATTTTATGAAAAACCCCTTTGTGCTTTTTAATGAGTTTTTCTATTTTCAGAAGTGAAGTCTTGATTAATATGATTAAAATGAGTTTTTCATTGTCTGTCTCAAACACAGGAAGACGCACAAGACCTGGACGCACTTACACTTGCCAAATCCTACTTTGACCTTAAAGAGTATGACCGAGCTGCTTACTTTCTGAAAGCCTGCTGCAGTCAGAAAGCTTATTTCCTCTACATGTATTCTCGCTACCTGGTAAGATCCCATAGATATCTGGTATCCACACATCCTTTGATCCTTGATTTCATTTCATGGCAAGACTTCTTTCCCTTTGATCTGAATGCCTGCAAACCATTTTGAGAGATTTCTTTTTTGTTATCAGTCAGGCGAGAAAAAGAAGGACGATGAGACCGTGGACAGCCTGGGTGAGGACTCGCATGTTTGAGCCCTTTGAAAGAGAACTGAGCTTTTGTTGCCCTCTAACTGAACTTTTTGCATTTTTCTTTGTGTTTCTAGGTCCTCTGGAAAAGGGTCAGGTGCGCAATGAAGCCTTGCGAGAACTGAGGGTGGAGCTCAGCAAGAAGCATATTGCAGGAGAGTTGGACGGGTTCACTTTGTACCTGTAAGAACTTTTCCTCTAACCTATTGCTCAGATTATGCTGAAGTATTCAGTGGATTGATCATAAACTGTGTGTGCTTGTTGGAAACGCAGGTATGGGGTGGTATTACGAAAACTGGATTTGCTAAAGGAGGCGGTGGAGGTGTTTGTTGAAGCAATCCATGCCCTTCCTCTTCACTGGGGAGCCTGGCTGGAGCTCAGTAACCTTGTCACCAATATCGAAATGGTATTTACTTTTATGTTTACATGTGCACAAGTTATAGATAGCAGAGTGAAATTAAGGTCCACAGTAATGACTTCTTTACGTCTCAGAATAAAAAGTGAACAAGACAAAAGCTATCACTTATTCAGTCAATGCATTCATCTAAAAAGAGCTAATTTTGGCAACTATAGAGACTAAAATGATTCTGTCTACCTTGGTGTCTTGGTCCTTCTCCCCAGCTGAAGTCTCTGTCTCTGCCAGACTGCTGGATTAAAGACTTCTTCATGGCCCACATGTACACAGAGCTGCAGATGATCAAAGAGGCACTGGAGAAGTACCAGAACCTCATAGAGGCCGGCTTTTCTAAAAGCACCTACATCATCTCACAGATCGCAGTCGCCTACCACAACATCAGAGGTTCATTTTCTACCTTTGATCAATAATAATTTCGCTCATCAGGAGAATGTCACAGGGACAGGTCGAGTCTCACAGCTCTCTTGTCTCTTTTCTTTTAGATATTGACCAAGCTTTGGCTCTGTTCAATGAGTTAAGGGAGCAGGATCCGTATCGCATCGACAACATGGACACATTCTCCAATCTGCTCTACGTCAAAGTGAGTTTCCACACTAGTGATGTTATAGCACAGTGTGATTAGAAATGAAAGAAGCCTGTTCTGAATTGTTACTAGGACCATTTCCCAGGAACATTAGAGCTCTACATTACTAAAGGTATATGACCCCGCCTCATGTCCCACTGTATTAGTGGTATTTGATTGACAGTTGACACTTGATGCTCTCCCGCAAGTTGGCTGCAGCTCAGTCTACTGCAAGGATGAAATGCATGTTTATTATGCATGATCCTTGACTTTCTGACCGAACAGCCTCATGGAAATAATACTTTATTATTCTTCAAATTATAAACTAACAAAAAATTGTTAAAGCAGTTCTGTGCCTGTTCAGACGCTGTAGATGTGTCTCCACTCTAAGCTGGTACATGTGCACTGTGTCGTTGGATAAAGTCAGCCAAAGCCTGTGATCATTCTAAATTAAAAAGGGAGTCTCTGGTTTGGCTGTTATTTATTCTTAAATACAAGTATTGTTTTACACCCCAAAATAGTTCAGATGCTTAGTCTTAATCATAATTTCATTTAATCTTTAAATGAAGGGATTCTCTGCAGATACACGCTTGTGAGAGGTTTTATTTTGAAACACATGTTGAAACTACAGTGAATGTTGCTGGGGTGAAGTCGATATGACTGAAAACACGTTATTTCTCAGTTTATTTTTGCAGAGAAACGAGCGCGCCTCTGCAAAAAAATTATCGAGCCTCCTGAGCCAAAGTGTTCGTTGCTGCCGACATCTGTCCGATGTTCACCTGACGTCTGTCTCTCGTGTGCTGTGTGGCTGCTCTTATTTGTTATAATGGGTGCAGAAAAAATAAGCAGACGTGCTGCTGAAGCAGATGCAGGATGTGTTTCCTGAGCATTAGAGCACAGAAAATTGCCTGATTCTCTATGATTTTAAAACCTAATTTTATGTACTTGGTGACTTTTTTAATCATTCATACTTGGCTGGATGGTTAATAACACGTTTTCTGTGGGGTTACAAACTCCAGGAAGATATTTTTCTCCACTTCACTCAGACTTGAAGGTTTGGGTTGCTGATGGTAATGTATGCTTTCACAGAACATGAAGCCAGAGTTGAGCTACTTGGCCCACAACCTGGTGGAGATCGACAAGTACAGAGTGGAGACATGCTGCGTTATCGGTAAGCGTTGAGTCAGCATGAGCAACATGAATGTTTTTTAAAAATACGGGAGCAAAATTCACCATCTCAACATTTTTAGTGATGAAACAATTAGTTGGTGAATAAATAAAATGTTTCTTTACATAAATAGTTTGCAATTTATAAATAAAGGTACAAAATATATGTGTGTTTTTAAGACATGATTGGGAATTGTACAATAAGTTTTGTGTCTTGTCCAAAGGTAACTACTACAGTTTACGCTCTCAGCATGAGAAGGCAGCTCTGTACTTCCAGCGCGCTCTGAAACTGAACCCTCGCTGCCTCGGCGCCTGGACCCTGATGGGCCATGAGTACATGGAAATGAAGAACACGTCAGCTGCCATCCAGGCGTACAGGTCAGACTGACGCTTATAAGTTTAGGCTGACTGCCAGACCTTTGAATGAATTATACCAGCTTGTATTATTGTCGTGAGCATTCCTTGTTATGCTGCTGTTGTTGTCTCCAGGCACGCCATTGAAGTGAACAAACGGGACTATCGTGCCTGGTACGGCCTGGGTCAAACATATGAGATACTCAAAATGCCCTTTTACTGTTTGTACTATTATCGAAAGGCTCACCAGCTCAGGTATGGAGAAAAATGAGGTGTCTCATGTGGGTGATTGAGATGAAAATCATTTTAAACAATACATCGAAATGTGAAACAAATGGTCATTAAGTCTTTTGCCATACTATGACGTATTTTTGTAGGCCCAATGACTCTCGCATGTTGGTCGCACTCGGTGAAAGCTATGAAAAACTGTCACAGCAAGTGGAGGCCAAGAAAGTGAGTGTATAACAACAGTCAGCGACTGCCGATTTGTGCAATAAATTCATCGAAAGGTTCTGGCTTGTTTTGGATTTGACACATTCTGTTTTTGTCTAGTGTTACTGGAGGGCTTACTCTGTTGGAGATGTAGAGAAAATGGCTCTACTCAAACTGGCAAAGTAAGTGGCTGTTACTGCAGATGGGGGGAAATAAAATGCAAAAGCCAAATAAAGCAGATCTTGTGATGGAAAAACAGTCTTTTACATCACATTTTCTTTAGATCTGATCTGCAGCTTGTCTAAATCGTCAGAAGTGAACATGTTAGTACATGGGTTGACGAACACTTCTTAAACAGTTTGTTTGCAAATGATTGCATCTGTTTTTAGAGCGGAGTGTCAGATATTTTTAAAAATCTGGTTTGTACTTGTTATCACTCAGAAAGGGGGGCTGCATGTGAATTCTCCATCTTCCTTTGGCAGGCTCCATGAACAGCTGAATGAGTCTGACGATGCTGCCCAGTGTTACATGCTTTACATCCAAGACATTTTCTCTTGTGGGGTAAGCATTTTAAAATCTCTGCGTATACAAATTTTGCTTTCAGGATTCTTTGCTCAGAGTTCTGTTTTTGATCAAATCTCCTCATCATAGGAACAACTGGAGCATGCTGAGGTGAGCACAGCCCTGCGGTACTTGGGTCAGTACTATTTCAAGAACAAGCTCTACGACGAAGCGTCCCTCTGCGCTCAGCGCTGCTGCGACTACAATGATGTGAGTATACCTGCATAAGCCAAGCACCAGCAAGTGTAACTGGTTGAAGCAGAAAAACACTCACCGTGTCCATGGTTACTCTGCTTGTAGGCTCGAGAAGAGGGAAAGGCTCTGCTGAGGCAGATCTCACAGGTCAGAGATCAGATTGAGACGCCATCAGCAGAACTGTTCGCTCCGCTCTCAAACAACAACACTCCAGTCAGGAGGGTTTCTCCACTGAACCTCATCTCCTTTACACCCTGACAACCATCCCTCTATTAACTGGCTTTAAAATGGACAATATGTGCATCCTTGGACTTGACTCTTCGAGGGCCTGACTTTGCCAAAACAATGTATTAAAAAGGAATTACCTGTTGAAGCATAGAATTGTTAACGGCATTAAAATTACATGTCTAAAGGAATGTGGAATTCTGATGGTTTTGTCCAGGATCAGACAAGTTTTATGCTGCAAATGTGTAAACCATTAAAGCAGGCAGTGCTGAGGACAGGAATCCTCATTTTATATACTGCAGTGAACCTCATGAGGTTTTTGAAGAGATGTTTTTAATACACATACAGCCTTTTGTATAATTCAGTGCACAGCCAGGAGTGTAAAAAATCCTATAGAACAGTCAGTGCAATGACTCGACATTTGTAAATAGTTTAAATAAACGATACCTGCTGCACAAGAACAGTTTTCCCATGTTTTGTTTCATGATGCAGTGATGCATCACTGCAGTGAATTAAATGTCAGGCTCCTGTTCCACAAGTAGGGACAGCGTAAAGAGAACTGCAATAATTTGAAAATTCTTTTGGACATTTACTCAGTCTTTGAAGTTTTAATTAGAGCTTTAACTTTAGAAGTTAATGATTTTTATGAATATGGACTCATTCTGAATTTGATGCCAGCAGCATGTCTCAGGACAGTACCAACAAAAGACTGGAAACTTTTGTGAAAAAGCACCTGTTTAAAAAATTCCATAGGTGAGATTTATTGGTAGTGTGATTTAATTGGATATAAGAAGCACCTTGTAAGGCTCAGTTAATTTGATTTGAATAGAATAGGAAGTAATGAAGATGTAAAATGTGAATAAAATGCACATCTTGCTATAGTATTTACACCACACGCAAACAGTTTTTATATATTTTATTGTGAAAAACAGGAAAGTACTTACAGCAAAGGCGTGTGGAGGATTGAAATGGATAGAAAAGATTAATTACACACACATGCACCTCTAACCATACAGTCTGCAACTACAAGCCACTAAAAAAAGCTTCAGAGCGCACCTCAATTCCCTTAGTAGCATACTGCATTCCTATTTAAAGCGCAACTGTTTTACTGGCATGAGTGACATAATAACTGAGTTTGCTGCAATACAGAAAGTGAATATTTACAAAACGATATAAAAAATAGTATAAAGTCGTGAGCAAATATAACTTTGTTTTTGCATAATATCAAAAAAATCACTCCTTCTCTGATGTTCAGTACTTCCCCCTCAGACTCCGAGGAGTAGGGGCTGGACTGCGAGGTGGAGACTGCTGGCGAGACCTCAAGATCCGTGAGTAGGGGGTAATGTTTGCCTCTTCAACAGCACGAGTGTTGTATTTACGTGTGGGGGTATGTGTTGGGAAGAGAGACTGGAAAAAGGGTCGTTTTGGCGGAGGCCGGTTCTCATTGTCACTCGGTGCAGCGGCCGCACAGCCCCTCTTCTTGCAGAAGCCTGGTCCAGGGAAGGTATCAGAACCTGAGGGGGGCAGCTGGGACCGGACAGCTGGTGTCTGGGCCAGGGTCTCTGCCTTCCGCCGTAAATCAGCTTTTACAAGCGTCAGGCCGTTCTGGAGCTCTACCAGGATCTGATCCTATGGAGAAGTCAGTTGACAGGGTTAGACAAGGCCGCGGAGGGGGAGTGAAGGGTGGGTTGAGTTAAAGAGAAATGTGAAGTCAAAAAAAAAAAAAAGAGAAAGAAAAAGGAGAAACTTCTTTAAAGTGAAGCAAAAAAATAAACTTCTTGAACATGCTTCTGCAGTTATCACCTGGTGCAGATGTTAGAAATTTCTACTAAATTTAAAAGCTGGCTGTGCATCAAGATCGTTAGTGAAGATGGTAGAGGGGGAGAAAAAAAATAAAGCATTTTAAAATGAGAATTGCATTGAAAGCTGCTTTAAAATGCTAATTATTACTGCCCCAGTAAAGTCAGAGCATCTGTTAACAGAATAAATGTGAGAGGAGTTAATGACTATCAAACCTAACCAAACTATTTCCAGGGATGCTTACAGGGACCGCAGTATGTTGGGGTCTTGATTTGGTTCAATACTCTTTCAGCTGAGCTTCAGCTACAGATACTTTACATCTGCAGTAGAGAGCAAAACTTTTTCATAAAAATTACATTCTAGTCTTATTTAACTAGAAGTGACAAATGAAAACTTTAATGGATAAATTTAGTTGAACTCTGTTGTAACTTAATTACACAAACCTACGTAAACACAAGCATATAAATAAGCTTAACTTGGAAGTTTAATTATTTAAATGAATGAGTTTCCCAGACATGACATTCTGTTTGTGCAGCATTTTTATCACTTGTCTTGGTTAAATGTTTTTAGTTGCACTTTTAAATGATTTATAGAAAAGCGCAGTTTATGAAATACTGGATATTTTTATTATACTACAGTGTACTATCTGATTCTGTGGTTGTACCTGTTTAGCAATTGTCTCATCTGCAGCTGTTAGCGCCTGGCGCAGCCTCTCCCCTCCTGTGTTGCGACAACAGGCTCGCTCACCAGACTGCAGGTCCGCCCCGAGCCTTTGCAGATCCAGGCGCAGCTGACGTAGATTCTGTTTGCAAAAGTCAGAGTTTTAGTCTGAAGATGAAGAGACACACATGCAGCAAAGACAGCGGCGTATTTAAGAAGCTATAACTATTACTGACCCGTTGACCCTCCTCCAGCTTGCGGTCAGCAGCACCAGTGAGGGTTCCGGTCGGTCCTGGGACATCCAGCTGCATCTTCAGCTTTGTCAGCTCTGCACAGGCAAGCAAAATGAGAGTCAGCTACCATTGACAACATCTTAACATCAACCCATAATCAGAGCAGGGTTTCAGTCACCTTGTGACTTGGTGAGCAGCTCAGCGCGACAGTTGTCGAGCTCAGCCTGCAGTCGGCCAGCTTCCGTGCGAGTCGTGAGGCGCTGAGACCTTCGAGGCCCCTCAGTGTCTTCCTGTGGCGCCAACATGGAGACAGAATCAGCTTCCCTCTTTTTTTCGAGAGCAGCAGACAAGGCTTCAATCTCCTGATCTCGCTCCTAAAAGGAAAATGAAAAGAAAAAACTTTAGTGAAAACTCACTGCGCCTGGATTCAAACACAACAGCATCACAAATAGAACGTCTTTGTGGAAACTTAATACATTTCAGAAAATATCTCAAATGAAAATCTTATCTGTACACACACGGGCGCAGACACTGCCTGCAAAGTAATGCAAACTTCAGGTTGATGATTTAACTCACCTTCAGCTCCTGGCTGTAAAACTTCTTCAAATGTTTTTGCAAGTTAGTTATCTTGCCTTCGTACCGCTCTTCGATTAGAGCCTTTTCTGCCTCCAAGGTCTCACTATAGGACAGAGTTACACAGTATCTGCATTAATTTCAAATTCCAACATTTTTTTCATCATTTTAACATTACAAGCTCTCCTGCTGAATGGGAATTTGACAAAATGAAAATGCAGAAAAGAACAGAAATTATTTGTTCTCTTCTTAAACTACTTCACAAATAACAATTGTTAGCAAATTCTTTTATAAGCGACTGTTGGTTATACAAAATGCAGGCTGAGCCACATTAAAAAAGACTTAAAAACCTTTATCGTAAACACAGCACACACACTCACGCACCTGAAACCCTCCTGCATCTCAGAGATGACCTCCATCATTTCAGACACCACCTGCTCTCTCACATTTGCCTCAAGAAGCTCTCTCTCTCCCCGCTGGCGCAGCACCTCTTTCTTCAGGACATCAATGGCTTGCAGCAAGGCCTTAATAAAATACAGTCAGCTATTAGGAACACTGAACAGGTTCTGTTTTTTAAAATGCTGGTACAAAAAAAGCGTGTGTTTTGGAATCAGGGTTGTAGTTAAATGTTTTCAAAGTATGGACGTGGCTGTGAAGGTAAGAAGTATAAATATTTAGCTCTCTCCACGATGGAGTTACCTCAGTATTTAACATGGTGATATCTCCATCTTCAACATCACTCTCATCTTCCTCCTCTTCCATCATCGTGCTTTCATTACAGTTTGCTGGTGGTTCGCGCAGAAGCGACAGGATGTAGGCCACTCTGGTCTTTGTGGATGGACCGTGGACCAGCTGAAATGATGATGTGACAAATTATTTTTTTCTCTGTTCATCTTATCCCTTGATCCAAGACTACATCTGTTACTCGAAAATCAAATAAGTTCGGATTTTATAAAAACACCAGTTCTTACTTGAGTAGCAATAGCTGAGAATTTGAGGGCCTGGAGTGTTTCGTCATAGATGGAGGCGCATGGACTGATGTTGACCACCATGCTGGAGGTTCCTCGGCCACAGAAGAAACCCTGCAGGACCCGGGTGAGTTTACTATCCCTGAAGGGAACCACTTGAGGGGGTCGCGACCTGTGGGTGTATTAGCAAGTTGTTTATAAATCACAGCTCTATCTCCACCAATCATTCCAACATCTTACAATAAGCAAACATATGCAGTGTGCGAAGCTCTTGCCTCAAAGTATGGAATGTGCTGTATCAATAAACTAGATTTAATACAGAACAATTCTGCAATTACAGCAGAAGTTAAAAGTTTTTTGTCTAATGTAGAACATCAGATCACTTTAAACTTAACAAGTGATCCCTAGTGGAGTACCTTCATTTAAAGTCATGGTTAAAAACACATACTTGTTGCTCTGGTTGTGCCTCAGAGCAGCAATGCAGCGTCCCAGTGCTAAAAGTGAGGTGTTGATGTTGTTCGCCTCCTTCATCCTCTCGCCGTTCCGCTGCTCTTTACAGCGTTCAGACCCCGCCAGATCACACACAGTCAGCCTAAAAAGAAGAGGGTACAAAACGCAGCCTCGTTTAATCACATTTATAAACTCAAAATATACAAAATAAGCTAAAAGTAACAACAAAAAGTTAACTTACTCGCTGATGTTTACGGCTGGGGTCAAATCTTCCTTTGGCCGGATGTGTAGGACACGGATGGAGAAAATGCTGTGACTGAGTGGGAGATAAATTTAAGATCACTGATGCAACAAGTGTGAGTAAAACAAATAAGTCAATATAAGGATTTAATAAAAGCAAAATATTTAATGTGCTCGTACCTGCGGCTGGAGTTTTGGTTGAGATGAGTGCTGGCAATGCTCTGGTTACGACGGCCAGCCTTCAGAATCCTCCAGGCCTCCTCAGCACTGCGGACCTGGATCCAGGTGAGGTCTAATAGACCAAGAGGAGGAAGCAAAAAAATTATACTCTTGCAAGATGAGAAGCAGAAAAAACAACAACAACAAAATATGCTCTATGCACTACTGTTCAGACTTTAAAATAGTTTTAAAAGTAATATCATTTATTGTAGTGTCACTGAATTAAGAAGACTGCCAGTGAAGTGGCTGTTTCTCTCATCTGACGTGTAACGAGCATCAGCTGAGAGAAGCTGCGTACTGTGATTAAGCTGCAAAAGGTTCAAACTGACACATACTATGTTATTTAACAGTTTAATGCTCTATGAAGATCAATTCTGTCAATGTCTAAGTGTTACCTTTCACATAGGGGTTGCCCTGCTTGTCGTCACTCAGCCGCAGCGTGACCCGCTTTCTTGGCTGGAGGGAGGGCGAAGCATCCAGGAGGTCATACAGGAACTCGTTGTAGATCTCATAGAAGGACACCCAGATAGAAAACTGCACCCCCTCCTCCAGATCGTCTCCTCCACTGTGTGACAGGCTGTCAGGCTCCAGACAAACACTGTCAGTGTCTGCAGAGAGAGAGAGAGAACATTTAAAAATCAGTGCATGATGAGTTTACCAAGGAAATGGCGTCTGCATTGAAAGATTACATGTGTAATATTTTCGCATGGTCTCATAGTTTGTTCTTATCTTTTATTAGCCAACAATTATTATTAACTC
>JAQLOL010000006.1:11525836-11541806 GCA_029783665.1 Naso thynnoides
TATATATATATTTTTTTTTTTAATATTTATGAAATTGTTTAAGTGAGCATAGGAGATAAAAACAATCGATAAGAATTTATTGCAGCTGCACTTATAGCTAATATGGGAAAGTAAGGACTGCACCATGAGCTAATTAACTCCAGAAGATGGCAGTAATGCAACAAGAAGAACACCAGCTGATGCAAAACCTGGATGAAGAAGAAGAGGAGGAGGAAGAAGGTCTCTTCAAATCTTACCAAAAGATTGAAACACATTGGCAGTCGGAGGCTACGTGCAGACAAAGCGACGGCGTAATGGAGTTTCTCGTCCACACTAACCTGAAGAAGGAGCTTTTGTGCGTGCTTTGCGGCGCCCTCCTCCTCCTCCTCACATCTGCAGAAGAAGGCGCTAACGCCAAAAACTCCCAGTGTCACAACTACGCGGGAGGACACGTCTATCCTGGAGAGGCTTTCCGGGTGCCCGTGTCCGACCATTCCCTGCACCTCAGCAAAGCCAAGAGTGAGTTTCCGTCATGCTGACCAGTTTTTGTTAACGTGAATGTGACAAATGTGCGCAGAAGTTTGTTTTTCTTCAGCAGCTGCTGCGCCGCCAGGACAATAAAGATCAAACTAATTATCTGCAGCTTGTTCACATGCGATTCAACTAAATTTATAGTTTAGCTCTCAGCTGACACTTGAGATCAGTCAACTTTTAATTGAGTGTTTTTAGTAGGACACGTCATTCCATGAAATTCATTGGGTTGAGTTCATCCCTCCGCCCCTTCGACACGATTGTGTGTGTGTGTGTGTGTGCGTGTGCGTGTGCGCGCGTGTGTGCGCCCGGCCCTGCAGCACCGCCGCTTGTATTAACACACACATTGGGAGCTGCAATAGATATCCATTCAGCTCAAGGCCTTGTGCATGAGGCCCTGCAGAATGCAATACTGTAAGCAAATGTTAAGTTAGTCATTATACTTATCAACCCATGTTCTTCACTATTGCAGATTTTCCTGTTTGTTATGTGTCGTCATCAGTTTTGACTGTACCCCATTTCACAGGGCCAGTTTCTGCAGCAGTGGACATGGCCAGATGAGGACAAACTGCCCTGGCACATAAATAAATCAATGTTTATTTGTCACAACCACAGTCTCACACTGTGTCATGATCTATGTTTTTATCTGTGCATGTGGGGTATTTACCTATATATTACAATAAATAACACTACAGAGAAAACTGTAATTATACAGAAAAAGGACATTTTTTTAAAACAAAACTAAGAAACATTTCAAATTGAAAATTTGGGCAATAAAAAAATGGCGAATATAAAGAGCATAAATGTAATCAAAGCAGTAAATAGAATACAGTAATGTTAGTAAGCAGTGGATATGAGATATCAAGAATGCAGAATAAAATATGAATATCGACACTGTAAAAAAAATAGTAATAGGCATGGAGCTAAATGGAAAACTAGAAGGAACTTACCTCTGTAAATTATCTTGTACACTTCAGTTTAGACTCAACAACCTTAAGATGTCAAAATGTGTGTTGGAGTTTTGATAAATCAGATCCTCCAAAAAATATTGAATAAAACAAGAGTCTCAGTGTGTTCAAAAGCCAAAGCACTGCTGGAATCTTGGGTTTCTTTTTTTATGCACAGTTTTGCTGAAAAACGTGACAATAAGTCATTTGCATTAAAAATTGTGTTTTTAATTAAACTCTGCATTCCTCCCTCTGCAGTTTCAAAGCCTGCACCTCACTGGGAAGGAACAGCCGTCATAAACGGTGAATTCAAGGAGGTGAAGTTGTCCGACTACAAAGGCAAATACATTGTCTTTTTCTTCTATCCTCTGGACTTGTGAGTCACATCGGACCACATATGAAATAATCACTCAATTCGTGTTGCTTGAATTGCTTTATCACAGAATATGTTATTTTGTCAATGTGTTTCTTTTTTGTGTCTTCTGCAGCACATTTGTCTGCCCAACTGAGATCATTGCATTCAGCGATCGTGTGCACGAGTTTCAAGCCATCAATACGGAGGTGGTCGCCTGCTCTGTCGACTCCCAGTTTACCCATCTGGCCTGGTGAGATTTCTGTCCCCATTACACCCTCACAATACTGTCAGAAAACACATAATAATAACATGTCAAACACAAACACATTGCATACTGATCCAAAAATTTTGGATTTTTGGTAGAGCCTGACCGATACATCGGTTTGCCAATGTTATCGGCTGATATTGGCCTATGCAGATATATCGCTATCAGCGCATATGTTCTCCAATACAAATGCTTGGACTAGTAATTTGAAATGGCGTAATCACATAGTTTGTCCAGCAGAGGGTGATCCATTATTTAATCGGTAATAAGTGAAGTGATTTCTGTTCAGTGCACTGATGTTTGGAATGAAGTTTGTTAGATATCCTGCCTCCATTACATGTCTTTGTCTTATGTATTTGATAACCACATTTAAATTATTATATGTAGAATATCGGCTGATATATTGGATATCAGATTTTTCTTACTCTCTAATATTAGTATCGACACTGGCCCCAAAAATCGGTCGGGCCCTAATTTTAAGTAAATTAATTTTATGGGTTTTTTTCCTTTCTTCCTTTCGTTTCTTGTTATATCAGGATCAATACACCCAGGAAGCAGGGTGGCCTTGGACCACTGAAAATTCCTCTGTTGTCAGACCTCACTCACCAGATTTCTAAAGACTATGGAGTCTACCTGGAGGACCAGGGACACACACTGAGGTAAACATGCATCGATTAAGTACATTAGGAGTAACTGAAAGGTGACATACTGTAGGAGAGGCTATGAAAGAAACTATAGTTTGGGTGGCATCGATGTGTCTTCCTGTAACATTTAGAGTTTACACTGAACAAGTGACTTTGCTCCTAACATCTGGACAAAATTCTTCACAGCCATATAGAAGAGCATGTAAAAGAACAGCAAACAACTAACAGTTGCTCAAATGTTTCATAGGGGACTCTTCATCATCGACAACAAAGGCATCCTGAGGCAGATCACCATGAATGATCTTCCAGTGGGAAGGTCTGTGGATGAGACTCTGCGGCTTGTGCAGGCCTTCCAGTACACAGATAAACACGGAGAAGGTACAAGATGCTCACAGAAAACGAACTGATAGATTACTTTTTTTTTTTCATGCACAAGTTAAGGCTATAATGGATGCAGCGCTACCTGAAAATTTACAATTGATTTTCTTCTACTGACTGATTTTGTATTATTTCTTATAGTGTGTCCAGCAGGATGGAAGCCAGGCAGTGACACAGTGAGTATCGCTGGTGCTGTGACTAACAGATCCCTGCTCACTGACCTCTGTTGTTCTATAATAATGGATAGATTATGTCTACCTGTTTGTGTCCAGTTAGTATATTTCTATAGTTATTCCTATCTTGTACTAATTAAATTAATTCTTCCCACAGATCATTCCTGACCCCTCAGGCAAGCTGAAGTATTTTGATAAACTGAACTGATCTTCATTTCTGTCGTCCCAGTCTGTGAATTCCACCACTTAAACTAAAAATTAAAATTGTTTCCTAAAATGCTGTTTGTCTGCTCTGTTAGATTCATCTGACTTGAGGGGCGACACAAAGTGGTCGTTTGAGCTCAGTTCAGTGATGTTGTTTTAGTTCAGAGTTTTAAGGCTGCATCACACTGGGAAAGGAACAGCTGTCATTGATGTGAACTCTCCCAATGAATGCCAGATGCTAACTACCAACAAGTTTACAAAGACTCAAGAAAGAAAGTGTAAAAGTATCATAAGTCATGTTATACACAGACATATGTCAGGTTCTACACATCTTGCCTCTAAAAAAAAATTTTTGCATTTGGATTTTATGAGAGCAAACAACAAATTGAAGTTCCTCTTTAAAGTTAAATGTGTCAAAGACCAAAAAGATGTGTATTGATTTCAGACATCATTACCCTATGGAAATCTAGAGTGGCCATGGTTGCTACTATCTTTTTTCATTCTGTAATCTCAAGATCATGAAAAAATAATTTCGTTACAACGGCATATTTTCCTGTGATAACAGAATAAATGAATGTGCTATCACAGGATAACAAGGCTCGTTTTCCAGTAATAACTGGATAATTTATCATGGGAGCTTTCATAACGTGATTGAAAGCGGGTCTGGTTCATGATCACACAAATTTGGCCCGTCAAGATCACTGCCAGCAGCATCACTGAAGTTCTTCAGCACGGCTCTTCTACTCCTTGAATGACCAGTGCTGATCTCAGTGTTATATCTAACAGAAAGACACAGTGCAATTTCTGCCTGTGTTAGCCCTTGATTGAAGTACAGTCTGATGTGTTGATCAGTAGATACTCCGTTCTGTGACATTTTCAGCAAGCCTATTTACAGGTGTCGAGTGCCATCTACATGCTGGTGCACTTGCACATGGTGGCATTTTTGATCTCTGATAAAATAGAAAAGGGGGAACAACGGGCTTTTTTATCCCGTTAATACAGGAAAATTAACCTTGTTATCCTGCGATAACGCATTAATTTATTTAGTTATCACAGGATAACAAGTCATTATCTCATGATAATGATTTTTTTTTCATGATCTCAAGATAACAGAATGAAAAAAAGATAGCAGCAAACATGGCTGCTCTTTGCTTCCGTATTACCCCAACTCTATTAACACTTACTGTAAATGGTCAAAAGGTAGAAATGCTTAATGGTTAAGTCATATAAGTGCTTGGACTCAATTATCAGTAATATGCTGAGCTTTGAGGGTAACTGATAGTATGTGGGAAAAAAAGTCAGCATTGCTTTTTCCATCTAAACTGACTGTTCAGTGCTGACAGGTCCCTAATAACTTTGTTTTATTAAGTTGATTTGTACTTGGTTTTAATCTGCTGGTTTGCTTTCCTCAATCTAAGGAAGAAAAATGTTTTATCAAAAACAGTCAAGGTTTTCAGTGGCATCACAGGGACTCAGCCAAAAAATCTGATTCATGCAATAAACAGAAGCTGTCTGACAGCACCCACTGTCTGAATTTGAGAATTTGAGACCTTTTCTCTAGCATCTTTTTTAAATACTTAGTTGCCAAAACCAACAAATATAAGAAGCCATTCATACCCTCAGCCATTGCACTGCTAAACTCCAAAAGAAGAAGAAGAAGATAATATAGCCTGGCCCAAACATGCTTTACACAGACATTTAAAACAATAACAATTTAATTTAACAGTGATTATATTGTATGTAAAAGAAAAAGTTCAAATTCTGGATAAAAGGTGTTCAATGAGCTTTAACAGCTCATAAACTAAATCAGTTAACATCTCATCCCTGCTATGTCCTACGTAATAAACAGGAACAGGAAAATAAAAGTGTAGTAATTGCACTACCAATGTATGAAAATATGTTTTGAATGCAGCAACATTAAATGAAAGTTCAGCTGACAAATGACTGCGAGAGCTGGTGGAGAAAACTGTACAGCACAGTATTTTCTGCAACTGAGTTGATGCGAAGTTTGGTAATACATATAAACAGGGTTGGGCAGTAATGCATTACTTAATAACGCATTGCTGTAATTTTATTACATTTTCTTATCCAAGTAACCGTGTAGTTGCTGCCTCACCAGAAAGGGCCATCTACATGCAAGAACTGGCACCACTCCTTATCTCTGACAAAAGGATCTATCCTCAGTGTTATAAAGTGGATTAAGTCTTGGGAGCTGGCAAAACAGGTCGAGTAGGAAGTTGATTGGGTTGCAAAAGTGTAAAAAAATGGAACTAATTACTTTTGATACAAAGTAATAAGTAAAGTAAATGTATTACTTTTACAGGGAGTAATCAGTAATAAGTAACTTAGTACTGTTTCAGAGTAACTTGCCCAACACTGCATATAAATTCTTCAAAGTGAGTACAATTGCAGTGATACTAGAGCAGTGCAAAAGGTGGCACGACCGACCAAATTTCCTCATCTCAACTTTCTTATTAGGCCTTGCACCTTCAACTGAAATGCACCCAAAGCATAAATGTCACGTTCATGGTCATTTTGAAGTAGCAAAACATTTGTTTTAAAGGTGCTTTCCAGTGAGGTACGAAAGTTGTTATTACAATGCATTGCCCATGACAATGATAGTATCAAAATAAAGTGGTCGTGCAATTCTGGATAACTTTAAATACATCCTAATGTGTGTCTAACAGAAAAAAGAACCCTTACAAAGGAAAATAGAAGGATTAATGTTTATTAAGATGAAACAATCTACAAAAATTAGCCTAGAGTCTTGGTTTAGTTGCCTTCTTAATACACACATACTGATTCTTGTCTTTCCGTGTTTTCCATCATTCACATGTAAAACAGCCATTGACTGGCAAAAGGTCAAACTGCCAGAGAGCATAAAAATGAGGACATATGTCATAAAGTAGTGAAGCTGCCAAGCCAACTGTGCCGAGAAATCCGTTTAAAGTGGCTGCATCATTTATAAGAAATCAATGAAGTTTTTTTTTTCTTCAGATCTCAGAGATACAAATGATTGTTTGACTGTATAAAGCAGGAGTGACCTACTTTATTTTTAAAGTAACTTTATCGTTAAATGTCAGAGCTTTCACATTCGTTTCGGTCTGCAGATTGTTTATATGCCCTGGTCCTGTTTTTTTCCAGGTCTGGTTAATGTTTACCCTTTAAAGAACCCTCAGATTAGGTACAGCGATCCACACAAAGATAAGGACGCTGCAGGAGCAGAAAACAGGTTTACCTCCTCCAGAGATACATTTAGGGGGAACTACTGAAGCTGCTGTCCCACTCCCACCCAACTCAATACGATTCTGGATTTGCAACTTTTTTCTAAATTCATTTGTCAGGGGATGAACTCCTGAGGAGCGGATGAGGAAACAAATTTTGCTGTTATTCACATTCAGAGGATTAGTGAAAAAAGGTAAAAAGAGCAAAAGGAGAAAATGGCCAGTTTTATATTACGGAAAGCTGAACCTCGCGATGTCTCCGATATCCTGCGACTCATAAAGGTAGGGCAAGTGTTCAAAGCCTATTATTTTATCATCATCATCATCACGACTTTTATTCCAAACACCAATAAATAGGATATTTGGGCAATCTGACAGCATATCTATTGTCTTGTTGCCTTTCAGGAACTTGCTAAGTTTGAAGAGATGGAGGAGAAGGTCATGCTGAACGAGAAAGGTGCTTATGTGGAAATATATTCAATCATTTTATGCGTTTCCATGGATTTCACAAAAAAAAAAAAACATCCTGTTTTTACACGTTCTTATCAAAGCAATGTCCTACTTGTAGATCTCCTCGAAGATGGCTTTGGGGATCATCCGTTCTACCACTGCCTGGTCACTGAAGTCCCAAAAGAGCCAAACTCAGAAGGTAAATCATCTCATTACACAAAACTTAAGATTTTAAGAGACATTACAAGTTTAGCCTTTAAATTCAACCCCTAACTTGTAGGGTTTTCCTTTAGAGTTAACTGTGGTTGCATTTGCCATGTACTACTTCACGTATGACCCTTGGATCGGAAAGCTTCTCTACTTGGAGGATTTCTATGTCATGGAGGAGTTTCGAGGTGAGCTTGTGTACAAGCGCAGTTACATCCATGATAAAGATGAAGATTAATCAGTTACAGATAAAGTGCTTTATATGGCCATTTTTGCACACACTTTCATGTGCTAACTGCACTTTGTACATTTAATCTCTCTCCAGGTTTAGGCATTGGTTCACAAATCCTGAGCGTTCTAAGTCAGGTACGTGTCTATTTGCAGATAAAACTTCTGTGGTGACAGATTCAACTCAGTTGTGTTCAGTGCTTCACATGTCCTTGTGTTTTATGTTTTGTCCCTTTTTTTTATTCTTTCCACAGACAGCAGTGAAGACTCGCTGCAGTGGTATGCACTTCTTGATAGCAGAAAGCAACACCAAGTCTATTGAGTTCTACAAGCGCAGAGGAGCAGCGGATCTCTCGTCCTCCGAGGGCTGGCGTCTGTTTGAGATTGAAAAGGAGAATCTGCTGAAAATGACTACCAAATAGAGTTCACGTTGAACTGACTTGTACTGAGCCACTGTGATGGCAATAATCCTGTTCTGTTTGGTCAGTGATTAGGCACAAACTTAAAGAAGACATTTTAAAAAATCAACTGTAACCTTCCATTACAAATTATTTCTGATAGTTTAGGACTTTTTCTAACGCTAGGTTGGAAGCACTGTGAACGGTTATTAAAAATTGATTTGTTTTGCACTCATTTTTATCCATTACATTAAATTTATTCATTTCAAAATGACATCCTACTTAAATTAATCATATAATGAAAGGGTACCCAGGATTAAACTTTTGGTTTCAGTATTAAGAGTATGATGTTATAAGACAATGTTAATTCTCATGAACCAGCACGCATGACAAGTAAAGGCTCTGTATCAAAAATGTAGCGTGTGCCAAAGTTAAGAGGTATTATTAGTTAAATTTAAAGTACAAAGGTAAACATTATGCAAGTCATGTCAGTGTTATGTAATTGCATGTCATAATACATATAATAACATATAAAATGCGCTCCATTAATAAATTGATTGACTGATAAGTAAGTAGCATTTTAATTAGTGTTACTTTTACCTGTTGTACATGGTTTCATCTAAAACACAATACAATGTGTCATAGTAGGACATTAACTTTGTACACTAAGTGATATCTATATATTTTTGGATAATTTTACCATCAGATAAATGTAGCTAGTTATCTAAGCAAGTAAGTACACTCAAGTACTGAACATCAAATTTACTTAAGTATTTACATGTAAATGAATGTAAATGTGAATGAAGGATATTTTCTCTCCTTTATATCTGCCTGAAGAGGAAAAAGTAAAAGTTTTAGCTCTAAGCACTACTGCCGCATTTGTTCATCCCTTTCTTGCATTTTTTGTTTCCTTTTCACAAAATAGCCAAACAGTTTTCAGAAGTGATTGTTTGCTGCTAATAAGCAGGAAATGTGGATGGAAACCCAAATAAATTGATTTGTTACGAGGAAACACTTGGATTTATGCACTGAGGATGAAACCGTGTTGGGGCGTTTCTTCGTTGGAAACCACAGCTAGTGTTTTGTTTTCAAATGTTGGATGCTCTCCGTCTGAAGGTCATAGTTTAAACACCTTTTCATTGTCCACCTCGCCGATGCACACGAGTCTGCGGCTGAGGGAACCGAAGCAGTCCTCAGCCCATCACCAGCTACACCAACCTTGGGGCATTTGATTACAATTAGAGTTACAGAGCACGTTTTCACATAACCCGTTGGACAGCGCGGTCCTCAGATTATGGCCTGTTTAGTGCCTGCCGGTGTGATTTCCACCACAACCCTTCCGCATTTTCCTGCTGCTCTCGGGCTGTGACGTGTCGTGCTGACGGCGGCCTCGGAGCTGGAGGAGCGGGGGGCTGTAGCATGACAAGATCTGGCTCCAGACGTCCTGCTTTGCTTTCAGCAGAGCTCCAGAAACAACCCCTAACCCCTCCTCCTCTGCTCCTCTCTGGCCCGCCCAAATAACACAAAATTCCCGACTGAATCCTGCCCGAGTCTGGGGGAACCAGGCGGCCTGGGAAGCCGAGGAGCGGGCAGAGGCCATCCCTGCAGCATAAATCTGGTACGCGGTTCATTTTTGCTCCTAGGCCGTCCGTTTTCGGAGCTGTGTCTGCAGTTTTGCGTGTCTATGTCTCTTTGTTTTTGCATGCATGTGGTATTTTAATTTATTTCTTTATTCTCATTGAGAGGCCGCAGAGGGTTGGGCCTTTTCTTCTCGGGCCCAGGCCTCTACAGAGGCCGTAATTGGCAATTCTGGCCTATCCGGTTACCGTAACGTTACGTTAGCTTAAGTTAGCCAGCCTGCAAAAAGGAGCGTGTTTTTGTCTTCGCCGGTTGTTGTTGCTAACCTAATTTGTAATTGATTAAAACTTTAAATGTACAGTTCATCATTCATTAGAGGGCATGTTACATTTTCTTGTCACTGATGGGTATTTTCAATGATTGTTAAAATTAGCATTCGTCCAGACATCAAGCTAACAAAATGGCGGACGCTAGTGTGATGAAAATCTGTTGTAGAAAATGAGTGCGTGTGTTTAGCTTCCATAAGCTAACTGGTTGCTACAGAGCCCGGTCAATGTAAAACTAACGTAGCGGTAACATTCCTTGCTTGTTTTTATTATATCGATACGACGTTATTTGGTGAAGGTCCGCAGTTCCTAAATTTGTGTTTTGGCCATGACAGTCGGACTTGCGGGGGTAATCAGTGCTTATGGTGCTCCAGTGGTCAGTTGAAGACATTACCGTTAATCATCTCATCGGGCTTTACGCTGTGTTTGGTTTTGCATGAATGAGAAGCTAAGTTATGCTGATCACCCGGCCAGGTTGTAATGTCTTGGCGGCATCTTTCTACACACCGATTCACTGTGTCGTGCGCCAAATCTCCACATAGCGTTGTGATCTTTTTTTTTTTTACCTGGAGGTGGGGGATGGTACATGTAGTGCAAATTAAATGGCACCCCAGCTGCATCGTCTACATCCTTGTGTGTTTACATCTCCGCAGCCTCTTGTGTAGGTGCCATGGTGAATTTTTTTCGTGTCCTGCAGTCTCACCTTCACCTCTACGATGCAGGAAGTGCAAATTGTGCTAAAAAATGTCATTGATTTTCGGGAGCAGATGTATTGATGCAGGCATGGCAGTCATGCCCCTGGTCATTTCTCTTGCTCCCATTTGTCGCAGACATAAGCTAACACTGCATCCTCTCAGTATTAATAATTAATCCAACTGCAATTTAATTCATTACTGATTATTTGAACTTGAAAAATATCAGACATCATCATTTACATCGGCAGACCTTATCTTTTGTGGATAGAAATGTGAATATAATTTCAAAACATTATGTTCTTTAAAGAGAAACTTGTTAAGCAGCAGCAGTGAAACAAGCAAATCGATATAAATTTATTAGATATTAGAAGTTATTATACAGTTGAATTTGCTCTATTATGTTATGGTGTTTAAAAAAAGTTTCTGTACTGGTGCAAGCACTATGAATAGTAAAATTAGTGTATCCCTGCATATCAGCTCTATCATGTGATTCACATTATAATGTCAAAATGATAACTCACAGACCTTGTTTGTGTTCTGCCAGCAACTGATAACAATTTCAGTGTGGTTTTTCTGGGGGCATCTGGAAAAGATATTACTCGATTCTGTTTAGGTTACAAAAAAACATTTTAGAATTGCATTTGATGGTCTGCATCACCTGGTTTACTGTCATAAAATGCAAATAGTTTTAAATCCCTCTGACCACAAGCTTGTGATTTTTGCCTGAGTGGTTTCAGATTCAATTGCATGTGATTTACAGTTCTAGCACAGCCGATGGAAACTTTTTCATGACAGTTTAAACTACATATTATACTGTATTACAAAATGAATACATTGCATGACCTGTTGTGTCCCAGTCTGCCAGGAAAGCATCGCTCTGAGAAAAATTACTGTACTTGTCATAACGTGTGAGTAACTATGTAGTGACAGACTGAATCAGGTTACTTTGGTGTGTATTAATATGATACCGAATAAACAGCTTAGGAAGTCATTGATACTGCTGGAGTTTGTTTACATTTTGTTTCCGTCTTTTTGTGGTTGCATAAAATCTAAGATGTCTGTCACTTGCTTTCAGCTCTCCAGTAACAAATGCTGTGCGAGGACAATGGATGAGGATGTCACCAGGCTTGCAATACATTCTGAAGAGCCTAAAATAATCTTACACGGATCGGGTAATTAGCCAAACTTATATTAATGTGTGTGTTTTTGTTTTATGTCTGTCGTTTTGAGTAATGATGAAAATGGTAGTTTGGGGGTTATTTCAAGAAGCAGTACTCTTCTGCTAGCTAGATAACTTGAAATATTTTGACATAAATTAGGCTTAATGTCTAGGATGAGATTTCTTGGCTATTCATTTCAGGTTCGTGCTATGGTTACATGATGTCGACAAGAGGCTTTACGCACCTGATATTGAGAGATCTAGTCACAAGTGAACAGCTTTAAGTACGCCAATTCACACTTGGCGTTACAAAGCATCCCCACATGTAAACCAACAATTGTAGCCCGGTTGCTGGGACAAATTTACATGTATAGCATTTGGTGAGCTTAGAGGTAGGGCCACATGATTAAGAATTCGTCATAGAAAACATTTGAAAAATATTATGAAGTGTCTTCTTATGCTAACATTCGGAAAATTAAACAATTTTTTAAGGAAGTCTTGGGGAGAGACAAGGAATCGATTCATTTTTGCTGTGTTTGTAAAAATTCCTAAAGTTTTTGCTCACTCAAAAATTCTAAAAAATTGCGTCATTCCAAAGGTAGTCTGGGGATTTTAGTGAGATCGGTTGAAGCAGACAATACATTCACGAAAGTCAGTGTGTGTTCGCGCAGAAGATTTCAGTTGAGTAGGCTGTCCTTTATTGTGTTCCAGGACAAAGTGCTAAATGAATGTGGCCATATATGTCCGACATGATTGTTACTGTGGATTCCACTGCTTTTTACTGGCAAGGCTTCCCTACTCTTCCTCTGATTTGATTGCCTTCATTGGTTGGCATGAGAAATTAGATTGGGTAGGCTCAGGGTAAAAATATCACAGTAAGCCAATCAGTGATGGAGTAGAGTCAATCAGAGACAGAGTTAGGCAGATTTTTTAACAAAAACAGTGGAATCTATAAAAATGCATCTGGGACTGGACTACCTCTTGATGTGGTCTGAGTGATTGGATCTGTAGATACACTAAGGATCCATTTGATGCATTAACACCAGCACTTGTCTACTTGTGATTTGATCACCCAGGATGGATGTTAATACCAGGTGTGCACAGCTTCTAAGATGAAGTAATAACTTTTAATGTCTCATTTAAAACATCCACACAATAAAACCGTTGCTCTTGCTATCTGGTTAACTGGGTAATCCTGCTTCCTTCAGATGAGGGAGGTGCTGGCGGGCAGGAGTTTGTTGTGGAGCTTCAAGAGACTGTGTTGGTGTCAGAAGGTGAAGGAGAAGGCATGGCAGTTCACAGGTTTGCCCCAGATGAGCTAGTCATCCAGGATGCTGTTGAGGATGTGGTCTCCGAGTATGTGCACTGCGATGAAGATGAAGATGTTGCAGTAGAAACCTGTGTGATGGCTCTGGAAGGTGAGGAGGAAGGCGTTGCCATGGGAGACATCCCTGAAGATGGGCTGGACCCAGAGCAGCAGGAGGACGACCAGGATGGCTGTGGAGATTATCTGATGATATCCTGTAAGTTCACTGCTGTGCTGCGCTGGGATTCCGTTCAAATGTGCCACTGCTCCTCTGGAAAACATATGGACCCCACTTACATTTAGTCACTTCATATCTTCAGCAGATGGCATAGCTATCTGGTTTCAAAAATGCAGAGTGTACATGTATCTAAGGAGCATTCAAGACTAATTCTATTGCGATTGCTCAAACCCACGTCTAAAGGTGGAGGAGGGTGCATTCATAGATGCATCAGTCCCTCCAAGACAGATACACAGTCCTAGTTCCTCTTATAGTGTAAGTCACTGTCAGATTTTACTTTTGTTTTATTGAATAGCTTTCATACAAAAGTTGTTTCATATTTCTTTATTAAGCCAAGGGAGCACTGATTAATGAATGTAATTAATGCAGATGTGACAAATTTAGCCAAAAAGCTTATTTTCATCTCCAGGTCCAAGTTGTAGTTACATCTTTTATTCAGTGAAGAGGTGCAGTTTGTTTGAAGAGGGCAAGTTTGTCATAGTGAATCTAGTTTCTGTTGACACTTAAATGAGCTGTTTTAGACTGCAATAAATATGAAGTCAAATTTTAAGCTTTTCTGATATGCAGCAGCATAATCAGCACAAACAGCCACATTGCTTTTATTGCAATTACAGCACTGATGCATCACTATGCAATTTGCTTGTCGAATAAACCGTAAAGTAGTGCTTGCTTCCAAGTCTGAAGATTGGTATGAAGCAGACTGTTACAACCTCGTGTCAGAATTTAGTCTGAACTGTGTGTTAGTGAACAAAACACAATGTTTTTGATTGCTGTACAATTTGTCTTCAGCTGCTTTTGCTTTAGTGAAGGGTTACAAACTAGGTGGAAAGACGGTGTTGTGTTAAACTCTATTTTGATTTTCTGTAGTACTGACAAACCATAACATCTCCTTAACCAATAATTTTAAAGATAATTAATAGTACTAGATCTTATTATGGATTTGCTTTTGATTATGAATATTCAGACAAGCATGTGCAAAAATAAAGTCTTGTATGTAATTTGACAGAATTTATAGGTATTTAAATGCATGCTGCATCGTAGTTACACATAAATAGTGGTGTCATGTTGTCACCACTCACTCATGTCTGGCAGAGCCCACACACATGCATGTTTTAATTGAAATTTTGATGTGTGTCTCCCCTCCCACCAGTGGACGAAGCTGGTAAAATGGTGTCTGAAGATGGAACGGAGGTAACAGTCGAGGGAGCCGTGGAGGATCAGGAAGTGGAGAAAGATGAGGACGGACAGGAAGTCATAAAGGTGTACATCTTCAAGGCTGATTCTGGGGAAGATGACATGGGTGAGTAGCAGTTGAGCTTCAACTTCTTTTAGACTGTAATTTAACTTTTCATTTTGTCTGCTGTGCTAGTGATTGCCATAAAATGCCCTATTACATGTGGGATTAGTCTCTAAAAGGTCTTTCCAAGAACACATTTTTTAAAAACAACAAAAAGCCAAAATTTAATACAGGGAAGTCCATGCCAATCTGTCTCACTGGTTACTGGTTTAAAGCTTCGAGAAAGCAAAAAAAAAAAAAAAAAAGAAAAGAAAAGCTTTGAGTCAGTTTCCCGCAGGTTGACTATGAACTGTGTGGTGGATTTGCATTAATGTGGAGCATTAAAAGGTCTTTTTATTTTGCAGGAGAATCGGTCGACATCAGCGATGGAGACGCAGAGAGCGTGGCGTTAACTGAGTCATCAGGCCAGACACTCAGAGAGAAGATGGTTTACATGTCTGTGGGGGACTCCCATCACAATCAAGGAAACCATGGTGAGTTGTTTAGATCTAACAAGTGGGGCTGACTGTCTTGAAAGTAAACGTCTCTAGTATTTTGGTTTTGTACATGTTGGGCTCATCTACAGGTGGGTCCAAGGTGACTGATGAGGTATATATGGAGGTGGTGGTAGGAGGTGAAGAGCCAGTAACTCACGACCGCTCGTATGACAGCGTGTCTCTAAGCAAGGACTTCATGCCTGTGGCCTGGGCAGCTGCTTATGGTCAGCACCCTTGTCTATTAAATTGCTTTTAAACAACACTGGAAGCCTGTGCATCAACCACGTCTCTGAGTGTCTTGGCTTAAGCTTTCACAGAAGCTGGTTTTGGTCATTTTTATTTATTTATTTATTTATTTTTTGTTAAAGACCGTCTGTTTGCTTCACAGGTGCCGAAGATAGCGAGAGTTGTGAAAACCGAAATGGTGCCGCCAGCGCCTTGCTGCACATCGATGAAACTGACGGGGTGGATGAAATTAATAGACAACGCAACAAGAGCAGGAGACGGTCTGAGCCTCGCCAGGTGCAGACAGGTAAGAGCAACAAAAAGTCATTTTATCATATAAAATACTTTCATAGGCCATAATTTGAATGTATATAAAAATGTTTATCCAATCATGTATGACTCCATCTCGAAGGCCTTTAGATGGTAGATGCGACAGTGAAGCTATGTCATGCAGTAATAGCAGGAAGGATGTTTTAAGGAGGAAAACTGCAAATTAAAAAATGTAATGGTTGACAAGTTGATCTATTTATGATGATTGATTCTATTTATTTAACCAATAATAAATGCACCCTTCATGGCACATTAATGTGCAGCTTGTAAACTTTGAAAACCATACCTCAGTGTCCACGAAGTTGTTTAACACTATAAAGTTTCCTTCTTTCTTTCTTTCTTTATAGAGTTATATAT
>JAQLOL010000006.1:11543007-11571932 GCA_029783665.1 Naso thynnoides
TTAAAGAAATACATAGGCCTACACCAGTCATCGCATGTCTTGTGCTTTTGCTTCAGCGTTTTAATTATTAGATTACAAAATTATATCAGTGTGCCATTCAGACAGATTTTACAAATTCTATCAATTAATCTGTCAGTTTTTATACAACTGGTCCCTAAGAAACCACAGTCAACATTTTCAACTTGTTTTCCTGCAGCATTTTTTAATGAATAAGTACTTAGTCATACCTACCAATATGTCAGTAGCCGAAAGCTATTTTCATCTGCCAGACTCAAAGTTAATTTTGGACACTGCTGTGACGCATGCGGCAATCAGGTACAACAAAACCTTTTGCCTCCACTGCTGGAAAAAAAAAAGTCCTGGAAGAATGCAGGAAGACAATGTAGTGACATTGTGTGAGCACAGACATTTTTTTCCTCTTCTGTTGCAGCCAAAGAAACCTCATCCTTTTAGAAATTGTTACCCTGCTACCTTAGCTTATCTAGAATTGTTACAACTGTTGTAACAACACATAAAATCATGAACTTTTCTGTGGCTGAGTCAAAAGCTTGTCCTTCACATACTCCAGTGGAGACTCATTTTCCATAACAAGCCGCATCTTGTACACAGTTTACCCATAAGGCCAATTTCCTTATATTAGAGAGGAAGGCCCAGTGGTTTACATGTAAGTGCAGTTAGGCTGTGGGTTTGCAAATCTGACAAAAACATAACAGTTACTGCTCTAACCCGCCTAATATTTTTTAATTTCCTTTTTCTTTTTTTTTCCTGAATGTATGTATGTATTCCTGATCTTAGATGGTATTAACATTTGTTAGTTTAAAAAGAAAAAAATGGCCATGTTGTCATTATCACCTCCCTCTTGTCATTTTTCTCTCCAGCTATCATCATCGGTCCTTATGGTCAACCTCTGACAGTTTACCCCTGCATGCTTTGCGGTAAAAAGTTCAAGTCCCGAGGTTTCCTGAAGCGCCACACCAAGAATCATCACCAGGATGTTCTGACCAGGAAAAAGTACCAGTGTACAGACTGTGACTTTACAACCAATAAAAAAGCCAGCCTCCATAACCACATGGAGGTGCATGCTCTGAGCAGCAAGGCCCCTTTTGAGTGTGAAATGTGCGGTAAGGAGTTCCACCAGCAGGCGGCACTGTTCTCCCACAGACTGCAGCACCATCACCGAGAGCCCAAGAACCAGCCACCTCCTCCGCCCACCAAGATGCATAAATGCAAGTTCTGTGACTATGAAACTGCTGAGCAAGGACTGCTCAATCGGCACTTGTTGGCCGTTCACAGCAAAAGCTTCCCCCACATCTGCGTGGAATGTGGAAAAGGTTTCCGGCACCCGTCAGAGTTGAAGAAACACATGCGCACACACACCGGGGAGAAGCCTTACTCCTGCCTGTACTGCGACTACAAGTCGGCTGATTCCTCTAATCTCAAGACGCACATCAAGACGAAGCATAGCAAAGAGATGCCATACAAATGCGAGCGCTGTTTCCAGACCTTTGCAGAGGAGGAGGAGTTAATGCAGCACGGACTAACACATGAGGAGAATAAGACCCACCATTGTGCCCACTGTGATCACAAAAGTTCCAACTCCAGTGACCTGAAACGCCATATCATATCTGTTCATACCAAGGACTACCCACACAAATGTGCCATCTGTGGTAAAGGCTTCCACCGTCCATCTGAACTGAAGAAGCACTCGGGATCCCACCGCACCAAGAAACTCCATCAGTGCCGGCACTGCAACTTTAAAATTGCAGATCCGTTTGTTCTCAGTCGTCATATCTTGTCTGTCCATACAAAGGAGCAACAGGCCTCTCCTGAAAAGAGTGATGCCAAGAGGACAGAGACACACACTCCTGTTGTGACACCTAAAAAGTCTGCACCTAGCGGGTCCAGCGGCTCTGGGCCACCTGGTAGAGTTAGTGCTGCTAGTTTAGCCAGCAGTGTGACTGTAGTTATTGGCAAAGGACAAAAAGAAAGGAGAATTTACCAGTGCCAGTACTGTGACTACAGCACCGGGGATGCTTCGGGTTTCAAGCGACACGTGATTTCCATTCACACGAAAGACTATCCACATCGCTGCGAGATCTGTTCGAAAGGCTTCCGACGGCCCTCGGAGAAGAACCAGCATATCATGCGCCACCACAAGGACGTGGTGCAGGCCGAGTGACTCTGACAGAGCCCAAAACTGTGCCACATTAAAAGAACAATATTGACGTATCCATCACACACCCCAGTCACTGCACCCTCAGCATAGCACCATTCACGTTAATAATAATGTGGTGTGGCGTGCTGCACTTAGTCCATTTTGTTGTTTTGCTCATTTTTGATCCTCAGCCTAATGTTTGTTCAGAAATGTATACACATGTACATAACGTTAATGCTCTGTCAGAGTTAGCAACAGAACCCCTCCGTAGACTCGCACTTTTAACTGCATGTCCCTTGCTGGTGACAGTGTGCATGGCAGATTGTGCAGATGTCTCTTTGTAGATATACATTTTTAATTTTGCAGGCAGCAATCAGTTGTCCATCACAATGGTCCTAATTATTTGTCTCAAAACTGAAGTGGAATTAGCAAAACGTTTACGTCATTTTTGTCAAAATGTACTGAACACGGCAGTATGGATTAACAACCAGTTCCAAATAGCACTTGCCATCCTGGTAAAGATGATGAATGCGGTTATCAAGTCATATTTGTGTGTGCATGTGCGTGTGTGTGTGAGTGATAGAGAAACGTGTGTGTGTGTGAGAGAGAGAGAGAGAGAGAGAGAGTGTGAGTAAGTAACAAAAAAGCATATGTCTTGCTTCCTGGTGCTCTGACCCCACCACTCTGTAACATAGTGCTTTTTGTCGTGTTTACAGAAACACAGGGGTGGCTGTGTACAGCACCTGGAGAAAATTAACAGTTGTTCTTAGTCTACCATCAATAGCACAGATTACACAGTGAAATAGTGGATGTGTCATGGTAGTGAATACAAGTTCACATATGCACCTACATCACCATGGGATCATTACCCCCTCACTTTATCATACACTTGTCCAATATTTCAGTTTATGACAGTAAGCAAGTGTACCGCAAGTTGTTCAGAAGAAGCAGGAGACACAAAGGCCTGAATGACAGTATTTCGAATCCATTAACGCTAGCTGGGTAGTGAGATTACATTAATTTGAAAAAAGCAGATTTTTGTGATGAGGAAAATGTGTGTTTTCAACATTATTACTGATGGCGAGCTGTTCGTACAGATGGATTGTTTTCACATGAACTAACTCGTTTTTCATATTAATTGACAAGTGCTTAATCATAGAGCCTAATCTACAAGTATCAGTGTGATACTGATCGTAGGCGGGGTGAAAAAGAATTCACATCAGTGTCCCGACATAACTCTCTGCTCTGAACCGGAATCAAACAGTTAATGTGGTGCTGCTTTCCAATTCATGGACTGAATTCTTCGCCCACACACAGATGTACATTTACCGTTAGAAAGGGAAAATGTATATCTCTTTAGATGCAGCTTCAGAAGGCAGGTGCTGGTGGTGTACTTGTACTATGGCTTTTTACATTTTTGTTATCACCTGTGATTTTTATTTTCTGTTTTTATATTTATTTCATTTACAAGTTGTTGTATAGTTAAGTGTAACTAGACTTCTATGGGACGTAAATTATTGTTTTGTATACAAATCTGTACAAAGCGTGTAGATGTAAACACTTGATAAAAAGGAAATCTGAACCGTGTTGTTATGGATGTACTTCAGCGTATTTGTTAAAAAAGGTAATAAAAGCAAAGTATTTTAGCCTTTTGTATTTTATTCACCCAAACCATTTAAGTCCCCCTTTGTGTCAAAATTATATTTTGCTTGTTGTTTGCATCTCTTGGATGTTTGAGCCTAACTGTGCAGAATTACATATGTGCAGGGACACTAAAGCTGTTTGCATTTATCTCTTCACTTAATCCAAGTTTAAAGGTTCCGTATTAACTTTTTCATGTAAACAGAAGTTATGTTTATAGTCAGCGTCGCTGATCAGAACACATTTTGTCTTCATATCAACGCCTCGTTTCCACGTTAAGTATTTGTGTGAAAATTAGTCAACTGGTGGTCCATTTATTCCTATGGAAATCTCCGTGATATCTGATGTGCCAGCAAAACTCCTCCCCTCAATATTTCTGTGCAGAAATTGGATATTCAAATAATTCAACTTTTAGATTTTATAGATTTCAGAGACTGTATGACAGTGTGTTAGCTCAGCTAATAGGTTACCTTTAATTCAGTATTATGATGAAGGATTATTGAGTGTATAATTAAAAATGACTATATAGTACTAACTGTGAATCTGACTGTTACTCTGCTAAAATATGGTAATGTTATACAGTCAGATTGTCTTTTATCAGTTTGATATGAATTATAGGCTCAAATCGTAATTTTTTTCCTAAAGTAAAGAAAAGCATTTCCTTGCATTGAACGCTAGGGGCATTATCCGTATCTTTACGAATCTACGGACACATAACATTTGATGTGGAAACAAGGAGTTAAGGTCTCTTACCCTTTTCTAATCCATTTTCCTTTTTAGGAAACATTGCAAAACTGATAATACATAATTTTAAAACTTGTTTTTTTTTTTGTTTGTTTGTTTTCTTACATCCATTTTTTAGTCACTTGCAGACAGTTTACTTATCTAACTGTTTTGGTGTGTTGTTGCATTTTCTTCGGTGCATTATCAGTATTGTAATTACATAAGCAGGAATGTATCATAGACCCTCACCTGTGCATGTGTGTGTTAGCTCCCATGTATGAGACAAACAAAACCTGGACCCACTTGAGATAAACAAAAACAACAACTCTATAGCCATTGAAGGTCCTAGTACATATAAGTATGATTTTGTTAACACAAATATTTTCTTATCTTATCATGGGCCAGTATGCAACTTACTGAAGAGAGATGTGAGAACCTGAACACTCCAGTGCAAACACACTTTTAATAAATTGGAGAACTTTTGTGTAATAAACAATTTTTGCATAACCTTAGATTTTTAAGAGAAAGAATAAACAGCATTTAAGAATTCTGAACCAGATAGTTAGATGTTTGAGAATAAAAACATCAGACACATTAGTATTGAAAGCGGAGCATTTTATGTCTCAAAACATACCTGAAGAGGATCTTTAATGGGTGCTCAGTTATAATCAGGCTTTACAGCATGTTTAGTGGCATTGGGAGCTATTAATACAACATCTGAAAGAGCAGAGAAAGTAAACAGAAATCTTTTTTGTTTTTCATTGTCTTGGTTCCAGGCAGTGACCTTAATAGGTGTGGAGTTTTTGCATCAAAGGCTGAGATCTTCAGACTGCATCACAGACATAATGCGACTGGAAAACTAGGCAGGTGGGCACTCAGCTGGTGGACAAAGAAAAGAGGGAGATGTTTATTGCAAAATGCCACTGAGTGTTTTTACATTACATCTATTTATTTTTATAGAAGGTACCGTTTTTGGGAAGGAATGCAATGTTTTCAGGCAGGATGCCAGTCTCCAGAGAGAGCTGCCTGAACTTCTCCAGCAGCTCAGGGCTCAGGTCCATGCCACGGCCTGTCAAACCACATGAGATTAATCTGCTGCAGTATGCATGACTAGACTGAGCTGATGATCACATTCACAGGACAGAGTGTAGTATATGCAAATGATGAATTTACCATATAGTTTGTTGACAACGGTATCGACACCGTCCTTGGTCTTAATGGTGTGGGACAGGGCGTACTCGTCGTACTTCACATCAACCATGCGCATGTCATTCACATTTCCCCAGCCTGACGATGGGAGGACGACAGAAAAGATCATGTGACAGAGGAAATGCTGTGGATGATTTAACTGTGTTGCATGCATACCCGTATATATACTTGTGTGAGTGTGTGCACGCGGATTCACTCACGCTCACTCGAGTATTTAAACTTTCCAGGCATATTAGTCTTCTTAGCCAGGTTGTTCATTCTCCAACAAGTGCCATCAGAGCTGCAAAGACACCATTCAAAACATGACAAACTGTCACTAGCTTTAAATCTCTCTTTTTGTCCCTCATCTTGAACTCACTTGAGACTGGAGTATGACAGGTCCAGATCCCCGTCTGCAGTTGGGGTGAACATGGCTGTGCCCATCTTCATGCTGTCTCTGCGACTGACAAACCACTGGGCATTAGTGGCAAATCCAATCAGGTACCATTTTCCTGCCATCTGCGGACACACACATCGCAAAAGTAAAACAAATGCTACATGTATATGTGGTTACACTAATTGCAGTATTTTGCATAAAAACTGTATTAAAAGTATTTATCAGTTTTAAATGCTATAAAAGAGAGAGATGAGTGGCTCTGAGGGTGCAATAAGGATTTGTAGTCACTGAACTTTAAAAATAGTTGTAAATTAAAACTCAGTCTTAGTATAATTTTCTTTACTGTATGATGGTGAAGTTGAATCCTCAAATATTTTTTCCCGAAATGTCACCTTGCTCCTCACAAAAATATGACAAACACAAAACTTATTCAGTTATACGGCCGTTCAAATGCATTTAAAGGCAAGAAGCTTAATACAATCATAACAGTTAAATCATATACACCTTGTTTTATTTATCTAAGTCATTTTCATGCGTGCTGTCACAAATTAAATTTTTACTCCAAATGCTCAGGCTACAGCTGTTATGAGGAGGATTAAAAAATCATACAGGAACCATAAATCAATATTGTGCCTCAAATTAAATTATTGGTAGCTTTGTGTCTTACCGCCTGTAAATTGAAATCTGGCTTGGGCACGACCTCAGAGGAAACCGCCAAGGAGCAGAGCAGAGCTCCGAACACCGCCAGCAGTAAAGCCATAGCTGCAGTTGTTGTAACAGTGATGGAGAAGAGCTCTGATGAAGACCTGGAGGTCTGGTGTGGAGGTTCTGCCTGACAACGCTTTATATAGCGGAGAGTGAGATTATCCTTTCCCTCCCAGCCAGTGCGCTCACATACACCCACACCCACATCAACTCTGGAGCTGGGATGGGTTCAAGCACGAGAAGCTTCAGACAAAAATACAGTTTCACGGCCACAAGATAAGCTTTTAGCGCTGCCAGGGCAGAATTTAATCAACCATGCAAGAGGTGAATGCATGACAGTCGACAGCAGGCAGGAGCAACATGCCAAGAAATACCAAATCCCTGAGAAACAAACGGGAGAGATTATTTCCCCCTATCAACTGGTTAGAGTTGGAAAGCACTGCGTTTTATAAACAAGTTTAATGTTGCGGCCTCCTATTTGTGACTAAAAGCTGTAAAAAACACAGCCCCTAGGAGTGGTAAACAAAGCCATGGCTGCCCTCCAGTGCTTTCTGTGGCAGAGACTACAGAATAAAAATTCATCCGTCAGCAGTTGTGATAGTAAAACACAGAGGCAACACAAATGCCCTTGCAGATTGGATTCCTAATGCGTGCATCAACATTTGGTGAATTGCTTTCAATACACTATAGAGTCTCTTTCTCTGGGTTTAAAAACTGTAAGTACTTTCCCCTCCTCATTGAACAAATCACTGGATGAACAAAAATAACAGCTCAGTCTATTTGCAGCCTCAGAGTAAACAAGAGAGCTATTGTTTGAATGTCAATTTCACAATCTTTGATCATATCACACGATTTTCACCAGCAGATTGAGAATAAGCGGTGCAATAAATCACTCAGTAAGTCACCCACCAGAGATGTAGGTAAAAACAGAGTAAGATTATGTCATACTTGGCTGTTTCCCATTCCTTAGAGATGATGTTTAAAACATGGAAATGACATTATTAATTGTGCAAAATTGATCTGAAGATGAAGATTGTGAGATGTGATCTGCTGCTCTCTTGTTGTTTGATGCTGCAACAGCTGCTGAAATACTAAATTGGAACCACGAGAAAGTTATTTTTTGCTTTTCACCTCATTGCAAAAGACCTGCACACTTCACAAAAAAAATTATTTAAACTCTTGACACTTGAAAAATTAGACTTCCATCACCGTAGCAACAATACCTTCCCATTACTGCTCTCACAGTGTCTGCTGCTGCTACTGACCAAATTTCATCCATCTCAGCCTTTATTTATCATCTTTGCTGCTCCTGCCTGGCTCTGTTCCCAGCATGCCGTCATGGGCCAGAACCTGCGCTGATGACTTGTGGTAAAACAGCAGCATACTGGCTGTTTGTGCAGATGATGTTTGTTCTTGATCTGCAGACCAACACAGCTTTTGTACCAAAAGCTCACATAAAATACAGTGAATGTTTGGTCAGTGTGCAAAAACTGAAGTACAATAGAAAAAACTAATTTTAGGACTCTAGACGGGAGTACTGCTATGGGTACATTATAGGTTAACTATGAGTTGATACAGTAAAGGGGCATAGATTGTGTAGCATGTAGCAACATTACAGTACCATCTCACTATAATGCAAATTTCGTAACACATAAACACGTATTAATGTAGTTTTGAATCAATCGGGGCTAATTAACCTCATTTTATTAAGTACTTAAAGAGACTGTAAGTGATTTGCACTTTATTAAAATAATTATTAACTAGCTCCACAGTCTGACAGCCAACACTAATACAGATTTTGGTCAGTAATGTGGGTCTCAAAGTCTCTCGCTTCTGCAGTAAACCGAATATACGTTTGTGAAATTCTCTCTCCTGATTGGACGAGAGTGGGAGCAGGATACCAGAAAATGTCATCTGTCATCTACGGCAGAGCAGAAGACCCATGTTACTGACAAAACACTCAATATAAGAGATGCCTGTCTGAGTGTAGAGCTATTTAACACTTATTTAAAAAAATTATGGGGAAAAAAAAATTAAAATACCACTTACAGCACCTTTAAGTAAACTTTTGAGGTACTTGTACTTAGCCTAAGTAATTCCCTGTTGTGTTTCTTTATAATATAACTTTACTACATTTCTAAGACAAATATTGTAGTTTTTTCTCTGATACATATATCTTAAAGCTTCAATTACATTGTAGATTCATATTATAATACAAAATAAAGTCAACAAATAAATTATTGATGTTTAATTATAACTGACTCAGCAGTATATGAAGCAGGTAAAATTGGCCTATCTTATGCATCATAATTACTTTTACAAATTATATTTTGATGCTAATACTTTTCATACTTTTCCAAGTAACATTTTGAATGTGAGCTTTCTACACTGTAAGCAAAGTAAAATAAAGATCGCCATGCTTACTCCACCACGCCTCTGTACAAAGAACAAAATGTACAGTGAAACATTCTCCATACACTCAGGTTTGGCTGAAATTCTGATCTCATGTCACAAGGCTCAGATCTGACCTTTTTGCAAGCTTTCACTTCTGCTGCACAGATATGAATGCAGGAGTGATGATAAGGAGATTAATCAATGCTATAAGTTATAAAACCAGCAGGTCTATACATGCCACTGCTAAAAAGTTCATCTGATCTACATACTTTGCCAGTTAAGACAGGCATGCTTTGTTGGCCAAGTATAAAAGTATCTTATAGTTGAACACTTATATAAGACTGCAGCTGCAGAAATGCTGCTTCTTTGGCTATATTCACATGCAAGCCTTAGTGCTCCAATTTGATTTATTGCTATCCATTTTTTTTTCTGCTCACAATATTCTTTTTAAATGCGGCCAATATCAGCTTCCAGTGTGAAACTGACCTAAACATGGAAAGATCAATAACAAAGATGTAACACTGTTGTATGGCAGTAAACACAGAGGTCAGTGAACTCTAGTTTACGGTGTCTTTTATAGGCTGATTTGATGTTGAAGCCAACAAATTCCTGAGCCGCTGATTAATAATTTTGGGGATCCAAAACTTCAGGATGTTATGGGCTTCTTTAATCTACATCTGTCAGCGCCTCTCAACATGAGTTTCGCAGCGAGACATTCACTACTGGCGAGAGAGTCACGTAAAAGCCGCATGAATTTCAATATGACTGTTTGGACTGAGGTCAGATCTGTATCTGATTCGGAACAATGTGTGTGGGCCCAGCCAAATTTTAAAAGATCAGATTCCATGGATTTGTGCTGTTCACACTGACATGAAAAAAACAAAAAACAAAAAGAGACAAGCAAAAAAAACAAAAAAACAGATCTGAGGCACATTATAGCAGAGATATCAAGCTTGGGCCACTTGTGCCTGCAGTGTTAATGCAGGTGTAGTGCACATTTACCAGTCATTTATAAACTCTTTCGTGCAAAAACATTCTTTTTTTTACATCAACACAGTGGATTCATTTATTGAAACAGTGCAGATTTGCAAAAGGTACAATCACCTGCAAAGGTGAAAACTCTGTTGGGGTAAATTGATTTCAAGCCATGTTGAGGAAATGAGGTAGCAAAAAGAAATCCTCCAGTTATTTATTTATTTTTTAAATTCTCAGTCATGAACCACAATACCACATACTCACATGTGTGGTAGATTAAATGAACAACGTAACATACACCCATTTTGTCAAGCCACAAGAGTAGTTTGGCCTCAAGGTGGCACTAGAGGAAAGGGCATGGATTCATTAAGCCTGACAGACTTCATAGTTGCAGTTGAATGTGCTGATGTGCTGATTTTAGATCATATGAGTTCTTGCGGATAGAGCTGACAGATTTTCTCCCCAGGATGGTGCTAGAGGAAAGCTTGTGGAGCGACAAAAATGAAAAGAGGCTGACCTCAAGTCTTGGCTTCAGCAACATGAATGTATAAAATTTCATTGCGATTCCTCTAGAAAAAGACAAAACATGAATTTTCAACAGCAAATTAAATGCAAATCTCTGAAGTGATGCGTGAAGGCAGAGTCAGTAGCATTTTCCTAACAAACACAATATAGACTCATACACAATTAATCCTGCTCTACCATCACTTAGGTTCTTCTAGACATGTGGTGGTGATCACTGTTGGTGTGGACAGGAGTTTTTTTAAAACCAGAGGAGGAAATAATGCATTTTTAAAAATACCCACGTATGTGTGGACAAGGCCTGTCTGCAGAGCTCCTGCCGTCTGCCTGTATTTTGATTTTTTTGGTTCTGGTGGTTCGTTTCTGATGGGTAGTGGGTCTCTCTCTCCAGCCAGTGACCGCGCCAGGTGAGGCTGGGAGTGGATAAAAACATAGCACCTGGACACCCTTCAGACCAGAGACCAGTTAGCTAGGGTTAACTGGTCTAAGATGGGAAATGTAAATAAGATAAGAAATGAATATATTTTTAGGAAGGGGTAATTAGGCCACACACGGGAGTTAAAAAAAAAAAAAAGTAGTACGGCATTTAAAAGAAAAAATTCTATAAAGTTAAGACTTGCTCCACCACAAGAGCTCAGATTTAGAGATGTATGTATTTGGCACTATTAAAAATACCCAACTGAATACAACACACACATACAAAGCTGATGTGACAGATAATCAAATATTAAACACCTACAGAATGAGCTCTGACATAACATTTATGATCGCTCAGCAACTTGATAGTGCTTTCACTTAAAACAACAGTAATATATGTACGTGAGTAAGCACTGACAAAAATAATTACTGAGCAAAGGTTATCAGCCCCTCTCAATTACTACAGATTGTTTTATTTTATTCTGATTTATTATTTTTCTGGAAATATGATGTTGTAAGCAAACTTCATCGCTTTTCAAAAACACAACATTTTTTCAGTCAACTGTATCCTGTCACATTGTTGTGGACATGAAGATGTATAAGCAGGTCACAGGACAATGATGTAAGATATTAAACCTGTTAAAATTTTGATTAAATGACCTGTGCAACATAAGCACATATAGATGTACAGATGCACAGCAGGCACCCCACACTATCATATGAAAAATATGGACATACCCTAATTTTAACAGCTGTAAAATATGATGACTCAGTCATGTCTGGTTGAGTCAGTCAGTGTGGGTATGTAGCCAAAAGGCTGTAATGCACAGACCGGCCTGAGGGTGGCACCAGCGGAGAGACCATCTGACTCTAGAGCTGCTGGCATGGACGCAAAGTGGAGCAGAGAAGCCAAATAAACCAGTCATGAGATCGACTGAGTGATTTAAATGGAGGAAATGCATCGATTTAAACAGCTTGATCGATGGCTCCACCCAAGATATGCATTAAAAGAATTGATAACGGGAAATAATGGAAGGTGCATTGATAAAAGACATTACAGGAGAGTGCATACAGTGTTTAGTTGCTTTGTTTCATGTTACGAAAAGATGAATAGATTTACTTCTACACATTGGATGGGTTTGTGGCCATCGGCTTATTATAAATAAGTAACATCTGTAATTGACTCTTTACAGAAACAACCCCTGCATCTCTTAAAATGTGTGGGCCTGTGCAGTGTAAAAGGAGCACTGTGAGACAGCAATGGACAAAAACCATTAGATTAAAAAATCAATAAGTGAGCACTGCAGACAAGAATATGAAGTAAAATACAGGAAAAACAAGATTGCATCAGTCATAACAGCAAAGATGTCTGGAGCTACCGTGGGCAGTTATGACTGTACACCCACCGCTGACTCACAGGGGTCAGATGCAGAGCTCCAGTCGCCTGTGCCAGTTTTTTTATTGTCTGTTTTGATACATCTAATGCTGACTGAACAGTCTAAAGTTACATTTTATGGAAGTGCCAGAATGGGATAATCTTACCAGCATGTCCCTTGGATTTCTCCCAGTTTGACAACCTTAGCTGGTTCAACATTCATGCACAGAAAATATTCCACTAAGGGTTTTCTTGACAAAAAAAAACACAGCAGCAGTAACAATGCAGAATCATTTTAATGCTCATGATTCCCAGATTTACATGGCACATTGTGGGAACATGAAAAAGACTGTGTCCAGGGTTAGGCTGTTGATACATGTATAATTGGGTTAATGAGTGTTAGGACCCTGGATACATAGTTACACTGCTGCTTTTTGTTAGCATGCCAACAAATTAACTTGCTAGACATCATATATCAGGGCCTGACCGATTTATGGGTTTGCTGATATTATTGGCTGATATTAGCCTATTGCAGATATATCAGTATTGGCATTTATGTTCTCCAATATGTGCTGATATTGTATCTGTTTTTTAAGGTTGGACAATTCCTGGACTAATGATTTAAAATGGTGTGATCACATAGTTTGTCCAGCAGAGGGTATTTATTTAATGACTTTAAAATGAAGCGTTAACTGTTCAGTGCATTAATGTTTAGAATAAAGTTTGTTAAAATGTAAGATACTGCCTCCATTAGATCCCTCTCACAAGTATTTATTTATTTATTTTTGTTTATTTATTTCGCACCAATCCATCAAGACAGTGAAGGATAAAATATAGGATGGTCATGGCAATTTACAAGTAGGTGCAGAGCAGAGGCAAGAGACCCGAATGGGCCTATGAGGAGCCTCAACTCATAAATTAAATCATCTGATTAACCTAAAACACCAAAAACAAAACAAAAAAATTAGTTAATCAAATCAATTTACATGCTATTGGAATTACAGGAATATATAACATAAACAACAACCACAATAACAAACAAACAAACAACAATAATGATAGTAATAATAATAATTAGTCAAAACAACTGAATATACAACAATAATATAGCGTGAGAGTAACAGTTTATATGAAAGTGAAATTGTTCATTTAGCAATGTATGTTTAAATTTGATAACCACATTCAGCCAATATTACACACGTAAATAATCTTAGCTGATATATGGGATAGTGAAATTTTCTTGAGCTCCCTTATATCTGTTTTGGTATCAGCCCAAAAAATCCCATACCAGTCAGGCTTCACCACATAGTAGCATTTTAAAATGATAAATGTCAAATGCTGCATAAAAGCGTGTTAACATGTAAGCTAAATGTGTAGACTAACTGAAGGCGCCTGGCTAACATTTATTCAGCAGAGGCAGAGCTGAGCCTGACAAAACAAATCTGAGGAAGTCTGGCAGCTGAGCCTTACAAGTCGAGTTGAGATACCCTGAGTCCACTGCACAGAGAATTAACACTTTCACTTCTCATCACAATATGAAATTTTTGTCTGACGCCACCTAGAGGCAAAGCTACACCTCTTACACTGCTAATTTAGCCTACTTAATGTGAAGTTGTTTTGGTTTCTAGGTATATAATGAGCATTAGCATGTTTTTCTTGCACATGAACTCCTCAGAGTCGCACCTTATCAATTTCAAGGTTTTATTTGATGCTTTAATTTACATGCAGTCAAAAACATTCTGAAATCAGTCTGACAAATGTTGACTTTTTACAGGTAGAGAAAATACACATATTAACATGGCAGTGCCTGCAGCCTTATGCCTCAAATCAACAATTGTGTAACAATGTCCAACCCCAAAACAATCATTCAAGGGCAGTTTATTAAACATTGAAAATCAAATTTTTGAGTTTCCTCTGCAACTTATTTTAGAATCTTTAATATAGCTACTATATTAAGAGGCTGGAATGCAATAAACACTGGAAATCATCAGCTTAAGAAATATAAGATGGGATTTTTGGCGCATGCTGTTTTAACAGTCTGTTATCATGATTTTACTTGAGAATCTAAAGTGAAACTAGACCAAGTCAGTGAGGCTGGACTGCGGAGAAGCCGAGGCATCTGGCATGGTGAGGAACTCAACCCAGTTTTGACAGAAGCCACGTGAATACTCTCCTGTGTCGATGACGAGTCCCCACAGGCGGCACTGGCCCGTTTTGTTCCTCAAAGCCAGCCGAGACTCCCGCTCCGTCACATTGAAGCTGATGTTAAGAACTTGTGTCACCCACAAGTAAAACAATCCAGCTGTGACAATGCTGCTGTACCAGGCACAGGTGAAGCAAAGTGCCGTGCTGAGAACAGAGAGAAATAGTTAATATAGCATGATAGTAGTATAATGTCTGAGAAGTATTTAAAAGAACAGCATTTTAAACTGTTTAAACTTCTGTTTTAAAAATCAACACTAGTTTATTCACTTTGTTGGCAATGACGAAGCGAAATGATAGCGTAATTTCTCATAGTCCTTTCATCTCTGGAAAATCATTTCTCCCCAGCAGACAATAATTTTTTCACCTAAACTGAGAAATTATAAAGCTCTTAATATGGTTTCCCTTGATTCTATAACCAGCATTAATTAGCCTGCATTTATTGTGAATATTATATTATATAAAGTAACAAAGACAGAAAATTGCAATTCTTAAAATGTGTTTACGTGCATAAACATATTGCTAAAACTGTTGTTGTTTTTGCAATTTTTCTAAGACAGCATAAACAAAAGAAGGCAATAAATATAAAAAAGTTATTACAGCAATTTAATTATTGCACAGATGAGTTTTGATTGCTGCAAATATTAGCAACTTCTGTCACCACTATAATTTCCAAATAAAAGCATCTTTAAGTTGTTTTACACAAGCACTGAAAAAATATGTGACGGGCAAAACTGTTAAAATATTTAAAACCATCTAAGAACTTTTAAAATTTGATTTCTCATCTACACTTAATATGTAGTTTAGTTGCCTGCAGCCTGTGATGGAGACAGAATGTAAATAAAATGAGGTGCTGCTGTACCTGGACTGACTGTAGACCGCGGGGCAGTAGAGGAGAGCCGTCATCAGATACTGTCGAGGACAGAGGCTGCAAAGCACCAAACTGATCCCATACACAGAGGTCAACAAGAACACAGACAGGGTCAGCAGGAAACTGCGGTGGTTTGCCTGACCAACACAGCTGTTTATCCTGCAGCACCTCAACACACAGACACAACACACAACAATACACAACACAACACAGACAAACAACATTATGTACCAGTCAGACCAGATCAAAGCAGCAACACACCACCTGATACTGATTTACTGTATGACAGATGATGCAACAGCAACATTTAAAGGTGTTTTTTAAGTTAACATTTAAACAATGTTTGTTTAATCACATGTTCTTCTGCATGTAATATCGTTTATAGATACTGCATGGACACATCACGCTGTGGTTACACCAAGAGTTTCAGTCTACAGTTAATTACTAACTTAGAGAACTGGAAAAAAAACAAACCCAGATATATACGTTTTAATTTTTTTGTATACTAGGAAACACTCAACACTTGTGCATGTGGTGAAAAATGATTCACTGAAAATGTTTTTAGCTCAGATTGAAGTTCGCAGACTGTTCCAGGCATATTCAGTACTGGCCTCATCCTATTTGCTCTAAAATGGTGCATCTTTGGTTACGTTTGGTGCTCTGACCTGTTTACAGATCTGCTTTGAATTTACATTTGATGATAAATTGCTGAGGGCTGTGTCACCTTTTAGCTCCCAACTGTTAAAATTGTTTACAGTGAGATCTGTGGATTATTATGAATGACCAGGATGTGATTTCTGGACAGAAGCAATGCTTTAGAATTTTTGAAAAGTCATTTTCCAATGCTCTTGACAGCAAACACTAAATTCCATCCTCTTCTGTTGTTTCAAGGTGGCAACATATACAAAATACAAAACACATAATAGATACAACTATACAACTATGTAAGTGTGAAATTAATAAGTTATGAATTGTAAAAATTCAACTTAAGTGAAAAATCATGACAAATGTGCTGCTGGTCAATCAGTATTAATTCTTCACCCATTTGTAGATGTCTGTCCCACACAAATTCACGTTAAGGACCATCAACAGGTTTAGATCTAATATCGTCTGTAATGAAAATCGTTATCGTCAATAATCATTGGTTTGTCATTTTAGGGACCATTATCTAATTCATCCTAATTCTGTGTTCATTTTCATGTTAAGTGAATACACAATACAGAAAGATATAACTGTTTTAGTAGTGAGATGGAAAAGAGACACAAGACATAAAACTGTGCAAATCCAACCCACCAGATGCAGTGGTGGTCCAGACGTTGGACGCAGGCTCGACATGTCTGACAGTGCCCGGCCCGCGGAGGTCGCATGATTTTGCACACAGGACACCTGCTCCATTTTGCTTTCAGAATCTCTTTTGTGGTCTGTAATTCACCTGTGGTAACTGAGGAGGAGGAGGTTGTTAATTGTGTGGAGTCCTTATTTGCCTCCTTGGTTTGACTGTGTGCCTCATATAAGGACATGGTCACAAATCCTGGGCCTCTCTTGGTGAGGATAAGAGAGACGATGGTGAGAATCATGCCAGTTGTCACGGTGCACAGCTGCAACCGACTGACGTCTCCGCGCGGTAAGATCTCTGTGATGAACAGGTAATACAAGTAGAACAGGGAGTAGAGGGACAGAGTGAGGAAGAAGAGGGTGCGTCTCCTCTTTCGGTGTGTGATGTAGTAGTACCACAGCAGCAGGCCAGGCAGAGCGGTCAGGATGGTGATACCCAACAGATAGTGCAGCGAGGCAACACGCAGCAGGAAAGGTAGCAGCACCAGGGCCGGGATCATGGAGATCTCCAGGTTGTCAATCATGGCCCCGAGCACAGCAGACTGGCATCCACGTTTAGTTGGTTTGTCTTTTAGCCACCTGCAGAGGACAGTGGTCATCAAGTGATTTCTATGTGGCTGATACAGATGTGCTTTTGCTGCATACATTTTTTCAGTACACTAATACACTGTAAGTACAGTACCCTGTATTTTTCAAATTAAGCATTTACAAGATTTTTTTTTTTCCCTTGTGAGAAATTTTTTTAAGTAATGGCCAGACCAACAGCTGTAGAGGCAGAAATAACCTGTGGGCCCCTGATTATTTCCCATTTGCATTGTTTTACGTAATAAGTAGTCATTTGTATACAGTAATTTTATAAAGCATATATTTATAAAGGAATATACAACAAAACTGAAATAATAAAGGCTTTAAAACTAAATATTAAATGCCCTTCTGCAAAGACCTTAAGATTGGTGTCACATTGAAAGGAATAGTTGTAGGTTAGGGTTCACATTTTCATTTTCTTTTCATAGTTCTTTTTGAATTATACAAGAGTAGGCCAACCGAAACCTCTCATATGTCTTCATTTCAAATGATGCTGCAGCAAGCAGCTATGCTTTGCGTAGCATAGCTTAGCTTAGCTTAGCATATCTTAGCTTAGCACAGAGACTTAGAAACAGAGGGAAACAGCTGGTCTGGTTTGAAAACAAAACCTCTTAAAAAAAGAAAGAAAGAAAGAAAGAAAGAAAGGCAGAAGTGATAATTTCATGTTTTGCAGGGGGTTACATGTTGGACTAATTCTCCTCTGGGAGATGTTACCCAGGAAGTTAGCCAAGTAGCCAACTGCCACCAGCCAAGAAGGCAGCTGATCCTGTTTTCAGTCTTTATGCTAAGCTAGCTAACTAGCTGCTCAATGTAGCTTCATATTTCACTGGTATGAGAGTGGTATCAGTCAATTTAACGTACTTTCCACCTTAAAATGTCTGTGCTCTTGTGTGGTAGCTGTCATTGTAGCTGTGTATATTGTGCTTTTATTGCCAACAGTTTTTAATTTTATCAGACACCATATATGAATTTGAATTTAATATTTCTTTTTTGACATTTTAGATATTATACTTTGGAAATGTTGATTATGTTAAATTAAGTCAAATAATGCTAGTTTTCCTTCTAGTATAGTACTTCTTTTTAGCTTTACTCAGTAGTGACCCTTTTCCTTCATACCTGTTGAAAGCTTCATCCAGATCTTCACAGTCACAGCAGCATCCGTACTGGTAGACATCGCACTCACAGCAACACATAGGATCATCTGGCTCTGGAGGCTTTAACTTCTCCCATTGCATTATGTCTTGTTTAAGATGACTGAAGTTCACGGCTGTCGTTTCAAAACAAAAAGCCATCGCCATGAAATGTTAAAGGCTCGTAGGTATTGGGAAATGTCAAGATACTGTGTGTAAGTTACTGTCACATAACATAAAAAAGGTACCAATTACAATCCTTAAAACAAAGTTTTACAGTGATTTCTATGTATTCTTGCCTGGGCGGACACACACACACACACATCTGACTCTAATGACTGGTCTCACCCCACCAATGGAAAGTAACTAAGTACATTTACTCAAATTCTGTATTTTGTACTGTTAAATACTTAATAATAACAAGCAAAAAAAATAATAACTTGAATCTTTTCATGTAATTTTACACTTACTTCACATCCTCCTCTACATTTTAGTGGGAAATATTTCTTTAAAATTTCATGAGATTAGCTAGAGTTTCTAGTTACCCAATTTTACACATAAATCATAAGAATAAGAATTTATTATGCTTAGTTAATTAAATTACACATCAATGTTTTATACAGGTGCAACTGTTACGCTGAGTCAATTAATCAAGTATCCTATTAACAGAAAATGTATTGGTGACGAATTTCAATGCAAAAAAAAAAAATTTTTAATTTGTGAAGGCGTCACTTTGGCTCTGGTTAATTTTGATGGCATTTCCTACATAGGTCTGACTTTTTACAAACCAAGATAAGACATGGGAACAGTCGTGAACTATAAAACTACCACTGCTTTTACTTTGTACAATTTTATAAATCTTCTGTAATCCTCTAAATACAAAACACTTCAAGTTGTAGCTGTAATTTACAAGATATTCTGTTAATTTATTCATTTTCTAAATCAGAGGATTCTGAGTCCCCAAGAGCTCCTCGTGTAATTTGTTGAAACAAGGCCACTGTGTCCACAGAGACAAAGTATCTGGGCCAGCGAACCCAAGTCCTACACTCAGAGATTACTTGAGTTATTGTCAGTGTGAGTTACCATTGTAGTCTGGATTATAACTCTGATTACAGTCTTGTCATAGGTGACATTACAAATAAGGAGATAAAATACACATTCCAGTCAGCTTCAGTATATTTATCTTGATATAATTTACTAATTCAACTGTTTAGATATCAAACTACATTTTCTTATAATGATTGCTATTTGTAACTATCATCAACAATGACTTGTTTAGCTCTGGAACCAGATTTTCTAGTTAAAATCAATCTTCAGAAAACCAAGGAAAATATATTCTCTTTAACTTACCTTTAATCTCCACAGAAAAAATAAAAATGCAAACTTGGTGTGAAGTGTCAAATTACTTTTTTCCAGGTAAAAATTGTGCAGTCGTCAACTAACGAAGAGGGAAATGATCAAGAAGATGACCCCTTGTCACCAAGCTCCTTCGTGAATGACTAAGGGGGTGGAAATGAAAACAGCAGCCTACTTTCTCATTAGTCATTTGTGATGAAAAAGGAATTTGACATGTTTCTGCTCCGGTGCGGCGACACCAAATCAGTGCAGTGAGATGGTTTTCAGTTCTTGGATTCCCATGGTGGAAGCGTCCCAACAAGAAGTCAACTGAGATTCCTCCTCACAAGTGGTTTGATATTGTGTTGCATCTGGCAGCTCACTTTCCCCACCACTATCTTCATCACATGCCATTAAATAGTTCACAAGTCGTCCTCTAGTACAGCCTACTTCTGCTCCACAGTTTCTCTCAGATACCAGCTGAAGTTTTAATACTGTCATGCTTGGTAAATATAGGTGCTACCTTGAGTGGTTGAGGAAGCCGGAGAGCCAAGAGCCTTTCATGCCTCCATCCACAGCTGACAGGCTACGTTGAGGTGTTTAACGGCAGCCCTGACAATCCATGCTGGGCTGGACGAGAGTGTGTATGAAAAGCATGACAGGCACTCATAGATGAGAGAGTGAGCGAAGATCCACGGGGCAGCCCCACCCTCCAGGATCAGATTTCCTCCCACAAGCAACCAAACTGGACAACCCTGGAAGAGTGAGTGTGTGTGTGTGTATGTGTGTGTGTGTGTGTTGCTGTTTATATGAGCCTGTGTTTCTCTTTATTAAGAGTGCTTAATAGTGCTTTGTATAACTTTTGTGATAAAGTGAGTTAAAGAGAGTTAAAGTGGGGGGTCCAGGCCAAATCAGCTCCTCCTGCACATGTTGGGAACTTGGATTCAGATTCTCAGCTTGTTTGCCAAAACAGAAGCTTTCATCCAGTTTCCAATCTGCTGCTGCACAATGCTGGTGGGTGTCAGTTAGATGATGGTAAGGAATCCAGAAAATATGGAAGCAAAATCGAAGAAATATTGAGTTTGGTGCCGGTTAATGCGTGACTTTCGTGAGACAACACACTGGCATCTGGGGGTAGAAAACTCTAAAAGAAATGCAGAAATTGTGAGATTAATTTGTTTGCTGACATTAGAGTCGAATTAGTCAACAACTATGTGAAAGACTATTTCGTTTTTCTGTACCATCGAAACAGACAAACAACTTTAGCAACAGTCACACAAATGTTATCATAAACATGATGGTATCTGCCATTTCTACATGAGCAAATAGATACATAGTTTTTTCTAATGTGTTACTTACGCAAACACACACACACACACACACACACTGCCTGTCATTCATTACAAATTGAAGAATGAGAGAAGGAGACGCAGGTGCATTATAAGCTATAGGCTGGTGTATTCTCAGGCCACTGAAACCTCTTAATGTCCGCACTAGTGTGAGTCTAGATGGACTGAATCAATGCAGAGACAAAGATGCTGCTCTTGCTCCTGTGGGTTACGCTTCCATTAGTCTTGATGGAGCCCGGAACCAGAGATACCAGCTCTAATCTATTTTGGAGGAATTAATGCTGCGAGTCGTAGACGGCCGGCTGAACAAAAGCACATGCTGAAGATCACACATCAGCAAACTACAACGGATGCTGTATCTGCAGAGAGCAAGGCAAGAACTGGCTCGTCCCTCTACATTCCTGTGCGGCAACGGCAACATTAGTTTGCAGATGAGACAAGGATCGATGAAGCTGATCAGTTGTTCATCTTTCTTGATGCTGTCTGTCTCTGAGTCGACCTTCCTTTAAGTTTTAAAAAAGACACAAACTTTTCAGGTACGTCACTTTAAAGGCCCTGAATGCATGAGCACCTTGTTTCTGCACAAAGTTCAGGCGGTTTGTGTTTCATTATAGATTTTTCCTTTTGTTTCAGTGCTTCTCACTGATTTTAAGTGGGAGGAACCTGTTGTAAAAGGTCAACTTTGTGTACTTCTGACCAAAAATTAGCATTTAACATCATTTAAATCAAAACAATACAGTTGCAGGGTTTTTATTTTTATACTAAATGTTTTCAGGCCAATGAAGTCAAACTTGAACAAACCACACTCACACAGTCCAGATGAAGCAAATTAGCTGAAATTTTGACCATCAAACGCTTATTAGATTGTTGCTTTTCTTGAAATTGTATTCTATTCAATAACTATACTTTATGTGCCTGATATAGCAATAAATCTTGAACTTGTGGGCTGGATATGGTCAAGCTGAACTTCAGGAAAATATGTATGTATGGAATGTGATGCCGGCAGTAACACATGATGTTTGGAGTATCTGCTTTTGATGCAACAGTCTAAGTATTAGAAAAAAACATGTTTTTGGTTCAAGTATTTCACTCTGTATGTATCACATGCTGTAGCCTCAAGGAAACATTCAGAAACACAAAAATACTGACATATCATAAAATTCTTGTTTGTTTAGGGTTTTTTGGGACCACTTAAAAGCTTTTATTGTGGGAAAAAGTCCTAAAAAACACATCAGTCAGTCGAAGAGCCTTTTCCATTTATTCACCTGCAGTACTCAAGAAACATTTGTATGCCACCTAGAGGTGAGAATCTTTTCCTGAATATCTGTGAGCTCATGACACAACACAATATTAAATGGGCTTTATATGGCTTGTCCTTTGCCTCCAGTCATACCAGGAAATCATTTCAAGGCTTTTATTTGTAATCAAACATTTAGACGTCCACACGATGACCTCAAGTAATTTCTTTACATTTATTCAGACAGTAACATACCATGAATATAATAATGAAACATCTGTGACGACACAACGATTACAGACGCTTTCATTCACAGTTTTATACATAATATCAAGTATATAATCCACAACATCACTATCACACTACAGAGGTAAGAGGTGAAAGAATGTCTTTAACCCCCTGATATACAGCAACACAGCGCATCTGTCCCTTTCCCTGTGTGCATGTTCCCATTTTATTAATATGTATCGATCACTGTCACCTCTGGGGGTAAAGAATCTGTCCACTCTCTGTTGCAGCTATTAGATAAGTGCAAGTGCAGCACCTGATTGGGGCCCACTGACTGTAAACTTAACATGATGGGTAAATCTTCCATAAGTGCTATGCAATGGGCTGAGTGACGGGGTTGCTACGTCGTCAGAGCAAACCACATCTTCAGGTGTCTTAAGGGGAATCCAGTACTGTGATTTGGAAGGAGAGGAGTCAAAAATTAACAAAATTAAAATGGACATTTGTGCAGGTTGTGGAATGTATTAGGGGATGTAAACACAGAGGAATAAAGGAGTTCACATGACTGAGGCGGACATTCAGAACACGGGCCATTTAAACTGCACTATGTTGCACTGCACTGGGGTTTGGATGTTTGAAAGAGGAACGGAAAGGAAAGAAGCTCATTCCTCCAGGGTCCGGAAGGAGTTCTGCATGTCCTCCAGCAGCTGGGCGAAGTCTGCTTTAATCTTTGCTTCGCCATCCTTAACAGGGTCCTAAAGATTCAAATGAACACAAACAGGTATTTCATCAACAGAGAACGAGCTTTTCATCTTGACTTAAGAACATCAGCATACAAACACAAACAAATCTGAGGTGCACTCATGTACCTTGAACTTCATGGAGCTGATTTTGTACAGAGTCTCTCCCATGTGCTCCCTGATCATGGCCCAGGTGATTTTGTTGTCGCTCTGCGCTGTGGACTCCACGGCGTGTCGGGCCATGTCGTAAAACGCAATCATGTTTGAGAGGATGCCAACAGTTTTGTAGAAGGGGCAGAACCTGTGTCGAACAGATGGACACATGAAGCTCACAGTTCACTGTACAATTAATAATAATATTTACAGACATCAGGCAAACGGTGGAGGAGAGACTGTCTCACAATTTGCTCTCTTTTTTTAGTTTCACTGTCAGACTGTTCACGTTTGTTTCCAAGCTGTGATGCGGCGCTGTTTTGTTGTTCTTGCTGCTGTTTAAATTCAGTGTCTGAGGTTTTAAACCATCATAAATTATTACTTTGCAGACGGTGATCTACCAAATAGGGTAATGCTTGTCAATTTTTTAATTAAATTGTTGAGAATATGACCAGTCTTACAAAGTCAGCAGTACAATTGATCGAGGATTTGTAATATACTGCAGCGGTATTTTTTAATGAACGTGTATTGTCTCATGATTTCTCCTTTTCAACTTTAAAAAATGTAGAGATTTATAGGAATTAAATGCCACAGTAGCAGATTTTATTGCCCTTTGTAAATAAGCAGCAAAATGTTGGCATATAATATAGTCAATAAATTACAGTAAAGCCACAGCTTCATATACTGTCATCCAAAGTACAATTAAATTACAGCAAATGTGCTGAAATGAAAGTAAAATGCTGGCAAAAAAAAGAATAGAGAGAAGTAAAAAAGTCATTTCAGGCCTTGTCACTGGAAATGATTCTGGTGTGTTGTGTGTGTTTGATGAGTTGCTTGCCTTCACCTGTCATAGGGTGTATAACCGTTCTGCTGCAGGAAGTCGTCCTTAATGAGCTTAGCAACCTCTAGAGTGATTTTATCCGTCTCAGCCAGAGACGCCTGTGAACAAAACAGCATTTTTTCAGTTGTTAATAGACCAGCTTTAAAATGAATACCTCTATAGCTCCAACTGAAGCCTCTTCAATTAGAGCTATAAAACACAGACTTCACACATCATACATGTTGATTAACTAGTTGTAAAAATGAATGTATTTGGGAAAAATGCCTTAAAGGTTAAGTCAGTAGCATTTTTCTAAAAAACAAAATAAGGACTTTTGGCTCAATCATCACTTAATGGCCCTGAGGCCTGTGTAGTGGTGACAGTGTTTGCAGAGCCGCTGCCCTCTGCCTCTATTTTGATGTTTTGGGTCAGTTGGGACACTCCTGGGCTGGGAGTCGGGGCATTTCCTCCAGCAAATGAGAGTGTGCAGGTGAGGCAGAGAATGAATAAAACATAGCAACTTGATGCCATTCAGACTGGAGAAAATTGTGGACACAGCAGTGAGGAAAAGGAAATATAGCCCTTGTGAGGCGAAACGGCAAGCTGATAAAGCTAGTTCCAGAATGAGAGTTAATCTTGATTTTGGCTTTTAATCGCTTTTGAGCACTGAAGGAGAGGCTGGGGATGATGAAGATTGATGTGGAGTTGGCCTGCTTTCTGTTGAACTGGTGCCAAACACATGTGGTTGGCCAAATTATCAACTTCTCCATTAAAACAAATGTAATATTCCTATGTGGGTTGCTGTGTATGTACAAGCAGTTGAAGTACACGCTACAATACTTCTTGTGGCAATGAGCAGGGAGGAGAGGCCCAATTTGTGTTTACGAGCTGCAACAAAAAATGTAACAAAAAATGCTACTTACTCTACCTTCAAAATAAAACTTATTCAAGTCATTTCAATCATCTGACCTTCAAGGGGAAATATTTACAAATGTATAAATAGTAGCAGCGCCATGAATAGATTTAAATATAGCTGGGGTAAATCCTCCATTTGAAGGGCAACGAGAAACACCTCCTGGCATCCACACAGATTAAGTTCAATTAACTCCTCTAACTATAAACAGTGATGTCTGCCTGTGTGAATTTCTTTATCTGAGGTCTCAGGACTGAAAAATTAACAAACGAAGTGAACATAACAGAAAGAATTGATTTAATTTTTTCACAATTTCGCTTTTCGATCAATTTTAAGGCCATGTGTTTTATTATATTATAGTATACTGTATTATATGATCTGAAGTGGCCTCACCTTGCCTACAAGCTGCACGATTTCAGCCAGGTCCTCCTCCTCCTGCAGAATCTCTTTGGCTTTTGTGCGGAGAGGAACAAATTCAGGAAAATGTTTGTCGTAATATTCATCCAGAGCTCGTGTGTACTTGCTGTAGCTAATCAGCCAGTTTACAGAGGGAAAATGCTTTCTCTGGGCCAGCTTCTTGTCTAATCCCCAGAACACCTACACCGTAGAAAACAAGAAAGACTGACACATTCAGAATGATGTGCAAGGCAGAAAATAACCACTGCAAGGTTAAATATGCAAAGTGTTCTCAAGGGGCAGAACAGCCACTGCCCATTACCTACCTGAACAATTCCCAGTGTGGCTGAAGTGACAGGGTCTGAGAAATCTCCACCAGGGGGTGACACACTGCGTAGAATTGAGAGTATAAAAGGAAAAGTTAGCAGAATAATTGCTCATGTACCTGAACATTTTGTTTTGTTAGTCCACCCATTTTTTAACTGCCATGAAAAAGGAACTGAAACCTCCTACTTCATAAGGTTTTTTTCTCCCCAGAAAGCTCATAAACTTGCACCAAGAAGAGGAGTTTTGCAAGTTGATTTCCGTTGTTATTGAAAGGAAGTGAAAGCAACAGCTGTTTGGTAGGGAGTATAATAATTTTAAGTCCTTGTTATGCCCTAGATAAATGTAGGGCAGCACTTATAGTAGTTAGGAATAAAGGGAATTCATAACTGAAACATGCAAAACCTTGAGTATGTAATTTTAAAGCACCTACTGTAAGTCAGTGTCAATATTTGTATGCTACTGTGTTAAAGCGCACAGCAGATAATTTAGAAATAGGACATGATTTTCTCCATTTCTATGACAGCAAACTCACGCTCCGACGATGCTGACGCTGCCTTCTCTCTCCGGGTTTCCCAGGCACTTCACTCGTCCCGCACGTTCATAGAAGGAGGCGAGCCTGGCGCCAAGGTAAGCAGGATACCCACTGTCTGCAGACAACGACGAGAACACAGTCGTAAGTGGTTCACAAAACTACTGACTCATAGTATCTTTACAAATGCATATGTAATCAATCACATTCATCGCAAACCTACCGGCAGGCATCTCGGCTAATCTTCCAGAGATTTCCCTCAGAGCTTCAGCCCATCGAGATGTTGAATCGGCCATCATGCTCACATTATAGCCCATGTCTCTGAAGTATTCAGACAGGGTGATGCCTGCAGAAATAGTTATATTTAAAAGTACTTACATATTGTTAACCACTTCAACATAAATCAGAATAGGATTTTATGGGAGTTTTAAGTTTCCCTGTTGCTTACAAAGAAGTAAGAAAAGGAAAATTAACTTGAATTGATGGGAAAATCAACGAAAAACATTTGAAAAATAAACAATGCGTGTCTTCTGTGTGATGTGAGTTGTTAGTACCTGTATATATTGAAGCCTCTCTGGCAGCCACAGGCATGTTGGATGTATTAGCAACCAGCGCTGTTCTCTTCATAATGCTCTCCACTTTGCCATCAACCTCCATAGTAAGCTGTGGGGCAAGAGCAAAGTTGTGAATGTAATCAAGATTTTTAGGCTATAAACAAAAACAAAATTAAATTGCTTTTAATTCTCTTCACTTGTTTAATCTTTTTTAATCCCAGTAGGAGCTAAAAGTGACCCGCTAAAATATAAACTGTGCAAAAATCTCAGATATGACAAAGCCCAAACTTTTTGCTCTTCCACCAACCTCGGGGAAATCCCGCAGCACTTCAGACATTTCATTTCCACGCTCTCCGCAGCCGACATATATAATGACGTCACTGTTTGAGTACTTGGACAACGACTGGGAAATCACCGTCTTTCCACACCCAAAGGCACCAGGGATGGCAGTGGTACCACCCTGCACACAACTATAAAGCACAAGGTAATGCAGCTTCATGTGCAGCTTTCAGGTTTGAATCACACAGCATAAACTAAGTGATATGATCACAAGTTAGAAAGTCATTTAAGAGTGTTGTTAAAACAGTAAAACCGCAAGTTTAAGATGCTGAAATAACCACAGGAGTCAAAACAGAACAGAGATGCAAACTATAGCTCGCAAGGAAGAATATAAAAATAAAAGTTATAATTTCTACCACAATAAAATAAAGATTTCCTGCCTCCACAACTAGAAATCAATGTTCTAATGTCTGTAGTTATGTAAGAAAAATGAGACGTCTGCTCACGGGAAAAGTGCATCCAGAACTCTTTGACCAGTCAGCAGCGGATGATTGGCAGGTAGCTTCTCTGTCACCGGGCGAACTTGTCGCACTGGCCACACCTGCATCATGGTGAACTTCTCCTTAATGCCTTCAAATTCCAGCTCCAGAACCACGTCCTGAATGCAGCAAGATCCAAAAATCAGTCTGACAGGAAATTTTGACCTACCAGAGGGGCATTTGCTCAAGGACAAACACTCACAGAAATGTCGTAATTTCCAGGTGGGGCGACGTATGTGACAGTGCCTCTGTTGCGAGGTGGGAGCATCAGCTTGTGATTTATCAAGGAGTTTTCAAACACCATGCCGTAGATATCGCCGCCTGTCACGTGACTGCCAACCTGGAGAGGAAATTACATGAAATCAGTCAGAGTAAAGGAGAGACATACAAGTTCCATCCACACCAAAATTGCATTTTTCATACCCGAAGACTCTGGCTAGGGGTAAATTCCCATTTGAGGTCTCTGTTAAGAGCACCAATGTTTACTCCTCTTGGAATATAGATACTTTTAGTGAGGTCATTGATGTCTTTTAGGGGACGCTGGATACCGTCAAAGATGGAGCCCATGATTCCTGGTCCCAACTCTACAGAGAGGGGTTTCCCCGTCCGAAGGACAGGGTCACCAACGGATACACCAGCTATAACATGAAGTTAGGGAAAACAAAACAAGCCATGACATCTATTCAGACTCCTGTCTTTTCATTGAAAAGTAGCTCTATTTTAAAGAAAAATTGCACTTTTTCCCCTTACTTGGTAAGCGAGGTATTTGCCAAATGGGGATAGCCGTGTCAGCTTCATAAGTATGGTGACATCATACCTCCTAAGTAAGCCCAACTTAATTCTTCACTTAACGTAGTTTTTCAAATATAACGTAATTTACAGAGATTTAGTAAAGTCTGTTGCTCGATCTG
>JAQLOL010000006.1:11580216-11598386 GCA_029783665.1 Naso thynnoides
TCCCCTCCCTGTTTTTGCTCCGCCCCGTGTTTTATCTCGTTTGTCGTCTCTCTCTCTTTAAGTCCAGTTTGAACTGAGACCAAACAGCTGCTGGGAAAGTCGCAGCAGAGTAAACGGCTCCGTCGCAGCTCGACTCGAGCCGACTGACGCTGTCGCCTGCAGCTTGGTTTTAGAACGTAAGGCACATCACTTGTTTCAACAGCCAATCAGCTTGAAGAGGAGTCACCTGTCATGAAGAAGCACAGCGTCAAGCAGCCAATAGGAACAGGCGCTCTCTGAAATGAGCCGTGGTTGGCTTAAAGTCCCACCACAGTCTGAATCCAGAGCCAATGAGAGGAGCAGAAATCTAGAATTGTTTTAGAGCAGCTGAACTACAAAATGCTGAAAGATTATTATGGGATGTTAGTGTGAATTCAGCAGTTTTACTGCTCAAATGTAAACACATTGGACCTCAATCTGAAAGGTTTTGAGGTGTTTTAAGGTATAAGAGTTCTACTGTCAGGTGAATGTAAAGACCTGCACTGCTGTCAGATCTTCATCTCCTTGTGTTACCTGAGGAAGACGGTGGGATGCACCACAGCCAGGCAGCGCTCCAGGCAGATGCAGCTCTGGAGGACGGGTCGAGAAACAAACACGAGATGTAAGACAAACTGCAGCATCTGCGTCCCGACGTCCGCTGGCAGCCTGAGCAGGAAGTGGAGCGTCATATAAAGAGACAAGACACCAGAGAGGGTCTCAGAGACACACAGACTGAGGGCAAAGAGCTCTGAGGCCCCGCCCACGCCGCTGGCGATCAGCCACACCACGCAAATGTTGGCGGGCAGACCCACCAGGAAGTTGCGGGCAAATGAAGCTGTCACTCCATCATGGAAGGTTTGGATGTCAGATGTCAAGTTAACGTTGTGTCAGTGAAATTTATCTTCAGACGCGGCAGTTTTCTGGAACCGGAGAGCCGAATGTGCAAACAAAACCAAAAGGCTTGTTAACTCATACTGTTCCTGGTGCAAATCTCCTGCCTTTGAATGTTTGTTTCATGAAACATTTTCTCTGCTGTGTTCGGCGATATGAAAACACAAACTTTTGCTAATCGTTGCTCTGTGATGTACGCGCCTCATTGAAGCACTTCTTGAGGAAGGTTTGATTGACTTGCACATTGTTTTATCTCTTCTGTGACAGAGTCAAGTTTTCTTCCCACTGAGTTTGCTTTTAAAATCTCTACCCACCGAACAGAACGCACTGCTCCGAGGCCGATACCTCGCCTACAGGTGGCTGCCTTCCAACAGAGAAATCCTGGCTCCATTTTTGTTTATGAGTTTGATGGTCAGTGACAGCCAACAAACAGGCAAAGATTAATGACATGGCAGCTTCTCATTCACTCAGTTTAAACACAGACTGAGCCACAAAGCCAGACTCTAAACACACATGAAAGCTAAACAAATTCTTAAAAGAAAAAAGAAACTGGACATTTAGGTTTTCCACACCTCCGTCACACAAGCTGTGTGTTTCCAAGCTGGTGCTGTATCCAAACAACATCCATCCTCTGCTGCTTTTGCATCCAAGAGGATTCTCTGTTTGTAATTAGGTCTTTTTGTTTCTCTCCTGTTCCTCCACAGACTCAGCTTAAACTGGACCCACCTGTGGATTTGCATGAGGGGCAATGAGTGGAGTCTAAGTTTACATCTGGTGTATTCAAAACAAGCTGGAGGGAGACACGGATATGTTTTCTGTGGATGGCTGAGAATTGAAGGTACGGCCACATTTGCACTGGATTTCCCTCGCAAAGTAATCTGTCACTGGAATTTCACAAACAGAGCAGCAGCCGCGGGGGGACAACGGGGGGATTTCTGCGAGCTCAGAGGATTCAAACCGGTTCAGAGAGAGAACAAAAGTTCAGCTCTTTATGCAACTGTCACTTCCTGCCACCTGGGTGACCTTTGACTCCAGAGTCAGGCTGTGGCCTCTGGACATTGTTTTACTGCAGTTTAACTGAGACAACAGATCCAACCTGCTTCTGACTGACACATTGTTCTTTCTGCTCTCACACGGTGTTATAATGCAAAACTACTCTCTCTCAAATTTCACCCAAAACATATCTCCCCTCTCTCGTCCAAAACCTTGTGTGTGAAGGTTTGTAATGACTGAACTGACTGAACGTTTGAAGTTCTCATCACTGGTCGTAATGTTGTGCTTTAACTTGCAGCTCTGACGGAGGTAAACAGGATGCGACAGATGCTGCTGCATCACAAACATCACAACGCTGAAAGAAATCTGCTCTGCTCAAGTCTCACGGTTGGAAAGTCTGGGAATCTCAGAATCTGGACTAATAAAACCTAAAAATTTGTGCCAAGAGGAGAGGAAAGACAGCTTTGAATAAAACCTGAGGTTTAATGTTGGAGCATCGGAGTGAAACCCATCGTCATAAATATCTGATGTAAGTTAATCTAAAGGTTGGGACACTGAATAAAAGGTTCTTAGCTGCTTTGAGTCCAGCCTACCTTCAGCTCTGCCGTGTGTCTCTCTGGGTGGAACAGCTTCATGTGGCCGTTGCTCTCTGAAGAGCCCCCGTGTGTGGAGGTGATGAGAGCCGTCAGCTCATCCTCCGGCTGCCTTCGCATGACTGATGCTGTGTGGTTAAGGTCACTCGGCCTCATAAGCTTCGAGCTGTTGCAGAAAACGGCTGCATGTGTTTGTCATATCATAAGTTCAGAGTTGCTTCTGTTGTCAGAAACACTGAAACATGAGTGGATAGAACAACCTTCCTGCTCCTCCTCTGAACATCATCCTTCTGATTACTGAACTAACTAGCTTACTTGCTAAACTAGTTCCTCGGTTTCAGTTTATAAGCTTACTTTTTTGCCTGGATGCTAACTCCCAGCATGCTCAGTGGCTCACCTGTCAGTTATCCAGCCAATGAAAACAAGGAGAGGACATGTTAAATACGCTAAAGATACAGATTTATGTTCCTTAGAGCTCACTCCTTTGTTCTTGCCAAGATGCACTTTTTAACGTGACTGAATTCTCTCTCACACACACAGAAATCAAATTCTAATAAAAATGCTTCTCATAAACGCAGGTGTCACATCACTTCAGACCCAACACTCACACAGATGAAAACATCATAAGTGAGTAAAACTGGATCCATGTTTGGCTTTGGATTCAGAAACGGTCAGATTCTGAATCAGCGTTGAGCCTCTGCTGTCAAGATGTTTGGTCATGACCTGAAGTATGGGCCACATAAACATGGTGACCTGATGATGGCGCTAAGATATCACAATTCACTCTGAGGGAAACATCAGACACGTCTTCATGCAGCCACTCCTCACAAAGACGACCAGGGTCCTCAAGTCCACCGTCAGTGGTCAGTGGGACATAAAAACACCAGGAGCAGAATCAACAGTCAGTTCTGATGAAAAGTTCAGTGACTTTGGCCCAAAATAAAGTTTTAAACAAGTTTTTTTTAGCCTGTCAGACTTCTACTGTGCATGTGCACGGGTTAGAGAATCACTGACTCTAAGCTGCTGTACAACAACGTGATTGGCTAATAGATTTCCTGGTTGGGCTGTAAACAAAGCATGTGATTGGCTGTTGGGGGGAAGAGGCGGGACATGCATCATCTTTGTCGTTATCGCCTTTTGTTTTTAAAATGATTGAAGTTCTTCTATAAAATGTCTCAGGAACTTGAAGGTCTGAAGTTTATTCATCACAGTCCAACAGCTGATGCAAAATGTCAAAAGCACAAACATGAGGGTGATGATGTCACAGGAGGAGGAGTCGGAGGATCATAAAGTCTGCAGGGTTCACCCTCTGAGGATCATGACAGCCAACCCATCAAACAGATGCTGAGATATTTCAGTCGGGTTTCCTGCAGCTGCCAGCAGAATGAAAATCAAACTGTAGAAGTGAAGTGTTTCGAACGCAAAAACAGAAAAATCCTTCCTAAACAAAAACATCTTCGGACGTTCAGAAGACTAAGACACTTTTTTTTGTGTACATTTAAGTTTGTATGAAGTGGAAACTTCACATTGGAGTGTGTGTGTGTGTTTGTGTGTGTGTGTGTGTTTGTCTTTTGGTTAATGCTCTCTTGATGGCACCACTTTGCTGTTGAGTCTGGGAGCAAAGCATTTCACTGAGGGGTCTTCCATATTTTAGACAGTGCCATAATCTCTTGGCCAGCTCAGAAGTATTAACCCCAATACAGTACTTACCCTCCCCATTATCACCATCATTGACCATGCTGGTTTCACACAATGTAGCCGACCACCAGCTTACCCACTTACTGTACACGGGCCCAAACACTAACACATCATCCATTACACACAGACTCCCAGACTGCCTCTCCTCTGATATTGGTCCTCCTATTATGGCTTTCTAGCTCTACTCTATAGTGATGACTGGCAATGCCTTGCCAGTTATTACCCAGTGAGAGTGAGTGAGTGACACACACACATGAACACACACACACACACACACACTTGCACAGAGGATGAGCTGTGTCATGAGTATTGGTGTGTAAATCCTTGACATTCAGTTTTCCTCTTACATGTTTATTGTTTGTCATGTTCATGTTACCTTGTGGTTTCCATCAAACATTTAAATTTTAACTCAGGCTTTAGGTTTAATAAAAATTGGTTCCAGTTGTATGTTTTGGGTGGCTTCCAATCTCCCAAAATCTGTAAACATAAACCTGATGATGTCATCTAATCTAATGTGAATTGATAGCTTAATTTGCGTTATGGAAAATGTAGATCAGAGCAATTTAACGCTTGACCTATTCAAAGTCAGGACAATAAGCTTCTTCTTCTTTGGTTTGACCTTAAGTAATACTAAATCTCTGAAATACTCCTTTAAACTTGATGGACAGGGAATTCAGGGAAAACATACGTGGATGTGTTTTGAACGGTATTCATCTCTCATTAGGCGCCAGATGTGCAGTACTATAATTTTCTCAAAGGCAGCCTATGTAAAAATAATATAACAAATTAATTTTAAAAACTGTTATAAAATTAAGTAAAAGTATATCGTTAAGTCCTATGACAGTTTCCACCCTCACTTTTAAGTTGGTGCCATCTGTTGGTTATTGTTGGTGTAGCACATGTGAATCAGCAGCAGTTGATCTCTAGGTTGTTTTAAGTGACAAAGCATTTCCAAACTTATTTTAAGAGACAGTTGTGTGCAAACTTTACCTGCAGACCAATAGGATTCATATTTCTGTGGTTTGGATTTTTGATTTGAGCTGCATTATCAGTCATCTGTGCATTTCATTGACTTATTGTTTAGGAAAAGATTATATGAGGCATGCAACATGACAGACATGTAAAAATGAAATGTTTCTTCTCCGAACAGATCCTGCCGCCGATCAACTATGTGTGCGACGAAGATGAAGTTAAGAAACAGTGTTTAGGGTTGAGTCCTACCCCTCCTCCAAGACAAGCAGGGATTCCAGGTAAGAGATCAACTTACAAAATATATGAGCAATTCCTGTACAATCTGAATACAATCTGAAACACACCTTTTTTGTAGTGTTTGGGGATATGAAAAAAAAAAAAAATCAAATTAAAGTCCATTCACTGTGTCCTTTTGGGGGGAAACTTTCAGTCTTATCCCATGGGGCATGCGGTGGTCCGTAGGTGTTTGTGCATAAGGAGGGCTTAATAAAGAGATTAAAAGAATTAAGCAAACACTTGGATGTTAAAATGGTTATTTGTATATAAGTGTAAAAAAAATTTTCTGTGATGATTGTTGATTTAACAGTAAAAGCTCTCTTCCGCATTAACAAATTAGAACATTTTACAGTACCTTATCATTATAAAGCAATCGTTAATTAATTATCCAGCTGTTTTCTTGTCATCTTGTTAACAATGGGCCCTTTAAAAACGCAAAACTGTATATTTTCCCATAGCAGGACTCAGCACACCACACGACAGTGGGAAAAATAATCAGCCCGAGCTTAATGCTGTATCAAAAGCCTCACAGTTCCTGAGCAGCCGCCTTTGGAGGGGGTGACTCTTAGAATGCCTCAGCTTGTTTGTCTCATGGTTTAAGTAGTGCACATAGCCATGGAAAGATCATTAAATCACTGTTTTACCACTTGGCTTAATCCCCACAACAAAAGGGGAAGATACAAAAAAGGAGAAAATGGGGAGAAAAGAAGTGGTGGGCGAGATTAAGTAGAAACTTGATGGATCTAAACTGACGGCTCTGTTTCCCAGCGTTGCTAAGGGGAGTTAAGAATCTTGATTCCACATCTCCCAGGCTGAGGAGTGGCTGCTGATCGGACATTCCCTGTTACCCCTGCAGTGGCCAGCCGCGCTTGTAGTGTCCGCCGCTGTGGCCATCTGCCGGATTACCCAGCAGGATATATTTTTATAGAGAGCATCCTATTCATATCCTGCCTGCAAAGGTTTACATTAAGGTTGAACTCGGGTGCACTTACAATGGCAGATGAAGTAAGCTCTATCCTTCTTACAGCACCCCTCCCCATCTTCTCACTGTTTGGGAGACTGATAGCGCTGGCTTGAAAGGGGCTGCTTCACCGTGGCATGAAAGAGGATCTCATGCAATGCCACTGTCTGCTGCTGCTTTTTTTTCAAGCGCTGACAATAAAGTGGTGCCCAGCATGAAAAAAAACATTTGTATGTGCCAAGTGCAATTGTTTCTTCTAATAGGCATCAGCAGGCCAACTTCTCTGTGTTACCATACAGGTGAACTCATTCCTGGGAAAATGTTTTTTTCTTTCTCAGTCTTGTAGGCGCGATGGCGTCCCCCTTTTTCCTCGGCCTAACGGGATTAGTCGTGCCAGTGCTACCCCGGCTGTCACGGTACTGTCTACTTCCCATCTCTCTTCTGGGCCTCTAATGTGATTAACCCATTCCCTGTGGTCCAAATGGTTCTGGAAGGGGGTGGGGTGGGGGAGGAGGGGGGTATCTCCTTGGCATGTTCCTCCGCATGCCTAACTCGCCATCATTGGCACCTTTGTCAGGCAGGAAGGGCCGAGGTGGAAGGTCCGTTAGGGTGTGGAGACGAGCACAAGTGGCTGAAGAAAAAATTGACAGACTCAGACACTTACAGTTTAAATTCTAAAGATATTATTTAAAAAAAAATAACAGTAGATTAATAAATGTCCTTTGATCTTAAATATGGACCCGCTTGGTAGTTTGCACATTTTAACACCAGATCTCATTTTACCAGCTCACTGTGTTAGAGTCCGATCACAACTTATTCAAACACCTAACTCATTAATGAAAATCTGTTCAGGCTCATTTGTATTATGGCTTTTGCTTTCACCGACATCAGCCCTGAATATTTACTGCTTGCTTAAGTAGAGACAATAATGATTGCCTACACCCATCATCTTGTCAAATGTCAGTGTTGTGGGGCTTCGCCTGTTTAACACATGTCACGCTCATTTTCGACTCATCTGTCACAAGTCTTCTTCAGGGCATCTGCTGCACGCAGAGGACCACATGCCCTTTGCCACCGCTCCGAGGGAGAAGCCTCCGAACTAAAAGGCTGCATACAAAACCTCAAGCTAAATCACCTTTACAGTGGCAAACACTTGTCACTTCATATTTTTACATGTGTGGTGAAGGACAGCGTACTGTAGCTTCTCTGTATAATGAAGGAAATTCATTAATATGTGCATGTGAACTACTTATCTGTTAACAGACTCACCGACTCTACAGATGAAAACTCATGTTTTTACATTCCATATTAATCTGTTGCAATTATGATGTTTACCAGATTCCTTTGAAAATAATTATTAAATAGCCCTTACTGCATGTAAAGCCAAGTAACTGCGCAGCTATAAAATTTTAAGCTCTACTATTTTAAACCTTTTTTGTCATAAAAGATTACAGATAAATGTCCCTCACACCCTGTTGTGTGAAAGCCAGGAGGACAACAGTCCCTGTCCAACACCATACGCTCATGCTGTGTTCAGCAGCGCTTCACGTGAGCGCACAGCCCTCAGTCAGGCGATGGCACGGAGAATTAGGAGTCTTAATTAAGATTTTTTACAAGTCTGCATGTGCTGTTCATATGCGAGACAATGGGCTTGAATGGGGAGGGGTGTGGAGGACAGCTGCCTGCTCTGAAACAAAACCCAAGGCTGACGTGAAGATCAACATGATGACGGAATGTGTGGTACTCTTACCTTTAAAGGAAGTCTCTAAGGTTGTTTATATGCCAGTAAAACCTTCAGTTTGTGCGTGTTGTCATATTAAAAAGGACATAGTTATAGTTTGAGCATGAAAGGCAAAGAGAAAACAATTCAACATTGTGGCTCAAAGACAATGCCGTGCATGAGGGGGTAGCGCCCCTTGTGTGTAGATTTGGTGGGTTTCCAATCCTGATATCCAACCCAGCACCATGTAATGGAAGGTGACACTTATTGTATTAGTTGGGTCTAATGAGTGTCTAAAAGCCTGTGTGACTGTGTGCGCCGAGGAATCTCATCGTGTGTTGGGTGGTAGGAAGAAAGGACAATATCTCTGCAAAGTAGACGAGGCCATAAAGTGCAGCCTAAAGAGAAAAAAACATCCACCACCATCACTGCAGACCTCAGGAGGCACGCGAGGCCTCTGAGAGTTTACATTCTAATAGAGATATAAATAGAAGCGAATGAGTAGCCTTCTTTTATGCCCACTTAAGATGAGTTTAGGTAGGTGATTGAAGCTGTATTCACACAAACTGAAAGCAAACAAGACTTTTGTCTGATTGAAATGTCAGTTTGTAGAATTTACAACATTAAGTTCTAAAATCTGTGTTTCCTCAACACTAGAGCCAAATTACCTCCAAATTAAATCCTTTTTCCCCCAGGAGCAACACCCAAAGGCCCTTAGCAGACAGACAAAAGTTTATCTCTGTAACTGGGAAAGTAAATGCTGTCAGTCAAAGCAGCATCAAGTCAAATCAAACCCATTTTGGATTGTTTCCTTCCAGTTTAACCTGTTACTCTTGTTTTGAGCGCCATATGTGTCTGTGCTCTTCTGATGTGTAAATTTATTAAACAGGTGTCATCTGGAAAAATAAAATATGGAAAAAAATTTAGATAAACCAGAAAGAAGGAGCCAACATCTTTATCTTATTAATAAGCATTTGGTACCATCTGTTGATTCAGATTGACATGAGAGACGTTGTTGTCTGCTGTCTGATTTAATACCACAGACTGCAGGTAGAGTCGAATCTAAGTCAAGTTTTCTACCACAGTTGTTGCCAGTAATTCATTTGTTGGAGCGATCAAGTTGTGTGAAACTGAGCAACATTCTGTCACTTGTATCCTTGTCAAAAGTGTGTGAGAAGGTGTAGTACTCCTTTTGACCACAAGGTGGATATCTAACAAAATGATTCAAGCATCATCATGAACTGACTGTTTCCTTGTTACTAATAACTTGATCAACGTCTCCAAGAAGACAAGAAGTTGCTTGTAACCACTTTTCAGTCAGTTCAACTCATGCAATTGACTGATGCAGAGCAGCGTTAGTGTTGTGTTTATGCAATTTAACCAAAAAAAAAAAAAAGAACCATATAAAATAATATACTTTATATTTCCAGCTGGGCTATGAGATGACACCCTTCACCCCAACCCATACCATCAGAAAATCTTCTAACATCAGCAAGTTGATCAACTTTGTTACTGAAACCAAGAATTGTGGGCAAGCGGCCCACTTCTCCTCTTTAGCAATTAAAAAAAACAGCTTTCAAGTGTGTTTAGCATCGTGACAAGTAGAATTAAAATTACAACAGGTACAAACATTGTCTGCAAATCAGTGCATCCAGTATGTTACCTTTATGTTTGGCGGTTGGATCTAATTTCATTAGAAATCTTGATGTAACTCGCCCAAATCACCTCACTGCATAATGCTTTACTGTCTTTATTGTGAGGAATTTGAGCTAATATAGTGAGACAGTTAGTGTTGATTTTGATAAACACCAATATTATCTTAATGGAACTCTAGCACATGCTGTCATCAGGGGATGTGTGCTTTTACTTTTGTAGTTCAGAGGTGTTTGTTTCATTACAAACATGAATTTACCGTAAAAACATTCATTACAGATTTAAGACATTTTTATTTACAATTCTTTTCATATTGATAAGTCCAGTGTTATGAGATTTTAATGCGTAAGGTGAACTTTTGGATCACATAAACAAACTGTAATAATAAACTAAACTGTTTTTTTAAACCCTGTATACACACATACGACAGTCATTCATGCCCGTGCTCTTTCACTGAAAAAGGCCTTTGAAAGTTATAGTCCAAACACTTGAATTCTTGTCATTGTTCTGACTTTATGAATGACCTAATTTGTTGCCACATCACAACGTGCCATTTTACAAACGCGGCAGCTTTCGGGATGCTTTCACCAATGGATGGCAGTGAAAAAATAACGTCGTCAAACCAGGAGGCTGTCAACTATCGGCACATGGCCCACTGGAGATATAATGACTTCAAGGAACTGGAGTGAAAGCGGGCTTTTTAAACAGGCCGGTGCAGGCTTACACTTGGAACACAGGTCAACTTCAGTGCACTCATCTGAACGTAACTCAGGTCGACACAATTTGACCTCAGCTGATACCCCTCTCTGCTGGCCTTTGTTTTCACGCTCTCGCCTGGGAATTGCATTTAATACTATCCTTACAGATTCTATAAAATTTTCTAGTCTTCTAAGCTCTCATTTCTCAACATTTGCTTTTCTATTATTTCTCAGAGCTCCTTGTCTTTTCAGGACCAGGCCTTTGTAGGCCTTTGCTGAGGCTGGGGGTCTGACAGAATTGTTTCTCTGGACGTTGCCTTCAAAGGAAAAGCCCCTTTAGAGGCTTCAATGAAGAGGCTATTATTGTTAGTTTAACATAGTTATTTTGAAAAGCAAATATTTAAAAACTGTCGCTTATTAAATAACTTCGATGTGATAAAACACTCTGCTGCGATGTCGCTTTTACTGCACTCTAAATGTCAGTAAACTTTCCACAAGGCGGGTGAAACGCTAAGCCTCGCTCATTGGTCTTTAAAAACAGTGATTCTAAAGATTTCACAGTCAAATGAACAGTAAAAGATTGATATGTTTAATGCTGCTTGGTACAATAGTGGCCTAATCTTTGCTTTCTTCTGTGGCTTTAACCTCGGCGTCAAGCAGTGTAGTCGAGTGTCTTAAACGACCGTTTTAAATAAAGCGCCATCACCTGCTCTTCACACAGGTGTCTTCTTACTCAGTTTCTTCCTTTATTTGTTTTTATAGTTTATATGAAAAGCAGGTTGGAGCTTGTAGAGGTTTGATGCTGAGGCTCAGATTGCATCAGACTTGTTTGTCCTCAGTAGAGCCATTAATCAGCTGAGAGATGTCCAGTGTGAGTGGGTCGTTGATGGTTGATTTTTTTTTTTTTGCATTTCAAAATATCTTTTAATTCATTAATTTTTAAGCATTTTTGCTGGATACTTTAAAGGTAAAGGTAGAGGTTTTGTAACTGTTTTCAAGGGAGGCACCGTGTGATTTACACTGGGAAAATGAGCGAGGAGTTTGTTGATGCTAGTGTGATGACCTTTTTTTCACACAAATCTAACTTGAGTGAACTGAGGAGTGTAATCCTCTATTCATTGGTTTCTTTCTCAGTCACTGTCAGTAACTGATATATATGTTGGGTGGCAGTATGAACTTTTTCAGGCTTCTGAAACTGGGCATGCCAGAAATAGTTTGATAACCACTGTGTTAGTGCATTTGCACCCAGTTTTTATATGTTTGCAAACATACCAATCCAGCACCCCAGTGGCCTGGAAATGCTTTTTTTGTTGTTGAGCTCAAAGTTTACATTTTTGAACAGAGTCTTCCAGAGAATCTGAATCTGAAAGAAAAAAAACAAGTCCATCGTTTAAAAGCAGCAGGTGGATGCTTGTGCATGGTTGACTGATCTGAAATAAAAAGATGCCCTAAAGAGCATTCAAGATGGAATGAGCGACGTTCCTCATTTCCTAATTAGCTTTTGGATTCTGCTTCCTCGTGCAGCATCCCGCATTGTCGGAGCAAACCAACAAGAAAGTTGAGTTAAGCCACGAAACACTCCGTGTCTGTTCAGAGGAAACATTTCTTTTGGGAGTCAGTGCAGCATGTGTTTATTTTCTTGCAGTGAATGGGTGTGAGGTGTGAAGCTATGAATACTGTGAGGTCAACCAACCATGATGCTGTAAATACCAACAAGGGCGGTTGGTAATGAGTGAGGCCGCGGCCCGGCTCTCTATTCAACCATTTAGCCAAAGAAACTGAACAGAAAACAACAAAGATACACATCAATAGACAAACATTTACAACAGACTAAATGACTAATTATCATTGATCTCACATTTATCTTGTATGTAGCTTCAGCTGTTGGAGCTGCTGGCATTTTGTTGGGATTTATAAGGAGTTTAAGATGAAATGACCATGACAAGGAAGATTATGAGGGCAGCAGGCCAGTTGCAAGTGTTAAATGACGAGGCTTATTTTACATTTTTAATAAAAATTCTGATTCAGTTTTATAGGGATGATGGATAATGCATCTGTAAAGTTACTTCAGTGGGTTTGTGGACTTAATTTATGACTGTGGAAACAGTCTTATATTGATAAAATTTATCATATTTGAAGTCCTCACCAGATCTTTGCTTACCTGATGAATTTTCTAGTCTCAACCACGACAACACTAGCAAAAGATTTGCGAGCCACTGGATCCGTCACACCATAGACATACAAAACATCAATCAACTGATTAATCAAACTTTATTTGCAGAGCAGCTTTCTTATGGATTTCTGTGATCCAGAGTGCTGTACACGTGACTGGCAAGCTAATAACACAAATACCAGAGTTAATCAATTTAAGACAAATGATGACAAGTAAAGGACAGAGTGAGAGTAAAATGAGTGCAAAAAGGAAATTGTATCTCTTTCTCACTGTTTTGATGTATGAGACGACTTTCTTGGATAAATTGAAGTGGTGGAGGTGTTGTTTTGACTGGAGTGGGAACCAAAGGCAAGAAGAAACGATTCTGGGTGGAGCAATGACGATGAAGCTCTGGGATTTTCAGCTGGATGTGAGAAACCACAGGCAGCCTGTGGAGATCTGCAGGACTGAAGTTAAATGAAGTGTGAGGATCATTGTGAACAAATACCTTCATATGTAAATGAAGCATTAGTCTTGATTTTGTCGGGATTAAAAAACAGCTATAGGTTTTTAGCTGTAGGTATGCTTCATTACCAGGTATTTAAAGGAAATTTCACGTCAGTGTTCATCATGTCTCCGCTGAAGCTCTCAAAGACCTCAGATGGTCATGCAGACAACAGGATTTAACCAGGAGGACATGAAGCTTAGTCTTGTCGAGACTGAGCTCAGTGTAGCGAGTTCAAAGATGAGATTTCTACCACTGTGTGCTAAAAGAGGTGCAAATGACTGACAGCTTATTCTGAGAAAGTTGGCCAGAGTCTACCTTCTTTTTAAAGAGGGTTTGGTAGAAATTTTAATAACAGATGAGAAATGCATTAAAAAGTTATTAGATTAATACTTGAAGCGTCTGACCAAACATTCTATCAGTAATTGAGTTGAGTAACTGCAGTTGCACAATTTGCCCATAGGATGTCACTATATGGATGAGTATCTTAAATACTGTATACATGTCTGGTACGTTAATGCAGTGCTGATCACTCATTCATACACACTCAATACAACTAATGAGGAACTTGTGTTTCTCTGACAGTGTGTATTAGAGGAAATGAAAGTCTGTAACCATAAGGATGCATTATTAATGTATTTCCAGGATGGCATAAAATATTTATATTATAATGCTTCATTACAATATCTGGTTTTTAACTAAGAATACTGTCTCTGAAGTATAAAAAAAAACAAAAAAACCCCCCAAAAACTATCACTAAGCACAATAAATGCACCGTATTTTCTTAGTGGCACTGATAAAGTCATGATCTTATATTCCTCCAAAGTGTTTACACACAGTAGATCATCATTCATCAAACTGTACAATACTATTCATCAGTTAATGATAATACACGTTGCTGTCAAAATTAAGCACAGAACAAGAACAGCCATAGCGCTTGCCTAAGTTGCACTGTTTATAACCATTTAAATTCCTGAGTCTCTGAAATCTAAACTGAACCATCCGTTTAGGACTTTGAGTGAGTGGACATGAAGCTGGTTCCACAGTTGCTAGCCACTGTAGGTAAAGGCTACTTTCAGTGAAGGAAGTAGTTTTATTTTTTGACTCATGACACTGAATGATGTATGGTAAAAAAGCACGGGTCGATGATCAATAAACTGTGTTGATGGACGCATTCTGTTGAGACTGGCCTCCTTTCCTCCATCTCCACATCTGACTGATGCTCTTCCTCCTCTGAACCACCTGATGCTGCTGGACTCCTGAGATACTTGCAGTATGTTGAGAGAAGGTACAGTCAGCTTGGCCTTGTTTGCCGCTCTTTGTTTTTATCTGACAAGCCACTGGCAGTTTGATTCACCATGCTATTAGCTTGTTATCCACGCATCTCTGTAACTATAAGTAACCCATTGACATATCAAAATATCTTAATTACTTTAATAGTTCAGTAATTAAAGGAATACGATTTGTCTTGCATCCAAGTGTCATTTACAAAACAACACTGAAGCATTGCAGCATGCAGTGAAACAACTATAGCCTGTGTCATTAATGTGCTTTTTAAAGATTCTAGAAAATCAAGGCTTCCACATTGAAAAGTACCATTAATGAGTTTTGTGGATACCTTAAATATTTGTGCTAAAATCTCACCTCACATGCTGCTTAGTTGTGCAGCATTTTAATGGAAAGATATTGTTTTAGCAGACACTGTAACCTTTAAATACCTATAGCTGTTTTTAATCCAAATAAAATCAAGGCTAATGCTTCATTACCAGGTATTTTTACATAATGATCCTCATGCTGCTGCTGTTAATTTTTTTATTAACGCAATTACCAGGCTCTTAGTGGACGGGGTCAGAGAGGTCTAATTACCCTGCGTCATGCTGGTAAATAGTTGGAGGTGTCTCTGAGCAGGTGGCCCTGGAGGTAAGAGGGAGACATGGGGCATACCGAGGCGGGCAATTACTGGATGAATTTCACTTTAATAAATGTTGAGCTACATTTGGAAATTCAGATAACAGAGCTTTCTGCCTAATGGGTGCTGCACTGAGGCCACTTGAGCAAGAAAATGATCTGAAAGAGGGTTTAATTAACACAAGCTACATGATCCAGGGAGCGCGTGACAGAATGTTAAAGTGAGGGGAGAGCACACAGCACAGGGATAATATGAAAATTAGTGAGGAGGAGGGTGAGATGGGGGGAAGGGGGCGGGGGTGGACTGCCAACTTTTACTTCACAGGTTTAAAGTCTAGAATTCGCTCCTGCTTTTGCAAATTGCTGCAGATGCAGAAGTCACAATCCGTCACAAAATCATCAACATCTGAATACAAATAGAGATTAAAGACAAGTCCAGAGCAGAGAGCTTAGAAATAACCATAGTTTGATTTGAATATTCAACTCAACATTAGTAATACATATATGACTTATAATAAAGTTAAATAAAATCAAAGTCTGTCACTCCCTTTCTTTAAGTCTCCCTCTAGAATAACTCAGGAACTGCCGATGAGTTTTAAGAATTGTCATTTACCAACGTACATCTGCGCTATGTACCTTATATACTGTTAATTCTGATCATTCTTATATCATTGTATGTTCTAAAAGAATTTCTCTTGTCTGAGGATCAGACTGAATAAGCATTTTGTTTCTCTTCATTTTTCAGGCAGACTTTGTGTTCCTGTTCGCCTTTTCAGTCCCACAGACGCCATATCTGTGTAGATGGCAAAAGTTACTATAGAACATCATGAGGCCATTTTTCCGTTGCTAGTTGGCTGTGGTACAGGAAGTGCCGATCACTCAATCCTGCCGACAGTGGTCTGATTGGTTCAGCTATTTTTGCCATCAAGAAACAAACACAGTACAAACCCTATCAGAACCACCAGCTGGTGAGGTGGAGAGCAGCTCAAAGGCCTGAAATCCAGGTTGGAATCGCTCTTCCTGTCTACACTGGAGCATCCAAAATAATTCTCTTTCAAAACATAAACATACTGATGGATGACAGATTAAAGGAAACATGTCTTATTAGGACTTTCAGATGACATAAAAGTGACATGGTGTACTTTTTTCGTAGGTGATCGCTTGGGTTGAGATTTAGTGTTTGGACAGCACATGATACATTCTTTTCATGCCATTTACTGACCCCTTGCTGCGTGGAAGCACCTGCAGTCTCCACTCATTAAGGTTTTTTCTTTAAATTGTCTCCTGTCTTTGTTTTCTTTGGTGTCCCTGAAGTTGTGTTAGATTGATGTAGTGACAGACAACTCCATCACAAACTTCCTTGACTTTTTACCTGCAGTTAAAATGACTGAAAATAACAAAAGGATTGCTCTGACCAAATTGTTAAGCTCTAAAATGAATCTTGTAGTTTGCAGCTCTCTGTGATGCACAACGCTTTTAAGTGGCACCTGCTTTCAACCCTGTAGCCTCTGTACACTAACTGCAGCCCCACTACCTCTCCCATCCCCCCGAAACCCAGCAGGGTCATACAGTAAGTACTCTCAGCTATTTATAGCTGGTGGTTACTCAGAGGAGATGTTTAATAGGAAAAACTGGAAGAATGCATATGCACATGAGCTAGCTTACCATGCAGTGACATAATCACACATTTGAAAAGTTACACATAATTCGGTGTTGCACCTGCATTATGTGACACTGAAAGGACTGTGTTTTGGTTTGTAGCTTCAGTCACTTTTTATGTTTTTAGTGTTTGTCACCGAGCTGCTCTACAGCTGCACCGTATAGCTCTGTGTTATGTGTATAGAGGACACTAGGTTTTGTTTTTGTTTAAACAGTGTATATGTGTGGTTTTGTGCATGCAAGGTCCTCATGGTTTTACACACCGTGGTCTCCCTCCACTCTCCACTGGAGCTAAAAGCCCCGAAACAGAACGGTAATTGCCCAATTAGGGCCCTCGCTCTGTGGGCCGCAGAGCACTATGCGCCTCCACATGCTCACAGAGTCAGATAATTGAGCTGAAAGCAAATGAACGGATGGCAGACAAACAAGCTACTAGAAAATAATTACTTGGAGTGTTTCTTTTCAGTACCTGTACAGCGAATTTCATTATTGTCAATAGCCTCTAAAGCTGCTCGAAACGGTGGTATTTGTCATTTTCATAGAGACTTGATAATGACATTAATTTGTCTTAATGGGTTGGTTCTATTGTTAAAAATAGTAAAATGAGCAGAAATTGTCTTTCCTCAGCAGGTAGAGAGGACTTCACCACACTCCCGTCAGGCATGAGGAGATAATTTGGTGTGCTTGTCAAATTTCCAATAATTTGTTATATGGAACATGAGTAATGCTAATACCATTAATGTCCATTTTCCTCTAAATTCATTACTGCCCTTTTTCCCTTTTATGTTTTTAATGCCTCTGCCGTTTTTCTGCGCTTCAAGAGGTTATACCAGGACTGATTAAAAACATGCACATTTAGACTTTTGGCTTACGCACACATACATAAACACATGCACATCATTCAAAAGATCTGCAAGATGTACTGTGTGCCTGGCATCAGTCTTCTTTCTAAACAACACGAGTGTCATTTTCATTTGAAATATTATTTCAGTTTGTTTGAAAAGGGTTACATTTAAGCAATAAATCAGCTTTAAATCTCAAAATTAAACTTAATCTGCAAAATTCAGCTTTTGATTGTCAGGATCATTTGTTTTAATTCACAAACTTAAATTTGTGTTAAATGTTACATTATGTTTTCTCTGTAAACTTAATTAATAACACAACTGATCACATCCAAATTTCATTCTGATAATTTTAGTACCTTATGTTTAATTCTGTAATGTTTTAATTAAAAAAATTGACAGTATTGTTTCAAATAAATAAATAACACTGTAATTTTAAATGTTCACAACCCAGAGCAGAGAAGAAATGGACATTAATCTTTGAAAATAAAACATTTGATCAAAAACAATTCTTACGTTAACACTTAAAAAAAAGCTACTGTTTTAATCAAACCAAACACGATTTGTCATTATTTTTTCTTTAAAAAAAAAAATATATATATATATATATCATACCAGTGTCTGTCTTGAC
>JAQLOL010000006.1:11609759-11636270 GCA_029783665.1 Naso thynnoides
TACAACATATCCACCATAAAATGATATCTACCAGAAAACTATAAACATTGGGTGAACAAAGCCAAATTACTGACTGCACAATACCACCCAACACTGATTTCTTTGCTACTTTTGCTTGCTGGTCAACTGTCAACATGTGGTGAACAGAACCCCCCCACCCCCCACCCCCAAAAAAACCAAAAACTAAATTTCAGAGCTATTTGTGGTAATAACCAAAACCAAACAAGCTTAGTTTCACTTTGAAAACCAAAACCAATCTTCTCCTTGGGAGTATTACTGAATGAGCCACCATCAAAAGTAAAGCCCTCTGGCTTTCTGTGATTATTAGTAACTGTGTTCAGTCACAGTGTTCAGACTTCTCTGCTGAGACAGTCGGTGTGGCCGACTGTGTAGAAACAGCCATAGCTGTGAGGACGCACCTAGCAACAGCACTTGACCTGAACTCAACTGCATCAGAGAGGCTCTACATGGCAGACTGAGGCCGAAATTCAGCTGCCAGATTTACCATCAGGGGAGAAATAATGAGAAAAAACAAGTAAAATGCTAATCCGAAAGGAAAAAACACGAGTGTATCAAACTTTTCCGTCATATCGGTGAACTCCTTTATTTTGTTGTTGTAGTTGTTGTTGTTGTTTTCTTAGTTATTTCTCTTAATCAGGAATAGCGATATAAGGTGCAAATTTCCAAACGTAGGCCTGTGCATGAATGCTGTTTTTTATGTGCCTTCCAACTTACACTGTTTCCATGCTGCTTGGTATTGTCTCCGTTTGCATGAAAACAAAAGTTTTCCTAATTTTTATCATGAGAATCACTAAATTTACATGTCCAACAATTAGTAGTGAATTTTATAATGTATTTTAATTTAGCTAAAGGTAAATTTTCCAACACTGCTGACTGCAAAAGAGATTTTTTTTTCTTACAATAACACCAATGATCTTTCTACACTTTGAGGCTCTGACTTTTTCTCTCTCACGGACCTCCACGATGGAGGTTGCTAGGAGATTTTTAGCATCCATCTCAATGGACCGCAGCTCAGACTTGTGTCAGCATGACGTATGATCTGTCATTTGTCATATTCACACACGCAGAGATGTTTCAGTGGGCAGCGTGGCCTCTTGCTTTTCAGTGGAAGTGTCTTTAAGGCGAAGTGTCTTGTCTGACTGTGTGTATGAAATGTGGCTTAACATCATGTGCAGAATTGTTGTCACAAATAAAGTGTACTTAGAAATATTTGATCATTTAAACATAGAAAACTGAGGCAACAAAGAGCAACTGGTTCAGTGTTTGTGACTGAATCCTACACCTGTGTCCTGCAGTATTTTAAAATCTTGATATCAAAGTGGATAAGGTCATAGTGATCAGTGGGTATATTATTGGGTTCCTCTGCTCAAATCATCAAAAAGCACAAAAATACACAGAGAAAACAATATAGTGTTAAAGCAATATGTAGAATAGTCAGACACCGAATGCACAGGATTCTTGTTTGGACACAGGTGTATAAAATGCAGTAATCTCACACCAGAGTGTAACGTCTGAGTCCTGTTGGTAGGTACGTCTATGCAAGAAAAGCACTCCGGTTATCTTAAAAGAACATTTTTTTCTCTTTGTTTAATTGTCATAGATTAAATGCAAAGGCTTAATTCTGGTTAAGGCCAGGGAGAGATGATGATTTCAGTTGAATGTGATGAAAAATCAGATTGATTCACTTTGATCAGGGTTAGGTTGATTTGTTAAATTTACCTAAAATGACAGTCTTTACCTAACCCTAACCAAAATGAATCTATAGTTCTACAGACTTAATGCACATGAACATCGATTTTCATTTGGAAGCCGTGCCGACATATATGAATCCTATATATTAAAGTTTTTGACTATTTCAAGAACTGTCATGGTAGGCCATACTGGGTTTCTACACATATTTTAACCACTTTCACTAATTGCTGTCATCATTTCATTTACACGATATTAAAGTAAACACGTTCGGTCATAGATCTCACAAACATTGAAAAACAGCATGTACAGTTTTGTTTTTTTGTTTTTTTTACCTGTGACCTCCTTTTCAGTGTGATCTGAAGATCCTGTTGCCTGCGTTACCATTTTGAAACAGCATCTACCACTGAAGATATTTGCAGCTATTCCTCCAACACCTAAAAATTAACGAAAAAAAAATGTACGCTTAATATCATCACCACAAATCTTGTTGGGTAGTCACAAAAAACTAATAGAAAGATTGACTCCAGTATCAGCCCCAGGCTCGACATCTCCTGTGATGCACAGAGAGGGAAAACTTGCTGTCTTGCTGTCCTGTGTCTTGTAGTTTTTAGCCCCTTAACAATCAGTCCTTTATTTGTTCACAAGCCGGAAGCTGACAAATCCAAGCTAAAACGGTTTCTGGTCTGGTCTTCAAAACCTTTGAATGCAGTTCTATACTCGGCGTTAACTGTCAGAAAAGTCTGAATTCATCCATGTAATGGTGAACTAAAATTACGCAGGCACAGACAGCAAAAATTTCTAGGCTTTACGCTACTTTTATTAATATTACCATTCTGGAGTTTGAAATCCTGTTACAATTCACAAAACAGTTATAGCAGTGAAATTGAAACTATTAAAAAAGGAGTTCACACATCTACAATTTTGAGGTTTTATTCTTTCAAATGGTGTATTCATCAAGGTAAAGTGAGGAATCAACTCGATGTCCACCGACAAATCAACCTCCAGGCTTGTTTTGGGGTTGCAACATGCTGAAAATAACAACTTAGCCCTGTAGAAAAGAAATATGAGAAACTTTATTGACATCATTACTTTTTTAGCCAATAATAACCACATTTCAAACACAACACATAAACATGTGCTGAGACATGTTTAGTTTTATTTTGATTTGCTGAATGCTTTGCGTTTCCTGTAACTTGAAATAAAGTAAAAAATGCTATTTGATCTGATTAATTTAGACAACGCTGAGTAAAGCAGCACTTTTACATAATCATATTCTTATAATCGTCACTTAAATATTTCCTTACCCCCAAAATAGTCAGTGAAACGCCCTCCACTCTCTAGATATTATCAGTCGCCACTCAGCAGGATAAAACATGTACACGGTTCTTTAATTCAGTTTATTTCAAACTGCTTCAAACAGCTTTTAGATTCTTGCGGTTCACTCCAGTCCACGTTCACCTGTGGAGCCTTATATCTGTCACATCATGCTACCTCAACTGACTGCATCTCTTTGTCAGTCTCCCACTCTCTTAAGGATTCATTAGTCCCTATAGACTCCAGCAGCCTAAACATATTGCACCATTCAGCTGGTACTTATGTGTCATCTGTTATCTATTGGACTGGTGTTTCTGCTGAGCATATGAATGATAATCAGGCCTTTGTGTGTCCATAGAGGTGCAGCAGGATCTGCAGTCTGTGATGTTGCCTCAGGGGGAGATTAGGAGGGGCAGCCGGCCCTCTGTGTCACGTCGACAGTCACAGCGGCCATCCGCGGCTGGGCCAAACCCCACAGGGACCTTAAATCCTGTTACACTGTCAGCTAAAACCATCATTTGTATTAGAGATGTGTGGGTGTTTAAGTGTGTGTACATATTAAGTGAGGGGGGATAGTGTCTTAAACTATGAATTATTCATATCAAAAAGAAAAGGAGATATTGACTACATCTCCATAAACAGACTGCTCTCTTTATGTCATCAGGCACGAGATCTTTGGGTATAATTGCATAAAAGCCCATGAAGATGTGCTTCTCCAGCAGCACAGCAGGCACTGGTCAGCATTATCATCAGGGATGAACTTGAGTGATGGCAATTGTTCCAACTTAATATCTTATAAATAATTTACTATTTCAGGGGCATTTGTCTCCCCCGTATCAAACACGAACGTTAAGAAGCTTTGCCAACCCACAGCTGTATGCTAGTTACCAAGCACATGAAGCTGAATTGGTCTGGCTCATCGGTTTGCGAGGGAAAACACAGATATGGATGTGATGATACATGAACCTTATCATAAGTGGCTATAAATGTGTATTTTTTTAAGCTCGGGACTAGTGCAAAAAAAAAAAAAAGTAATAGAGTTGTTGTAATGTGAGTGGGCTATTTCCCTCCATTATTTATCTCAGTAACAAGTGATTATGGAGAATGAGATTCTTTGCACTTCTGGCCCGCGCCTCCAGAGGGAGGTCAAAACTATTTGTCAGTCTCCAGTTGGGATTGCAAATTAGGATGAGCCTCCCTGCGTGACGACCCATGAAACCTCTATTCCTATCCACAGGGTGACTGCTGTACATAATTTGAAAATTAGGGCCTTTGATAACATCTTTATGTTAAGCAATACATCAAGCTGCCACCGCCATGCAGGCTATCTGCGGCTGGGGGGGAGAGGAAAAAGCTGAGATTGAGACAATTCTTTTAAAATCTGCAGCGTTTAGGGCCAAGGCTAAAAGAAATGACGTGTTTTGCCTCTTCTGTTTGGAGCTTGAGCGCGCGATCTTGCACACTCTCCGTGAGAATAATGGCGCTTTTTAACTTGGGATGAAAACATGTCGTTAACTTGTTACCTAATTAAGAGTCGGGATAAAGGCGACAGGTTTGTTTTTACTGGTTTCAGAGAGTGCTGCAAGATTGACAGTCTAGTTAATGGCTAATTTCTGGCAGGAATTGAAAAGAGACAGAAATGGAAATGGCTCTTGCAGATATAACAGTCATTTGGGCGGATATTTTGTCTCGTTAAAGGGTTTAACTGCTCCTAATTTGTGCCTACTTTAATGGCGCAGCCTAATTACGGGTCTAGCCTTTATAGTGGTGTGAAGCTGAGCACATTAGGCCTCTTTTATGAGGAGAAAACAGATAGCATCACAGCGTCATGTGGGTATGGTTTTTTTTTTTTTTTTTAGCTGAAGAGCTAATTCGCTGGATGTGACAATTTGTGGGAAATAATCCCAATACAGCAGATTAAATGTAGCCTAAACAGACAGGAATATGGGACTTCTGTTCATATTTAAGTGGACAGACTCCAAATAAGATGCACAGAAAATGGTAAAGAAAAACACCGGTTGAGAACTTTGTTTCGGCCATTAGCATCATCAGAGATAGCGTCGCGAGGCGTTTGGGTAGCTTATGATGCTGTATATTTTCGGTTTAAAGACAGGCTGTCAACAAACTGTTTCTGTGGAAGGCGACCAAGAAAACTGTGAGGAAGAGAAATCACATTGCACTATTTGCTCACACGTTACGGGTCCCGTCTCTTTGAAGGTCTTGTTCAGACAGCCTTAAAGTGAAAGAAAATGTTTTCCTATTACTTAATTCAATCAGAGCGCGAGGCGGGGGCTTCACGCGCCGCGCACTGGGCTCCTCTATGACAGAGTCGCCTTTGTTGCGTCTATCCGCCGCTGTCACACACTTTAATTCGACTCTCTTTCTCTCTCATTGAAAACCCTCCACAATGACATTCAATAAGGGCCGCAGAGTGAAAACCTGGTTATTTTTACATATTCTTTCCCCCCGACTCGGCTGGGGGCCCGAGCAAAGGAATTAATCACTGCTCTTTAACAGCACTGCCTTCAGGCAATGACTTGTCCCTTTTTTGTGCCCAGAAATGACACATTAACCTTAAAATGGATATGCATAAACTTTACATTCAGCTGTTGCGTTTCTGTTTGCGCTCAACACTGTCAGTAAAGTAGCCACACAAGTGCAGAGGACCTGTCAACATGCAAATAGATAATTAACCTCCGTGCAATTTGATGAAAATAAGAGCCTTTAAAAAATGATTTATTCAGAGAACAATGCAAAAATTAAATGCATGCACACATGCAGGTGATGGTCTCACATCTAATTAGATACAGGCATCACGAATCTTTAACTTTGAAATAAACCACGAGAAATTGTTCTGTCCTAATTTACCTGCAAATGTTGTAAATATTTCTGAAAGTTTTCACGAGAGTTTCTCCTTCTCGCCTTGGTTATACAGACTATATACAAAGACACTGGCTACCCAATGAGCTGCATAGTGTCTAAGACAAAACTTGAATACACACACTGGCTTTCCGAATGTGACAGAAACGTTTTCTCTCGCAAATTTAAGCTCTGCTCTATGATAAAATGAGAGTGATGATAAAAGGGAGAATGGGCAGTGCCGCCTCTTGCGGCGTGGGTGGGGCTGACAAGAATAGACTACATTATGCAGTTCATTTAGTTAACAAGTGAAATAATGGGGAAGCGTGCAGTGGGAATGCCGAGAGAAAGGCACAAAACCCTATTGAGAGCTCTTGGCCGCTTACAGCGTAACCGTCACATGGCCGAACCGAGTCTACTGCGGCTATTTAAGGCGCGTCTGTGCTCCTTCAGCACCACTTCGCTGTCCACCGTCCCGAGGAGAGCAGCGCACCGGCTTCAACTTTAACCACACTGAGCAACAAGTTTGCAAACATGCCGAGGTCTTTTCTTGTGGATTCCTTGATTTTAAGGGAGGCCAACGACAAAGGAAACGAGAACAACCCACCTTTATTCCCGTACGCCGTGCACTCGCCGCACCACCCGCACGGGTTGCCGGGCACCTGCCACTCCAGGAAAGCCGGGCTGCTGTGCTTCTGCCCGCTGTGCATGACCGCGTCCCAGCTCCATCCCTCACCACCAACTCTTCCTCTCCTCAAGGCATCTTTTCCTCCCTTCAGCTCACAGTACTGTCACTCGGCCCTGTCGAGGCAACACTCTTCATCCAACAGTGTCAACCTCAGCCACGCACCGGGGATATACCAAGCTGCGTACTCGGTGCCAGACCCGCGACAGTTCCACTGCATCTCCATCGGTGAGTAGTAGCTCAATTTCAGTGTTTGATCGTGTAGACAAAACCATTTTTCACTTGCTTTTGTAACACAAACTATGGCTGACAATTTTTGTTATTTTTTGCAGAAAACAGCAACGGCAAACTTCAGAGCAGCAAGCGCATGCGCACAGCCTTCACCAGCACGCAACTTTTGGAGCTGGAGCGCGAGTTCACCTCCAACATGTACCTCTCCAGACTGAGGCGCATCGAGATCGCCACATATCTGAACTTGTCCGAGAAGCAGGTGAAAATCTGGTTCCAGAACCGCAGAGTGAAGCACAAAAAGGAGGGAAAGAGCAGCGGCCAAAGGACTGGATCACATAACTGCAAATGCTCGTCACTGTCAACTGCGAGATGCTCGGAGGAAGAGGAGGATGACATTCCCATATCTCCATCCTCATCCGAAAAGGAGGACGTGGACCTGTCCGTCTCTCCCTGAACTCTCCAATACACTCCCTCTGATTTTGGTCCTCATGATTTTTGAATACAGCCAAAAAGAAAGACTGATGCATTTGTTTTCGGTCGTCTGTACATAGAAAGAGAATATTTAATCAGGGCATTGCCCTGATATATTGTATAGCTGTATACATGTTGTACGTTTTGTATGTAGTTTTTTTCTGAAAACGCTCCATTTGTTGTTGCCCATCCGATGATTATGGTAGGCATACTTGTAAAGATAAACCCAGATGCCAAAATAACAAAATCAAAAAAACAATAGCAACATTGTTTATTAGTATTTGGGGGGAAGGCCGTATTTTGTATACATGGTGACTTCTGGTTAGATTCATTCTATGTGGATGGAACTGTAACTCAAAATATGGAGAGCTGGAGAGAAATCCCCTCAATGTCACATCGGTGGAAATCACTCTGAAATTATATCTTCAGTGTAATTGAAAAATATTTATTTATTTAAAAATGTTGAAAATTAAATAAAAATATTTCTGAGCGGAAGGCTGCGTTGTCTTGTGAGTTTGTTTTTGCGCAACCCTGAGTGCGCGCAATGGCGCGCGTAAATTCGGCCTAATATTGGAAGTTTGGACATAGAAATGTATTTAAAAAGATGCAGTGAGAGGACAGTCAGGTTATGCCGAATATGTGTGAAAGTCTTCAGTCCAATTGGTGACATAATTTACAGTTTATCACATTAAACTCTCCCTGGCTGCGCTGCATGTGGCATCATGTACAGTACATTTTTTAAATGTCTGTCTCAGTTTTTTGCATTTTAAAAAATCTATATTTTAATAGTCAGTTACCTGAAGCAAAAGTGCAAAGTTCTGTTGTTATTTCTAAGCCAAAAGTGATCTATAAGATTAATATTTTTGGTCAAAAAGCCCCCAAATAAATTGGGATTGACAAAGATTATTTTCAGCCACGCATCCAAAATGTGATTGCATATCTAAAAAGAGCTCATTAGGCCACATGAACTGAAGTCCATGCTGGAAGACCTAAATCAAATACTCAGTAATCTTTATCATTCTAAGGTGATAAAGACATTGTTATGGGGCCCCTTTATGTGCTTTCCCTGGGGGACACTCTACCCAGATATCACTGCTTGGCCCTTTGGAGCTCTTTTCAAGTTTCATCCAAATGATCCGTCTCGTGTGACTGAGTTAATAATCACTGTGGGTGTATAATGGTGCACCAAGAGTGTGCATATCTTAAGATATTGATCTAACATGAAAATAAATGAGGACAAGAAAGAGTTTGGTGTCCATGACCCTTATTGTTCTTATTGTTAACGCACCATGATGTCAAGTTTATTGTCGGTTTTATGAGCTCCAGGTGGATTTTGGACCTCGAGACTTTTCAGCTCAGCTGTCATTAGTAAAAACTAAGTTAATAAATGTATTAATTAGCATATAATTGGATTTTTATGGCAAATAATTATCTACACAACATTTAAAAATGTGCCATATCAAATATTACGCAGCACGTTAAAACACGAATTTAATCTTTTGAGCAGAAGATTTCTCGTGGCTTTTCTGATCAAAATTAACCTTAAAAAAAACATATTTATGTTTTTGCTGAAGTTTAAAAACTTGTCATCTAATCACTAAATCATCTCCAAAAAGAGCAAACCAGGAGTTCATCGTATAGTTCCAGTTTTGTTCGCCTATTTTACGCACCGCTACAGCTGCTCTCTGACCGAAGCTGTGGTTCTCAAAATTATATTTCTTATGTTAAATAGGCTTTAAATTATATGTGCTTCCTTGCAAATGTATCTCTAGACTTTTTCAAAGGGAGTAAAAACTGTTCTTAGATTGCGTACAGCACATTATCTGCGTCAATGTGCCTTATTTGGACGTGCAGTTTCACTTATAAACTTTCATTTAATTGTTCACTTAACCATTTTAACAAAACTCTAATATTTGCATTTGTTAAGATATGGGATTAGACTATTTTGTTAATTGCACCAAAGAGCCCCATTTTGCTCACAACGTCCTCTGCAAAGCGCCCTTTATCCATTCAATAGCCCGGGGGTATGCGCCCTGGGGGAGCTTATACGCTCGGTGCTCCAAATGCTCAATTTATTTATTCTTAATTTTGTGCCGATCAATTCATTGAAGCAAAAAGGACTACGGTGTCTTTTTAAAAAGAAGAAAAGGGAATTGTGGACGTAACCTTGACGGAACTGAAGAGAGGGCTCCCCTGACGCTGGAGAGCCGCTTGAGTCAACAGGCGCCCATCTAGCAGACTCGCCCTTGTCTTTATTCTGGCTAATTTTTTATTTACGGCTTTTCTTTGACATGTCTCTTATCTATCAGATTAAAAGAACAGCTTGTAACAAATCAGTCTGCACGATTTACAACAGCATTAAAAGGGGACAAAGGGAGCAGGCAGTCAGTACCTGAGAGTCTGGTAGACGGCGCGGCGCTGCAGCTGATTCGATGGTTTGAAAATACGCACGAAACAAAATACTTGAATCCTGAAAAAGAGCCTTTGTACGTTTCTTTAGAAATCAAGCAATTCTGCATGACAAAGGACAATTAATAAGCCGTCTTTTCACGACCAGCAGCTGGTTTCCCCGTCAAGGAAAGTTGGAAAAAATTCAGACTGAATGCGCGCAAAAGCCCTTTGCGCGCAGACAGCAACCCAAGGTGACCCATTTGGCACAGTTAAAATAACCAAGCCGAGGTAAAAGCGAGGGAACTGTCAAAAACATTTAAGCTGAAATATCTTGAAATTGCAAATCCCTTTATGTGGAGGGACGCTGCCGATGTGGGTTAGTCGTACAAAGGAGGTGGTTAAGTTGGAGAGGCTTTGGAAACGGACACGTGGCTTCTCAATGAGAGCTCTTTTTGGACCCGCGTGGCTTGCTGTGGCACTGCACATTCAGCTACTTTAAAATGATCTAGCTTTGTAAATGTGTGTAGTAAACTTAACATGTTTACATGTTAACTTTAACAAAATAGTTTATAAGCTTTTTAACACCTCAGCACATTTATTACGTGTTTGTTTTAAAGCACTTTTAAAGCACAAATAAAATGCTCCAGTCTTCCAGCCTCTCGTGTAAATTTAAAAAACTGGATTATTGCTGGAAGATTTGATGCTATTTTCAAAAAGATACTTCTTCAAACAAACACTCAGTGGTTTAATTAACTTTATATTCATATTACTTTATAGTGAGTTCAGGGTTTTATTTTGCTGCAGCTCCTTTTTACCATTAAGTAATCTGCTGGGAGGGAATATTTTACTGATATAAATATAGAAATGTTAGCCTTGTGTGAATTTAAAGAGGCTAAGGTTTTATTCTTGGGTTAAAATTGGACAGGAAGCTGAAAATTAATTCAATTTACAGCCTGCAAAATAGGTATTTTCACTGTATTTTGCTGCAGCTTTATCCAGACACTAGACCTGCACTGATGGACTGGAGTCAGTCTCAGTTGCTCTCAGTGCTAGTCTTTTATGACTGTGGCTAGAAAAATGGACCAGCAACATCTTTAATTACAGAGCAGTTAGAAGTGACAGATTGTTTCAGTCTGCTGAAGTGGCTGGGAAGGAAACTGCTCGCCAAAGCCTTGAACTCCGACTGTTTTCTGCTGCAACATTTGAACCCATTCAGCTTTATATAATCTGTTTAACAGCTAATCAGTAATGTAAGATGAAGGACTGGCACGCAGCTTCACTTTTCTTCAGTTTCCCCCTCTCTAATTGAATATTCAACGCGCACGCCGTGCTCTGCCTGCCTTTTTCAGGGTGCTCAGAATGCGCCTTTTTAATTCTCGGCCCATGCAGAAGCGGTGTTAAAGGTTGAGAAATAATGAACTGCGCGGACATGGAAGTGACCTCTGAAAGCGCCACCGCTGCTCCGCAAATAAACGCTTCTGAACGATATTTTGGTAAAACATCCAGTGTAACATTTGGACCAAATTACGGTGGGTTTCCACTGCCGTAGTTTTAACTCCTGCCACCTTCAATCAGTCCACGTATAAACTTAAATACTCAGCCGAGAAAAGTTGGAATAAGAGGCGCCTGATCACTGAAGTAACCAAATAAACAACAAAAAAAGAGAGAATGTGGCAAGTTTTTAAAAATAGGCAGATGTAAATGGAAGATAATTCTTGCACCATGACTTTCACTCCGTATTTTTTTTTAATTTAAACACTTGTGCATCACGAATTGTGAGTCCTATATTCTACTTAGCCGAATGCATTGGGTTTTGTGTGTTTTAGCAAACAGCAGAAATTGAATTCATGCAGTTACATGAGTCTGTAGTGTGGCAGTGATTTCACTGTATTGCAACGTGGATTCCTGCAGTTTCAAGTAAGACTTTGTTTAAAAAAAAGACGACAGAGAGGCCAGCGAGGGTTCTTTGGTAAAGGCAGAGTGCACGCACGCACTTGGCGCGCACGACCCATGCGTACACGCACGCACACATACATATAGGTAAAACATTTGAGCATGGTTCACGAAGTTACAGTGTTTTCTGGCCGCAGATAAAGAAATAAAACGGCCAAAAGGTGTCACTTTTCGGAGTGTAGTTTCTGGGGAACTTCATGCCGCTGGAAGCAGATTTTGACTGTTTTCTGCAGACCTGTTTGATCCGCAGTTCAGTGGCTCTCTCAGATGTGCAGTGCGGAGCAGGAGCGTCATCTGGTGGCAAGAACCAGAGCTAGTTGATTAACATGGAACTGCACTACCAGGGAGAATTTTGACCCCAACCCAAAAAACCAAGTGCGGTTTTTTTGTTTGTTTGTTTGTTTTTTAGTTAAAAACTTCATTTTCACTGAGTCGCTGACAGTTTTTTCTTCTGTTGCAAAATACCTCAGATGGGGAAAAAAAGGCATGCTAGGTCTCAGCCACTAGGCCTACATGTTACTGACTGCAGAATCTCAACTAATCTCCAAAGGGCCCCATCAGTCTTGGGGGCCCCATGAATGCTCCTCATTCACACAGCAACACTCTTTTATATCGTCACTCTCAGTGAGCTTTCTGAAAGACTGTATGAAAGTTATAAAATACTCAGGCTTCAAGGAAAAATTACAAATGCCCATCCACTGTCCTACGCTGTTAGTTATTAACAGGCAAGAAAAAACACTTATTTCGACAATACCTTTGATTATAACTTGTGTGTTAAGGTGTTAGCTAAAATACTTAAAAGGGAGAGGGAGGCAAAGCTCAAAGGGTTTTAAACAAAGATTTGTGTGTTTCTCTTGGCAAAAACAGAAGTCAATAACAAAGCTCATATTTGATAGAATATTTTTTTTAAACTATTAACTTATTTAGTCTGAGTGCTGTAATCGTCCATTCTGACTACCAGGGCATTTGGGGTTTTATTTTAATATGGAGTGATACCCTCTCCTGTCATGTCTTTTCCCATCAGATGACATTTAACCCCTTGCCAATAAATAGTAAAAGCCCAAAAACTGTTTGTCAAAGTGGACTTCAAGTGGACTGAGTTACATTTTTGCTCGTTGGTTAAAAAAGCTTGATAGTGTTTTAGTACAAGCCAAGTGTTAGCAGAACTGACAATTCTGTTTTAGAACTTTTTATTTTTATAATTTCTTGTTGTAACAAAACTCATCAAGTGTCTTATGTACATTACTTCAGGTGCCGTCATCAGATAATGAAGACAAAACTCTCAACTGAAAATGTGAGGTTTTTCCTATAGATGCAATCCAGTCCATCATTTTCAGTATCAACAGGCAAACAAACATTGCAAAACAAACAAAAACAATTATATCTCATTTTGAATAAAAACTGTAATGATTTATAGAGACATCCAAACTCCAGTGTAAAAACACTGTATGACACCTCAATAACATCTGCATCTTTAAAAAACACATAGTAACTTCCTTTAACATCCAAACTCATGTTAACGGCGCTTACCCACGAGGAGAACAAAAGGTAAAATCATCTGATCCCGTGTTTGTAATATGCAAAGAAATGAAACAAAAAATCTGCAGATAAAATCATCTCACTTTGACTCAAGCACCAAACACATCAGATACAGTCAGCGTGCACACACTCATTCTCCAGTTTACTTTTCATTACATCAGATACTCTTCACTCTTTCTACAATGCTGGTTCTCATTACTGTCAAGAAGCAAATGCACATGAAAAATACCATAAAATACAATGCAATTACGGGAAATAGAGATACACATAAATTAACATCCTTCTTTGGGTAAATACTATCCATTAAAGGTCCAGTGTGTTGGATTTGGTGACATCTAGTGAGGAAGATGCAGACTGCACCCAAGTAAATATCCCTAAGCTTATTCGCCCCTTTAAATCCTGTAGAAGAACTTAAGCTCGCAAAAAAATAATAATGCAAAGGCCCTCTCTAGAGACATGCTGGACTTTTGAAAAGAACCAGCTTCCTCTGTAGATACAAAGGCATATTCTGAAGTAATGACATCTCACTGATTCCTTTTTCTAATGTGATGACACACTAAGGAAAACATGCTAATGAATATTATATTTCATTTATTTCATATTCTACAAATAGATCCCCTTTAATCCTACAAACTGGACCTTTATGTTTGCAATAAATCAGAAAAGGAATTTCTTTTTAAATATTAGTTTTTTTAAAAATTGCATCACTTCAGCTTATCACAATATGTATATTTAATAATATCAAGTGTATGTGAATAAAGGAATAAATAAACATCTGCAGCTACATGATCAAATTCATGGCTGTTGAACTGTTTAACAGTTTGATTGTCAGCTCCTCAGTTTATTTTTTGTCAACCTTTACGTTACACTTCCTGTATTCATGGCTTCGTCAACTCTTTCTCAAATACTTAATGGTTTTACAAAAAGAACCTGTATCTATTTACAAACATCCAGCCTCATTCAGTGACTGTCCTTCCAGTCACTCAATCTGTCTGTGGCTCCGGCTGTCAAATATCATGGATCTCCTCTGTGGCTGGTAGAAGCAGCTGGTTGACGTTTCCAGTCTCTGTCCACTTTTTGGAATAGTCATTTTGTTCTGAAGAGTGATCCCCTCCGGTGTCCTGAAGTTCTCTGCCATTTCTTTAGAAAAGACGTTCACTGCTGACGTGTCGTTTAGGCTCCTGATGGATGAGAGGAGCTTGCCATCGTCTCCTGATGGTGGGTAGTCCATAATTGGAAAAGGAGGGCTGAGCAGGATGAGACTTTGAGGTCTCTGCCTGTTTCTAAAGGAGGGTCTTTGTAAGAGGTTCCCTCTGTTTGGTCTGGGACAATCCACAAACACTTCCAGACTGGGAGCATGTCTCCTGGTTATGACTGGCAGCTCTGCAGTAGCTGTGGTCTTCACAGACTCAGCACATTTTTCAACATTTGGGTGCTTTTGGTGTTTGGGTGCAGGCTCTTTATTCTCCAGCTCCTCCTTCAGATCTGACATCACTGGAGGAGGTGTGGCATTGCTTTTTTCTGCGCTCATTTTTGGATATTCCTTTTCTTGTTCCTTCACGGTGTCAAAATCATTCCCATGTCTGGAGGGAGGTATCTGACTGTACTGCACCTTTGGAGGGACGACAGGCACAGCTTTGGCTTGGCACGTTTTTATCATGAAGGCTGTCCGCACCGATGACACGCTGACCGGGGCCGAATTGCGCCGAAGAGGTGCCTGCCTATCACTCAGAAAAAGCTCCAGCTCTGATGGCAGCCCGTTGTTCGCGGTTCCTGATGAGGTCAGTAATCCTCTCTGACTAAAGGAGAACTCTGATGAGTTGCGGTTTTGCTGATTAGAAATGTCTCTGATACATCGATGCCCCAAGTCTAAATTAAGTGAATATGGCCTGTGTTTAGAGAAGTAGTTTTCCTCTCTTCTCTCCGAAGCAGCTGCCTCATAAGACATCTGCCTGTAAAACCTCTGAGATGACGCTGTATTCTTTTGTTTTGTTGTGCTGCTTTTTCCTGTGTGAGGTTGTGCGGCGCTATTGCTGGTCACACTGACCCGTGTAGGTACTGATGGCAAAAACATCCATTTAGTTTCTTGTTTGCCGCTGGCAGGCTGGGGAACGTTTCCTGAGAGATGCTCAGTGCTCTTAAACAGAGATTGTTTGTCATTATCAACTGAAGGAGATGACAACTTTGCCTCCTCTAAGCTCTGAGTTTCCGCACAAGAACTGAAGGGTGACAGCTGGTTGAATAGCTCCTCCACGTCGGGGGAGTGGAGAGGACTGGTAACCAACTGCTTTGAGGAGCTAAGATCCTCCCAAGGCTCCACTAAGTCCAGGTCCTCTGAGTTTCTTCCACAACCTTCGTCATTGTCGTGGTTTGCCAGCTCCAGCGTGCTACATTTCTCCTCCAGACATACTGACAACCTTTGAATGACCTCCACCTCAGGATTCATGCTCTTCTTTGCTCCTTCATAGAAGACATTCTTGTCTCCTTGAGGAATTTCATGTTTCTCCGATTCCTTGTTGGTATGATCTGCTACCGAGAAGCCCTCAGCCATTGGAATATCCTCTATCCTCAAAGTGTTCATAACTTTATCTGAGAGGCTTTCCTCTAATGAAAGTTTGCCCTGTTTGGTGGAAGCTAGGTCATCTCTGTTTAAGGATGTGCATTTTTGATGAAGCTCCTCCGCAGTCTCATTAATAATTCTAGGATGGCAAGAATTGTCTGTGTTGTTGTAAAGGGAAAATGAGATGTCTGACTCTGAGGGCTGTTTCTTGGCAGAGTCTGATTCAGTGGTAATTATATGATCACTCGAAGAGGTATTTGAAGACTGCTCTCGAAATAACAAAGAGAGAGATGGAGAACTGCGGCTTCTTTTTGACTTGACATCCATTGTTAACTTTGTGACCTCACAGGTGCTCTTAGAGCCAAAAACAGGTTTAAAAGTCTCATCCAGCAGGTCAATTTCAGGTTCAGTTATCTTGAGTTCATGATGGAGGTCAGACCACAGCTCTTTCCCTGAAGAAGATCGCTTGTCCTGAGAAAGAATGAATATAAACAAACAAAACAGAAGAACATGAACTATAAGCAACGGATTCCACCAGTCATCCCAAAAACAAACAAACATAATCATCCCTATGTGCTGATTTTAGCCATAAATATGTGAAAAGTATCTGAGCAGTATTCACTCATTATACTACCTTTCAAGAACTTTGAATAAAAGAGGAGACATAAAAGAAAACTATATAATTGTAGAATTACAACTACAAAAGTTAAGAACCATAAAGAAAGCTTAAGCTCCCATGAAATATTATGTATGTTATGGGCTCTAGTGGAAGCACATCTTTACCAGTTGAATAGGCATTGGCTGATTGTGCAGTTTCCTCCCAGGAGATGGTGCTGCACCTTTGCTTTCTCTTGCATTTGCAAGGAATGGTGGCTCCAGTTCAGAAACATTCGTCCCCTCTGGACCTTCTTGCACCACTTCTTTGCTTGTATCTGAATAAAAAAAACAATGTTTGTACATGACAGCCCATTAAACATGTGTGACTTTATTGTTTAAAGTAACAAGTCATTCAAAACATGATAATGAAAGATGTTCTCACCCTTTGGCAGGACTTTAGAGCTTGGCCCCTCTGTGTTTTTATTCTCTGTTCCTTCCTGCTTCTTGGGTTCCATTTGAGGAAAAGTGTTGCTCTTTCCACTGTTGCTGCTCGGTTCAGAGCTCTCTTTGGGTTTCAGAGTAGCTGCTTTATCTTTGGCATGCCCCCTGCATGGTGTGCTGTTCGAGCTGATAACGGCTGACACGCGTAGGGGTACAGACACAGCAAAAGGCTCAGATATGTTGACGGCTCTGCGCTGATGTCTTGGCGAAGACTCCAGCGGGAAGAAACTTCCCGGAAAGGAAGGCCGAGAAGAGCTGTTGTGGGAGGAGCCTGAGTACAACATCCTCCTGTTTTTCGGCGACGTGGGCTTGTAGCCACTGAGGTCATCACCTTTGAACACCTTTAGTTGCTCTGGCAGTGTTTTCTGAGGGGTTGCAGAGGCTCCTGGTGACACTTTTTGGTTCATGCCAGAGCCCCAGCCACCTGTTGCCCCGCTCGCTTTCTTCCCTTTTATTTCCCAGTTTTGGTCTTGTTCACTCAGGTCGAAGAGTGAGTCAGATCCCAGCGTTCTGGATTTTACATCTGGAACAAAAATGCCACCAGCTGGATTGTTTCCTGTTCTGTCATCATCTGCGAAAGAAAAATAACAAAAATGAAAAATCCTCATTTTAATTGATTCAACACACCATTTTATTATGAAGCAAAGACAACATTTGCAACTTGTAAAATTAAAATATTATGGATTATTACAGATTACATTCATTTTGCTTTGTGTTTACTGCATATTAATATATGTTAGTTTTGCAGTCACCTGTTGGTAGGGAGCACAAGGACTCCATGCTCCTGGATGGACGAAGAGCTGTCTTTTCTGTGATTTAAAAAAAAAGAAAAAAAAGTTTCCATCAACTTTTTCTGAAAGAATACTCTTGAATGTGCATTAAAAACCTGACTCAAACATTTCTAATGACATTATGTAACACATGTGTAAAAAAGATGTTCATAGTTAACTCTCTGTTTGGACACACTACCTGTTATCCCGGGTGCTCTTATGAACACACTGCCGTTCCGGCTTAGTTTTCCCTTTGAGTCCACAGACCGTCCCAGGTTGAAGATGGACTTCCACTTCTTGGATTTCCCAGAAAACTTTCTCCTAATAGATAAACAGAGAGTGTTAAGCTCAGTGCTTTCCAACAACATGTTCTGACAGTGATAGATGTAAAATAAATACAGTGACCATACATCCATGAAACACTCTGAATACTGCAACTCTGTCATACTTGCTGTCTGATATGTCTATGACGGTGTGGTAGAGTGTAGCAGTGCTAGTGTCAGGCAGACTGTTCTCTCGCTGGCGTTCTCTATGCACAGGATGGTTTGGACTTAAGGAGCGGGCCTGGGCTTCTTCCAGGCTCATCAATTTCATCGGCCCACACTGGCCACTGATCGGAAGTGTGGCATACTTCTCTGCACACATCAGACTTGGTCCTGGAGAGGTGAAATAAGTCAAATTTTTCAATGGTGAACTAGCGAATCCGTTGGCCCAATAATACTCCCATAGAGGTATCTTGTTTTTTTTTTTTTAAATCGTACCTTCTTTGGGTTTGATCTGCACAGAATCACTGCTGAAAATCTGCTCTGTGTGGTTAAGAATAAACTCAACCACTGACTGTTGCAGGCGCACCTCCTGGAAAGCCATATCTCCATTACCTGATGATGCCTCGATGTCTTTAGATCTGAGAAAACCACAGACGAAAAAACTGCATATTTCCTCTAAACAGCTACAGAAATTTGTGTATTTCCTTTGACATAAACCACAAAAATGAGGATCTGTGAAGCCTAACTCACCTCAGTAGGTTAGGAGCCCAAACCAGGGCCAGGTTTCGTGTATGCATATTTGTTTGATTGCTTAAGGTGGCAAGGTGGGCCAAGTGCTTAGTGAGGTACTCCAGGGTCCTGAGGAAAGACCACAAACACTTCTTGTCACATTTACTTCAACATCTTTGCGTAAAAATATATCAGTTGTACAGCAGTCTGAACTGCTGAGAGTGAAGAGTGCTGAAGCTTACCTGAAGTGAGGAGTTGGCAGTTCTTTGACAACCCTCTGAATGTGTAAAAGTCTCTCATGATCCCCCTGGACCTTGACCACTTCCTGCATATGAACATACACGTTAAAAGAATTTACATGATGGTGATGCAAAGAATTTTGGTAGTCGTCATCATTATCATTATTATTATTTTAAAATCAATTATTTAATTATTATTATTATTATTAGTAGTAGTAGTGCTATCATTATCAAAAGTACTGAGTAATACTATGAGTAATATTACACTAACTTAAATTTTTATATAACCCAACCGGTTCTGTCAGATCACCGCCCACCTTGAGTCTTGGATCTGTTCCGAGTGTTATCCCTACTGCTTGCTCATGAGGGAATTGCTTTTAATTGTTGGGTCCAAAAAAACGAGTGTGGTCTAGACCTGTTCTAAATGTAAAGCGTCTGGAGACAACTTTGTTGTGATTCGATGCTATATAAACCAAAACTGACTTGACCTGACATGCACGATGAGTGAAATTAAAAGCTTTGGATGCTTGGCCCCTGTATCTTGCAACCATTGCTGTAATTGATATTTTCAGCTCCTCATTATGATTGAGAAAACTTATTTCTAAATTGACCTTTGCTTCAAATTTCTACTCACCCCCAAATATTAACTGAATAATTTGTCATGCTTGAAATCTCTGCAGCTTCGTAAAGTTCAGTCTAACAATTTAAACGTGTTGATAAACTTCAGCGTAAAGCTATGAGGTCTCCTGGTCTCCTAATCCAGTTGTCCCTTCTGAACTAATGTAAACAGACTAGCTGGAGTGCGTGCAGCTGAACTCATGTGACGGAGGGCAGAACAGCTGAGCATGTCTGATGCATTTGTTAGTCACAGGCAAGGTCGTAAACATATATTGTTAAAATGTGCTTTTGCACAGTCCTGTGCCACAAGATCAACTTTAAAATGACATATTACATTACAACATCTGTAAAAAAAAAAAAAAAAAAGTGTTTTACTCAATCTTACACAAAGCAGCAAGAGCTCAATGGACCCCTGCTCAGTGCCCATGTTGCTAAGACTGAGTTCATTCCTTCAAACTTGGTCAGGAAGCTCTACAACAGGGAAGCTCCATATTGGTGTGTTTTTGTTATTTAATGTAAGGTGAGGAGCTTTCCTAAAATAGTTCTGGAGTTTTTATGCACAAGCAGCACAAGATGTAGGAATGCTAGGGTATGCAAATGGCCCGTTAAGGTACACAGAAAGCTACACACAGCATGAACCAGGTCTTACAGTTTGGTATTCCTGTTTTCCTTCTCCTCTGCCCTACTCAAAAGTCTCTTTCATATCTGCTTTCTAGCCAGAAAACAGCCATGAAGCATCTCTCTGGAACTTCAATGTAGAGATTGTGTCCCACCAATTTCGACCTTATAGCCTGCCATTTAAAGTTTGAATTGACTGACTGTCATTACACTTTTACTGCTTTTGCTTTTGCTACATTACAAACATTCACCAACCCCATCCCCCTGTGATTGAAAAAGGTACAGAAACAAAATGTTCTCATCTTTAAATGAACCCAGAACAGCCTGGCAACAGGGTAGCCCACAGAAAAGACAAACATTAATATACAAATAAAAAGCAGATCAGCTCTTTCAATCGGGGCCTGTCATACAGTCAGTATAGTACAGTGCAGTGCCGTATGCGTCTTTTTATGACTTTCAAACAACAAAGAAGATGATGGTCATACTGTGGTAAAATGGATGTTTTGGTGTTATGTAATGCAGTCTGTTGTTTGCTTATAGTTCAGTTGACATCTGCTAATGATATTGTATGCTTCACGGAAGAGATGAAACATGATAATAAATAAGGTCTAAATAGTGCTGACACAAATACACAGAGCACCATGTGGAATAAATACTGCTCACTGACATCTGGTGTCAGGCTTTACATTCTGGCTGTTACTAATTAGTGTCTGTAAAGAAATAAATCTGCAGTCAAACCATCATGGCGGCCTCACATGATTAACTTTTCACTTCACGAGCAAAACCGTAAGTGTGTTTTGAATGTACTCACGGTGAATTTGCTGTATAGCTCGTATGTGAGCAGAGGATTGGGTAGCTCCCTGAAGTAAAGCTTACATAAGGAACCCACACAGTGGATGTCCTGGAGGTACACTTCCTTTGTAAGGTCAGGGCACGCCTCAGAGATGAATTCCTGCCTGCACACACATACACACAGTTAGCTGAATGCTTTGATTGTTTAACACCCATGCAAACTCCTGATGCACCATGTTGCTTGACAGATGGAAGTCTATCCAGTCCACTAATATTGTAACAGCAAAAACAACAACAAAAATATAAATATTAAAGCTAATTAAGAATGCTGGGAAGTACATTAATTATATAGAATGTTTATAGAGTTGATAGATACAATACTAAAACATGTTATTCAGTCATTATTTTTTATCACCTGAGGTCTAATATTTTCTATATTCTGAGGCTTTTAAGCATTGCTGTGCACAAAAGATTTTGTATGAGTACCTGAGACGCTGGATATTTGAGGTGACCCCCGACAGTCTGTAGATCCCGTCCACAATTCCATGTTTCTCAATAAACTCTGCACATTTCCTTAGAACCTGAGGAACTGAAGTTAACATTGATGTCAGTTGCATATGGTTAAAAAATCACAGTAAAGCAACTTTTTCATTTGGCTCTGTCTATTTTACATTGTACATATGCACACTAGACATGATGGTCACTTAAGCTATTAAAAGCAAGAGAAGGAACTAACTGTACATGCAACATTTTAGCAGTAACAATGCAAAAAAGGTTTACTTCATGCTATAGGGTTTGTTCCACCAGGTCTGTTTTCTATTCCTTAGGGCCGCTGATTGTAGGTGGACTTTGACAGGAAGTTAAAAATGGTTTGTTTGTTTCAGAGGAAGGTTGACACACCCAGTCCTTGTAGCTGGTATTACTTACGACATTTCCTCTAATAGAAAACGGCTTTTGAAATGTTACCACTGACCTACAGTGCACAGCTTTCTGAACTGCAGAGCATCACCCTCTGTACACAGATGTGCTCAGCTGCAGACTCGATGTGGATGAATCACATGCTGTGATAATGTCTGACCAAAACTTCCCCTTCGTTAACACTAAAAATAACAAGTGATTGCAAATCAGTGCACTTGAAAAAAGTGATTCTGAAAATGAGTGTGATGTGTTTTTGAATGCTTGGAATTTCTTTTTAAATGCAGACAATCAAGATAATCCATTTTTAACTACAGTAAAACAATAGAGCAACTCTTTCCCCATACAGAATAAAGTATATCTTTTTACAGTGTATCATATTTTCAGAACCAACAACCTGTAAGCAGGGTGTGAAATTAAGTTGTACTGAATTATGTCAGTGCAGGTGTAAAGAAAATACTTGATATTCATGTGTAAAATCAGAAGTTGTTATAAAACAACTGTCCATCACAGTTAAAAACAATTATCCATAAAAATATTAATACTTTTTGTCTTTAAAAAGCTTTAGTCCAAGGGTGTAAATCCCAGGGGGTGGGGGCTTAAAGGACATGTCCCCCCACTTCCTGACAGAGTCAACCCAACAATATGGTTTTAAAATATAACATTAGTTTATAGTATGATTTTTAATATCATAATAATGTGCACTGAAAGCACTTGTGCTGATTATAAAAGCAAACAAAAGAACAAAAGATGAAGTCCCCACCCACAAACCCACCCAAGCCTCAGAGTGGTTTAGTCCATAGTGATGTTTAGTACTTGAACCTCTGGTGTTGGCAAACAGTACTGATTGTGTGTGGAGTGAGAGAGTGTGCTCTAAATGTAAAGTAAATGATTACTTTTATATTGAACTTAAGACAGACAAAGTTTCAAATTAAAGGGGTCATTTGGACACTATGGGCTAACATAAATAGCTAGCTGTCTAGCTTTTCAGTATACAAATAAATGCAAGCGTTAGCCAGTTTTCCTACTGTACTACTAAAAAATGGTAACTAGGTAAAGCTAATGTTAGCCTAATTGACATTAGCTAACTAGTGTTGGTGTTATGCATCTTATGTAATGCTACTGACTGAAGGACACTGAGGGTGAACTCTGTAAGACAAGTAGTAAAGATAAGTAAATGGGGGAGAACAGCAGAGAGGCTGATTGAGGAAAAGTTCCACAGCACAGCACGCCCTCCGTATAATTAACACTTCCTTCCTTGGTGTGCCCCCCCCCCCAGTAAAATTAGATTTTTGCCCCTACTTTCGTACCAATGCTGATTTACATTTCTAAACTCTTTGTTTGTACGAATGAACATTATTTTATTGTGTAGTGTCCTTATAATTAACTGCACTCATATTGTTGTCTCTTGTGGTAAATACAAAACTGATAATCTTGCAAAACAAAATCATCCTTAACAAAGTTAAAGAATATTCTTGGTGATTCACTTTGTAGTAAACAACAAACACCAAGATTCTGCTGTTTACATTCTCATCCATTTGACTTAAGTGACTTTCAGTGACATGTCTGTGGTTAAATGATGGATGATGAACAACAGCGGAGCCTTCAATTAGTGCGTCTCTGTCTCTGCACTGAGGAGAGGTTTCTGCTTCGATGTGCTTCACTTTTTACAGATACAGACCTTTTTAAAGACACTTTACAAAGACACATGAAATAAAATCAATGCATGCTGTGCAAGGAGGAAGATTTGAAGTTAACCATTTGACTAAGCCCTAACACAATCACCAGATGTAAGTTATTTGTTTCCACAATGATGTTTAGTGTTCCATTACATGCTGAAGCTGCAGCTGCTGCTCCGTGGTTGGCTTTACAACAAACCCTTACAGCCCTGCAGTCTTCCTCTTTTGTTGGGTTTATAAACCCTTTTTTATGGCAACATTGTTGTATATTGACTTTTAAGGTTTAGGGCCAGATAGACAAAACGTTGTTATTAAACTGTTGACATGACAACAAGTCTAGTTGCCTGGTGATTCAGACAATTGTTTTTCTGAAATGACTGTAGTTGCACAAATGTTAGAAACAGTTTACAGAACTACATTACGTGTGGGTTTCGTTCCTTTTTTACATCTAGAGTAAAACTTTTTTGGAGCAATCTAAGTAACTTGTAGTAGTCAAGAAGTTTTTTCTTCTTCACGTTCAGAGGTTCAGAAGTATTTTTTAGTTTTTTTCTCTCCCAAAAACCAAGAGATTGGAATTATAAACATGTAGCCTAACTTTTTTATTGTTTTAATTTGGCAAATGGGGTTTAAAAAAAAAATCAATATAACATTGTTCTGGTTAATCAGCAGGGAACGTGTGCATTTGGTTTACTTTACCACTCTGCTAGCAAATAGCCTACATCTCAAAATAGAAAATATAAGGTCACTATATCCAAAATCTAACATCTGCTTTGTGTCTATTAGTTTAGTTCAGCCACGTAAGGCTATAATCTAAAAACACAATATGTCTGCTGGACATCCATGATAGAGCAACACAACCTAAACCTCCTCCCTCACTTCCTGCCCTGAACGCCCCGCCTCACACAGAGTCCACTCTAACAGGTCATCCTTAAAGTTGTCCTCGACACAGCTATTCATATGCCTCTGCACGTGGGAGACTTTTGTTCGCTCTCTTTTTTTAACACACCATTCTGCTTGCCCCATTAAAAAAAAAAAAAAAAAATCACAGATGATGCTTGTGAGCAAAGAAGTCGTACAGTCAGAGCAAAGAAAATAAATTAAAGAAAACAACCCATTTAAGCAAACCTCACCGCATATTTGAATATTTGTTTAAATATTTAGTTTTTATACTTTTTTGTTCCCGGCTCATTAGTGTCTCATCCACAGGCAGCAGCACCGCCCAGTCTTTTGCCAGACACAAAACTAGTCATAGGAAAGTCACTGTATAGTCACTGTAGGAAATTGACAAAAAAATGGAAGAGCCACACCCAGAGTCACAAATGACCATTTAATACAGAAAAAGGCAGAGTGAATGGCCTTGTTAAATATGAAACACATGTATACCTATAAGTCATATATATGAGATAAACTGGGACCAAAACCTGTATTTGTACTTTCAAAGACATTTTTGTCCTTCCTGTCTTATGTTTTTACCTCATGATAGTTATTAATAAGGTTGTGAATGCTATAATAATCATGTAAATGACTAATAAGGTAAATTTTCAGTATAAATGTTGTCCTCCATGTATAAGTCAAGTACTGGGTGAAAGAAATAGTGTACAGTTTGATGATAGCTGCTTGGAAAGGAGTGTTAGTTTTTAAAAAAAAACAAAAAAAAAAAGCAAAAGCAAACATTTACCATCTTGTCCTGAACTCTGGAGATGTTCTATCAGGTCACAGCCGAACGCATTTTCACTTCCTTTCTTCTTGGACTTCTGTTTAGTCCCTTTATTCTTCATGTGGCTCCAGTTAGTTAGCAATCCAGATGATTAAAACAAGCAGATCCTTGGAAGCACAGCGATCGATCCATATGACCCCGACAAAGGTTGAGTTTGTAGGTCAGAAAAAGCAGCCACATAGAAATCCCAGCGTTACGCTCCCAACCGTCTGCATCCGCTCACATTCTGACTAACCACACTGTCGGAGGCTGAGAGCAGAAGTGACGTCACATTTTGAGCTTTTAGTGCTTTAAATTGTCATAACTTGAGGTGACGTTCAAAGAAAAGAGCGATGTGAGTGCTGCTTTGCTGGGACGTGGCAGGCAGCTGTGTTATCTCTGAAGGATTTGCAGAAACAGCATTAGAATCGGTTGGTTTCCTGTTGTTTTTTTACCCCCAGCCAGTCTCTGCTCCTTTTTATCTCCTCCTCTTTTCCTTCATTCCTCACAGGCTCCCCTTTTTCAATGGCTTCTCTGTAGCTGAGAAAGCACACATGTATCAAGAGAGGCAAAGCCCCTCAGACACAATAGTTTTTATTTTTATTCAGGTTTCTGCTGTAAGGTTTTTTAAAAAATATTCTATGTTTAGAGATGAACTCGTGGCAGTGGTGTGGCAGGGATTTTTGAAATGTTGAGACTGTGTAAAGGGGAGGGAAGTGAAGTGAGGGGAGGAGAACAGCTGACTTCTGTTTCTCTCCTGGTTTAGGAATTACTGACCTCTTTTATCCCTTTCTTTTTTTTTTTTAAATGTACCCAAACTTGGAGCTAACGGGAAAGCTGCTCTCTGCCTTCCTGAATGTTCCCAATGTATACAATTTCCTGTGCAAAGAGCCCGGGCTCGAAAACAAAAACAGACGGGTTCTGAAGGAAGAGGGAAGTGGGAGGTGACTGAAGTGAGGGCCTGAAGGGCACAGATGGGAAATGGGGGGAGATTGAGGGGGGTTGGGGTGAGGAGATGGACAACACACATGGTTCTTGTTACGAAGTGCTATGTGTTTCATGGTTTGTCTTTATAAACCAGACTGCAACTTAATTGCAAAGACATAAACAATGAGTGTATTAAGTGTCGAGCATTGATTTCTTCTAAGACTCAAAGGTATATTTTCTGCTTCCTGTCTTGAATAGATGTAATCTGATTACATTCCAACACCCCCCTGAGAAGGATCATGAAAAACTTCCTGGGTGGCAATGACACATTCTTTATATTTGTAGCCTTTCAACGATTCAATATGGAAGATTATAGATGGTAAAGACAAAATTTTTTAGGTTTGAAATTTTATGGCAGTAAATACTGAACTTTCTTTGAGGAGGTACT
>JAQLOL010000006.1:11646426-11669156 GCA_029783665.1 Naso thynnoides
ATTTCCTTCCCGCACAATCTGCTCTGTGCTGAATTTATGCGCCGTGCTCCGGCGTCCGGCAAAAATAGAAGCTCTGCATATGTGTTGCGGAGGGCTGCCGGACGCCGCAGTTGTTCCGGAGCCATGACACAGCGGAGCCGGAGCCTGTGTGAGTTGACACATTGACTAAAACGGAAATGTATCGACTCCGCCGCCGTGGCGGAGCCGTTCTGAAGCCGTTCCGCATCCAGTGTATTTTAGGGGTTACGTCCACTTCGAGAAATAGTCACCAGTCACTAGCACATACTTATTTTTTCTTTGAGTTTCTGGGAGGGGGCTCAGAACATCAAGTGAAAAACATTCATAAGGCCAGGAGGGGACAAACAAAGGGAGTGTGTGGATTGCGCCCCTGATCTTTACAAGAGGTGCAATCCACACACTCCCTGCACCACCGCTTCGCATCCCTGAACCAACTCAGCCAGTGGAACCGATCTTTCACTTTAGCTTGCAATTTCTGGATTACCAAATGACCTCCAGTAACGGTATTGTGCAACGTAGCCAAAACGGTGGGGTCCATAGACCTAGGCAACACAACCTGTATCCTAGATGCTGCATCAGAATGGGAGGGAGGGACACGAACTAAACGGTGGTCCTGAATCTGAAGTTGGTCCCACACAGGGACATATTTCCTCAGGCTTAGCCTACCCTGTAACTCCGCCTGTACCACCCCATCGTCCCCTTTAAGTTGGAGAAGTTGACTAATCTCTTCATCCTGTCGCTGAGCTTGAGCCAATTCATCCCCCAGATCTACTCTAGGGGACCCCTGCTCCCGGGCTGTGACTGCAAACAGTGGCACATTGGATACAGACAGTGAGTTTGTGACATCAGAAGGTAATGCCTGAGTAACGGCCCCCTCAACAAAGGCCAGCAGCCGAGACAATGCATTGGCATTAGCATGCTGTTTCCTAGGGCGGTGCACTGTTTCATAGTTAAAGTTAGCTAACTGCTCTACCCACCGAGCTAGCTGCCCCTCTAAATCCCGGAAGTTATGCAACCAAAACATACGCAAAACAAACTGCTTCCCCAACAAATAATGTTTGAAGAACTCTGTAAAAGTTACCATGGCCAGTAGTTCTTTTTTTGTTGTTGCATACCTACGCTCTTCCTTAGTTAGAGCCCTGCTGGCATATGCCACCACACGTTCAACACCCCCATCCTCCTGAGACAGTACAGCGCCAATTCCCACATCACTGGCATCGGTATCTAAAATAAATCTCTTTTTGGAGTCAGGGTACGCCAATACTGGAGCTGTAATCAAACTGGACTTCAACTGCATAGAGGCCTGCTGACATTCATCCCCCCACTTGAACCTCCTCCCCTTTTCAGTTAATCGGTGCAATGGGCGGTCTATGTCAGCAAACCCCTTTACAAACTGCCTATAATAGGAGGCTAGCCCAACAAAGCTTTTAACCTCGGTCTGTTTTTTTGGCACTGGCCACTCACGCACGCTTTCAACCTTGGCAGGGTCAGCCCTGATCCCCTCAGCTGAAATAATATGTTCCAGATATTTGACTTGAGTTGAGAAAAGTTCACATTTGGATGGCTTGACTTTTAAGTTAGCTGCACCCAGTTTGAACAACACCTCATCCAAATGGCTGAGGTGTTCTGGAAAGGTGCCGCCAAAGACAATAATATCATCCGAATAGACCAAACAGGTGGTCCATTGTAAGTCTGCCAACACCAGGTCCATAAGCCTTTGATAAGTGCTGGGGGTGTTGCACAAACCAAAACTCAGAACATTAAACTCAAAGAGCCCCTGTCTAGTGGCAAAAGCCGTTTTAGGTCTGTCCTTGGGATCCACCTCGACCTGTCAGTAACCACTGGCAAGGTTGAGGGTAGAAAACAAGGTGGCATTGGCTAAGCTATCCAAGGCGTCGTCGATCCTTGGAAGGGGGTAGGCATCTTTTGTAGTGACATCATTAAGTTTACTATAATCTACACAAAATCTCAATTTACCCCCTTCATCCGTACTGGCACAATAGGTGTGGCCCATGGACTACATGAGGGCCGTATGATCCCGTTTTCTTGCATTTGTTTTAAGTGATCTGCAACTTCCTGTTAAAGATGCAGGGGAACTCTACGGGGCACCATCTTGATGGGCTTTGCATCACCTGTATCAATACTGTGTGTGGTAAGGTGAGTTCTCCCTATGTCGGTGTCACTAGTACTAAAAACTGAAGTGTGTCTGTATAACAGGTCATAAACTGACTGAAGCTGAGCAGGGGAGAGACCCCTCTCTTCCAAACCCAACTCCTTTATTAAAGAATCACCTGAGATTGGGTGTGTTCCTGAGAGCTCCTCCCCCCTGTCATCTACACTATCCATGATGGTGATATCAGTGAACAGGGTGCCAATTTTCATGCCCTGTTTTAAGATTAGAGGATCTTCAGTGACATTGATAACTCTGACAGGTACCCTACCCTGGTTAACATTACAAATAACTCTGGCTACAAACACATCAAAATGTTTAGACAAAGAGGCCAGAGGCTCCATCATGCCCGTTGTACATCCCCCTTGTAACCCTCCAACAGCCCCAGGGATGATAAACTCATTTCGGGGGGGTACGATGACATCTGTGTGAACAGTGAAAACTTGGGGTGTGATTACATCAGAGGCAGGGATCAAGGGGAACTTTCTTCCCGGCAGATGGCAGCATCGGCTACCCACGTCTACAACAGCCCCATATTTGGACAGAAAATCAAAGCCCAGCAGAATTTCAGAAGTGGGAACATCAGCCACCAAAAGCTCTACGACCAGGGCTAGCGAGTCTAACTGACAAACTGTCTACCACTGCCCCACCACACACATGGGACCCCCATTGGCCACAGAGGCATCACCTATGTACTCCATCAAATCCCCACCCCCATTAGTCAAATTCAACCACACAGATTTGGGGATGATGGAGGCATTCGCCCCCGTGTCAATTAGCACATGAAACTCGGACTCACCTATTTTCGCACGGAGATACATCTCAGATCCATTTTGACTATGGGAGGCCATTCCGACAGAGCAAGAGAGGGGGGCGGGCATTTGGCCTACTGTGCCCGCCTCTAGTTTCCTGACAAATAAGGGCAGTCTCGTTGTAGGTGTCAGTTGCAACTGCACTCCCAGCAGACCTCACCCCGATTAGAGGCCCGGCTGACCGGGCAATAAGAAGCTGCTGTGCCTGTGCGTGCAGTGGCCAGAGCCCTATTTGAGTGTTTAAATGACTGCATAGTGCTCTGGAGAGTTTTGACCTCTTGACAGAGCCCCTCTACTACCCCGAAGAGTAACTCATTTGTTTATCATTTGTAGATTTTTCTACCACACCACGCACTTTTGTGTCTGGGTCGAGACGGGTTTGTTCCAAGCTCCATATGAGCTCAAGCTCGGAGGCGAGATTAATTGCATCTTCAAGTGTAGAGGGTTTAGCACTACGGAGATTAACACGCAAGTCCCCACTACCTACGTGTTCAATGAAATGGTCTCTGGCAAAAAGATTGCGGGTAATTGTGTTGGCGTTTGGATAAGCTTTAATAATCAGTCTGCGCAATGCGTTGCCAAATTCTCGTGCAGTCTCATTGTGTAGCCGGCGTCACGCTAAAAAGCTTGCACGATTCCAATCCCCACTGTTACAAGGCTCTAAGCATCTCCCCAACGCCTCTTTCAACCGTGTGTAATTCCCACGAGACTCGGGGGAGAGCCCATTATAAATATCCCACGCCCAGCCGGACAACAAAAGGGACATAAACTTAAATATCAGATCCTCATCCCAGTGATTCACCTCAGCTGCCATTTCACATTGCCCCACCCAGTCAGACCACTCTCGCCCGGTGCCAGTGAATGTCTCTGGCATAAACACGGGATGCACTGCATTCATTGTGGAGGAGATCTGTTGATTTACCCCAGGTATGTCATTGAGCTGGGCTGACGTACTGCTCCCCGCTGATTGTGTGTTCTCGTCCTCTGACATTTTGAAAGGAATTTAATCCCACCGCTGCCACCAGTATAATAAACAAGCCCGGTAAGGGTTTAAGTCAGAGGAGAAAACCACAACACTACTGAGGAGTATAGAAAATAGGTAAGTCTTTATTTCATCACAAGTAAATTAAAATGCATACAGAGGACACAGGTGGAGCACGAGGACGGCAACTACACGCAGGTAAGTAGAGATGCTATCACAATAAAATCGAATTAACATAAATGGACAAATACAATATACAAAATTATAATGACAGGATTAAACTTAGCTCGCTGAGCGCCGGCAACACTACAAGCTGTGAGTGCCACCTCCCCCCAGTGATGAGTGCGCTTGCAAACCAAACAGGTCGGCTCCCTCCAGCAACCACCAAGTGGTAGCCCTCTCTTTTTATTCACCTCTTCCCAGTCTACCTGCACGGCTGCAATTAATCAGTCCATGATTGCGCTGCTTCCCTCATGAAAATCCCCCACACACAGGTTTACTACAATATCAAAAGTCCAACTGACACCAGTGTTAGGAACATTTCTTCTGCCAGGGTAACGCAAAAGGGGGTGAGTGCTCTTCCATTCCTATTTATACCACATGGTGCCCTCACAGAGTCTCACACTCAGTCTTTTACAGCTGACGTCAGTTAAGTCAATGAGGGTTCAGGGCTGGAGTCTTTAGGGGGTGGATTGGAATTGGGCCATACACCTGTCTGTGTGGTCACGTCTAGAGAGAAGCAGCAGACTATGCTGCTGCTGCTTCTCTGTTTTGCCAAACTACGGAGTGGCCCGAGGTTCAAATGTCACAGCATTAATCGCACGCGTTAAACAAAAAACAGTGCCGTCAAAAGCATTTTGCGTTAACTTTGACAGCCTTAGTTACAACAATATCATTTATCATGTCTCCTTCCCCAATAACCAATGAGTAAAAACCACATAAGGGCAAATCTTACCTGGGTCGTGGTGGCATTAATGGGATTTTAAAAAAGCCGGGTAAGCCCCCAACATGTCATAACGCAGTAACTTTTCCTTATACTCAGCATATCAGCAGGTTAATCAGATTACTTTGCAGGCTGGTAATTTTTTTTTCTTTAAGTTTCTTTATTCTGTCTTTGCGCTGTTGTAACCCAGACTTTCTCACTCTCATTAAACAGCTATCTTCTCTTATTTTGGATACACTTACAAACTTTGCTCCAGTATAACTCCCCGAAGACACTAAATAAGTTGACATGGTTTTTGTAATTGTCTTGTGATTGACCATAATAGAACATAATCACTTAGTATGGAAAGTTTTATTGCATCCTGTAATTGTGTATGTACAATGTGACTCATAAATCCTTTGGTCTCACTCGGGTAATTTCAGAGCCTGTGTTGTCTTCTGGTTTAATGTCATTCCAGGTTACCAGTCAGGTTTTTGTGCAGAACATCTTGTGACTTAGAAATACTCAGTTTATTGTAAATGAGACACTGTGTCTCAGAAGAAACAAAAACAGCACCTTAAGGATCGAGTACAACATTTTTAATTGTACAAAATCTTTTATTACTATTGGAAGTGTACATCAGAGTTATACTGGCAGTAATAAGAGTGATAAGATTCGGGTTTAGTGCAGTTCTGATAATGTTTTCCCTTATGTGTGTTGTCATCTTCCTGTCAAAATGTTAGAAAATGGGTAGATGAAAAGGTCTACATCTAACTGAATTTCAAAATGAAGTCCAAATACACCTTATAAATGGGGCTGAAGCTGAAGTTTGACACGTCCGTTACATTAGAGAGCTCCTCCTCGACTCCTCAAAGCTCAAAGATAGAGTGACTGTTCCGCTGCCAAAACTCACCCTTGGCTTATGCTTTCCTGAGGCAGAATCACAGTCATTGCCGTTGGTCTTGAGGCTGATGGATGAGGATGGAGTTGAGGCAGAAGATCCAGCAATGCTGCCAGACTTTTTTCTTGTAGCTGTATTGTGTTTTAGTGTCGCTTTTGCAGCCACTTTGAAAGCATGGGCTGCAGTACTGCATCGAACTTCCTCTATGGTGTTCCTTGAAGGTTTGAAGAGGATGATGTAGACTTTATTAAAGAAGATACAGCCCAGCATCCCAAAGCTGGAAGCCAGTATCGCAATGACCTCAACGGCGGAAACAAATTTGCCGTAAGTACTAAAGTATGCAGGGATAAAAGAGATCCAAACAATGAAGAATATAAGCATGCTGAAAGTGATGAACTTGGCCTCTGTGAAGTTTTCTGGAAGTTTGCGTGATTTAAAAGCAAAGAAGAAACAAATAGCTGCCAGGAGGCATGTGTAGCCAATAAGAAAGCCAAGAGCCATAACAGAGCCCTCATTGCAGGTGATGAAAATGATCTCATCAATGTCGTGATTCCTGTAGCTTGAAGGAGGGGCGTTGTAGAGCCACACCACACATATCATGACTTGGACAAACGTGCACAGAAACACCAACAGAAACTGCAGGTTTAATCCCCACCATTTGCGATGGAGACTTGTAGGGATCTTGGCTTCAAACACCAAAAGGACTCTGTTAGTTTTAACGAGGATGCAGGAGATACAAAGAACAAAACTGATCCCAAAAGCAGGTTGGCGTACACGGCATGTCCAATCCTGTGGCTCGCCGATGAAGATGAGCGAGCTGGAGAAGCAACAGATGAGTGAGAAGAGGAGGACGTAGGACAGCTCTCGGTTTGTGGCCTTCACTATTGGGGTGTTGCGAAATCTGACAAAGACTCCAATCACAAAGGCTGTCAAGACGACGCCTAGTACTGCACATATGGCCAAAGCAACCCCGAACGGCTCTGTCCAGGCAAGAAACTCGATTTCCTTCAAGAAGCAGAATGTGTGGTTCCCATTGGACCAAGAGTTGTTTGGACACTTGGTGCAAATGCTGGCATCTGTATCAATAAAAAAAATCTGTGTTAGACCTGCAACATAAGGCAGGTGCACCATTAGCAGACCTGAGATAGTGAATGTTCAGCATCTTTGTACCTTTATGGTTACTATACTCTCCATCTGAGCACTCAGTGCATTCAAAGCAGCATGTGGGCATACTGTCTATGATCCCCTTTCTTGTGCCGGGTTCACAGTCCTCACTGCAGTTAGAGAATGGCACCTAAGAGAAATAAACAGTCAGAAACTATACATGAGAAGGATAAGAAAATGCACTTTTAAGTGTTAAAATGTAATTGGTTTGGCAATCCAAAAAAAAGTATGTCTGCAAGCTGCATCCAAGTACTGATATGCAGTTTATGCATTAAACAGTAATGGGCACTTAACATTGAGGGAGATCTGCATAATGATGTTATTCCTTTTCATAAATAAATAACATTTTTTTATGAATTTTGTGGAGTTCATCAGTATGTCATAGTGAGTCAAGACAAGCATGAAATGGGAAGAAAAAGATGGAATATGACTTTGAAAATGTCCCCTGCAGGCTTCAAACCATGAATGTTGTTTTTCAAAGTCATTAACTCAACATCTACCACACCAAGACTCGTTAAAGGGTCTTGCGTTTTCACAGACTAAATTGTAATTGTAATATCTATTAGAATTAGTTGAGCGGAAAATTTTAATATTCACCAAAATGTGAAATTTACAGATAAAATTCTGAAGTCACACATGATTTTGACTAACACAGAAGTGGCATTTTGATATTTTTTGTCACCTTTGATAAAACATTTGGCAAATTGGAACATTTTTTACAAAATGATCAAGTTTTACTATTTTTCGTCCTTGCTGCAATTGACTGTTTCAAGTCCGAAGTATGCCAGAAGGGGGAAAAAACATGAATGAGAACATCCTCTGCGAAACAGTTTAACTAACCTCAGAACTGTAACCATTCCACAAAATCTTTGTCTTGTCAATGAACAGCTTGGCTCCTCTCTTTGCATGCATATTGTAGTATCCAACTTCTTCAAACACCACGGAGCCGTCCTCAGCAGACCTGTGCCAGTTTATGAGGGTGTAGTTTGCTGTCTGGTCTGCGTTCTCATCGAAGTGCATCTTTTCCCCCATACTGTTGGTGTAGTTCAAATGTCTGAGCTGCTTCAGAACCTGAAAACAGGATCAGTCATTTGGATGATTCACACTGGCTACACTAAGGATTAATTATTTATCTGCTTTGGTTTAGAGTAAATGAGCAACATTCTACCTGCCATGCTTCCATTTTCTTTATATCTGCACACGAATTGTTGGCAAAAAGTCCATGTCCAGGTGTGCAGGTGAGTATGTCTTGCAGGGCGTGTGCAATGGAATAAACTGCAACATACACATTATAGGAGATGCGAAGATGTGTGTGGTCCAAATACGGCGTTTCAACACTGGTGATGTCTTCCTCACCGGTACACAAAGGCCTGAAACTAGTGCTGTCGTTCTCACTTTCTTGCAGTCTCAAGCTGTCTTCCAGATAACAGTTGAAGGTTTCCTCCCAAAACTCCCTGACAAATTCATTGTGACTGTCTTTCTTTGGTTGGACTTGTTGTAAGAACTCCCTAAAGCCTGGTATGTTTCCTGCCTTTAGAGCAAAGCCAATAGTCCCCACCACAACATCAAGATACTCTGGTTTAGCAATAAGGGAGGAGCTTGACCACGCTTCACTGGCTAACCAGATCCGATCTGTGATGTTTCTTCTGACCATCTCTTTGATTAAAGGCTCAATATCTGGTCCACTGGCGAACACGACAATAACTTTAGCCGTCGAGTTCTCTATCCTGTCAGCCAGAGCTTGGATTTCATGGTCCTCAAAGTACTGAGAAATCAGCTCATTCAGATGAATGCAAATGTCTCTCTCTTCCATCTCCTTCTCAAACTTTTCAATTCCAGGGCGTCCGTAGTCGTCATCTGAGGCCACAGCAATGACCCAGTTCCACTGGAAGTACTCAATAATGTCTGCCATGGCTGTAGCCTGGTACTCATCTGTAGGAATGGTTCTCATGAAGGACTTGTACTGGTTCTTGTTGCTCAGTAAGCGACTGGAGGAGGCATAGCTGATCTGAAACATGGAAATGTCAGGTAATCTTTGAAGTTTTCATCCTGTCCTCCTAATTGCTGTTAATTATCTTTATTTAATGCAAATATTTTGCTATGTTGTTTATAACACAGATAATTTCAGGAGGATTTTTGTTTCATGCAAAAGGTCAAATCCACTGCAAATGAATTGTATGTGGACAATTTCAGCATATAGATTTGGGACATTTGCTCAGTTTTAAGGCCACAACCTAAGTGAGCAATTGTAAATATTGTGATACTGATGTAGCGACTCTTAAGTTACTCACCTGAGGAATGTAAAAAAGACCCAGTAGGTTTGCGACTGCTGTGGAAACTGCAGATCCAGCTGCTCCTACAACTGCGATGGTTGCTGGGATGTGATCGGTGCAGTTACAAAACTCATCTAAATTCAGGGAGTCGATCTTATTTTGGGCCACAAAACTCAGCGTGGCTTCCAGAGCTTTCGACACTGTGTTGCATGTGTCAAAGATCCGGTATCCCAGAGTGATGTTGGGCAGGAGAGTGCTGCTGTTGTTTATCTCATCGATTGCAAAAATCATAGCCTGGAGCCAACGGAAGCCACGGAAATTGAACCTATAGAAGCAGACAAGGCATAGATTTAGTTGAACTGAGCACACCCATTCGTTCGAATAATTACTGCATTACTGTCTGGCTCTGTCTGGCTAGACCAGTCTCAAACTTTACCTGACACACTGTGTGGATTCAGGCCGGGCTGCGAGATCTTGGTCTTTGGATGCAACACCAAAGTGAATGGGGAAAAGCCCCCCAAGCAAAATATCACCAGTCATCTGTGCTCTCTGAATGGGCCCATATGTTGAAATCACATAACTGGACCCCAACAGTAACAGATAACACAGAACTAGTCTCATCCTTCTTTTCTTTCTAATAGGCTCAATTATTTTTCTACAACTTCCCCAGAGTGAAGGTCTTCTCAGAGTTATCTTCTCCCCTCAATCTGCCTGCAGTGCAGTTTTGTCTTACTCATCCTTGCACCAATGAAACTGTGGGAAAAAGAAAAAACATTATGCTTTCGTTTAAAATTAATCAAACATGCTACAGTCACATTCGATATTTCGTATGATTTTCTTGATAACTCAACAACATATAAACATAAATCTTGTGCTGTAGCAGTGAGTGGGTCAGCCAGTAAGATCCAATCATTCAGCCCACTTTCCCACATTAACAGGGACAAAAAGCAGGACCAGTGTTAGAGGCCAACATGACCCGAGGCTGTTATTACCTACTCAAGCATGACTACACAGTTACATAAGTTTTTAAGAGTTTAGATGCTTTTATAATGAGTTAACTTCTCTAGTAATGTTTCAGAGAAGAGATGCATTTTAACATCTCACCCTTCAGGTGTTTACATTACCTGAAATACCATCCTAACTGAAATAGTTGCAGAACCTACATGAGCCAAGAGTGAAGTCACACTCTAATGACCCTCCTTCCTGCTAATGCTCGGCCTCATGCTGTGGCCAGTGAACCCCGTCTCCATGGAGAGGAGGCTGCTGCATCTGGCTAATACTGCTGGAAAAATGCTGGAGCAGAGCTCTGATAATGAAGTAATTACCGGCTGTAAGAGCCTCTGTTTGCCATATTAACCCAATCATATAAGAAGTTGTACGCACAGACATGTAAACCCTATTTTAATTTCTTATTGCCTTTATAGTCATTATGCAGTGTACAATGTCAATATTTATTCATTTTTAAAAATCAAAAGTTCCAATTTATACAACTTCTGTCAGATTGATTAAGAAATTGATTTAAAATTGTATCAAGAACACGTAAAGCGTGCAGTTATTGGCCATAACATTATCTCCTGTTTTAAACTGATGGTAGTCTAAATCAAAACGTAAGCTGAGTATTGCTCAGTTCTGCTCTACAATTATTTAGTTCTGTTTGCCTCATAATGTGAAAATATGTAAAACATCAAATTGGAAAATAACAGAGAAACAAACTTACCACCTGAGTTCCTGTGTGGCTTTAAATTCACTTAAAACAGTTCATTTGCATGTATACAGAGATTTTAAGGCCTTTTCCCAAAATATCCAAGGTGCTGAATGAGTTCACTGGATGCTGGTGTGAGCTTCTGAGCCCCGTTCTGCAGATGAATCATTAACAGAGAGAGAGGGAGTCCATTTCCTTCAGCTAATGAAGTCTACTCACAGTTTAGTTGCGATGGTGACTTAAATTAGGAGTTATCTAGTATTACTAAAGCATTACAGGAAGACAATCATGCAGAGCTACTTTTAGTGACAACAGCTAAAATGTGAAAGAGAGGAGACGGAAAAGGGTTATTTTTGTCTGCAGCCTCATTTATGTTGATTTCAAAATGAAAGTTTTGAAATGTGGAAATAAATGTTAGTGTTTTTATTCACACAACCATGATAATTTATTTTAAGGCCAATATTTCTGAAGATATATTAAAAAAAAACACACACATCACACCAAAGCACAACAGTGAGATTTAACTATGGTCATATTCTCTTAATTGATAGAAAACTAAAATGTGAATGTGTTTCTTGGCACCAGCAAATCAAAATTTTATCCTCATGTCCACTATTGTTTTTGTGTCAGCTTGTGACTTACATCTAGCGATTACATCATTGCATTTTGTCAGGAGAGCAGCAACATGATACCAGGAACCTGGAAGCACTGGATCGCACCATTATGTTCCTCAAACAATTAGTTTGTCTTCTCATGCTCCGATGAACCAGTATTCAATTTGTTGCTGAGCAGATGTCTCCAGTAACAACAATTTCAGTTTACAACATGTTGACTTACATGTGAGCTAACGCAAAACTCTGTCCATGAGACATGAGCAGCCACATGTGAGATCATATGAGGCTATGAATAAAAACTTTGTTTAGATAGTATTTAACTTCTACGGCAGGAGGTGGTTGACTTCCTGCCCATCAGTAAAAAAAAAAAAAAAAATTAAATCAAGAGAAGCTAATTTGGAAAAGACGACAGCATGCAGATCTCAGTATGTTAGAGCTGTTTGATCATCAGCCGACTCAGAAGTCCTCCAGAAATTTTCCAAATCTGCATCAGCAGAGCTGGAAGCACTGCACATATGTAGATGGTCAAACACATGCAATCAAGATTTAGTGAGGGATTTGTTTAATTAATTACTTTCTGATGTCTATTGGACCTAGATTTTGAAATTATATCATCATTTGTTGTAAAGTTACTTTAATTACATATAGTTTTATGTCAGAGAGGCTTTTAAAGATAGTAAAAACAAACAATTTGGTTCCAAAACAAATAAACGGAGTACTTGAACAAGTTGATACAGAACTGAGGACTTTTAGACTGGATGGTTTTCAGGATTTTCATTTAAAAAGTACCATTCATTAAAAATTATTATGAGTGTAATCATGCTAAAATCAGCATTGTTAAATTTTGTGATAGATTGTACTGATTTCACTCATTTCAAAAGATTTTCTTTTGACCCAAAACAAAATAATCGATCACAGATCATGTTAACTTTGAGTTTGACTTAATTATAATGACTAAGGAAACATATTTATGGGGAGATCTTTCGGTGAACTGCTTTGTTGTTGTTTGTTGGTGCTTTGTTGTTTGTCTTTATTTTTGCATTTGAATGCCGTAATTAGGAAATTTTTAAAAATGAAATGAAACATTTGTTTTTTCATTGATTTTGAAATGTTGGTCATAGTAATATTGTTAATTTTATGCTTAGTTCGGATCATTCTCACTCCCAACTCGCATGAAAGCTCTTATGAATGAAAGTGTTTATTCTGAAAAATCAGACAGGGATCGTCGGTCAGAGATCACAGATAAACACAAAGGTTATTTAGTTTTTGGTGAGGAACAAGAGCTGTAGCGCATAACAAGGCCTCCATCACATCAACTACACACATGCGTGGAGAAACAGCTTTGTAAATTTATGTTAAAGTTTGACATCCTTAAAGTGTCCTCAAGCGTATCATTTTGTTGCTGGCTTTTTCAGAAATGGCACATACGTCTGAAATGTAACATAATGTCTAAAAAATGCCGAGCTGTGAAGAGTTCACAGCGCATGAACTTATCTTCACAAGTTTGGTCTGGTTTTGGATCAAAACACAGGGACACACAGTGCAACTTCAGCTGAAAGGTAAGGAAACCTTTATTTTAATGATGAGTAGATAATCTGCTGGATAAGGAAACTTTTAATCTGCTTGATATGATCTCAGTTTTTTTGGATGATACAATAAATAAGTCAGGTTGTCAAGTCTGCATCATTTTAAAAATAAAAAGTCACTGCTTGCTTGTTATTTAGTCAGTGAGGAATTGATATCCATCGGAATAATAAATCTACAATAATGTGGCTGCTAATTTCTTCCTATTGTCAAACTTTACAGCATTTGTTTATGTCATTAATTGAACTTTAACTCAAGATTTCTGCAATACAATTCTAATGAAATAGACTAATGAGACAGTTGCTTCATATAAGGAAAACATTTTATTATAAAGGAGTGTATTTATATCTGATTCTTATCTGAGCATTTAATTTGGAAATTTTCTTATTTTTACCATCTACTTGGACCAGATAAGTGTTTCTTTTTTAGTAGCATACTATACACTAAATGTTTATTTAATATCACAAACTGTGATGTTTTCTCTGTCTAAGCTGTCTTAAATGTAAATGCTTCAGTCTTGTGTCAACTATACCTTTTTTTGTAGCTTTATCTTGAATAATAAATAAACACGAAATGTTTTGGTTAATAGGATGTCTGGTGCAAAGATGGCGCTGTTCCTGCAGAGTTTGTCCCGTAGGAAACCTCTGGAGCCTGAAGGAGAGGAGTCCAACTTTCGGCGATGCCTGACCACCCTCGACCTGGTGGCTCTGGGCGTGGGCAGCACACTGGGAGCTGGTGTGTATGTGCTGTCGGGAGAAGTGGCCAGAACGGCGGCTGGGCCGAGTATCATCATTGCCTTCCTGATAGCAGCAGTTGCCTCGATCTTTGCAGGACTTTGCTACGCTGAGTTTGGAGCTCGTGTTCCAAAGACGGGCTCTGCTTATCTCTACAGTTATGTGACTGTTGGAGAGATTTGGGCTTTTATCACTGGCTGGAACTTGTTACTGTCTTATGTGATAGGTAAAGAATGCAAAAAAAAGTCTTTTTTGATTATTTTTTCACCATCATTTCAAATGACCCTTTTTAAAAACACTGCTGATTTTACTTTTAGCCGCGTTTCTTTGTATCTCCTTATGTTCTATTTCCTTGTTTTCTGTTTTTAAGGGACATCAAGTGTTGCCAGAGCCTGGAGTGGCACCTTTGATGAGCTCATTGGAAATGTTATTGTCAACACACTGGGCAAACAGGCTGCAATGGATTTACCTGGATTCGCTCCCTATCCAGACTTCTTTGCTGCTGGCCTCATTATGCTCTTGGCAGGTAAGTTTAAGAATTTGGTGAGACGTTGTTACATATTTTGCACACAAGGTTCTGCTGCTGTCACGGTCACGATCCACTGTATGTTTTCTGTGTGTTTCCTCCACAGGGATTCTTGCGTTTGGTGTCAAAGAGTCAGTGATTATAAATAAGGTTTTTACAGCCGTGAACATTCTGGTGTTGCTGTTTGTTATCCTCTCTGGAATCATTAAGGGTGACATCAACAACTGGTACATTGGCAAAGACTCTCTCTCAGATGGATATGTGTATGTGTTCTCATTTTTTATTTATTTAATGCACCACAAAGAGGATAAAAAATAGTATTTTTTCTTGTAACTGCTATTAAGATAGTTAACAGTATAGGTTTGACAGTTACAAAGCAGTTTTATCGATTATTATTGATGACCAAGGGTCAATATGTGTGTTTTTAAAGCAACCACACTTTACTGAATGAAACCACCAGATTCGGCAGTGGAGGATTTTTCCCTTTCGGTTTCGGGGGAACACTAGCAGGTGCAGCCACTTGCTTCTACGCATTTGTTGGATTTGACTGCATTGCCACAACAGGTAAATAATTCATTTACACAGATAAAGCACACAGCAAGACTGAAAAATGCTCATAAGTTACTATAAAACAAAATGTCAAAATGTGACTTATTTTAGGAGAGGAAGTCCGAAACCCTCAGAAGTCGATCCCACTTGGCATCGTGGCGTCTCTTCTCATCTGCTTCCTGGCTTATTTTGGTGTGTCTGCTGCTCTGACTCTCATGATGCCGTACTATTTGCTCAGTGTTCACAGCCCATTGCCTGTGGCCTTCACATACATCGGTTGGGGCCCTGCGAAGTATGTAGTGGCTGTGGGATCCCTCTGCGCACTATCAACGAGGTATGAAACAGAGTGCCATTCACAAACTCCACTCTGCAAGTAAAACAGAAATGTGTTTCTTTTTCTTGGATCCATCTTCATTTTATTTTCAATTTTGGGGATAGTTGACCATGTATTTTATTATATTTGTCCTAGGCTAGCATGTAGAGTATTGATTAAAATCTAATCAAATAACATGAAGAACTGAGTGGTTATTGATGAGTTATTTGAGCATTTCCACAGCCTTTTAGGTTCAATGTTCCCGATGCCTCGAGTTCTCTTCGCCATGGCCCGGGATGGCCTTCTCTTCAGACCTCTCAGTGAAATGAGCGTCAGACAGAGTCCTGTCAAAGCAACCCTGGCTTCAGGGATTGTAGCAGGTACTACACACAAATGTTTGAAGCCATTTCACTGTATTGCTGTGAAAGTTTTCATTTGTTTCTAGCTCAGTTTTGCAATATAAATCCCCTTCTGTTTTGACCTCAGGTGTTTGTAATTATGTTCACTGCTTAAATGACTTCTGGGCACTGGACTTTTAAAGAATTTTTTTACTTAAACATTTACCTACAGGTATTAGTTTTCCTTTCCAGACTGTAAAGTACAAATCTGAGTCAAGTTAGCAGTACTTGTCAACTTTCAAACTTTCAAATTCACAACCGATTTTAAACTGTAAAGACATTTTCTCCAACTATGTTCCAAGTGTTGTGTCATTTACTTTGCATGACAATACATTATTTTCTCCAGTTTATAATTACATCAGATCTATTGATTAGAAAATTAATATGACATAAATTTAAGCCATTAAATCTGCCACTTAAAATTGTACGCTAACATCCAGTTTATTGTAAAGTGTTACTAAAATCAGATTTTATTGAAATGAGTGTAAAGTAAAGTAATTTTAGTCTTTTAGTTTAGTTTATTCTTCATGTCTTTTCAGCTATGATGGCGTTATTGTTTGACCTGAAGGCGCTGGTTGACATGATGTCGATTGGAACTCTCTTTGCCTACACACTGGTAGCCATATGTATCCTCATATTAAGGTAAGATTTACAACAGGCACTCATAGGCCTGTTAATAAAAAACATTATGTTCCTCTAATCTAAAATAGTATTCCACCAAGGGAAAGACACATAAGAATAAGAGAAAATACTTTCATAAGCAGTGAACTCATGAAACGTGAACTTTTTTAAGAAATGCACTTCCTACAGGCAATGCAATACTCATATGATGAAAATATAGAATATGATACGCTGAGGTTAACTTACCTAACAGTATGAAGAGTAGTTAAAATTAGCTTAATTTAAATGTCTACTCAAGCACAATGCTACATACATATTGATGCAGTTGTAATATCAATGCAAAACATAAACACTGAAGGGGACCATTTTTTTCCCCAGAATGAACACTTTTACTTCAAACTTTGTGTACATATTACTTAAACCTCTTGCATACTTTTACTTAGTTCAGAATTTAACGGAGGACTTTCATTTGTAGTTTCATTTACTGCAGTGCAGTATCATTTTTACATTCAGGATTGGAAACAACAGTGTAAATTCTGTCAAAATTATTGTGAACCAGGAAAAGGGAAGAAACTATATAAAACCCACTGAGACTCACTATTTTATTCACAGCTGTATAGTCCATCTATAAATGTCCTAATGCCTGAGTATATTCATGTATAATTCCTTACTTTAACAGGTACCAAGCAGACCTCAGTGAAGATTCAAGTTTCAGCAAAGCAGAACCATTTACAGTAACCGGAGCGCTGTGTCCTCCTTCAGAGGCCACTACACGGACGTCCACAAATGTGACTGTTCTAACAGTTATTATTAGTGAGTGATCTTTTTAACTTCACTGTTAAATGTCATCCTGCATATAGATGCACGATCTTCATGGCCAATAACAATGGACATTTGTTCCTCTCAGTCTTTCTAGTCATCATCTTAAGCCTCTTCATATCTGGTGCTGTAGACTCCCTGAAAGCTCTGAAGTGGTGGAGTTTACTTTGTTTGTCTGTAATTGTATCGATGCTGGTCCTTATTATTCTGATCATCTGGAGACAACCACAGAGCACAACCAAAGCAGCTTTCATGGTATGTCTGATCTATGCTAAGTGCAGTAGCATGTTTAATGATATAGGTTTTTATTTATTTCAGACAGTGAAGTGTAATTACTGTAATTTCAAACTTTAAGCAGTTAGTTTAGGAAGTCACTCCTGACAGAAAAAAGTAATCAGTAACATTTCCTAAATTTCTTAAAACAGTCAATTTTCTGCCTTTTTTATGCATACAGGTTCCTTTTGTGCCATTGCTTCCCATTTTCAGCACCTTTGTCAATATCTACCTAATGGTTCAACTTGGATCAGACACATGGATCCGATATGCAGTGTGGATGGCAGTAGGTAGGCTTGTGTGAACAACATCACTTTAAAATACATATTGTCACGTGAACAAAACCTGCATCAAATAATATGCGATGTGACTTCTTTGCACAGGTTTAATCATCTACTTCAGCTATGGTGTTCAGCACAGCGTGCAGAAACAAAGGCTCCAAAATTCCCATAACCGAGTCAGCATTCACAGCATCACCACCACTGTGGAGCCAAACTTTGAACCTGGGCCAGGATCTAATGAGTAAACAGTGTGACATGATTGATTTAATCACCAAGCAAATTAAGAAAAAACATTTAGATCACAACAAACTATGTTTTGTGCTTGTTTTACTTTTTTAATAAATAAAAAATGCATTGAACCACACTTTTATTCGTAAATCATACTGGCATTATTAATTATGACTGTGTTTTTATTTAACTGGTTTATTTCTAATGATATTGATATATCCTAGGCTATTGTGTGTAAATGTTGACAAAGAACTGACCAATTTTTGACGTCAAGTGCCACTGTTCAGACACCTCTTTTGTAATCAGGAGTTTGTCTAAATGCCAAAAGACAACATATTGATCATGTTAAACCAAGTAGTCTATTCCAAATCTATTCTAGCTATTCCAAAATGATTGTGTAAAATGTGACCGTGTTTTTGTTATATATACATGTGATAAGGATAAGCCTTGAATAAGTAGGTCTTTCATTCTCCCAATAGCCTACAAGATAAGAATTGTTTGCTCCCACTCTCGTTGACCATTGTATACTCTTTGTCTTTCTTTGTCTTTCTTTCTTTCTTTCTCTCTGAAAATTGACTTTCTTTAGGCTCGATGGTGCACTTCTGTTGAAAACATTGACAGTAAAATTGTTTACTTCTTTCTATAGGCATTCATGGTTTTATTTGTTAGTGAAAATGGCGACATCTTCTGGTTTAACTCCGGTATTGCATCTTAAAGTAACGTCCCTGAGAAGTCGACGTCACTAGCTTTTAGCCAATCGGCAACTCGCTCTGCAGGGGAAGCGCATTGTTCAAAAAACCAGAAGCAGTCGGTAAAACATTCAACCGAGGCTCAGTGTGCCTCGAGATCGACATGAAAATATAGGCTAGCTGTTCGCCAGTTTCCGGTTGCTTCTATATTGTTACGATTTAAATTTCCTTCAGTTAAGAACTTGAGTAACGTTGTAGCGTTCTGCTCGCGAATTTAGGAACATTTACGAACACTTTTCGTCATTCAGGGTAAGTTTCATTAACATTAACCTTTGCTCGATGGTGGCTCATGTAACGTTTATGCTAACCGAAACAACAATAAACCTGTTGACGTTGGTCGCCATACAGCTGCAAGTTAACGTTAATTATAAATGTATATTCTGTTGTCTGTTCTAATTTAAAGATCTTTACCTTACCAACGAGCCTGGCGAAGAATGTTAACGACATTGACATTCATATGTTAACGTTTGAGCTCAATGTTTTCTCCCCATTTTTCAAACTGCAGCTTCACGTGAACGTTCAAACGTTAACGTCAGCTTACGTAAACGCTAGCTAGCTGACTAACGTTATTGACCTTTTATCGTTAAAATATGTGTCATGGAGCTAAGATGTTACCTCTATTGTCTTTAATGTTTACGTGCTACATGCATAAATATTGTAGCTAATTTTTAACGCTCTGACGTCATTGCAAAGAATGCCACACGTAATTAAATCTGTAAAATCGTTTAAGACTCCCGTCCTGTAAAATCGTGCTTAATATAAAAATGTTGCGTCAGATTTATAATGTAACACCTATCATATCCCCTCCGTAATCCTCCCAGCATATTTAAAAAATGCAACCTAGAGCAACGGTATGAGGCGCGGCCTCCTGACTGTAAAGTGTGTGTGAGGCATGTGACACCAATAAACCGACCTGTGAGACTTTGCTGAATGGACAAACGTTAGTTTGACCGCAGCGTTGGGATGTCACTCAGAGCCAAGCAGCAGGTTGCTGCACTGCCCTGTCAGGCTCTCTGTGCCTCTGCTGGGGCTTCAACAGTCACCAGAAGTACATCTGCGGCCCCTTAAGAGAAACTTTGTTGGAATATTTAAGGCAAGAAAGCCAGTTTTATTACACACTGTGAATTTTGCACGGGGAAAAACGTCTCATATGTGATTAACTCTGTGTAGGGTTTGTATTTTCCATCCCATTGGCTTCTGCGTGTCTCGTTACACACTAGAGCGGGGGTCTTCAGCCTTTTTCAGCCCAGGGACCCCTGGAGAAACAGAGCAGGGACCCCCAGTGTTTGTTGTTGTTGTTGTTGTTTTTTTAAGGTAAAAGTGTTGCGTTTTAAGATAAGCCAACTGTTTTTAGCCGATTTCATACTCAGTCATTATCATATTTGTAAAAAGTAGCTTATTATTGCCCATTAATATTAGAGTTTACTTTTGATTGTGTTTACTCAATGTAATTTTTGTCCAAATTTTAAAACATTTCCGGTATAAATTATTTTGATGAAAAATTTTAACTATTTTTGGGGACCCCCTGCAGCACCTCCACAGACCCCCCTAGGGGTCATGACCCTCTGGTTGAAGACCACTGAACTAGAGAAATCCAGGGATTTAAATAGCAGTTGTATTTTATTTGCTGATTTCAGTCTTCTGCACCAACACTATATGTGTTAAGACAGGTGAAAGCTTGTGAAATCAATTTCCTGTTTGACAACTTTTGGAGTTACTCTTTGGCTCTGAAGGGCACGAAGGCTTCATCCAGTTTCTGTGGTTTTGTAACTTCAGCCCAGGGCACTCCCTTATTTTAACTAATCCCTTTTTTAACTGGCAGTTGATGTTAATTATGTGGTTGAGGAGTCAATATCAATTGAAAAAAACCACATGCACATTTGTGTGTGAGAACTGTTGAAAAAAGGTCTTGTTCAGGACTTTAAATAAATGTATCTGCATTTTTTATGTATTTATTTATTTTTGAATCATCATAGATCCTGAGACAATGGGAGTGCAGAGGTGGTGGTGTCAGCATGCCTTTCCCATACGGCCAGATTTGAAACATGTTGAAAATGTTTCAAACTCCTGAAGAGGTGTGTTCTTGTCACAGGAAAGCATGGCGTTGTCTTTGTCTTCCCCGTGCGGTTGCCCCTATGATGAGGATGAGGAGTTAGCTGTGTTTGAGTCTACGGCAGCAGAGCATGGAGGCCCGGCCCGACCTCGTCTGCCTGAGATCTCTGTCATCTCCCCTGGCCTGGACACCCGCCCATCCATTACAGAAAAGGTGAGTTATAGGAGTATGTGACTGTTGTTTTCAATCTCTCTAAACCAGGAAAAAATTATTTAAGATTCTTAAATTGTTACTAGAAACAAGCCGTGAACGCTGCAGTGGTGAGACAAGGGAGCTGCGATGAAGAGAACACAGAGCGGGTGAAGGTTTTTCTGCGCATCCGACCACTAACGGAGACCGAGAGAGACAAGGGAGAAGAACAGGCAAGACTCTGAAAACAACATTACATTTCACACTTCAGATACATGCGTTTATTTTAGCACACTTGTACCCTGTTCTTACTGTTCTCACTCTTCTTTTAGGGTTGTGTTGCTGTCCAAGATGAAAAGACTCTGCTGCTCAAAGCTCCAAAGGAGTCTCAGAACATGAGGACAGCAGAGAGGGGCATCACCCAAAGCATGCACAAGTTTAGTTTCTCCGAGGTAAGAGGGTCACACTTGTGCACAGTGTTAAATAGGTGTTAACCGGCTGTACATATACCTGCATATGATTTGTTGTTGGGTTGCTAGTTGAAGTTAAATATTTTTAACAGGTTATTTATTACTAGGGCTGCAAGTAATGCTTGTAGAGTGTAGAGGTAAAACATTCCTTAACGTTTCTGATTTAATACAAACAAAAAAAGCTTATCACCCATCTGTCACAGATTTTCGGGGCAGAGACTACACAGCAACAGTTTTATGAGTGCACGATGAAGAAGATGGTGAAAGATGTGCTACGAGGAGAAAACAGACTCCTCTACACCTACGGTGTCACCAATTCTGGGAAGACTTACACAATACAGGGTAAGATTTTGTTTCCTGCACTTGTGTTCTTGGACACATCAGTAAATTTAGTTATGATAATAGTGTTTGCAGCTCCATATATCTCAAACTGTGACCTGCAGGCAGTGGCCGAGAGGCAGGACTTCTGCCACGGACTTTGGCGTCTCTGTTTAGGAAACTGCAGGGTCGTCTGTACGGTGCCGTGGACCTGAAGCCTGTCATGTATCAGGATGTGAGGCAGCTTACCACCGGTGAGGTCAAGGCCGAGGAAATCCGCAGAGACTCTCTGCTTAAAGAGGTAAACAGAGGAACAACTTTTAAAGGTCTTATTTCTTTGTCCTCTTGCTCAACTTTTGAGTAAGTGCTGAAGATTAAAAAATATAAATATAAATATATATCCAAATATTTCTCTGTACTTTGAAGAAATCTTCCTCCCATAAAAATAAAATCTTCCTATGATTTTATTTTGTTGACAGAAAAGGAAAAGACTGTCCTCATGTGTGTCTCTAAGTGGATGTGATTTAGGAGACAAGTGAGCTGGAATGGCTCGGTATCTTGAAAACACACAAAGTGTCCATAGTGCAGTTCTGAGTTTTTTAATCAAAAACCTTGAGTGTAAGCTTTTTGTATTTCAGGGTCTATTCAAACTGTTTTTGTTGATCTGAGTAACCAGATAACTTGTGCAGAATTAAAGTATCTTCAAACACACAGTTATGAACTGATGTGCTTTTGTTTGTTACAGGATGAGAATCAGAGTTGCCGTCGAGCCGGTACCACAACGATCTGGGACAGCGGAGTAGGAGGACTCTCCTGTACAAGTAATACTGCAACCCAGCTTGAAGGTGAGGAGGACATTACAAGTTTTGCGTTGGACAGCAGTTCATTCCAAATGGAGACAAATTTGTCAAAAAACAGGGGCAGTGCTGACAAAACCTGTTGAATGTGCTCCTGAGCAATTTCTAGTGCTTTTACTTGGACTGGGAGCATTTTTAATAGCATACATACGCACATATTTTAGAGGAGAATGTTAGTTCTTGGGGGGGGGGGGGGTTAATAATAATTGT